>OZ024734.1:22136952-22886952 GCA_964016875.1 Fallopia convolvulus | reverse complement strand
TATCATGGGAACTCCTTGAACAAGATTTGCATTTCAAACAAGAAGTTGATCATGAACTTCATGCATCCACATCAAAACATGTACCAAGCTTTTGCCTCCTTTTTGATATGTATAGATCTTTCATGTTAAACCTATGTAACTTACCCCTGATTTTTATACATAAAATCTTAATGGAAATGGATCTCAAGAATTGGTGCTTTGCTTAGGTATTTTTTAAATTAAAGACCTAATTTGTTGCTCAATAACATGGTTTCTTTGGTGGTTCGATATTGAAACCGACAGGTTTTTACACTTTCATTATATGTAAGCACATCAAATTTTTCAGACCAAACAAGTGGTTAGATTGATTTTTCGGGTTGGAATTAACGCCCTTCGAGTTTATGGGTCCTCTCCCCAAGATCCATGTGTTGAATAAAAAGAGTTAGAATTTTATGATGCCTATTATTTATTTAATTGGTCGCTAAATTCAAACGCCCAAACTCGATTTCCACGATCCCCCTGTTTTTTCTTTTTCTTTCTTCTTTTAAATTTGCCCATTCTCTTCCTTGATTCCTCTCTTTTTCATTAGTTATCTCATCTCCATCTCTCTTCTCACCTCTCTATCACGAGATACGACCGCCCACCACCACCAATACGTCGTTGGTCCACGATCGTCATACCCCACCTTCTATCGCTCGGAGCGCCATCGCCACCTGTTCGTTTCTATTGGAGCTATGCCCCCTTCGCACCAACTCGAGTCATATGCACCACCTGCTCCCGTCTCGCTACCTCTTTGATTGCGCCGCCAAAGGCCCGTAGTTCAGGTCGCCTAACCACCCTCTCTATTTAGTGTAAGTAATCTAGACTTAAATTTGTTCAATTTCATCTTTAAACTTTTGAGTGAAATTTTTGCCTATTTTCATCTAGAACTCTAAATTTGGTTTTAGGGTTGTTGTTTGATGGGTGTGCCTTCGAGGTTTGGTGTTTCATCGTTTTATAAACTCTAAATTTTCCCCATTATACTATTATACATCTGTTTGACAATAAATCATTATTTTGAAAAGGATAGTGAAGGAGAATTTGTTGGGTTTGCTCATCTTCTCTTGGATTTAAAGGTCAAAATGCTAAGTTGTCAGACTATATTCTTACTTGTGTGGCGCCTAATTTTGACCAGATCAGAGGTCATTTTCCCTCAAGGAATTCCTGTCTTGGAAGTTCTTCTCTCTCTCAACCTCATCTTGTTATTTTTTGCGTTCAAATTTCCCCCCTTTGCTATTTTTATAAACACTTAATTTGTTTTTAGGGTTGCTGTTTAATCTCCTTTTTTCTGTATGGTTTCTTAGTTTGCATGCTTAGTTCTAGCTATTCTTGTGCACATATAATTCAATATGTTAGTTCCATATCTTCGTTCCATCAAAAACATGTCTCATTGACCTCTATGAAAATACGAAGAAATTATTCGTAGGAAAAATTCTACACTATGTTACAAATTTTAGGTTGATAACAATTCTTTGTTACTAATTTTGCAATATCTTGAGAAGAAAATGTTGATGATATTCTGTATTCAATGTATTACAATATATTCAACATTCCTCATTTAAATATGAAATATGATCTCGTGCGAACACTTATTAGGGTACGAAATAAGAATAAATCTCGGTTGTTCCTTAAAAAAGGCTATGTCTTGTGCACAAGAATTTTTTGCTTGGCGTACAAGGAAGCTCTCGCTTCACGAAGTGAGACGACATAACTCTAAATAGCCGGGTATCCGGCTTTTGTCGCTTCATGATATGAGATGTTCTGCTTCCTAAAGCTTCTCGCTTCATGATGCGAGAAAATTAGACAGTTACACCACCCGAAATTTTTCCCCATGGCGCATATCTTTCTCATGAAAAAAACCCTACGTTTTACATATTGCGAAAGCATCTTTGAAAAGTAAATTAACTACATTGAACAATGTCATTAACAGAAATAGATTTTTCATATTCGTCTCATAATTCTTAGACCACACAGTGTGCGGACACTTCAGAGCAAGTGCGATTGTAAATTTGAGTTGGTTGGCGGTTCGAAGCAATTCAATGGGAAAGTGGGCATTAACGGTTGGGTGTGGAGTTCGCAACCATGACATCCCAACTAATTTACTTGGTTATTCATTTATGGGACAAATGACAGTAGCTCACAAGGATTTGGTTTGGAATTTGAGCTACATATATGTGCCTCCAAGGAGAATAGTTGAGCATTTGAGGAAGATTTATCCTAGTAATATGACATCGACGAAACAAGTTTCAAATTCGGGGAAAAGCATCTAATGGAGGCCCGTGGAAATATGACGGTAACCTAATATTTGTTTCATTTTTTTTGCAACGAAACAAATACCCTGTCTTCCCAGAGAGGATGTGTCGTTCAAATCATATTGAGATCCTTTTCTTTGTCCACCCGACTTCATTGCATCTATTGAAACTATTTTCCTATTTTTCATCATGGATAACACATATAAGACAAATAGGTACATTATTATAACATTTGAATATTTTATTGAAGCATTTATTTTTGCTCTAAGTTGATTAAACATCTACTAAATTGATAGCTCCGTAGGATCGGTCTTGCAAGTCCTCTTCGAGATCCAAGACAAAAGGGGCCGAGCGAGTGGTGTCGGCGTTAGAGAGAAATCCGAGAACGAGTTTTGTTGGGAGTCTGTATTGAATGTAGAATGAGAGGGAAGAGAGGAAGAGAGCAAATGAGGGTAAAGGCCAAATGAAAAGAGTAATTATTTTCAAATGGACCAAATCTAATTCATCAAACAACATAAAAAGCCTTATATATGCAACTCTTGAAAACTAAACCTGAAGATTAGCATGGGTAAGCATACCGTGATGCACACGTCTTCTACAATATAAATAAAACATATAATATAATAAAGTTATGGAACATAAATAGTAATAAAATAGATAGACACCGATGTGGTTCGGCTAGGCCAAGAGGGTCATGTCGTGGAAAAAGCGCGAGCTTTGACCATTAGGGAGCCTACCCATTCTCACGCTGATGAGAATGGGTAGGCTCCCTAATGGTCAGCCGCACTGGGTGCTATCATTGATGGAGGTAGTTGTTGTAACATTATCAACAAGAAAGTTGTTGATTATTTACAATTGTCTACTTTTTGACACCCTACTCCTTATTCCCTCCATTGGATCTCGTCTACTAATGAGAACCGCGTCAGTGACCAGTGCTCCATTCCTTTCTCCATTGGCGGTTACTCGGACGAGATCATTTTTGATGTCATTACCATGGACGCCACCCATTTGCTTTTAGGGCGTCCTTGGCTCTTTGATCGACGTGTCTTTCACGATGGGTTTCTTAACACATATACCTTCAGCTACCACAAAAAGTGTGTCACCCTTCACCCCATGTCGCTTAGTGAGATCGTGCAGGACCAGATGGAGAGTGATCGTCACAAGGCCACTTATACTCCATGGATGGCCCTAGAGCAGCGGCCTACCTAGTCTTCTAACACTCGGGTTCCTTCGCCATCATTTTCGACGGCACGCCTGAGCACTCAGCTTCCTTTCTGTGGCACCGAGTCACCACTTCCGGCCGTCGCCCCTTCGGGTCTGCCCTCTTCTCACGACACGCAGTCGGGCACCACGCCCAAGGCGCGCGCCACACACACAAGTGTACCGCACTCTACACCGGCTCGCCCCACTCAATCATCACTGCTCAAGCTATAGGGGCGTGTTGAACAACGCCTCCTTATGGCTCGCCGCAGTGAGATTTCTACTTCACTCCACGACGAGGAGCCTTGTCTTCTTCTCTTTCCGACTTCTTCTCCAGTCGAGGAGTTTGACTCCTAGCCCTTACCCACCCCGATTGCTACTTTGCTAGAGGAGTTTTCTAACGTGTTTCTTGGCGAGCTACCTCCTGGACTTCCACCAGTCCGATGCATTGAGCACCAGATAGACTTGGTTCCTAGTGCGTCTCTGCCAAACCGAGCTTCTTATAAGGTTGGCCCTGAAGAGACTAAGGAGCTCCAGCAGCAGGTTCAAGAACTCTTGGAACGAGGCTATGTCCGAGAGTCTTTGAGCCCTTGTGTCGTCCCTGTTATTCTCTTGCCCAAGAAGGATGGTTCTTGGTGCATGTGTGTGGATTGTTGATCCATTAACCAGATTACGATTAAGTACCGTCACCCTATTCTGAGGCTCAATGATATGTTGGATGAGTTACATGGAGCCACCATTTTCTCTAAGGTGGATTTGAGGAGTGGATACCATTAGATCTGCATGAAGGAAGGTGACGAGTGGAAGACTGCCTTCAAAACGAAGTATGGGCTATATGAGTGGCTTGTGATGCCTTTTGGGCTCACTATCACCCCTAGTACTTTCATGAGACTCATGAACCACGTGTTTAGAGAGTATATGGGAAAGTTCGTTGTCATCTATTTTGATGATATTTTGATCTTTTCTAAGACACTTGAGGACCATGTAGACCATCTTCGTCTCATCCTCACTCGCTTCCGTAGCGAGACTCTCTTTGGCAATCTTGCCAAGTGCTCTTTTTGCACTCCGTCCATGGTCTTCCTTGGGTATGTTGTTTCCAAGGACGGGTTGTGCATCGACGACAACAAGGTCAAGGCCATTCGGGAGTGGCCTACTCCCTCGACCGCCACTGAGGTTAGGTCTTTTCTCGGCCTTGCTGGTTTCTATCGTCGCTTTGTTAGGGACTTCAGTACCATTGTTTCGCCTCTTCATGGTTTGACTAAGAAGGGCACAATAGTGGTGTGGACCCCAGCTCAAGACAAGGCCTTCCAAGTCTTGAAGGTAGCCTTGTGCCGGGCTCCTATTCTTCAATTGCCCGACTTCTCTCATCCCTTTGAGATTGAGTGTGATGCCTCTCATATTGGCATTGGTGGTGTCCTTCACCAAGAGCGGCGTCCCATCGCTTATTACTCTCAAATACTCGACCTATTATAAGGAACTCTATGCCTTGATTAGAGTCCTTAAGACGTGGTCCCACTATCTTTGGCCACGCGAGTTCATTATTCACAGCGATCACGCGACACTTTGGTTATTGAAGAGCCAAGCTCATCTTAACCGCCACCATGCTTGCTGGGTCGAGTTTTTGGAGACATTTCCCTACACAGTGGTCCATAAGAAGGGGACTGAGAATGTGGTTGTTGATGCCCGTTCTCGCCGTTATGCCCTTCTTACTCACATGTAGACTAAGGTGTTAGGATTTGCCCTCATAAAGGACTTATACTCTTCTAATCCATTCTTTGGTCCTTTATATGTGCAATGGCTCATTTCCTGTGAGTATGAGACCTAATTCCTTTCCGAGGGTTACCTTTATAAGTTGGACGCCTTTGTATTCCTACATCATCCATTAGCCTTTTGATGATTCGGGAGGATCATGATGGTCGGGACCATTTTGGCATCCCGAAGACCCTCGCTGCTCTTAAGGAGCACTTTTTTCTGGCCCCACATGGCTCATCGGGTGACACGATACTGTCGTGCTTGTGTCGCTTACCAGAAAGCCAAGGCTTCTTCTCATCCCCATGGCTTGTACACTCCGCTTCCCATCCCGACTGGGCCTTGGGAAGACTTGTCTATGGATTTCATTGTGGGCTTGCCCACATCTAGGAGGGGAAGGATTCCATCTTTTTCATCGTCGATCGGTTTTCGAAGGTGGCCCACTTTGTGGCTTGTAAGACCACAAATAGTGTCGCTAACATTGCTGATCTATTCTATGATAATGTGGTACGCCTTCATGGATTTCCACAAACCATTTTTAGTGATCGTGACTCCAAATTTGTTGGTTACTTTTGGCGCACTCTTTGGGGGAAGCTTGTTACTAAGCTTCTATACTCTACGAGCTATCACCCCCAAACAGATGGTCAAATTGAGGTGACCAACCTCACGCTTGGGGCTCTCCTTCACACTATGTTGAAGGCGAACCCTCAGTGTTGGGAGGACTTACTTTCTATTGTTGAGTTCTCTTATAACAGGTCCAGAAACTCGGCGACGCAGTTGATACCTTTTGAAGTCGTTTATGGCCTCAATCCTTTGACTCCCTTGGATTTCAGCCCGAGACCTCTTGCTGATGGAGAGCAGATTAACGCGGACAACCACGCAGAGCATATTAGAGAGCTTCATAGGAGGACTCAGGCACAATTGGAGAGACGCGCTTCACAGTACGCGTCTCAACACAATCGCGGCCGGCGCCGGGTTGTCTTCGCTTCGGGAGACTTAGTTTGGGTGCATTTGCGTAAGGAACGCTTTCCTGCTCAACGCAAGACCAAGCTATCTCCACGGGGTGATGGTCCATTTTGTGTTGTTCATGCTATCGGTGATAACGCCTATCAAATTGATCTTCCTGCAGAATACAGTGTTCATACGACATTTAATGTCGCCGACCTCACACCATACATTTCCCCTGAGTTCAACGAGGGTGAAGCGGGGTTTCTTCACACTCAAGGGGGAGGGGGTGATGACACCACACCGACATCTATGTCAGCTGAGCAGGAGGAGGAGGCTATGAGTGTTCGCTCAGATGGGCCTATCACCCGTTCTCGGGCTAAGGCCATTGCTAGGGCTACTACTTGAGTCATTTTGAGAGCCCTTCTACAGTTCACTCAGCATGTCGAGCCTGACATCGCCATATGCTCGGTAGAGACTATGTGACGGATCATTATTGGCCTAGCCGAGCCTTAATCGGTGCCTATGTATTTATTTATTTTATTGCATAATTTGACATTATTTATATTATCGTTATGTTTATTTTTATTAGCGGACGTGTGTCTCGGTTTGCATATCGGGATTAGTCCTTGTTTTTCTAGTTAGGAGCTTCTCTATATAAAGCCCCTTACTCTCTCGTAAAACCTAGTTTTGGTTAATTGGAAATTGAGATTACTCTTTCCATTGGCCTTTACTCCCATTTGCTTTCTAACCCCACGTCTTTCTCCTCTTTGTTCTTGCATTTCTCTTCATCTCTTGCAAATCTCTCATACAATCACACAAATCTCTCTTGCAACGTCGGCATCTAGGCTCGAATCTATTGATCTTCTTCGGCACTCATTCGTGTGGATCTCGGGAAGGCTTACAAGACCGATCCTACGGAGCTATCACTACGTGACATTTCAAGATCTCCCCTCAACTTGGGACTCAATCTGATGGTGAATCCTTCCAATCACCGTGTTAAAGCCTCCTAGAGAACAATCAAGTACTTTTTTCAACACATGGTGCATGCCCTCGACCTTGTAATAAGCATATTTTAAAAAAATATTAATAGAGATGATTAAATCAAAGTACATATATAGGAATAAAATTACCTATTCATTGTTCTCTTTTGGAAGTGAAGACAATGCTATGTCCATGCTTTGGCTATCGACTACTTGTAAAGCCTAAGCCATGACTTCTCCGCATAGTTCATGACCCCTCCCTAATGCTCTTTGACTTTTCGAAGTCTCTCCTCATATGTTGCCTCAGTGGATGACATAAATATGCCCCAACATCTATCGTAAATCGTTCTGCAACGTTAAGGTCCTTTAGGATACCAAGAACATATGCTTTAATCCTCGCCTTGACATGCACCCGACATAAAAGATGTTTTACTTCATCCCCAACGATAGCTATCTTTGCGGTCATGATTGCCTTCTCTCGATCTATAACAATCACATTTGGCATTGTCCCCAATTCTTCAAACAAATGCTTCAAACGTTTCAGCACCCATGTATAACTATTAGTGTTCTTTTGTGATAAATGCAAAATCGATGTTGAAAGGTTTGTTAGTGCATGTGAACCCAACCATCTCTAGTAATTACATCTCTAGTAATTACATGTCGTACTTGTCAATTTATGATGTCAATTTATGATGGCTCCCTAGGCCATGGCGGCCCCCTTGGCGCACTTTTGCCACGACATGACCCTCTTGGCCTAGCCGAGCCACATCGGTGTCTATCTATTTTATTATTATTTATGTTGCATGACTTTATTTATTATATATATTTCATGTATTTGTTATTTTATATTATTCTGTTATTTTATTGGACGTGTATCTCGGTTTGCATATCGGGATTAGTCCAAGTTTGTTCTAGGAAGGAGTGCTCTATATAAAGCCCTCTTTGCCTTCTTTTATACTCAATTTCGGTTTTGTGTGGAATAGAGATTACTCTTCCACCTTAGCCCTTACTCCCAAAGCTCTCTTCTCTCTCTTGCTCTCCAATCTCTCAAACACCATCTTTCTGCGTTACATTGCTTGTGCGACTTCTCTACGAGACCGGGTCCTTGGAGAATCATGACCCGATCCCCTCAGGTCGCTATCACATAGCAAGCTTCCAACAAAGTTGGAGGGTGTCCATAAGGAAGTGCGGTCGATATTCGTTCGCCTATTTTATAGAGTGTCAACACATTGCCTAAAGAAGTTATTGAATTTGCTCCACAACCTACACAAACAGATGGTTGAGAGGAAATATGGAGATTGAGTGTGTTGATATTGGTGGAGAGAGTGCATGGTTCTTCCTTATTCTCATAGGATTGCTCATGTCATCGTCACTAAGCAGCCGATAATGCCACGTGAGATACACTTGTTTTGGCATCAGGTGGTATGGAAGGAATCGATGTGCAGCGCATACCAATACAAGATAGTGTGTGCCGCTCAATTTTCCAAGAGAGATGGACACAAATGATGGACAAATATTGGAAAGGTGAATTGACAAAGGAGCATGTGCACACTATAACCGAGACATTTGTACACATGGTGATACTAGAAGAATCTTCCTTACTTGAGGCCGATAGATCTTGTTTCATGGCGAAAGGGAAGGTTCAAGAGGTCTACAAAGGGCTCCACCAAGAGGAGTAGTACTTTGCTTGAGCATATGATGGTTGTATACGAGCAGGAGAAGAAAGACCCAGAAAGGAAGGAGAGGGAAGAGAAGGATAAGGAGAGCAATCAAGAAACCCCGTCGATGGCCAAGAAGAATGGGGGGCCAAAGGGCTCAAGCAACAAGGCTAGAAAAAAGTCATGGTAGATACGGATGCACATGGGCTGAGTAAAGAAGTGAAGTGGTTGGGTGTGAGCTTTGGTGCTGACATTGTTAACCATTTCATGTTTCTTTACATTGAGAAATTTAGGGATGTAACAACAGATGGTCATTGTGGTTATCGAACCCTTGCAGAGGTGTTGTGATATGGAGAGGGACAATACCATAGAGTTCGGTTGGAGCTAATTGTCGAATTGATTCGGAATAGAGTCATATATGATCATGTAGCAAACATCACCCCTGTCTATCACCTCTTGTAGACTATGCAGTATGTGTTGAGCCCTTGCACACGGACCATATTGGCTAGAGATGCCCATGGGTGGTTTGATACTTGAAAATTACATCAGTTTGCTCTTGTGATGGTGTCGTGAGATGGATCTCACACATGCTTGCTGAAGAAGTTCAAATGGGATAATCGGCGCACTCTGTCAAGGATTTATGACATAGCTCTTGTGGGACATAGAAACCACTTTGTACAGGTGAGTACCCGTAATGATGAACTAATTCTCCTTTATTGCCCTATAATTGTTGTCGATTATCGTTACATAATGTTCTAGTAGTTGTGGTTGAAGGATGACACCACGCTTCCTCCTCTTCCGATGGATTGGACAAGGAACCATGAACCTAGTGTCAATGGGTGGGACGAGTTGTTTAGACATATGATGGAAACATGGCGCAACATTCAAATTTGTAGTGGTCTAAGCCCAAATGTAGGATGTTAGAGTTAATTTTGTTTTACCTCATTTTTTTAAGATGAAATGAAATTTCACAACCTTGTGATAGAACCAAGTTTCTTTGTGAGATTTGAAAACAGTAGACATGCATCTTTTTTTTTTATCAAGAAATAGTAATAATGTAATATCCGCTAAATTCTAAATATAATAAAATGAGTATTTATTCCAATAAATTTTTATCTCTCTAAAATAGAGAATTTAATAATCGTTAGAATCTCATATTATATTATAAAAAGTTATAAAAGCTTACTACTATGACAACTAAGAATTTAATTAAATATATTAAGCAAGTCGAGTACTTATTTAAATATTTTTCTCGTAAAAAGAGACTTTAAATATTTTTATAATTTTATAAAAAATGTTATAAAGGATTAACAAAGTGACAATCAAAAATTCAAACAAAGATAATCCATATTAATTTCGAATTTTATTTAATGTCATAATTTACAAAGGAAGCAAAAATAAGGAGAGGCAAAATAAAAATGTGTCAAGAGGGGGGCTTGAACCTACAACTTCTTGCACCTTTCCCACTCTCACACACTCTCAAATCTGCTATGCCATTGTAATTCATCTTACCATTAAAGACTTTAATTTCTTTTAAATCCTTCTTTTTTCTTCTTCCCAAATTGAACATCAGACATGTCAATTCTGATTGACGTACATCCATTGAATGCCATTCTTCTTCCCCAATTTCCATGGTGGCTTCCCCTACTCACCAAAGACCTCATCACCCCTTGTCATCCACCAACTAACACAACGCCTGCCAATCTCCATTAATCTTCCTCTCCTAGATTGGTCAAATTCAAATGTGGTGGATCTATGGAGGGGTCAAGTTTTGCTATAAAAAGGGTGAATTATAAGGAGAAAAATCACATCAATTTCCTTCATCTTTCTTTAGCAAATTCACTCCCATTCAAGTGAATTTTCAGCCGAATCAATTTATTCTATTTGCTGATTTTTTTTCTACAAAAACCCTCTTTTTGGCCATCAAGCTTGCCAGACTACCGCCTGCTGGCCTCCCACTGTCGCGCGCCGCCGCTAGGAGCCACAGTCGGCCTTCTCCCACCGCTGCAACTTTGAGTCTTCTGCCTGGTGCCAGTCGTCGTTCCTCCTGAGCATCTCTTTGGTTAATTGAACGTGAAAGACAAAAGAAGAAGGACGGTCGAGATCCCGATCCCGTCTAAGCCATCAAACTCCGTTTCTTCGATCGTAAACGCATGCAAAGCTAAGACTCTAGGAGGTTCCCACCGAAGTTTGAAGACAAAAGCTAGAAGATTCCAGAAAAGTTATGCAAGGATAGAAGGTCAAGGCATGATGACGTTGAAGGACGGAAGAAATGTTCATAGAGCAAAGCATTTAGTAGATGATGCACTAGCTCTTCCATTTTAAGACCAAGCAACTCATCATCATATGAGTTATCTTGGGGAAATACACTTGTATTTTTAATACGTCTTTTCAACCCTTCTTATTATGGGTTTTATTTTCCGTTGCAACATCATTTGTAACACGACTCTCAATGTAATGAACGAATGCTCTTATAGATGAATAAAATTCCTCTTTTAGTCATTTCTTCTTTAATTATATTCTCATTAAATTATTTAAAGCCTATGGTGACTTTGGACGGTAAAATCCGAGGTCACTAGCGGTAATACCCAATGTTACAAAATAGTGGTGTTACAAATAAATATCAAGAAAAGTTCATGTTTTCCTCTCAAACAAATTTGTTCGCATCTATTCGAAATTAATTGATCAAATGCTAATTGATAGATTTCTATTGCCGAAAAAAAGTAATAAATACCAAAAAGTTGTAATCACACCCTAATTGTATTCCTAAGAGAATATAATTAGATCTCAAAATCAATTGTACCTTAATCCCACTCCTCTCCTCATCTTCCGTATCGCAATCACCGTTAAAGGTTTTGACTTTTGACATTCAATGCTTCATGAGGCGTTGTGCTGCATGAAGCACAACGCTTGACAAAGCGAGAAAATAAAAAAAACCCTAATGACAATAAAATGCCCTAGCTTTTGAACACGACATTACATTCATCCCTTGATCCTTCTTCCTTCCGGAAACCAAATTAGGTTCCAAACACGGCAGAGAGAGAGAGAGAGAGAGAGAGAGAGAGAGAGAGAGGCGATAAGGGGGTTGAGGGCGAGCTCGCGGACTGACACAAACTCTAACAACTAGGTGAGAGGTGGGAGGATCTCAGATTCAGGTATGAAAATCCAATGGTTATAGGGCCTTTTTTGTATTGACGTGTTAATGCAACGATTAGCTAAGAAAATCAATACAATTTTGTTGGTTTGTAACCTAGATTTTTGTTTGTATGTTTAATTTTTGGTGATTTCTAATGTCAATTCAAATTAGGATTTTATTAGGGAACGAAAGATGCTAAAATTGGAGAAATTAGGGTTGTATGGTTCAAATTGGTTCCAACCAACACATTTTTATTTTAGCTGACTTACTTGCTATGGTTCAAATTTGTAAGGAGGAAGACCAATATCTACTTGGCAATGATTATTATATTGTTAGTTTTGCAAGTGGTTATTTTGTTGAGAAGATATTGATGTTTTGTGTCGGTGTTTAATTTAGGGACAAGTTTCAATGAATTTGAAGATTGGTGTTTAGTATTGAAATGTGTGTTTGTAGACAATTGGTGTAATGAAATGAAGAGCTAATGGTGTTTATTTGAATTTGTAGACTCTTGTTGTAATGAAATGAAATACAATGGAGTCAGAAATTGTTTCTCTCACGTTCTACATTAGCTTTTTATAAAAATGTTGGGTGCACACTAAAAAAATCTGTTGATATAACATTTGTGGACCAAGCCAATGTGCAGGCCTATGAGTCATAAGAACGTGTTCGGTCTGTTTTTTGAGCAAGAATCACAGCGTTACCTTACCTTCACCATGATACGGACTCCAAGTTCTTATGGCAGAGCGTAATTTAACCATCAGTTAAAAGCTCAAGAATAAGCAACAATTAATATGAAGATGCAATTGATATGAAGTTAACATGCGACATACTCAACTATTATAAAATCACTATTATACCATGTCCAAGGTTTGTACTTAATGTCCAATTCTATCATCAGGCAATGAGAGTGATAACCAGTGATAGAGATATGGTGCCTAGAAAACATTAGGCGAGCGCAAGTAGGGATTTAATGAGGTACCTTAAGGTTTTCTGTTGCATTGAACTAATGTATTCATTTAAATGGTCAATCTTGGATTTTACTCACATCGACAATTATTATCGATCTTTTCTTCACTCAACTGTTTGTCCAGACAATGATGGATATCTTAAAAATACATTTTCCCCGTATCTCATTACTTGGGCCAATGTAAGAAGCAAGAAGCGGAGGAACTCACATCTTCTACAAAATGGAGGTTTTCATTGACTTAAATATGACTCTAATCAATTCTTGTTGTACCGGCAAAGCTATCACCATTTTTGAAGATGATGAAAGGTTTAAAGTTGTAGAACGGGCTATCAATATTTTTGAAAATGAATATATTGGTTATGTACTAATGTTGTTCAATAGGAGCTTAGTTAGGCATTGGATAAATATTTTTAATATATAGACTAATCCCTAATGCTACCTTAAGAAAGAAATTATAAAAAAAATATCATGATAAATGGGAAGATACAAGAAATAATCAAAATCAAGAGAAAAAAAAGTAAATCCACACAGGGCAACAGTCAACACAAGTTTCTATGACAAAGGATATGAAACCTTGCACCTTGGAACTTTTAAAATCAAATTGAACATTACTCTTGCATTAAAGGGAAATTAATTGTGGTGAATAGTATAAGCTGTTTAGAATAAATTTTGTGAGGTATTCAAGACATCGCCATGTTAATGGGTAATGTAACCTACAAAAAGCTTGCCTTGTAGTTGAATACAAAACAAATTAGAGTGGGGAAACAAAATGTGTACAACAACAAATAACATGGAATGATGGATGTCGTAGTGTGCCTGATCAAATGTTCAGTGTTCATCATAATAAAGGCATAATACATAAACGCCCCCCGACCTTTGACCAATTGGTCACTTTGACACCCCATCTTTGAAAATGTTCGACTGAGTACTTAAACTTGCACATTGTGACCTATTGAACACCTGTTTGATCAAAAAATTTATCGTACATATCACACGCGCCATGTCAGACTGCCATGTCACATATTTGAGTAATAAAATATTGAAAAATCAAAAAAATATTAAACAGTTTTGCCACATCATTAAATTAGAAAGAAAATAAATATTAGATTTTACTAAAAAAAATATTTTTATTTTACTTCCCTTCCTCTCCTTTCTCTGTCTTCTTCCCCAAATGGTGAGAGAAAACGAATTTCGATCTTCTTCGCTAACTGAAGGCGCCTCCGTCTCTGGTTGTCCATTCCCTTGTTCCTGCTCTCCATCACCCAGTCACTGCTGGCCTTGACCCCATAACTGGCCAACTCGGTTAGCTCCACCGCGGTGCCTCCATCCCCGGCCGCAACAATGGCCGCCACATGAGTGATGGAGTTGACCTAGAAACTGAGTGCAAATCTGGGAAAATCTGAGTGGAAATCTGGGCAAATCGATGGAATTGACCTAGAAACTCGTTTCTAGAAAGTTATAATCCAGATCTGAAAATTTTAGGTGATATTTTTGCTCTAGGAGTTGCTTGAATATTGAGATTTGAAAATAGGTTTGGATCTGGGATAAAATCTTGGTTGAATATCGTTCAAAGATGGGTCCTTTTTGACCTGGTTTGCTGAGAAATTAATTAGTGCTCTCCTACTAATTAATGCAAATAAGTTTGGATCTGGGAGTAAATTCTTGAAAGTGCTTTCCTACTAATTAAAGGTGGAGGGGAGATGAAAATTTTCAGTAGGAATTGCAGGTGTTGGAGATGGAAGGAAATTCTTGAAAGCGATCTAGGAACTGCTTTGATGTTGTTACAAGTTATTAGAGCAGATGAGAGTTGCACAATCTGGAAATCTTAGTAGGCATTTGGAGCAGATAAAATTTTGAAAAAACAAACATCTTTTTTATTTTTCTAATTTTTTTTACAGGTTTAGAAAAAGTGATGTTTATAATTCTCTTTGCATCTATAAGAAAGAATTTATGGAGATGAAAAATTAGAAAGATTTTGGAAACAAATGAGATAATTTTGGTATTCTCTTTAGATTAATTAGTCTTGAAATTGATTAATGGAAAAGGAAGAAGAAAGAGAGGAAAATAACAAAGAAAAGGGAAAAAATGGGGATATATACAAGTGTCACATTTATTTTCGTTTCTTATTTTTTTGGTAGAATATTTTCGTTTCTTACTTGCCCATAAGAGAGTGTAACTCACGCAAATTGCCACATCAGCGACGAGGTTTTCAATAGGTCACATTGTGCAAGTTTAGGTACTCAATCGAACATTTTCAAAGGTGGGGTGTCAAGGTGACCAGTTGATCAAAGGTTAGGGGGCCGTTTATGTATTCATGTTGTTTATGAAGCATTGAATTGGCTTAACTACAATACAAGACATGCTATTATCTACCTAATGCTTCACACATAGACAATACAATCAAAGCAACAATTGACAACACGAAACACAACAACAATATCAAACAGGTTAATAAAAGTACCAAAGATAGAAAGAAAGAAGAATGCCATTTACCTCATATACCAAAAAGACAAGGAAATTTCCATCTCAGGGAAATAAAGCATTTTTAGTAGTTTAAAAATAAAGATATAACTATTAGAAGGTTATAATTGAATATTCACCTCCCACACAAAAAATAGGCTAACAAGATTTTATTCAAGACAACAAGATGCTTCAAGTAATTTAAAAAATATAATGTAGTTGATTTAGATCGTTTGTTGGATCGTTAGTAAAACAAATCAGCGACTCCTACGAAGTCGTCGACTTTGAGAAACAATGCAACGGAATAATCAAACAGGAAGAACGTTACCAAACAGTAAATGACACGTGATGTATAGTGGAAACTCTTCGTAAATTAACTAGTTTACTTAGAGAAAAACCACTTATTTCCAAACTTCTCACTTGGTCGGATTTCAAGAGTCCTTAGACTCTCTCTATTGATTTCTTAAGTGTTACAAAGCTCTCTCGTGTACAAGTTAAATCTCACAGCCTTGAACGCTCTACCTTTGTGCATACACTCTCAATCTCATGCTATGCTTAAGAACACTCGACCGCGCCACTTGCACGAGTCCCACACACAAGTTCTCTCTTTCTTTCTCATAAGATACAAGTTATGCTCAACGTCTTGCCTTCTATCCTAAACACTGAAGTATTTAAGTTAGAGGAAGAGAGATCTCGTGTGATATCATTTCCCATTCGGTTAGGGAAATGACGCACACTCAATCTTTACAAATCTTTCCTAAAATCATGTAAGCACATACAAAAAAAATAACAAGAGAATCGTCAAATAATCTTTTGATTTTTGCACTCTTTTATGATGATTTTCTCCATAAATAAACATCCCAGTTGTCTTGTAAGCGATCGAAAATGATCGTGTCAATGACTTTGCCGAGTCACTGACTCGCCATGCAACTTCTAAGTCATTAACTTCTTGGAACCATCAAAACTCAAAACTTCTAACAAATCCCCCCCTTTTGATGGTGACAAACAACCTGATGTGATAAGATTCTTAAAGCACAAAATAAACATCATAGCATAAAGAGCAAACGCAAAAATCATAAAAAGTTCCCCCTAAGCTTAATATCCACATGTTTTTCAGTTTTTAGATCCCTCCCTTATAAATCTATTCCCCTGGTTAATTCCCCTTACGACATCATAAAAAGATTGCTTAAACAAGAAATAGAAATAGAGGCAAATCATGGAAACTTATGACATAAAATCAAAACAGTCATAATAGTCATCCACCATAGCAAAAAGAGATAGTACGATGCAACCACAAAGAATCCAAAATGCAGTACAACCAAATCGAACTTGAACAGATGTCTTTTAACTAGGGAGAAGATGTGGTAAAGATAGAAGAGACTGACATGATAGTATAATATTGAGATGGACATTTGTTGTTTGTGAAAAAGTTATTAGTAAAAGAGAATAATAGAGAACTTTTTGATTTCTTAACTAGCTTATTTTGAGGGAGAGTTATTTTATATTTTAACTAACTAGGATGGAAACAAAATTTCATATAAATTGAAGAATTTCACTTACCCATTTTATATGATTTAAGATGAAATACCTTTTAAATTACAAGTTTATAAACCACTTATATTAAAAAAGAAACAAAATGATTTCATTATTTCTATAAACAAATATATAAAAAATAATAAATTTGAAAGGATATTTCTGTCCAATTAGGATAAAATATCACCTATTAAAGTGCTTATGTAGTTTAAAATGTGTGTATTATATAAAATATTTTTACTGCAAAAATAAAAAAAATGGTTTCTTAAAAAATGCTTTACCCAAAAATTAGATATGATAGTTAAGCTAGTTCAAATAAAACAAACTCTTATCCTGAAACGTGAAATGAATGCACTTTTACTACTTCGTAGTGTACTTTTTATACGAAAGTGCATTGCAAAATACGAAAAGTGCAATCCGAAATAGAAAAAGTGCACTACAAGCACGAAAAGTGCACTACGAACTAGGAAAAGTACATTCGTTTCAGGATAAGAGTTTGTTTCATTTGAACTAAACTCTAGTTAAGAGTACTACATTTTAAACTTATTGTTATAAATAAGACACAACAATTTTGTTTTGTGGTGACACTGTCTATGAAAGTTGAAACATAGACCTCATGGTACCTTGAAGCATAACCAGTTAACTAGATACTGTTGGTACCCTAAAAAAGTTATTCCACATAATACCTCTGAACTTTAATAAAAGTCCGGTATGCACCCTTATTGTTGGTTTCCATCCCTTACTATTAAATCCCGTTAATTTATTTTAAAAAGAAGAAATCAAGTTAAAAAAACATACATCCCATTAATTTTTTTTAACTTTGGACCAACTCCTCTCAACTCTGTTCTTTTTTCTTTTCCACTTCCATTCATTAAAATCAATCAATCATCCTTGCCAAGCCCTTCATGGCGATATAGAGAAATAAACAAAAATTCATTTTCCCCCCGTTGCCCCACAAAGTAAAAGACCCATTTCATTCCTTAATTAGTTTCGGATTAATTGCCCTACAAAAAATTTAGGTTAATTTTTCCCAAAAAGTTTCTTTGGGAGAGCCCTCATCTAAGCATGATATTTCGCATAAATTCTACCTACCTCCTTTGTGTTATTCTATTCCAATTCTCTTTCTTGCTTAATAATATTCGTTATCTTTTAGTGTAATTACTAAAACCCCAATTCCTAAAACCTTATCAATTGGGATAAAACTCTCACCTTTGATCGAATCATTTGCTTTGTGTGAAAATATAAATTGTCGAAAAAGGCTCACACTTTATTGATTCATGATACACACTTAAATAGATACACAATGTATCTATGTTAGCTCCAACTAAAAGATACAATAAAAAGAATATTCAAATATTAGCATAACAAACATTTGACTAATTCTAAGATACAAAAATATCTAGCTTATCATTAAGAGCTAATTCGTAGCTTCTGAATTCTCCTTCACACTATATCGGACAACCGAGAGTGAGTGCCTTCTTTTATCGAAAGCAACCCACCCTCCGGCCAAAGCACTTTCGCCTCCTTCGGCGTTGCTTCGTCCAACAACCACACTCTTCCTCTCGCTAACCTTGGAGCAGGAGCCCAAGCTTCTCCTCCGTTGTGCGGTTCTCGTGGAGACCTCAAAGCTTCTCTCTCTCTCTCTCTCTCTCTCTCTCTCTCTCTCTCTCTCTCTCCGAAAATAGCTCGATTGTGAAATCGTCAAGGCTTATCTCCAAGAACACCATTCCTCTATTTTTATTAACGAACTTCCATGGTCTTTATTGCCAGAGTCTTCACCGATGTTTGATCTATGAAATTGGCCGAATTTGATGGAAGACAGTGGGAGAGCCAGCTAATGCTCCTCGCTCACTATCAATTGGAGGTGGAGGAGGGTGAATCATCAGCACCATCGCAACCGCTTGTGGTCCTCTTTAAAGTGGATCTAAATGCGATTGTTATCATAGAGAGGAGTTTACAAAATGAGAAAAGGACATCTCATGAGAAAGAGCTCGACTTTTAAAAGCATAAAAATTAGCTAGAGTTGATTTTTTTTGAAGGAATTAACGTGAGTTGATGATAGTTAGGGATGGAAATAAACAATAAGGGTATACATACCAGACTTTTATTAAAGTTCAAGAGTATTATTTAGAATAATTGTTTTTAGGGTACCAACCGAAAAAGCAACAACAACCTTAGGAATACATTAGGAATTTCCCAAAAAATATAATGAAAGACAATGAAGTAAATATTTGATTTTTGTTATAATTTTGTGAAGCTCTCTCCTTTCTCTAGAAGAGTCTAGAGAGAAGAAGGGCAAATCGGTCGAGAAGGCAACGACAACCGCTGAGAAGGAAGTGATTGGCTTCATCGATTACGATCTGATGTTTAAAATACCTGCTGTGATGATGAACAGGATCCTGTTTTGCCCAAATACGATATTTATCTAATATAGTTTTGTGATGTTTTAGCTTGATTTTGCGTTTGTTTCTGGTGTATTGCTTGAGTTGGTTTTAAAGCCCTCTTTCAATTTCACACTTTGTTCATGTCGATGTTCCCCTTCTCCGACCCTTGCTTACAGCGAACAAGGTTCTTGTGCACTTTTTTAGTCCGAAATTCTGATTGAGTTCTTGTGTGGGTTAAATTCAGACCGAGTTTCGACCGAGTTTCGTGCGACTGAAAATTCTGACCGAGTTTCCCCTTTTCCGACCTTCTCCAACTTGTGTTTCGCTGCCAGTTTTCTTGCACCTTTCTAGTTGGTAGTTTGGTCTCTGGTGTGACCGAACGTCGTTGTTATCTCTTCGTATTGGCAGTGTGTATTGGCCTAGGTGGTTCAATTTGTTTAAAAAAATTTCCACTTTCGGTGGATTCAATTTTGTTTTCTTGGGCTTTGGCCCATTAGTTGCCTCAGACTTTTGTGGACCTTCTCTTAGATTGGTCTCCACCTTTGTTTTCATTTGTGTTTGTTTGTTGGCAGTGGTCCAAGTTCGGTTGTGCTTTCTTTGTCTCTCTTCTTATACATGGCGCTTGAAAGCCCTTTTCCGAGTTTGAATTTGGTTCAACTTGAGCAACGATGATCTGAATTTTTGAGATTGATCCTAGACTAATTTGATGGTTTGAAGTTGTTTGTGTTTTTGTTTGTCGTTGGCTCATTCTAGTTTTCTCAGGTCCATTATCGCTGAACTATATTATAGTTTGCTCAGATCCTAGACTAATTTGCTTGGAGATGTCTACCTCTGTTTTGTTGTTTTGGTTTTTCCACCAGAGTTGGCTTGTTAGTTTTCTCGGCGATCGGCCTATTTTTGCCCGATTTCCACCGATCGTCGTCGGTTGAGAATGGCTTGTTTGCGTTTGTGGTGACGTGGCCTCCTTTCCCGTCATTAGTTTTGTGTTGTTTTTATGTCTTTTACGTGGCTTGTGTGGTTGTGAGCTTGACCTGTTATCTGCTTCTTTGTGTTATGGGTTTGTTTTGTGGGTTGCCTTTATTTTGGTTTGTTTTGGTGTGTGCTTGCCTTTGTGCCTCTTTGACAAATTTTTGTTGTTCAGATCGAGTCTTTTGCGGCTCGGTCGACTTCGGTGTTTTTGACCCAAGCACGTTTTGTACAATTTCGAGTGTTGGTTCTAGGACAGGGTATGGTTTGTTGGTGATTCGCACGATCGTTTGGACGTATGCGTGGCTGTTGAAGATTCTTCATCCCGGTGGAGGCAACAACAATAGTCCTTTTTACCTGATTTGTCCGTCATGACTCAAATGCTAAAAGCGCTGCTCTTAGCCCCTCACTTTCCCACTATCCTTTTTCCTTCTGGTTCCTTTCTTCGCCAGTTGGACTCTCAATTGTACTAGGCATGTCCGGTAAAACCAAATTCTTACCTACTAAAAAAATATTTGATTTTTGTTGTGAGTATATACAATTTGGAATTTGGCCCTTATCATCATTGGAATTTACAGGGGGGAACTGAAAAAAAAAAAGCAGACAGAGAGAGCGAGACAAGGCTTCTTGATCTGATCTGTGTCGATTCTGAAATCCACGCCCCGGGCACTTCAGTTTGACCCTTTATACCATTTGAACAAGCAAATCAAAGTTCAAACCCAGCAATTTCCTCCCCCAACTTCACGTCTTCCTGTGGAAATCCGATCTCATCTCAATTCCATTCCCATGGCTGCGATCTCATCATTTCCCCCTTCCCATCACACCGCTCAGATCTCTTGATCTCCATCAATGGCGTCTTCTCAGCAGCTCGGCGGGCCGTCCCGCTGCGGCCGCGTCGCGGGCCCTTCCCTCGACAAGATCATCAAGAACGTCGCGTGGCGGAAGCACTCCCAACTTGTCTCCGCCTGCAAATCCTCCCTCGACCGCCTTGACTCTCTGCACGATCTCTCCACCGCCGATCTCTCCTCCCCTATCCCCTCCCTCCCTCGCTCCGATTCCGAAATACTCATTCTCTCTCCTCTCCTTCTCGCTTTCCACACTTCCGCTCCCAAAGTCATCGAACCGGCGCTCGATTGCCTCTTCAAACTCTTCTCCCTCAATCTCGTCGTCGCCGAGATCCAGTCCTCCGATTCCAATCCCACTTCTACTGATAACAATAGTTCTGCCGATGGTGATGCCGGATCGGTTGTTCTGAGGATCCTCGAATCAGTTTGTAAGCTCTGTAGTTTGCAGGAGGAGGCTATCGAGCTCGGTGTGCTTAGGGTTTTGCTATCGGCAGTCCGATCGCCATGTATGGTCATCAGGGGCGAGTTTCTGGTTCACATTGTGAAAACCTGCTACAATGTGTATCTCGGCGGGGTGAGTGGAACGAATCAAATCTGCGCCAAGTCTGTTCTGGCGCAAATTATGGCCATTGTTTTTGCGCGGTTGGAGGAGGATTCCATGCTAGTGGAGGTGAAGACAGTGTCGGTGGGTGAGTTGTTGGAGTTTGCCGACAGGAATTTAAGTGAGGGCAATTCGGTGCAGCTTGTGCAGAGCTTTCTGTATGAGGTTATGGAGGGTAGTGAAGGGGTTAAGGAAATGAAGCAGCAATATCCTTTGGTGATGCGTGCAGGTGTTGATGGATTAGAGAATGGCGACCTTGTTGCAGATAGAGGGGACGAAAGGAATGCTGTGAGTGACGAGGAGGCTGATGGAAAACATGAAGGGGTGAAGGAGAGTAAGATCCGGGCTGATGGGTTCATGCTGTTTAAGAACTTGTGCAAGCTGTCAATGAAATTCTCCTCAAAGGAACATTCAGATGATCAGATTTTGTTGAGGGGGAAGATTTTGTCTTTGGAATTGCTAAAGATAATTATGGATAATGGGGGTCCAATCTGGCGTACCAATGAGAGGCAAGCAGATTAATTTACTTCAATGATCTTTTCTTTCTCCTCGTTTTATCTCTTGAAGTTAAATTTCTTGTGCTATGTTAAGTTTTGATTTTCATCATTGCCCGTTTTGATTAGAATCTGATGAATCGAGTGCACAGACTCTTTTTTGTCTTTTATTTTTTAGTCGCCGAACATTATGTTGAATTGCTGATGATCAGCAACAAGTAAAATATCTCCTCTTCTGAGGGAATAGCAAATCAAGAAATCAGATGTTGTTTCATATAGCTATTTGAGAATGCAAGATGCCGTACATTATAGCTTTAGCAATACAAGGCTTTATGTAAACTTATTGAGGGTCAGTGAAAACTTCCCATGGAATGCTTTCGCTTTATTGAAGACAAAAATGCATTGGAGCACATTCCCCTTTCTTTTTAATAAAGGAAATGCCTATTAGTAAATCCAGACTAGATAGGTGGGGATTTTGTTTTAGGTGAATATATGCAACTTGTAGACGCACATTTACAACCCTTGAACCATGAATCTCCAGCAGGTCCAGAAAGAAATGTCGGTTACCTGAAAAAGTATAACAAAAACCTGTCTCTTACATGTCTATATCTCATTGGTTCAGGGTTTTTTTCCTCCGGTTTTCTCACTTTCTCCATTTTTTTTAATTATCTGCTCCACCTTAATCGTGTCTGTTTATTATTGTCAACCTGTAGATATTTCAAACTTGTTCTTAGTGTAGTATTCTGTATTCTAATTTTCTCTGGCTATGCTGGCGTTTGTATATGTATGCAACTATATTATTTGTTTCTTTCATTGTTCAAGGCTTCACTTTGCAATCATTTGATGTTTTTTTAAACTTTCCTTATTGTGCAGGTTTTTGAATTTTATAAAGCAATATCTTTGCTTATCATTGTTGAAGAATAGTGCTTTGTCAGTTATGACAATTTTCCAGCTTCTGTGTTCTATTTTCAAGAGCCTGTTAACCAAATTCCGATCAGGCTTAAAAGCAGAGATTGGAATATTCTTTCCAATGCTTATCCTTCGTGTTCTAGAAAATGTGCCTCAACCCAGTTTTCTACAGAAGATGACTGTTCTCAACTTACTTGAGAAGATTTCTCAAGACCCTCAACTTATAATTGATCTTTTTGTCAACTATGATTGTGATCTTGATGCTCCCAACATTTATGAAAGGTATATAGCATTGCCAATGCAGGTTTTTTTTTGTTTTATATTTTAGTAAGCCTGGTTCTTTGTGTAGCTTTTCATGTGATATCTGTCTACTTTTGTTTCTTAGTAATGTTTGCATCATTATGTTTTCTGTAAATCTTGCTATAACCTTTTCATTCATGTATCCTCTAACAGGATCCTCACTAAAATTTCAACAAAGCAAAATGCTGGGATGATAGTTTCACTCTGTTGTTTACTTTCATTCAAGTAGCTAACTGCTGTAGAATAAAAATATAAAGGTTCATATATTGTCAAAAAAGTGTCTTATGTAGAACTATTATGATTATAATTTACATTTTTAACCGTCTGAAGTTAAATTTGTCTCATATAGAACAACTTAACTTGTGATGTAGTGGTTTGGAAACTATGTTTAAACTCTTATAATTCCGTCAGATAATTGCAGGACTGTCAATGGCCTTCACAAGACTGCACTTGGTCCACCACCTGGATCAACAACAACTTTGTCTCCAGTTCAGGATCTTACATTCCGCCAGGAGTCTGTGAAGTGTTTGGTGAACATTGTGAAGTCAAAAGGTTTATGGCTGGACCAACAGCTGAAAATAGGTGAAGCTTTTGTGCCAAATAAAACCCAGGGGGACATTTTAGCAGAGACTCCTCCCAGTCAGAATGGAGAAGAAGGAACCGTCACAGAATTTGAAGCAGAAGCGAATCCTGAAATGTCTGATGCTGCTACACTTGAGCAGCGCAGAGCTTATAAACTAGAACTTCAGGTTTGATATATCTTATATGATTTCTCTATTTGATATTTATTAACTTATTCTTTAATTCCGTGGTGAGACCTTAGTATTTTATACCTAAGTTGCTTTTTTATGCACAACATCTTCCAAATTATGGTTGATTGTAGGATTTTAATATACACAAGCTAATTGAATAACAATCAATAGCTTGTGGGATGTATGATAAGTAGTTAACTAGAAAGGGTTATTAAATATTGCATATGATATGGTATGTAAAACCCCGCTTTATATCAAACTTTTCATTTCTTTCTTTTTCCTTACCCAAAAATATGTCTATGCCATAGATGATTTTATTATCTGTGCTCTTGATATAGTGATGAAAGTTGTGGAATCATTCATGTAATATAAGAAAATGCACAGATTACCCGGTGTCAACTGTCAACACTATCACTTTACCTTTTCTTCTGGCTTGTGCTATAACAAATGTTGATGATTCTGTTGATTCCGGGGATCGAAAATTCGAAATAATCGGGTGATGTGTCAGGAGTTCTTACCATTTCGCATATAAAGTCGGGATCCACGTCCACCTTCTAACCCAAAAGCTTAAGCCAATGGATAGAGCTCCCCCCTTTGTGCTAGTGGGTATTTGCTTTATAGTTTCGATGTG
Organism: Fallopia convolvulus; assembly: GCA_964016875.1. Lineage (NCBI taxonomy): Eukaryota > Viridiplantae > Streptophyta > Magnoliopsida > Caryophyllales > Polygonaceae > Fallopia > Fallopia convolvulus. The sequence goes on along the minus strand of OZ024734.1, from coordinate 22,862,169 downwards.
GGAATAGGAATTGTGTTCTAACAGATTGCTATTAATTGCTAGGATATGCTTCTTTTCGCAAAGTTTATGAGGTTTGGTAAGGATGCCACACGAGAGTTTTTTTTTTGGTGTGTAATTTAGACCATTTTTGGATCCTGAATGGTATATAGCATGGTGGTGCTACTTGTCTAGTGCTCTTCTTGAGCATCTAGCTTCTTGTTGTTCATTGTTTAATGGAAAAATTTGTTGCCCTTGCTCCTTTTTCCGATACATTTCATCCACCCTCACAAGCGTTCATGATTAATTTACTTTAATTCATTGTTGAGCTTTGTAATAAGACTTTGGCCTAAGATTTATTTTATTTCACTATTATTGTTGTTTGTTTTGGCTTCATCCTTCAGTAACCATGTGACCTTTTTACATGCAGAAAGGTATATCACTCTTCAACAGGAAGCCTTCTAAAGGTATCGAATTTTTAATAAAAACCAAAAAGGTTGGTGGGTCTCCCGAGGAAGTTGCTGCTTTCTTGAAGAATGCCACTGTTCTGAACCCAGCGATGATTGGTGATTACTTGGGTGAACGAGATGACTTTCCTTTGAAAGTCATGCATGCATATGTTGATTCATTTGAATTTGAGAAAATGGACTTCGGTGAGGCACTTAGGTTTTTCCTGCGGGGTTTCCGGCTACCAGGAGAGGCTCAGAAGATAGACCGCATAATGGAGAAATTTGCTGAGCGCTACTGCAAATGTAATCCTGGCTCATTTGCGAGGGCAGATACAGCTTATGTTCTTGCCTATTCTGTCATCATGCTGAATACAGATGCTCACAATTCTATGGTAAAAGATAAGGTAAGGCTTGCAACAAGTTTTGTTTGCTTATCATTAACCCGTGTCTTTATTCTTCTAGGACGGCATACTTTGTTAGTGTTTCTTCATCATAATATTCGTCTTCTTATCAAACAGTAAATAAAGAGACAAAAATTTCTTCTTCATCTTTTTCCTATTCTTCGAAACACAAGGAAAGTCACCTAGAGTCTTCTGATTTGTACAATATAACGCTACTCGGCCTACCCCCCTTTGGAAAAGATTGTCATTTTTACATTTGGCACAATTATAAAGGAATTCAATCATTAAACTAAAATAATCTATACTTTTTTATCAAATTTACAATTTATTAAACATTCGCATCTTTTGTAGCCCATGAATAAAGAGAGTTTGCATAAAAAGTATTAATATGTGCACTTTCCAATAACAAACCTCATAACTCACCAATAAATCATTACTAAAAATCCTAAAACGATAAACATTTCCTACAAATTACAAGACTAAAATGACAATCTTTTCCGAACGGAGGTAGTATAATAATATAATAAGAATTTTTGCATATGGACAAGATATTCCATCTGTTTTCTCATTTGCACAGACTTTTGAGCACAATTTCATCTCCTGATCAATTTCTTGTTCTTTTCAAAATTTTCAAAATAGATGACAAAAGCTGATTTTATTCGGAATAATCGAGGTATAGACGACGGAAAAGATTTGCCCGAGGAGTATCTGGGAGCTCTCTATGATCAGATTGTGAAAAATGAAATAAAGATGAATGCTGATTTTTCTGAACCACAGAGTAAACAGGTGAATGGCCTAAAACTGTTGGGCTTGGATGGTATATTAAATCTGGTTATGGGGAAGCAGGTAGAAGAGAAGCCCTTGGGTGCAAATGGGCTTCTTATAAAACACATTCAAGAGCAGTTTAAGGCAAAGTCGGGAAAATCAGAGTAAGAAAACCTTAAACCTTTTATGTTACCCTAATTTTGAATTTGTTGCACATGCTCATCCAACTATCATGTCTGGTCATTTTGAGCTTTCTGACATTGAAATGAAAGGAGAGTCTCGGAGAAAGTTGTATGATGCTGGATTAGACACTTTGTGGCTTCTTGGAACATCTCTTAATCCAACAATCAAGATGGGTTGCAATGTTTACTTGTTTCCTTTCAAAATTCTTATTCATTTCTTTCCATAAGCTCGTCATCTACCATATTTAATGGTGATAAATGATTTCGGGTTTATGCAATCTGCACTGTGTCTGGTCTGCTGAACAGGGTGAGGACATATGACCTCTCCAATTTTTTTTTTAGTTGCTTCATACTGAAATTGAATAGATCTGCCTCAGACCTGAGAGAAATAATTCTAACCACTTGGTTGTTGGTTTGAGTGGGATTTAAGTTGTTCTCTCATTTAACAGATATTAAAGAAGTTAGAAAACCCCATTTTGAAAATAGAACGTGCCTTCGCTTGAAAGTACTTGTGTAAAGTATTCCTTTGCTCTAAAGTACTTGTGATGCTTATGGAAAGAGAAATAAGGAGATAATAAATGCTCTTAGAATAGTCTTTTAACAAATTTATGGAACCTATTATCAGGAAGTCATGGAGTTCCTATCCGGAAGTTAACTTACAGATTCCCATTGTTACAACTTTAGAATTTGAATTCTGTAATGAAGCTCCTACTTCCATTCTGTATCAGGAAGTCATGGGGGGGGGGGGGGGTCTGCTTATTATAGACCAGCATCTTTTTGCTCGCCTTTCTTCACTGCCACAGCAGAGGGATTCTGTGCTCCAAATATTTTATGAAGATTTGAATATGGTTGACATCATTTGCACATAAGTAGGGGAAGAAATGGGGAGTGGGTGCAAGCAGTATTTTGATATCAAAAAGTAATATAGTTTGAGTGCCAGGTTTTGACCCTTTTGGGTTAAGGCTGTGTTTGTTATTTTGCTACAAAACTAGTTAAAGTTAATAAATTGATCAAAGTTAAAACTAGATAAAAATGGGGATGAAAAATGAATTAAAATTATAAATAATCTTTGGTCATATAAACTAGTTTATGTATTTAAAAACCTCTTTAGTTTTTTTGGAAATTTCACCTCCCCACTACATTCTCTCTCCTCCCCACTACCTTTTCTCTCATTTTTTATTAGTAAATTTTTTCTTTTCCCTTTTTTTAATCCAAATAAACTAGTATAAATGAGCAAATAAACTAAATTTTTTAGCTTATCATTTTAAGTTTTAACTAGTTTATTAATCAATAACCAATTTATTTTTACAGGGCAAACATGGTTTATGGATTTTCTTCAACTAGTTAGGGTTTATTAACTAGTTTATTTGCTCTGACAAACCCAACCTAACAGTGAGTGCCTATGAAACTGAATTACTGGTATGACCGGTCGGCGGTTGATTTAGGAGGGTGTTGCCTCTATGTTTAGTTGTTCACCCCTCCACTAGTGAGACTAACTACATTTCTTTGCTTAATACTTTTGTCTTCTTCTAAGCATGGAGGGTACAGCATGAATATATCTTGAATGACATGATCTGTTGTGTATTTAGGTCGGTTTTCTATTCAGTCTCTGATGTTGCAATATTAAGATTCATGGCGGAGGTTTGCTGGGGTCCAATGCTAGCTGCATTCAGTGTGACTCTTGACCAGAGTGACGACAAGTTAGCTACTTCACAGTGTTTACAGGGTTTCCGTTATGCTATTCATGTCACTGCAGTCTTGGGCATGCAGACTCAAAGGGATGCTTTTGTGACATCTATAGCTAAGTTCACTTATCTCCATTGTGCTGCAGATATGAAGCAGAAAAATGTTGATGCAATGAAGGTAAACATGTATTATTTTTCTTTTACCCATTATTTTTGCTGTTTAGTTTGGGGGCTGGTTGCAGGAGAGGGGAATGGCAATTCCATTCCAATTATTTTTGTCTTTTGGTGTATGAAGACTTAAGCTACTCATTAAGAGCTAAAACATTGAATTTAGGGGTTCATATATTGAAAATGTTGTCGTAGAGTTATATTGTCTTTTGGTGTTTTTCCCTCAACTATGGATTGTAATCGATTTTTTTTTTTTTTGATGTGGAAGGAAATGTTGTCTTAGAGTATACACTTTTCAAACCTAATAAAGACTATTATTTTCTCATTGAAGACTGAAAGGAAAAGGTAAAAACCAGAAACTTAAAAGGGGAAGCCATAATGATGAAAAAGAAAATGTGTACTACATATGAGCCAACACAACTCTGAGAGAATTAAAGATCGGGAGAGAATGGCTGGGGGAAGATATCAGTCGAGTCTCACAATTGAGGAGTTAGAAAATTATAGTTATTTGCTAGTAGGCAACAGTAAAATCGCTTTCACCAAACCTCAAATTACTCTTATGTTCTCTATATACATCTGCCTATGATGTATATGTATCTTATGTTTGTTGCCTGCTGCATTTTGACAGACAATAATGACAATTGCCATTGAAGATGGTAATCATCTACAAGAAGCTTGGGAGCACATCTTAACATGCCTGTCCAGGTTTGAGCATCTTCAATTGCTGGGGGAGGGTGTTCCTCCTGATGCATCCTTTTTGAACAGTTCTGGTGCTGATACTGAAGAAAAGTCCCTTAAAAATAGCAACGCAAATTCATTAAAGAAGAAAGGAACTCTTCAAAATTTAGCTGTAATGGCAGTTCTTCGTGGAGGTTCATATGATAGTAGTTCCCTTGGTGCAAAGGCTCCTAAGCTGGTCGCTGCAGAGCAAATCAATAACTTTATTTTGAATTTGAATTTGCTTGATCAGATTGGAAGCTATGAGTTGAACCACATCTTTGCTCATAGCCAAAGGTTGAACAGTGAGGCAATAGTGTCGTTTGTGAGGGCACTTTGCAAAGCTGCAATGTCAGAGTTACAGTCTCCAACCGACCCTCGCGTTTTCAGCCTGACAAAAATTGTTGAAATTGCGTAAGAATAATATTCTCTCTTCTGCCATTTTTTTTATAGAGGGTAATATGGAACATAGATATCTGAGCAAAATCTCCCACCAAGTAGGAATGATCATCTTGTTTTTGCAGGCATTATAATATGAACCGCATTCGACTGGTTTGGTCTCGCATTTGGAGTGTTCTTTCAGATTTCTTTGTGTCTGTGGGGTTGTCTCAGAACCTTTCAGTAGCAATTTTCGTGATGGACTCATTACGCCAACTTGCTATGAAATTTCTCGAACGGGAGGAGCTGGCAAATTACAATTTCCAAAATGAATTTTTGCGGCCATTTGTCATTGTCATGCGGAAAAGTAGTTCTGCTGAAATTAGAGAATTAATAGTTCGTTGTCTCTCACAAATGGTCCTGAGCCGTGTCAGTAATGTCAAATCAGGATGGAAAAGTGTATTTCTGGTAAGTCTTGTCTTGTTGTATAGATGTGACTTAAAAATGGAATTCATTGTTACCTCACTTCTTTAGGGTTGATTTATTCTATATGATTGTTGTGTCTGTCTGTGTACTTTTTTCAAGACACTGGTATTTAGTTGTGAAGAAAGTAACAAAGGTATGGTAGGATGGAAGCAGCATCAAGCTAAAATAATTGTAAAGTGGATACTGATTTGACAGTTGGCATAAGTCACATAAATTTGGGTGTATGGGTGTTCATGCTAATTTCACCTTGAATCTCAAAAAGCATATGGTATGCACTGTGCAAGAATGCTGACTGACTAACCTGTAGAGGTTTGTGTATCGGCTTCAATTTATTTTTCTCCTAACCAAGCACTTGAATGTTTATTGTAATAGTTTAGGGCTAGTTAAATATACTGATAAAGTCACAACAATACTAGAAGCTCTATTGGTGACTCATGAACAAGTGTGCTTTTAAGTTGTCTTGTTTTATTAGTATCTGTCTAGTGGGGTGAGCAAATCATTATAGGAATGTCCTTTCTCAATTTTTGATTCTTCATTATCAGGTTTTTACAACTGCTGCAGCTGATGAACGGAAGAGTATAGTCTTGTTGGCATTTGAGACTATGGAGAAAATTGTTCGGGAATATTTCCCTTACATAACTGAGACAGAGTCGATGACTTTTACAGATTGTGTTCAGTGCCTTCTCACCTTCACGAACAGTAGGTTTGATAGTGATGTTAGCCTTAATGCCATTGCATTTCTCCGTTATTGTGCTGTTAAACTTGCTGAAGGGGGATTAATTTCCAATGAGGACACCAAGGATGATATAGCCGCCAATGAAGGATGTGATGGTCAACCATCTACCAACAAAGATGAGAATGTTACCTTTTGGATGCCTTTACTTACAGGTAAACTTTTTCAAACCAACTTATCAAGTTTCTTAGGCCGGGTTTGCTTCATGTATAAGGAATAGGAACAAGATCTACCTTCATTTTGTGGTCAAACATTTCCTGTAACACGTTCTTGATATATGTTTTATTAGATATATTCCACAATTCAAAAGAATGGAAGCAAAAGGAATAAATGAAAAAAAAATGTCTGTAGCATTTCCAGCTGTTCAATTGCTTATAGTGCAGAAGTGTTATGTTGCCACTTACCATGTTTTTGACGGTTCAATTCTCTCTTGTAACTGTAAATTTTCAGGGTTGTCAAAACTTACAACTGATCCCAGATCTGCTATCAGAAAAAGTTCTTTGGAAGTGATCTTTAACATCCTCAAGGATCATGGTCATTCATTTTCCAGGAATTTCTGGACAGGTGTTTGCAAATCTGTTGTTTTCCCCATCTTTGATAATGTGCACGAGAAGAATGACTCAAGCATAAATGGTGATGGCTCATCTCCGACCACCCCAACATTGTCTCCTGAATCAAGTGTATGGGATCATGAGACGTCTAAAGTTGCAGCAGACTGTTTGGTGGAACTCTTCCTCTCTTTCTTCAATGTGCTAAGGCCACTACTCCCAAACGTGGTTTTAATTCTGGCTGGTTATATAAAGAGTCCTAATCAGACTCTTGACAAGACTGGGGTTTCTGCGTTGGGATATTTGACAGATGAATTAGGCAGCCAGCTATTGGAGGATGATTGGAGAGGCATTCTCTTAGCATTAAAAGAAGCTGCTGCTTCAATGCATCCAGCTTTCTTGAAGGTTCTGAGAATGATGGACAATATCGAATTCACCGATTCGGAGCAATTATACAATGATCTTGAAACATCCTCTGGTGAGGATGTTACTACTGACTTGGAGGAGGCTGATCTGCAAACTGCTTCACATGTAGTTAAAAGGATGAAGAGTTACATCTCTGTTCAGTTAGTCGTTATACAGGTTTCTCTCTCTTCCTCTTCTTGTCTACATCTTCCTTTCTCCTCTAGCATGCACTTTGCAGAATCCTTTTAATTCAGTGAGTTAGACAAGAGGATGCTTAAGAACACACACAAAACCCTAAAAACACTGTTGATTGATAATTCTCAATCGAAGAACAAACCTCCAATTGAGCCAAATCCCAAAGGAGAATAATCTCCAATGAGCCCAAGGCACTATGCCTTATCCTAACACTTTTTTCGATATACAAAACAGAACTCTACACCTTATTTAAAGGGCTAACCAGCTGCCCAAAACCAGCACGCAGGCTGCACTCCCTAACCGCCTAAAATATTAAAAGACTCCATTGCCCCTTGTAACTAACTCTAGGAGTGGTAACACATTGTGAAACAAAAAGAAATTATAAAAAAGGTGTGGTTGCATGGCTCTACTTAGTTTCTTGTGCTACAATTAGGGTTCATTTGGATCTCCAAGGCTAATGCATTGTCTTGCATTTTAATCAATTAAACTCGGTTGTCCCAACTGGCTTTAGGTTATAACTGAATTTCTAATTGTTTCTCTCATCCTGTTGTTGCTCCAGGTCACAGCTGATCTTTGCAAGAGTCATCTAGAATCCCTCTCACCATCTAACATCATGATTCTCCTCGACCTCTTCTCTTCCATTTCAGTCCAAGCCGACCAACTGAGCTCCAACACCCTCCTTCGGTTGAAGCTGAAAAAAGCCTGCTCCATCCTCGAACTCACCGAGCCACCACTCGTGACATTCGAAATCGAGTCCCTGCAAAGCCATCTCACCTTCCTCCAAGACCTCCTATTTGAGAGACCATCCGTCTCAAAGGACATCAATCTCGAACCTCAAGTTGTATCCACGTGTCAGAAAGTACTCAAGATATACCTTCACTGTTCCGGGCATCAGTCTGCCAAACAGACCCCAATGAGCCAGCGCAAGGCCCATTGGGCCCTCCCGTTGGGCTCGTCAAAGAAGGAGGAGTTAGCGGCCCGAACGCCCTTGCTGCTGGCCGCCCTGCGTGCGTTGAGGAGTTTGAAGGGAAACTTTTTCAGGACGAATGCCTCTCAGCTCTTCCCTTTGCTGGTTGATCTAGTGAGGAGTGAGCACAGCTCGGGCGACGTTCCGAGCATCTTAAGTGACATTTTCCAGTCGTGTATAGGTCCTATAGTTATGACGAGTTCTTGAGGAGGTGTAATTGAACAGTGTTTGTAAACCGAAAAAAGTTTGTTTCTTTTTGTTGGGACTTGGGAGTTGTGGTCTCATTTCCAAGAGATCATCCATTTTTTGTAGCGTAATACAGGCTTACTTACACCCTTCATTGTACAAGAAATAATTTTGCTTGTCTTTTTACAGGGCCCACGGCATGTTCAAAGCACTGATTTTCCCCTTGGTTATTTATTTTACTTATAGAACACGTTTTTCAGTTTTTGGCAAGTTTTCAAAATAAATTGTGGAATGTTTGATTGCTATGAAATATATCTGATTCCTGCTCAGCCTGATCAGTTTAAGGTACCGAAGTTTTGTGGTTTACATTTGTTTGTTTTACGATTGTACAGTTAAAGCACCTTAAATTGAATTTAGATATAAAGATACAGAAATATAGTAGTTAAATACGACTAGAATATTATTAATACAAAACGTTTTGGTCCATAAGATGCAAAAAAATACAGTACATGTCTATAGTTGATGGTAGTTGATTGGGACTTGGGAGTGAGGACATTTCACACTTTAACTACTAAACATATTCTTATATATTATATTGTAGTAATCGTCGTTATGTTTACAATTGTCAACACAACACTGCCAAGTGCCAACACGCAATACCGCGTGAATGACGATGGTGTAGGACTTCTTGTCCATAAAATATGAATGAGAAATGTCTGGCCCGTTAAGGTTGCAGGACATTGAGTTGGGCTTGACCCATTTAAATGGCTGAATAAAATAGGTCAAGGCTTTTTCTTGATTTTCTAATCAGTTGGAGAAAATAAACCACGTTCTTTGATAAGTGGTTGGTGGATCAGCAGATAAAAAGATAACTGCTGACTCTCATCCATACGTCAATTGAAAAACATCCTCTTCTGTTCTCTTCTTAAAAATTATAGAGTCTGAGAGGACACACCGATCGTTGGTTCGCCAGGCTCCTGTTCTTGAGTTGTGCAAAGCAGGAGATCGTAGTAGTTGTATCTGGGATTCGGAACGCTAAAGAACCGTCACACTACGGGGCGTTTTCAGAATTAAGGAAAGAGATCAATCTTCTCACCTCTACAAATCATTGGTATTTGGTATTATATTCTACATAATTTACTGATCTGTATGATCTTAATTTCCTTAATTCATGTTTAATTAGGATTTGGAATTTCGGTTCCTATAGTCTTAATTCTGAAAAATCAGTATTTTATTATACTGATTCCGTGTGATTCCTTTATCCGTGTTTGTTAATCGGTTGCCTCTGGTTGTTTAATTGTGTGTTTGAATCGGATCGGTGCTATATAATCGATTTCGGTGATATTCTTGTAATAGTGCACTGAATTATTTTTTCGATCGGTCTGGTTAGTCTTATATGGGCAATTGCTTTGTTAGCATATTTGTTTTGGTTAATTGTTTCGATCGCTTATGCGTGTTCGGTGTTGAATTTGTGCAATCAACTATTAATTGCTAGTGTATGTGATCCATTTTAAGTGCTGTTTTGTTTTTCAATTCCTAATTCCATGTTGTTCTAATCATTTCGGTGGTTCAGTACGGTGGTCTTTGTCCTGTTGTGAATTATTGTTCAGTTCAAATATGAATTCGTTAATTAGCCGTTCATGTTGGATCATGCTGGTTTGTTAATTTTTCAATTCATGTGTTCTGTTCAGTGGATCAGTGCGGTGCTTTTTGGTTTTTGTGCACTTGATTTCAGTTTCCGTTTAGTGGCCTAATTTCAGTTTATATATCTCTATTTGTCTGCACTAACCCGTTTGACTAGCGTGTGTGTTTAGATCTGGAATCCGGTCATATTTTGTTAGTTGTTTGTACAACCTTGAACAGGAAAAAAAAACATTATATTCAGTAATTAAATTGTGCAATTATTTTCATTGAACTTTGCTTCTCACTATCATACTAATTTTGGTTTACTTGTGTGTAAACAGTATTGAAGTATGACTAACTCAACTGAGAAAGCTGATTCGGGTGCTTTTACTGGAGCTATGGAGGATAATGTTGAGTCGACGACCCAAATTAAATTTGGGAGTGGTCTGCCAGCAGTTACCTTGCCACTTACTAATGTAGGAACTGATGTTTATCAGACTAGTGCCATCGTTCAGATGCCCACTGTCCCTGGCGCTGTAAACGCAGGGTTGATGCCAGAAAAGTTTGATGGAACTGGTTTCAAGACGTGGCAGCAGAAGATGTTCTTCTTTCTGACTACTTTGAAGCTGCAAAAGTATCTATCTGAGGATAAGCCTGTGCTTTCGTCTCAGAATACCAATGCTAGGACTCTAGCCAGTGTTGATGCCTGGACTCAGGGTGACTTTCTGTGCAAAGGTTGGGTTCAAAGCCGCCTGATTGATCCGTTGTACAATGTGTACAGAAAGATCAAGACTTCCAAAGAACTCTGGTTGGCCTTGGAAAAGAAATACAAGTCTGAGGATGCAGGCTCTAAGAAATTCGCTGTGGCGAAATTTTTGGACTTCAAAATGGTGGATTCTAAGCCCATCATGGAACAAGTTGAAGAGCTGCAATTGCTTACGCATGAAATCATTGCGGAAGGGATGTCTATTTGGGAGACGTTCCAGGTAGCTGCTTTTATTGAGAAACTCCCACCAGGTTGGAGGGATTTCAAGAACTACCTTAAGCACAAGCGAAAGGCTATGACCCTTGAAGACTTGATTGTTAGGATACGGATTGAGTCTACCAACCGTAAGGCTGATGGTGGTACATCAATTGAACAGAAGGCCAATTTGGCCGAGCACAAAGAAAGGGGAAGCGAAAGGCTCCACCCCAAAGCTCCAACAGCTTTAAGAAGCAACCCGCTAAGAAGTTCAGTGGGAAATGCCACAAATGTGGAAAAATTGGTCACAAGGCAGATGAATGTCGAAGCAAGGTTGACCAACGCAAAGAAAAAGGGAAGGCTCAAGCCAATTTGACTGAAGACCTCTCGGAGGCGGATCTATGTGCTGTAGTTTCTGAGGTCAACATGGTTGGGAGCAACCCGAGGGAATGGTGGTATGATACAGGTGCTACCAGACATATATGCTCTGACAGGGGACTGTTTTCTACCTATCAGAAGAGCAACAACGATGAGCATCTATTTATGGGGAACTCGTCTACTTCCAAGGTTGAAGGTCACGGAAAAGTGGTGTTGAAGATGACTTCAGAGAAGGAGTTAACTCTCAACAATGTCATGCATGTACCAGAAATAAGGAAGAATCTGATCTCTGGCACTTTGCTAAGCAGGAACGGGTTTGCTGTGAAGCTCGTTTCTGATAGACTGGTTCTCTCTAAGAATGGGATTTATTTGGGCAAGGGATATGTAAAGGATGGACTGGTCAAAATGAATGTAATGACAGTCTTTCCAAAAACTGTTGTTTCTGATGTTTCAATGAATGAAAAGAATCCTATTGCTTATGTTGTTGTGTCTTTTATTATTTGGCATGAACGTTTGGGGCATGTGAATTACAAATCTATACGTAGAATGATGAACATGAACCTAATCCCGAAATGCAAATTGAGTAAAGACAAATGTGAAGTATGCGTACAGGCCAAACTCACAAAAACGCCATCCCCATGTGTAGAGAGAACAACCGAACCTCTAGGCTTAATACACACGGATTTGTGTGATTTAAAATTTGTGCAAACTAGAGGTGGAAGAAAATATTTTGTGACCTTTATCGATGATTGCACAAGATATTGTTATGTATACTTGCTAAGAAACAAGGACGAAGCCTTGGAAAAATTCAAAGAATATAAGTTGGAAGTTGAAAACCAACTTGGCAAAACCATAAAAACGGTCCGAAGTGATAGAGGAGGCGAGTATGATGAATCATTCAATGCGTTTTGTAGAGAACGTGGCATTATTCATCAAACAACTGCTCCCTACTCACCGGAATCTAATGGAGTTGCGGAACGAAAGAACCGAACTCTAAAAGAAATGATGAATGCAATGTTGCAAGAATCTGGGTTACCCCAGAACATGTGGGGGGAAGCGCTGCTAACCACCAATCATATTCTGAATAAAATACCACATAAAGTCACTGGCAAGACGCCATATGAACTTTGGAAAGGTAAAGTACCATCGTACAAATACCTTAAAGTGTGGGGGTGCCTAGCAAAAGTGGCAGTGCCACCTCCTAAAAAGGTCACAATTGGACCTAAGACCGTTGATTGTATTTTCATCGGATATGCACACAACAGTAGTGCTTATCGGTTTTTGGTATATAAGTCAGATATACCTGACATACGTGTTAATACAATAATGGAATCAAGGAATGCGTCTTTCTTTGAACATGTGTTTCCATGCAAGGATAAAGAATATTCTAAACGAACACGTGAACAAAGAGAAGCATGCACTTCTGCAAATGAAGCGGAAGAGGAAGAGGATCAACCTAGACGGAGCAAGAGAGCTCGTAAGGAAAAATCCTTTGGATCTGATTTTGTTACGACCTTTCTTTTAGAGAATGAGCCAAGAACATACAAAGAAGCCATGTCTACACCAGACGCGCCTTCATGGAAGGAAGCGATCAATAGTGAGATCGACTCCATTATGCAAAATCATACATGGGAGTTAGTCGATTTGCCACAAGGGTGTAAAGCACTTGGGTGCAAATGGATTTTCAAAAGAAAATTGATTACAGATGGCTCAATTGAAAAGTACAAGGCGAGGCTTGTGGTGCAAGGATTCCGACAAAAAGAAGGTGTGGATTTCTTTGACACCTATTCTCCAGTCACGAGAATAACTTCAATCAGAATGCTAATAGCAATAGCAGCATTAAGAAACCTCGAAATACATCAAATGGATGTGAAAACCGCTTTCCTAAATGGGGAATTGGAAGAGGAGATATATATGAAACAACCTGAGGGATATGTTGTCTCTGGACAAGAGCAAAAAGTGTGCAAACTCGTAAAGTCATTATATGGGCTTAAACAAGCTCCAAAACAATGGCATGAAAAATTTGACTACGTAATGATGTCAAATGGGTTCAGCATAAATGAAAGCGACAAATGCATCTACGTCAAGAATACTCCAAATGGATATATTTTGTTGTGTTTGTATGTAGATGACATGCTCATCATTGGGAGCAATAAAGACATGATCAAACAAACTAAGAACATGCTTAGTGGGAAGTTTGACATGAAAGACTTGGGAATAGCAGATGTCATACTAGGGATAAAAATCACTAGACACTCTGAAGGGATCATCCTATCTCAAGCTCATTATGCTGAAAAAGTACTTGAGAGATTCAAGAAATACTCAAGTGGAACGGCAAAGACTCCCGTAGATCCTCATCTTCACCTGACCAAGAACTCGGGTGAGGGAGTGGCACAAGTGGAGTATGCACGAGTTATTGGAAGTCTGATGTACCTGACAAATTGCACAAGACCTGACTTGGCACATTCAGTGAATGTACTAAGTCGTTACACAAGCAATCCAGGGCATAAACATTGGAAAGGGATAACTAGAGTATTGAACTATTTGCGATATACTCAAAGTTATGGGCTGCACTATGGAAGAGATCCAGCTGTTCTGGAAGGCTATAGTGATGCCAATTGGATATCAGATTCCAGAAATTCAAAATCCACTAGTGGATATGTATTCACACTAGGTGGTGCAGCAGTATCATGGAAATCTTCAAAACAAACCTTATTGGCCAGATCCACGATGGAATCTGAGTTCATTGCTTTAGACAAAGCAGCAGAGGAAGCTGAATGGCTTCGAGGTTTTTTGGAAGATATTCCAATGTGGGACAAACCAGTGCCAGCAATAAGTGTACACTGTGATAGTCTATCGGCCATAGCACGGGCACTGAACCGTCTGTATAATGGTAAATCACGTCATATAAGAAGACGACATAAAACCATTAGACAACTACTCTCAATTGGCGTAATCTCAATAGATTATGTCAAATCGATTGACAACCTAGCGGATCCATTTACTAAAGGTTTGTCAAGAGAGAAAATTGTAAAATCATCAAGAGGAATGGGTTTAAAGCCTATGAAAAAGGAGGATGCTTGATGGAAACCCTACCTATATGACTGGAGATCCCAAGATGTAGGTTCAAAGGGAAAACTAAATCAAGTTGAATTCAAAAATGAGCACTGAGAGACAAATGTCTCTTCCCAGTTCCTAGGATGATGAGCAGTGCTACCTGTATGAGTTGAGGTTAAGCTTGGCTTTTTAATGATTCCATAGCTTTGAAATAAAAGTGGGGTATGACAGGATACTCTTTATGGTCAATCACCTAGTGAGTGTGAAATGGGGCCGTTTCTAGGAGAATGAAAAACGAGGCGACATTCTCCAAGTTCACTCATGAATAACCAGGGATGTTCAAGGCCAAAATGAACACAACAAGAGAACCTAGTTCTGTGAGAAAATGAAACTGTGTGATAGTTGTTGTCTCGATTTACATCAAAGCCCGGGTGGTTCAAGACATCATGTTCACCTCCTGGACGAGTAGATCCGACAGCTACTCACTATGAGCGGTTCAAGGCTGAAAAAGCTACCATCTCAAATGCAGTGATTTTTCGATTGTACTCTCAAAAGTCCGTTTTATCGAGTCTTTTTGTGTTTAGAGTCATTTCTATTCGTGTGGGGGATTGTTGGAACTTATTTTATGTAATAAAATAAAGTTCATAAAATGTGAATGAGAAATGTCTGGCCCGTTAGGGTTGCAGGACATTGAGTTGGGCTTGGCCCATTTAAATGGCTGAATAGAATAGGTCAAGGATTTTCCTTGATTTTCTAATCAGTTGGAGAAAATAAACCACGTTCTTTGATAAGTGGTTGGTGGATCAGCAGATAAAAAGATAACTGTTGACTCTCATTCATACGTCAATTGGAAAACATCCTCTTCTGTTCTCTTCTTAAAAATTATAGAGTCTGAGAGGACACACCGATCGTTGGTTCGCCAGGCTCCTGTTCTTGAGTTGTGCAAAGTAGGAGATCGTAGTAGTTGTATCCTGGGATTCGGAACGCTAAAGAACCGTCACACTACGGGGCGTTTTCAGAATTAAGGAAAGAGATCAATCATCTCGCCTCTACAAATCATTGGTATTTGGTATTATATTCTACATAATTTACTGATCTGTATGATCTTAATTTCCTTAATTCATGTTTAATTAGGGTTTGGAATTTCGGTTCCTACACTTCTCGCTTCCAAAATTGATAAATTCCGATCAACCTCAAAAAAACTGAAAATTTTCGGAATGGTGCGAAAACTCTGGAGGTAGAAGATGGAATTCAGAGAAAGTATGGATATCTTAGATTACATAATTCCTAATTTTTTTTAAGAAGGAATTAAACAATGCCTATTGCCTAATAATGAGTACGAGTCTAATATTTCCTTACTTTTAACTAAAAAAACTATATAAGTATACTTTCCATAATTACCTGTAACCCACATATGCCCGACCTATCCAAATAAAATGGTAAAAAACCTAAACAAACCGAGGAATTGTGATAGCAATCAAAGGACCATGAAAAATACGCTTACAAAGAAGGTGTCTAAGAGGCCAAGACCAAGACCTTTTCCAAGGTCTCGGGCGTTTAAGTTCAAGAAAGTGTTCATGGATCTGATATTATATCTTCAAAATCTCCATCCATGGCGTTCAAGGCCTCCAAGGAAGAGAATCAAGTTGTGAAAATTCGGAAAGTTAAAAAACCCGTCAAATTAAAAACATTGCTAAGTAAAATGGTCATAACTTGGGCTAGAAAATTGATCTCAAGTCCGTTCAAATTGCGTTTGAGAGATAATTAAAAGATCTAAAACTTTGTACCTTATGTCGAATCCAGAATCCAACAGCAAAGGGGCGAAAAATGCAATTTACTGAAAGTTGTTCAAGTCTTACGGGAATCTTATCTTTAGTTTTAATTCTATCTTTAATTAGATTTTATATTTATGAATAATTTCGGCCATAGGAGTTTGTTAGATGGTTGAATTGTCTTGCTTTATTATTTTTGTTATCTTTTAAGTTGTTAGGAGTTTGTAGGGGAACTTCCTTACTCATTAAGTCAGATAATTATTTATTTGATTTAATTAAGGTAAGGAAATTTAGATAGATGCATTTATATTATTTTATGATATCTTGGAAAGCAAGCAAAAGCCCAAAAATACCCTTATAGGACCGACTAGGATTTTGCCTTGTTCTCCAAGGAGTCACTTTGTATTTCTTATAAATAGTTTGCATTTCATTAATAAAAATCAACTTGAAGTAAGATTAAACACCTTTGGTTTAGTCTTGCTTTTGGCCCCAAAAACAACTTGTGTTCGTGCTTTTACATTCCATTGATAGTTCATTCAAGTTCTTTAAACACAATTCAGATTTCGAGAGTTTAGTATAATCAAATTGGTTTGTCTAGTTAGATTATTGAAAATCTTAACTAGTTAATCAATTGAGATAGCGTTAGAGCCTCTCAATTGACAATTCAGTTTGTGAAGTACTATCCATTTGAATTCAGTCGTTCTTCATTGAATTTAGTGATAGTCGAATTGCTTGCACCACAAGTAATTGAGTTCGAGCAATTTAGGTTGGAAAGGGAATTACTTGTCAAGATCGGGCCAAAACAAGACCGAATTATCATCATCGAGCAATCGAGGAGATAATTCCGTATCAAATTGAACCGAAAAAAATCGGCGGAACCGGGGTATGCCGACTTCGGTTCTTCCCTTAGAACCGGAGAACCGACGATTTCGAAACCGGAGGAACCGCTGGTTCTTGGCAAAATAGTCATTGGAACTGAAACCACGACTGCAGTTGAAGTTTTGAGTTCTATGCAAATTTACCACATTTTGTTTTAAAATCGTGACCGCGGGTTTGGAAACCGATCGGACCGGACTTTACGGTTCGGTCAAAGACCGGGACCTAGTCGGTCCAGTCCTCGGTCTAAGAAACTTGAGAATTTCGCTTAGGGTAATTGAGTTGGACATTAGTATTTACTACTTGCATATTATTACTACATACTACTTGATAATTATTATCTTTAGGGACGGAACCAGGAAAAAATTAGGGTGGGCTAGGTTATAAAGTAAAAATCAAAATTAAGGACAAGATGGGGTGAAAATTGCAATTAGTAAAAAGATGGGTAAACAAATTTAAAAAGAGCCACAAAAAAAAGAAGAGTCGAAGGAAAAGAAAGAGGGGAGTGCACAAGTAGAGATTCGAACACGGAGCCTATATCATATAGAGATAGGATTAACCAGTTGAGCTAGGTAAAAACCTATAACTTTCATCCCTCTAATAATACTAGTATTAATTTTAGGGTGGGCTAGAGTAAACCCTAGCCCACCCTTGTTTCCGTCTTTGACTATCTTATAAGAGATCCACCATCTTGCCAATACTATTTAATACTTCTTAGGTTGCGAAAGTTTAAATTTTCATATTGAAAAAATTGTTGATTATTACTAAATGAAAGTTTTGAGTTTTGCCCATTGGTACTTTAACTCTATAATAATATAATTAATCTTGTTAATTACTACATCTCTATGGTATGATCGTTGATTTTTGACCAACGAAATCAAATTAAAACACTAAGCGGTCAAATCGGTCCAAATCTGGGATCGGACTGTAATTGGACTGGACCGGAATGGTCCGATCCACGGTCCATATTTTTTATGAAATACGGTCCACCGGTCTGGACTAGACCGTGTTTATTCGGTCCGGTCCGGCCCGTTTGCACATCCCGAGAAACCGCGACCGCGGTTAACTAGCCGTTGTGGTCGCATTCGCGGTTTTAACTAGTCGTTGCAACCGCGATTGCTGTTTTATAACCGCGGTCGCGGTTGCTTTTCCAATTGCTATATCTAACGGTCAAATCGATTCCAACGACTATTTTCCTTCACAACAATCTTATCTGGTTTCATATATTTACCCATATAAATATCATATATCATCTTCAATTTCATTCACACCAATCTCATAATCTCTTATCTCTCTCTACTACTCTCATAATCCTAGAAACTTCTAAGTTGCAAATCTCATACTCTCTTACCTCCCTCTACTACTCTCGTTCCTAATCTTTTCCAAAAATGGAAAATCAAGTCCAAGCATTTATTGGCCGAGGAATACCTTGGTGGTGCTGGTGGTTCACAAGAAAGTCAAATGAATCCCAATCCTTATCAACCATAACCACCTCATCCTCCTATGCCTATGCCGCAACAATTCCCCCCTTTCGCTCCTATTCATAACCAATGTTCTTAAGGCAATGAGGAGGGCAGTGAGGTGGACAATGACGAGAACTAGGAGGAGGAGGAAGAGGGGGCATCTACAGCCAACCAAATAGCAAAGGTGTTAGAATCTGACCTTTTCACAAAACACTTCACCAAAAACAATGTATTGGATGCACTTGACTGATGTGTTGTCAAGTGCAACTATTGCAACTTGAATTACAAATGGAAGTGCAATGAGGGGGCATCTACATGGACAAGTTGTGTATGATGTGAGGACAAACACAAATTTTGACTTCGGGATTAGCAAGTTCTTCCTCCCAAGCTCCTCATTTATTTAGTTATAATCATGATCGTACTGTTTATGCTTTGTCTGAAGCTATTTGTGTTGATCATTTGTCATTTCAATTTGCGGAAAGTGTGTGTCTAAATGATTGGGTTTCTAACCATTTGCAACCCGCTTATAAACGAACTACTAGAAAAACAATTAGGAAATTGTGCTTAAAGCATATAAGATTCGTAAAAAAAAAATTTCTTGATTTTTTGCTCAAAATAATATTTTGTGTGGTTCTATTTGTAGTGATTTGTAGTGATCACTTTCATACTCATTCATACATGGCATCACATGTCATTATGTTGATGATCATTTTCACATGTACAAGCGAGTTTTGGCTTTTCAGGTATTTGATGGGGCACATACCGCTTCAAATATTTGTAACATTATACGCACTATTTTAGAAGAGTATAGATTACCTCATATAGTTTTCACTATTTCATTTGATAATGCATCTAACAACACCGCTTTTATTAGTGAATTGATTCAAGTTTACCACGGTTTCTGGAAACAAATATTTTCATGTAAGATGTGCTTGTCATATTTTAAACTTATATGTTCAAGATGGTTTGAAAGTTTTTATGTAATATCTTGAACCTATTAAGTATGTTGTTAACTATATTTGGCTAAAAAAAAGACCACGACGTATTGAAAGAAGTTTTGTAATGAAAATAGTGTTATCGCACTACTTTTTTAAAAAGAGGTCGGTCATCGTTGGAACCAGTTCCGGTCGGAACACAATACTATCGAGACCTCTTAACATCCGCGCATGTCTCTTACCACTATGTCATTCGATTATCACGAGCGTATTCTTTTCTTCTGCTTTTTTATTTCTTCTTTTTTATTTTTATTTATTTGGTCTAGCGGGCCTGTTAAAAAGACTGGCCCAAGTTCATCACTCAACTGAAAACAGCCCTAGGAAGGAGCAGAACCAGAGAGAGAAGCAGGACGGAACGACGGACTCGGGAGAAAGAATTCGAATTCTTCACCGCCGGCATATCATCTCTGCCTCGTCAAAGTCAACAATTTCGTCTCCAAAATTGATCGGTTTGAACTTTCCGTTCTCAATTGAATTTTGTTTCCTAATGTCTTTATGTCGACCGTGGTTCATATTTCTCAATTGAGAAACATCCACATTTTCACTTGTTTTTCGCCGCTGGCGCCTGGATGAGAAATCCCTGCCGCCGGTGGGGACGCCCCCACCTTACTCCGCCACTAGCTGGAGGATGTTGATTTTCAATTTCGACCGGGGGCTGGGAACATAGAGTATGATGGGACTCGTGCTTTGCTTTGTACTTTTCCTTTCAATTTTTCTTTTCTCTTTGGACAGATTTCATAAGGGGGAATAAAGGGAACTTGTTTTGGAAGAAAAATAAAGGAGAGTAAAACAATCCTCCATTTGTTAGAATGGACAGAAGAAAGAGATAAAGAGATACTTACATCCAAATCACATTAGGTGTCGAGGGATTTAGCTTGGGAGTGTGATGGGACTCGTGCTTGTGCGTAATGCTTCATCTTCTTCTCTGCTTTACTAAACGGTTGACTCAAAAAAATTGGAAGTTGTATCTCTTATAATCCATTCACCTCTTTGGTTTTCCATGTTCAGTTGTCTTAGTTGTTCTGTTCTCTTATTATCCATTCATCTATTATGCATTAATGGCTGAAAGTTTAAAATTCAGTTATAGAATAGAGGTAGAGTGGTTTATTAAAATGATGATATGCTTCAAGTATCAGGACTACCCCTTTCTATTTTCATCTGAGCTGAGCTGAGAGTGGAAAGTGTATTCAAATAACCTGCTCCACTGTTTCTTGCCGAAGTGTTGCTTTCATATTATCTTCAAGATCTAGGTCTCATCTTTAGCAATATAGATTATGTATCTCTGTAGTTATATTTATAATGGAAAAGCATTATTCACTTTATTTGTAAATTAGCTCTCAAATTTTGTGATATTTGCTATTTAAAATCTGTTGTTTCTTATGCTCGTTATAATAAGCAATATAGGACTAGTTTAGTTCTATTAATCCTTGGAAGCATTTTACAAAAATATACATCAATGCTCAATGCTGATGATTGAATCTACGATCTTATCCCAATGTAGATTGTTAACATGATTATTTTCTGATTTCTTACCCTTCTTATACATGAAGACTGTATATTATTGTTGTTATTCAATAGAAGAGGCTAGCTTGAAGTCTGTATCATTGCTACCAATACAAGAGGCCATCATCATAGATCACGTGCTCATTTTTTGGTTTCATGTGATCATGTCAGTAGGTGTATTTAGTATTCAGTATAATGGTCAAGTCATGATTTTTGGTTTTTTGTTACAGGATGCTGTAAATCCTTGATAACCAATTAAACGTATGTGAATATGATGAGAACAAGACCTCAAAAGTCCAGAAATGTTCAAGGAAAGGGACCAAATTGGATGCTTGTTGCTGGTGGTGCTTTAATAAGTTCTTTGTCTATTCACATTGGCTACAAGGTAAAGCAGGCACTTTTAGCAAAGCAGCAAGGTAAAGCTACCCCTGAAGGTGCTATGTGCTATCAACCATCTTTAACCATTTTCCATTTTCCATTTCCAAACTGATTTTGATGAATCTTTCTGATTCAGGTAATGAAAATTCTACTGGTAATGGAAATTCTACTGGCACAAGACAGCCAGGGATCCGACATTCACAACCAGGTGTTTACACTTGTAGGCCAGATGAAGGCAGCTGCTTCAACTGCAATTCAGGTGAGTGTTGGCAGTTATTGCTGTCATTTAACTTCAGCCATCAATACTGTGAAGATTTGCATGTCTTGGCTTATACTAGAATTATTGTGTTTAGCCTTTCTATGATTTGTGGTTCAGCTACTTATAGACCTAGTTTCAAGCATTTGATCACCATCACTAAGTGAATCTCAGTTTTAAGAAAGAGAAAATTGCTTCTTTTTTCACTGGAGATGTTTATATGGCAAAGCCTTAAGATTTTTTCATGAGATATTTTGGAATTACTAATAAAGGACAGAGAGTGTTGTTACAAATGAAACTCATTTATCTGGAGGTGTTTCAGGTTTTGTGCTTATGGTCTCATGTCTCATGCTCTTGATGCAGTTATGATTTGAAATAAATTGATCATACAACCATTTTTGTATCAAGCAAACATGTTTTATAAGCTGCAAACCATTGTTCACTTCTTGCTGAAAGGATGCTTCCCTGAATATTGTTTCTGTTAAATGACATCTTGATGTTCAGAATCAGAAGGCACAATTGAGATAAAGAACCCTCAAAACGGCCAAATCTTGAGTGAACCTGAGCTCTCTCTCTCGTTGGTGACAGTTCCTGCTCCAGAATATCACCAGGAAAATGGAAATGTTTGGGTTTCCTCCCCTGAAAATATGGAGCTGCCTCCAAAGCGTTTACACCACTCCAACTGCTCAGACTCGCCTTGTGCCTCTGATTCTGGTTCAGACGTATTCAGCAAAAGAGAAGTGATACAGAAGCTCAGACAACAGCTGAAGAGAAGGGACGAGTTGATTCTGGAGATGCAGGAACAGATTGCGGAATTGCAGAATGCGCTCAACAGCCAGGCGTCTCATTCGAATCATTTGCAGTCCCAGCTGGATGCTGCAAACAGGGAACTCTTTGAATCCGAGAGAGAAATTCAAAGGCTTAGAAAGGCAATAGCTGATCACTGCGTTGGGCATGCAGAATGCAACGAGAAGAACTCCACAGCAGCAAGCAATGGCTATGCAAATGGGTTCTTCGATGGGAACTGCAACCCGAAGATCGCAGAGAAGTCCAAAGCTGATGGAGAGAAGATAGAAATGCTGAGGAGGGAAATAGGAGAACTGAGGGATGTGATTGAAGGGAAGGAGTTTCTAGTGCAGAGCTACAAGGAACAAAAATTAGAGCTCTCCATCAAGGTCAAGGAGCTCCAACAGAGACTAGATTCTCAACTGCCGAATATATTGTAGTTTATCTATCCAGTCTTTTCTTTGGCTTATATTTCCACCATCTATCTATCTCTATGTACTATCTATCCAGTCTTTTCTTTGGCATAGTCGTGCATGGGACGACGGGTCTTGCTAGTTCCTTCCAAAGTGAGAATGAGCAACGAGCTCAATGGTATAAAGGCGTTTGATTGATTTTTCTTTTAATTAGGCTATATGTTTGGAAGTATCCAACTATAGTGCTTCTCTATTTTTGTTGAAGTTTGATTAAAGTAGTGCTACCAATTTGTAAATCAACTTTTGTTGGAAATTTAATGCTACTAGCAAAGGGCCTCGTGCGATGCACGGGGCGGTTAGAGTTAGCTTGTAACAAGTTAGAATCCAATTGAAGAATCCATTTCAAAGCCACAAGAAAGTTGGTAAAGAAGACCCAACTATGGATTTTAAACCGGAGATACAATTCTCCTTCCTAAAATGCAATGCCCTTTTCCTCCATCCTACTGAATCTGTGGTCTCCAAATGAATAGACAGTGTCCAGTTCAGGGTAATGGAAACAAAATCTAAATAAAAAAAGACTGGCCAGCTTTGAAATATTTATTACATTTTCGAATTGTTATCAAAGTGTTCACCATTTACTACAAGGCATACCAGTTTAAGGCTTTTGACAAGAACTAAAATGAAAGTTGTATGAAACAAAATGGTTAAAAAGGACCTATCTACATGAATTCCTTCACTGTAATAACTAATGTGTACGTCCGGGGTTATAGTGAAACAATTCAATCCAAGTTTAGTATCTTAAGATAAAATTACGCCATTTCCGAATAACGCACCCTCCTTTTTTCATAATAGGAGGGTGCTCCAGCCGTAACGGCTGGGCACAGTCTGGCCGTTACGGCTGGAGGGTATTTGGCCAGAACGGCCGGAGCTAATAGTTTAGGGTTTTAAGTTAGTTTATTTATATATGTATTTTAAGTTTTACATATTGTTGTATGTCTCTATATGATTCTATTTTGGATCTTTGGGTGGATTGTTAAAGCCCTAACAAATGTATCATGTTCAACTTACCATTTTTGTTGCGCTATTAGATGACCAAACTCAAGTTTAAAAACAACAAACAACTTCATTACTTCCAAACCATGAACTTACAAACAACACTTGCTTCTACATGAAAAAACATCGAAATATAACTTACTGAATCACGAAATGGCAAA
Source organism: Fallopia convolvulus (assembly GCA_964016875.1). Lineage (NCBI taxonomy): Eukaryota > Viridiplantae > Streptophyta > Magnoliopsida > Caryophyllales > Polygonaceae > Fallopia > Fallopia convolvulus. The sequence continues at coordinate 22,838,253 of OZ024734.1, read as the reverse complement.
CAACACTTGCTTCTAAAGCCGAAACATGAAAAAACAACAAACAACATTTAATCCTAAGGCGTAATATTATCAACTGCACGAATATCAGCACCTTCGAATAGGCGAAGCTGTGCGGCCGTTTCTTTGGCTAACATACGATCTGTTATATCGTTGCCGTTCAAGAAAAAGCGGCAATATCCTGGTGGTACTCCCACGCCAGATTGGCTCCATGATATGACCAAGTTTCGTAGGGTGCCCTCGGGTACCATGGTCCATTCCGATCTGCTCTCCTTAACACCTTGCACGAGAACGATGGAGATGTTGATGAAGCGTGGAGTAATGGCGTAGGTTCGCGAGGAACATGCTGCTTTCTTAGGAGCCATGGATGGAGATGAAATTCTGGTTTGGGTTTGAGGTTGGATGGATGGAAGTCTTCTTTTATGGTTGAAAATTGGTCTACCCTCAATGTGATGTACATGCATGGGTCTTGTCACAAGAAAAAACTTATAATAGTGTCATCAGAACATTAAATGGTATACTGTTATCAGAACATTAAATGGGACAGAAAAGCAACTTTGTTCATAATAGCGCACCCTCCAACCGTTACGGCCCGAGGGACCCCAGCCGGAACGGCCAGAGGGCTCCTAGCCGTAACGGCTGGAAGCACTCTGGCCGTTCCGGCTGGGGTCCCTCGGGCCGTAACGGCTGGATGTTTATTGAAACCGACGAATTAAATGCACTCAACTACCTTAACTCTTTTCCGCCGTAGCCTTTTTAATGCCCTATAGCCGTAGCACTCAACCACTTCCATTCATATCTAGTATAAAACCCACAACACTTCTTCAAACCCACAACACTTCTTCAAACCCACAACACTTCTTCAAACCCACAACACTTCTACATAGTTTTCAATCTTCAACCATGAACAACAAAGGAGATTATTTCATGGATTTAGAAGATCAAGCCTTGAACATCAACCATAATGAGGTATGTATTATTTGTTTGTTCCAAGTTGCTTTCTTCCACCACTCTACTTCACTCTACTATATTTGAAAGAAAAAAATTGTGTAAAACTACATGTTTATCTAAAAATAGTTTTAATGTAGAAAAAAAAGTGTATTTAATCTTGCATGTATTGAATATGCAAATCTATATAATTATTAGTAAAAAACTAGGTTAAATGTTACTTTGTTGAGAAAAGATCGTAACTTTTGTCTAAGAACTTCGAAGTGTTCTTAAACAAAAAGATTCGATTTTTAAAAGGATGAAACTGTCTGGCCGTAACGGCCAGGCAGCATCCAGCCGGTACGGTTGGAGTGTCACTGGCCGTAACGGCCAGGTGCTTCCCAGCCGTAACGGCTGGAGGTGCTCCAGCCGGTACTGCTTTGGCACACTCTGGCCGTTACGGCTATATTTTACAGAATCTTATTTAAGCTTTGTTTTAATCTTTGTAGGAAGATAATGAAGTGTACATTGGGCTTGATGCACTGAGGACCGAAGATGGACAGAGTGATCCCGCATACAACAATTCTGTTTATGGATATCCCCAGGTGCAGTCAGAACCGATTCCGTTTGCTGGAGATTGGTATGGTAGTGGATATCCGTCGACGCATCCAAGTCAGATGCCAACTACAGGTGATTGGGGTGGATACTCTCAGATGTGTCCAAATCAGTACAATAGTGGGTATGCTCAGATGCATACCGATCAGTACAATACTGATTATACACAGATGGAGTCACTGGCGAGGCGTGGGCTTCCATCTTTGAGCGGCATGCCACAGTTTTTGGAACCCGTAGAGGAGGTGGTGCAAGAGTCCGATCAGGCATGGAAGTTCTGTGCATCCCAAACCCACAGAGACGCATCATACTCCACTACGTAACTCCGTACGGCTGCTGGTCGTGTGGCAGTGCGGGGCAGGATAGGCAGACGTGGTATCTGCTGCACACGGTGGTACTGCCTAGCGGCTCGATCAGGCATGTACGGCTCTGAGATATCAAGAACAGATATCACGCCGTGGAAACGTGAAGCAGCTAGAGTGTCACTGAAATCTAACACTCCGTATGGCGACCAATCAACCTAAAGCATAACAGTTTTAATATAGATTATAACCTAAACAAAACAATATTTATAAGTTGCATTTTTTATGTACTTACATCTGTCGCAGTCATATGATCTAGCTCCGCTCTGAAGTTGCGCGTAGCATCAAGTGATCCACCATCTCCCCATCTCGCGGCCCACGGTGCACCGCCTTCCCAAGCCGGATCGTCAGCAGGGCGAAAGGCAGGAAAGTACAAGAAGATCCAAGCCTACATAGAAAATTATAAGAGAATTATAAGCTTCTTTAATGTACATAATTGACATAGTAGAAACAATCACTTACCTGTAAGAGTGTGGTACAAACACCCATCTGACGGGCGCCCGATCGTGTGCACTCACCGAGCCCTCGATACAAATAAGCGAGCACGGCTGAACCCCATGACATGTCATCCATTGCCATGACATCTCGCACTAGAGCGATATATGAAAGAGGAATCCGATGCTGTGACCTGTCTGGAAATAATGTGGACGCCAGCAGAAACATCAGAAAACCCGCTGCTGGAATCTTCGAATCAGCCTGCTCATCGATCCGCTTCCCGCATACGTCCTTCAGATCTGAATGTGTGAACCCTCCCTTATCATAATGGTTGTTGAACCACACCTCATCTAACCCAAACAACTTCAGAAACTGTGATCTCTGCAACTCCCTCAACTCTCCCTGCTTCAGATTCCGCTCATTAGGCGGAAGAATAACTACATCTCCATCAATCCTCAGACCGAGGATAAGTGCCACATCATGCAACGTGATCGTCATCTCTCCCCAAGGCATATGGAACGAGCTCGTCTCTGGCTGCCATCGCTCGAGAAATGCCACAATCAACGGAGTATGAATGCGGCTATACATGAGGTCCTGTAGATGAGCAAGTCCACTATGCCTAACTATGTTAACCCAACCGCAGTCCCCAGCCGGCACCCATCTAGATAGCTGGGAAGTACGTCCATGAATCCTAAACCCAACCCGCTCCTATGCAATAATAATCCAAATAAGATCAAACATATAAAAGGAGGTTAATAAAAGTGTACAGATAAATGACGTACCCGGCCAGCATAGATGTGGTGGGCGACATGCTCCTCAAATCCAAGTAGCAACTCCGGTATCTGCGGGCCACCAGGTACAGGATCGGTCAGAAACGGATAAATGTTCATCCCGCCGGCGCGTCTCCTATGTCCCTGGCTAGACGAAGGACCAACTGGAGTCGCATGAACTCCACCGCCTGTATCCTCGGCCTGAGTCCGACCTCCGCCTCTTGCGCGAGACCGTGAAGACTGACTCGCAGTCCTCGACCGTCGAGCCTGACTCCCGTGCGTCGACGTCGGATCCTCTACTGCCTCATCCTCCGGCTCAGCACTATGAATAATAACTGGCTGTGAAGTGCACCGTCGACGGTGCCTAGTATACACCGTACTATAATCACGACGATCCTCCTGGTCCGAGGGAGCCGCAGCCTGCGCCTGTACCGAGGGAGCCGGAGCCTGCACCTGATCCACCAGCTCGTCATGTATGTCGTCCAATCCCTCTATCTGAGGATCTGGCTGCGACACAGCCTCTCTCAATGCATCTCGGCGACGATGACGAGTCGACCTATCTCCCATCTGAAACAGTTAATCAGAATGATCAATACAAGCAAAAGGGGTCGATACAGATATTAGGTAAAATACAGATTCCTAAGCAAAATACAGAATTATAAGCAAAATACTCGTGTCTGGCCGTTACGACCAGAACGTGTCTGGCCGCTACGGCCAGAAGCACTTCGGCCGTAGCGGCCAGAAGCACTTCGGCCGTAGCGGCCGAATGTGCCTCAGCCGTTACGGCCAGACACGTTCTGGCCGTAACGGCTGGGAGGTCGTCGTCTTCGACGAGCTTCCGCGAGCTCGTCGTCCATGGCGTCCCGCCGTTACGCCCGAGAGCTCTTCGTCCATGCCAGTCCATTTGCATGTTTCTAAGGTAATTTCTACAACCCTAAACTTCCTAATTTCTTATCTCCATTGTACAAACCTAAATCTAAACTAAAACCCTAATTTTTGTACTTCAAATCTGAAATTTGTAATGAAAAACACCAAAAATTGAAGAAATCTTACCTTAATGTGATGTCTTTGCTTGAAATGTTGAATAAATGTCTTGAAATTGAGTGTTGAGGGAAGTTTGAGAGTTGAGGGAGGAGGAGAGAGTTGAGAGAGGAGGAGAGAGTTGAGAGAGAGAGTTAGAATGTGAATGTGGTTTGATTTGTAATTTCGGGTGAAATTTAATATATAGGTGCCTTAAAATGATATTTGGAGGGTGCCTTGAAATGAAAGCCCCTAAAATTATACATATGTTTTTATATTTATCATATCAAGTTTAGTATTTTTTATTAATTATTAACTTATCATTAATTATTAACTTGAAGATGGTACATTGAAGCATTTTTCTGAATTTCCAAGTTTTTGTGTGAACATAAATGGTTCACAAATTTGCCAATAATACACATTTGTAGGGTATTCAGATTTACTAGTAAGTTTGGCGCTAAAAAAAAAAGATTTACTAGTAACTTGCTTCTCTCTCTCTTAGAGAGAGCTTCTCTCTCTTACTTTCCCATTTGTGAGAAACTTGAGAAAAATTGAGATAACAAGAACACTGCAAACATGAAATCGATCTATTCAAAGACAATCTTCCCCTTTGTTTTATCAATCTTACATAGCCGAGGAGGCTGAGAGTGATTTAGAATTACCAATTCATGGCTGAGAAAGCGGGATTGGTTCGAACTTTTATAGATCTAAACTGTTTTATATTTCTTCTAGATCTAGTCTTCTTCAAAGAAATGATCTCATCTTTCACAAAGCGGTAAAAAAGCCTTCTGGGCATGTGTAATTTTGTGTGAATGAATTTGCGATCCTGATTATCTTAAGTCCTTATGACTGATGTCTCTAACAAATAAACAAAGCTCCAGATTTGAATTGGATCCCCCGATCTTTACAAATTTATACTTCAATTTCTTGAAAATTGTTGGTCAGCCGTTGAGATTTGTCGGATGACTCGAGCACTCGATTAATCTGCCCGGTTTAAATTTATTGATGATTCACAATCTCGCCCCAAAATCTTCGAATTTTCGGATTGGGCTTCGTCGTCGTTGTCGGTGTTCTTAGACCGTCTTATTTTTTCTTTCGTTTCAGACTTGTGGTCGGACGGTTTTGTTGTTTGTTTTTCCAATCGAACCAAGTGTGAATGTCCGATCGACCTGTATGTGTGCTCTCCGATTGATTTACTCAGATTTCTGAGTTGTAATTGGTGGGCCACAAGCCCATTTGAAGCCCTTTTTAGGCCCAATCCTTTGAGTTAATTTTTCTAGACCTTTGTTTGGTTTGATCCTTTGTGGCTTTTTTGGCTGCTTGTGTTTTTTTTTGTTTTTCTAGGTGTGTGTCTCGAACTTGGTTTGTGGGTCTCCAAAATTTGGTTCTAGTCTTGGGTGCGGTTGCTTGTGACTGGCGTGGTCGTTTTGGATGTTTATGAGGCTGCTGAAGATCCTTCATCCCGGTGGAGGCAACGTCAGTAGTCCACCTCCTTTTACCCGATCTGTCCGTGTTTGACTCGAATGCTAAAGGCGTGCTTCTTTAGCCCTTCACTCTCCACTATCCATTTCGTTCTAGTTCCCTTTTTTCGTCAGATGTACTTACGCTTTGATCTTTGGATATGTTCCGCCTGTTCTAGCCGGTTTTCCCGGCTGCCGTCTACGCGGCCTCTCGGTTTTATCGGGTTTGTCCGGTAAACCGAATCCTTACCTTATCAAAAAAAAAAGATTTACTAGTAACTTATCAAGTGCATCAAGTAAAACCAAAAGAAAAGCGTTTCGCAGTAGAACCAACCTTCCCTTTGTGGACCTCCTTTACTCCTTAAGCCACTCATCTAAGATAGGCAAACATCTTCGCTACAGAAATAGATTAAGGCAATCAAGGCTCTCTGTAATGGCTAAATGCAAGCAAGCATGGAATGACAACTCAAGTCCAGTTTAGACTTATCAGGTTGCATGAGTTGCAAAAGCCTTTCTACAACGGCAGAATCTCCAAGTTCATTCTCAGTTAATTTTTGAATTTCTGATTTAAAAATAAAATCAGATCTCAATTGAATAGAATCTCCACTATGATGTTTTGCAAAATTTTTCTGTTTTCTAGACTCAGAAGTCTGATCACGACGATTCCTCTTTTTACCCTTAGACTATGAAGAAAAAAGTACTACTATTTTGCATGATATCTGCATTATGCTTTATAGGTGACATTGTAGTTGCACCATTCTCTGATTTTCAAGAATGGACACCTTGTTATTCAACAACTCACATGTTTTAGAAACTCGAGTTCTTACCAAACCTTGACAATATGCCAGATTTAAATAACTTCCACAAAGAAATGTAGGAACTTTATATGCGTAAAAACATTCAACAACAAGAAACAAAAGTAGAAACTCAATGAAGATAATTACAATCTTTTGGCTGCTATATATGCTTGCGTTCAGTAGTGAACTAATTAGCACATAAAGAAAATTCAATTGATGCAAGCACAACATCAAGGGTTGATGAATTTACAAAGAAAATGTTACGACGTGGCAAAAATCTTATCTTTGTGAATCTAACATTGCCTACTAAAACATCAAGTGCAACACATAACCAATCTTAGTTTCATATAATTGCTAAAGCTAGACATGCAGGTAGCCCTGCAATGGAAGCAAGTCTCTTTTCAAAGGCATGGTTCAATAAGTGATTGTTTAGTACTTCAGGGCAAAAAACTGTAACATGTAATCTGAAAAACATAAAATTAGCATCAATACTGAATTAGAAAATATAAAAAGTGTCACTAATCAAAAGGTTAAATCCCTACTAAACCATATCTCTAGATAAGCTCATTTTAGTTGCAATCTTGGCTATTCTTGAGAAAATAAATCAAGCTTAAATAAAAATACTAGGAAAATAAAATGCCAAAAAAAGAAAAACGAGATATTCAAAACCCTTTTATGAATCAAAATTCAAAGTCAATTGATTTAAAATAATAATAGTGAAATGAGAAGCGACCAACCACGAACATTATACCATTGAAGGCCCTACAAAATCAATTAAGATGGAAAATTTAAACCTGATCATTATACAACAACACAACAACATCTACCCAAATGGAACCCGGTACAAGACGAGATCTGGGGGGTCGAGATGTACGCACCCTTACCCCGACTCGAGGTCGAGAGGGTATCTAAGATGGGCCCAAAGCAAAAGAAAAGGGGGGGGGGGCAACAGGAGGAAAGACTAAAGGAGTAGAAAAACGAGAGCGTGAAAGTACATCAAACCCACATAACTAAAAACTATAATAGAAAACTAGAATGAAAGGATGTAAAGAGTAGGGAACTCCCTCTAGATCGTCACTACTAACGCTTTGTTATTGTAATCTTCTCGCGTCATTGGTCTCTACACAAGGTCATAGCTGCTGAGATTGCCAGGATGTTGAGGTTGTGTTTTATGACTTCCTTCCAGCTCTTCTTCAGTCTGCCCCTTTTCCTACGAAAGTCGCCATCGACCAACCCTTTGATTCTCCGAACCGGGGTATCTGGTGGTCTCCTTTATATGCGCCTGAACCATCTAAGTCTCGATTCTCTGAGCTTGTCACCTAGACTGGCCACTCCCACCTTGCTCCTAATCACTTCATTCCTAATCTTTTCCAGTCTTGTATGCCCACACATCCACCTCAATATCCTCATCTCTGCTACCATCAACTTTTGCTCCCGCGCCTTAGTAGTCGGCCAACATTCCGCCCCATAGAGTATGGCGGGTCTAACCACCGTTCTGAAGAACTTGCCCTTTAGTTTGAGTGGGACCTTTCTGTCACACAGCACTCTAGAAGCACCCCTCCACTTCTGCCAACCTCTCTTTACTCTATGTCTAATGTCTTCCTCGATGCTCCCATCACTCTGCACAATAGAGCCCAGATATTTGAACATCTCCTTCTTCTCTAAGACCTCTCCTCCCAAACGTACTTCCTCATCTGGCTCCATCTCCTGGATGAACATAAACTCTACATATTCTGTCTTAGTCTAACTCAACTTTAAACTCTCTGACTCGAGTTTCTCTCTCTAGGATTCTAGCTTTTTTGCAGACTCCCTCCTTAGTCTCGTCCACCAACACTATGTCGTCGGTGAAAAGCTTACATTCATAGGAGGTTCAATAATAGATTCATAAAACGAATTGGATTACGATTCCGGTCGAACAACACAAATTAGAAGGAGTAACTTTTCATTGTGTTGGAAAGCTTCAAAGTGGGGGAATTTGCATACTTACACTGAACCAAAACTCTATACTAAAAAAAATTGAAAGATGATTAATGGTATTAAGAGCCAAAATAAACAAAAAAATTCAGAGGTTTGAGGTTGCCTGAATCAGTTCCACTCTCCTTTGTCGGGTCTCTCCGCTTACATGATGAAATTGGCCAAGCTTATAGATTTATAGGAAACATGTGGAATCGAATAATTGTTAGAATAAATCCAATATAGAAAGAAAAGAAGGGGTCAATAAATGGCCAAGAGTCCCACATCAGAAATGTGCGGGCAATTTGGTGCCAGTTATAAGGAGCCTACACACTAGAGTTCCTAAAGGATTGAGAGGAGAAAGAGTCTTCCATGTGCGCGCGCCACTGCGGTCCGACCCGACATTGCTAAACTTTTTGAGGATAAAAGCGCCAACTGAGTTATGGATTAATCGATTCAATGATTGTTCCGCAATTTCAAGTTTTGACTATTTCTTCTCAACAAATGGCAACATTTAGATTTGTTTTTCAAAATGAAGATTCATTTTCTATCTCAACAAATTATCTGATTCGTGGAGTAGTGGAGAGATTTGAGGGAGTGGAGTAAATTGACTCTTGTTTTTCTCCATTAAAGGATCTATTCCATGCTCTGCAAATATCATAAAAAACGGCCATCTTCTTTACTCTTTTTTAAAATCCGCAAACCCACTCTCTGTTCTGTTTTGAGTTCGGAGGATCCCATCTCCTGTTTTCTGAAGTGCACAAAATTGAGGAGATCGTGCTAACCTTAGGGGAAAAATGCCGCTTTCTGATCCACACTATGTGATGGAGATTTTGGTTCTAAGGCAACGGTTCTTTTCCGCGGCACAACAATTCTTTTTCGATCACATAAATTTCACCTTTCAGCCCACATTCATATTCTCTTATTCTTTCTGTCTGCCATGTAGTGATTTATTCTTACAAGTTAGAAACAAAATTATATCACTGCTTCTTTTCTCATTGCTATGGAAAACGAGATGACACTAGTGAAATCACGCATGCGACAAAAATACACATATACCAAAGTCTCCTTGTCCAAAAGCACGCTCAGTCAGACAAAACAATTTTGTCAGTGTACAAACAACGCGCATATCCTACATAGCGGTCGACTACCTTTTCTAGTTGGCGCGCTGAATAACCTCAAAGATGAAGTCACATGTTACGAAGACTCCAATCAGTGATGGCGTTGATGACAACACATGTTAAGCCAACAACTTATAATACAAGTCACATCAACCTCCTCGCCCACCTCACTTGTCTGCTCACTCATCCCACATTGGAGAATCTCAAACTTCCCACTAAGCCATATCTTCCACGAATGATGATGTGGCACGTCGAACGCCTCACATTCCACCAATCAATGGTCGACACCTCGAATGTCAATAAACTTTTCCCAATCTATGAAAGTGCAACTTTTGACCCTTTCAAACTTTTATAAATAACTGAAGATGGTGAAGGTTACAAGGGTAGAAAACATCTCTAGCTCAAGATAACTCATTGTTAACAGAGACTCGACGTGTTCAAATATTATGAAGAACCTCACTATTTGCGAGAGGGAATTTTAAAAGGTTCCTAGTCACTATTTGCAAGAGAAAGAACATGAATAAACTATAAAAGCTAAGTATAGATTCTAGAGTATAAGAAAGAGTGTGCATAATCTAAATGTGAATCGGACATGTTGACGAAGACTTTGCCCAGGGAGAAGATATTGGTGGGGTGCTTGAAAGTGGGCTTTGTCGATCCCTCATTTAGGAGCTGGGGGGGGGGGGGGGAGGGGGGCTATGTTGTGTTTTCCCTCCTTAAATGAGGGAATAGTCCAACATGCTTTTTGGGTTAGGTTATCCTTTATGGGCCTCAAAATTAACCAATTAAGAAGAAATATAAAGACATTCTTTGTGTCTTGAAAACCATACCAGGTGGAAGAAAGCAAGATAGAGATACCAATAAAAAGGGAGAGTGAGAGAGAAAAGTGGTAGAAGAATCTCGTAAGTCTTGACACCTCAGTTTTGATCATCCACAATAATCGATGAACAAATGACATCCGATTTGGCTGAAATTTCCGATTGTTGTTCCTACCATCCTAAACCTTTCATCCAACGGTTGTTTTTTGGAGCCTCCGAAGTTAGGTTTTGTAGAATCGATCCCCTTTTTATTTTCTCTCTTGAATGTTATCCATCTTTTAAGTTGATACTCTATTTGTTGTGAGCTAAGGTTGAACCTTGATGAACTTTGTAATCCTATTGTACTTACAAGAGACAGTGTATCCATTTGCAATCTTGTTGATAGGGAAAAATTTGGTTCCTGCAAAGGTCCCATGGTTTTTCCCCACGTTGGAGTTTCCACGTAAAAATCTTTATGCGATATGTTATTTTTTTTCGGTATCTTTGCTTTGCTGAATTGTTTCTTGTTTGTTAAGCACTTCTTGGTAAACCGCTTGCTCCATCAACGGTTCTTATTTCTACCGAACAAATTTTGATTTACACATATCTTAAAATCCTAATGAACCCAATAAATATGTATGTCATTCTTGTACTATATATACATAGTATACAAGGACAATTCTAATTAGAGTTACAAGATATAACATTCCCAACGCTTCTAACTACATGTTACAATTTTAAAATCCGATATGTTTTTTATGTCAAGTGTAGTAGTCCATTATCCGACAAAGCAATTTGCTTAGTCAAGTACGTATCATATATTTCTCCAAAAGCAGTGTTTTTTTGTTCGTGTAACGACTTTCTATTTTTTTGGCTGAAGTATAGGGACTTTCAATGCAAAGGCTCTACCTGCGAAAAACAATATTGCGTAATTTGAGAAATGAATCCCACGCTCTCTTCCTTTCACCCCGACCCTTTGAACAGTACAACCAAGCCCCATTTCGATTTTGCAATCGGAACCCTAGCCCCCGAATCCATGGGCAATTTGCTACTATTCTCTGTCTCCTCCTCCTCCAAGCTATTGCCTTTGACAATAATTGCCTCCTTAGGGTGGCGAAATACCAAAACCAAAAGAAAATCTCAAAGAAGAAGCATTGGTGGTTTCTTATGAAATGGCAAGATTGAGGCTGTCAAGCGAGCAACAAGCCTAAATGGAATGAGATCTTACCTAACATTCCTAGAAAGAGGAGAAAACGCAAAGGTGGTGGCGGATTCTACTGTATATGCTTCACTATGCAAATTCTAGGGTTTAGCCTGCGAAAATACTGTACAAGGGGTCAAGGAAATGGGAGAGTCGACAGAAGCACTTCGGAAGGATTCAAGGAGCGGCTTTTTTAGAGTAGGCGACCGATGGAGAGCAAAGGGGATTCTAGTAATTCTCTATCCTACAAATGCCGTCCCGAGGAGTGGCACCCTCACAAACTCAGGTTGTCTCATTCCTCCCTGCACTTCATGAACTCTAAATTACAACTAGTGTACTTTGCTTGCTTTAATTTTCACTATTATTCAACCCTTTGGTACCTGTTGAAAGGTAAGAAATCTTTCAAAGAAGCTTTGTTACATGTTGAAAAATTCTATGCTGAACAATCTGTCTATATGAACAACTGTGATCGAACCGAAACGCTTGAACCCCAACATACTACGGCCGAGGAGACCTTCAATAGTTATGCTCATTGAAACAATAAAGAAGCTAGTTCTCTTGAGAACTTTTGGTTTTTTCGAAGGGCAACAGGAATATCCATACATGATTACTGGATTTTTAGTTCCTGTTATGATAAAATTTGGTATGAAAGTGTGTTTGTCAACTTGATGCTCTCAATCCTAAGGAAAAACCTCTAATTGATAAGGTTTGGTTGGTACTCTTGAGATGGAATGATGCTTTTTGTGATCTTTGCATACTTGAAATTGATCTCTTTGTGCTATCTAACCACTATATTTCTTTTTTGAAGAATGCTAAATATATGAGGATTGATAGGAATTTGTTGAGCAGGAAAACATTATATATGCCATCTAAGAACCTTTGGTCATTGATATGCTCTCTTTAGTATAGGTTAACTCTTGTATTTTAGGTAGGATTTGAGTGTGTTTAGGTTAGTTTTGAGCATAATTGTAATATGAAGACCGAAGACACGATTTGAAGAATTGTAAGAGTTTTGAAGACAAGTGTTGATTGGAGTTGTTTTGACGCCATTTTCTTGTGACGCATCGTTCGGGAGCTACGGTGATCGGATGAAGCTGAATTTGGTATCATTGGAAAGATAACTCGAAGAGCTACAATTTATGTTTTTATGGCGAGTCCAAATTACAACACTAAGTGAGTCAAAACCACCTCCGAAGTTGACACCAGAGTGCTGTCGCAGGACCCGCGCCCACGGGTCTGAACCGCGCTCGCGGTTTGTCGAGGTTCCGCGGTCGAGGAGAGGAAGATGAGCCGCGCTCGAGATTTGGATCCGCGCTCGCGGATCGCTGCTTTCTCAGCGCCGACTCCGAGTTTTATTCTATCTTATTTATCTATTTTTATATCTTTAGGTTTCGGTTGTTTTTCTACTATTTAAGTTTAGTTTCGTAGCAGACTTTAGGGGGACACATTCCCAGAATTCAGAGCACACTTTTATATTTTAGGTTTTATTTCAATATTATGGAGAACTAATTTTCCTTTGGAGTTTGTTTGATCAAGGAACCCTTTTTATGTAATTCATGAGATTTTGGTAACTTTTCTATCCTTTGGTTAATATCAAAACTCTTGTGCTAAATTTTATGATTATCAATTGATTTTTCTTGGTGCGCAACTTGTTGAATTTGATTGATATTCTACTATTTGGATTAGTTTGATTGTTGTTTGTGCAATCTTATTTATCCTTGAAACAACTCTTTTCCAGGACCGTGGACTGGAATTGAGAAAGAGTGTTTTCTTGTTATTTTATGCATGAGACTCGTAGCTTGATTACATGATTTAATATCCATCTATCCATAATATTTTGCATGATTTGAATTAAGCGTTCTTGTTCATATCATAATTTCACTTGGACCGTGGACAAGCGAAAATCTTTTATAAGGATTGGAATTAACCTGGGAATTAATAGAAAAGTGGATGAATTGATAATCGAATAATTAAAAAGGTGGAATTGGTTGAATAAACTCTGCTTTCCTTCAATTGATTTAATCCCCAATATTATTTGCTTGTTCGTTTGTTTGTCTAAACTTCCAAAAAACCCTGTTCTGTTAACTGCTGATTGTTCAGAATCCCGATTCTCTTGGGTATGATCCCTTACTTGCATACTATACTAGTTTGTAGTTTATGGTAATTTATTTTTGATCTTGGCAACAATGACTTTAGCCGAGTCAGTCATTCAAAATTGAAATTGATGTGCACTCAATTTGGGCAACTGATCAATCTCCATGTGGAAGCTTACCACCTCATGTCTTTGCTGTTCTCATGTGGAAGCTTGTCTTGTTAAATCTTGGTGGTCCTCTCATAACTAGTTTCTATTATTGTAAATCTGGTTTATGTATCTTTGATGAAGTATATGTCTACTAGAATGTACTCAATGGCCTATGTTTTGATACTACTATATACTGCGACTTAGATGTAGCTTCTCATGATCTCTGGATCAACTATACTGCTTTGTTAAATTCTTATTTCTGCCTAATTAATGCAGCCTCTGACTTCTCGTTGTTATGTGATCTTTGCTCTGCCTTATGGCACGAGCTCAAATGCATATACTTTAATGAAAGGACTGTTCTAGGTTGGAATGATTTGTTCTCCTCTGAAATGATAAAGGATGATGGAAATAAGGAAAAGAACTTGAACATGAATAAGGAAATGCTGTGGGAACCTAGAGCAGCAAATAGAAGTGAAACTAACAAGAGTAAACTTAGTGCGAAAATTAAAGATAAAAGTGGACAAGGTATCACCCTCTGTGGTTGTAATTTAACAGTCTCTCTAGGAAAAGCTAACAATTTTGGATGGCTTGTTTGGATTATGTCCAGGTTAAGAACAAACAATGAAGAAAGCGAAGAGTGGATCAAGAAAAACCTCTTAGATAATAAGGGTTTGATAGCTCCTTTTGGCATATTAGTAAAGGACCATCATTCTTTCTAGGTGACTATAGACCTAAAATTTAGAAACATTTACATTCTGAAAGGGATAAATGATTATGTAATAAAATTGGAGACCAGATTCAGTTTGTCTTTATTAAAAACTAGAGAGTATGTAGTGAAGAAACTTTTGTATGTAATGAAATATCCGCTAAATTCTAAATAAAATTAAAATGGGTATTTATCCCAGTATTTTTTTTCTATAAAGTAGAGAATTTAATAATATTTATAAGTTCATAATATGTTATGAAAGGTTATAAAGTTACTAAAATGAAAATTAAAAATTTAATTAAATATATTAAGCAAGTCGGATATTTATTTGAATATTTTTCTCTTAAAAAGAGAGCTTAAATAAGTTTATAATTTTCTTGATAATATATTAAAATTTTATAAAGGCATAGTATAATGTTAAATAAAATTTAATTAATTGAGATTAAATAAAAGAATTAAATTTATAATAAAAATAAAAATAAAGGGAGAGGACCAAAAATAAAAATGCGAGAGGTGGGACTAGAACTCGAGACCTCTTGGTGGATTTTTGATTTGATATTCAACCATTCACACAATTTCCACCTCCTTTCTCTACCAATCACTCTTCCTCTCCACCTCCATTCTAACCAATCTCTTCATTGCAAACAAACACACATCCATCCAATGGAGCAAGACCTTCTCCTCCATGAATGGTCAATTCCCATGGTGGAGGATTGAAGAAGCCCCTTCTTCCACTATAATAAGGGGTAGAGACAAGAGGAAGATCACACAAACAATTAGCTCTCTTTCTCCACTTCAATTTTGTCCAATTTCCAAGTCAATTTTCAGATTGTTTTCCCCATTTTAAGGCTTTTTTTTCCATTTTGGGGCTATATTTGGGTGGTTTTTGGGTACCAACACCTCCGACCACCATCTGCACCGCCGACCACCACCACCTGCTCGCCGGAGACGCCGCCTAGGACCACCACCAGTCGCCACCAGCTGCTGCTCGTTCCCCCTTGTCCTTGTGTTGTTGCATTAGGAAGAAGAAGAATAAATAGGAGTTTGGGTCTATTTTTGCTTGGTGAGCTCAAGCAAGAGTTTAAAAATTAGGCCCATATACCTTTTGTTAAGCCCATCGGATTTCTTTTAAGCAGAAAATGATGAGCAATTTCGACCCAATCAATTTGGATCTCGAATTGTGTGCCCATTTCCGGTCCCGTCTTATTTCGGTATATTCCCGACTCATATTTTAATTAATATCTTTTTATAAAATAATTTCTACACATATAATATTTATATAAATTAATTGAATAAATATTATAAGTGGATTTTAAAAGGAATTTAAATAATTAAATTCACTTTGCATGTCCATTAAGTTAAGTATAAATTTTATAAAAATTATAAAGACCTCACTTTAAAAATAATAATAAAGGAATATTATTTTGGGCTTTTTCATCTAAATTACTAAGATAAATAACTTCGAATATAATACCTTCTTTAAGAGAAAGAAAATAAAGAAAGGATTGTGTAATAAATAAAATAAGGTTTTTGGTTAATAAGAAATACCCATGC
Source organism: Fallopia convolvulus (assembly GCA_964016875.1). Taxonomy (NCBI): domain Eukaryota; kingdom Viridiplantae; phylum Streptophyta; class Magnoliopsida; order Caryophyllales; family Polygonaceae; genus Fallopia; species Fallopia convolvulus. The sequence goes on along the minus strand of OZ024734.1, from coordinate 22,822,299 downwards.
ATGTCAACTTACACCTTATTATAATTTTGGAGATAAATTATAATTGACCTCTAGAAATAATAACACTCATAAGAATTAGAATGGGAGTAAATAAATTAAATAAAGTGGTTGCATGTGAGTTAAGAAGGGATTTTTATAAATTTTTCAGCTTTGCATGTCCGCTTAAGACTTTAATAATAATTTTTGGAGAATATTTTAATAATCATTGACTTAAGAAAGAAACATGGAAATAATATTTTTTTCCCAAATTCAATAAATATTGCTAGTATGTTTTAATAGATGAAATTCTTGGGTTATTCCAACCTTTGCATGCAATAAATAAAAGTATTATTTAATAATTATAAGAAAATAGTATTTGTGTTCATAAAGGAATAAAAAGTATGTAAATATTTTAAATGGGACATTAACGTTAAGTTAATGAGTATTTAATAATTTAATAATATTAAGTCTTGATCTTTAAAATCTTATAATACTTAAATTAAAATAAAGATTTTATAAAGAATACTTGGATATTACAATTAAGAAATAATAATAAGGAATATTATTATTTTATCACCTCCACCTAAATTATTATTATAATAATTAGTATTAGTTCTCTTACAAAAGAATATAAGAGATATTTAAAACATTAGAAGAATTAAAGAAATTCTTATTAAAGTTCCCTCGTACTTATCGTATCGTTAGGTCGAGTCTCCGTTCCAACTAAGGCATCGATTACTGTACTTGCGTTCGAAAACGCTCGTGAAAGCTAAGGCAAGTGGAACTTCTCCTTGTAGCCTTAATAATTCGTTTCGTGAAATTTCTCGATGTTGGGAACAACTTGTTTTCTAATAATAAACGAACCTAGGAATATCGATTGTTAGAAATAATGACCCCACTGTTATCGTTATTCCGTTATTTAATATTTGATAGGACTATTATGCTAGTCTTGTTTGTGACCTTGACTGCTTACGATCTCGTTTATAGATCGGTTAGAATGAATTAGTGCGGGGTGCGGTACTAACCGACACTTCTATATAATCTACTAAGTCGTATGCCTCCACGCTTAAAGTACGACTTTCAGGATCATGATTCATGTCCGCTCCTATGCAATGGAGGGATGAGTGGCACCGTAGCTGTGTCGGAATTGGGTTCCCTTAAGTGGTCCGGGCCATGCAAGCCCCCCACACTCTTTAAAAATCATTAACGGAATTGACAATTTTTGTCACGATATAAGATAAGTGCCAATGCACATTTAAAAGACATCAAAACCGGACCGATCTCAAATGATCGATCCAGCTCTCGGTCCGCAAGGGCGTGAGAGATTTTCAAAACTTGTATGAATTAATACGTTCCCAACACATTTTCTACTCTAAAGAAGTCTACAATCTCGTAGTTCTTCTTTCGATTAATGAGTTGTCTCCTCTCGAGTTATACTCTTCTTCGTCCGATAAGCCCCACATAAAGTTCTACATCTAAAAACACATCCCGATAATATCTCTCAAATATTATAAATTTCTATAATACCCTTGAGAATTTCCATTCTCGCTTGCTTAGTCTCCTTAGACTAATTCCACTACTTTCCGCATTTTGGCCTGGTATTTCTCGCCCTTCGCGACAAATGCCAGACTCTAGGAGGTTCACACCGAAACTTTGAAGACAAAGTCTAGAAGGTTTGAGAAGCGTCATGCAAGAATAGAAGGTCAAGGCAAGACGACATTAAAGGAAGGAAGGAATTTTCAAAGAGCAAAGCATTTAGAAGATAGCGCACCAACTCTTCTATTTTAACCAAGCAAATCATCATCATATAATTTGTCTTGGAGAAACATACATGTATTTTTAATTACGTCTTTTCAATCCTTTTTAATATGGACTTTATATTTTTTTCCGCTCATACATGATTTGTAACTCTCAATGTAATGAACGAAAGTTCTTATCAATGAATAAAATTCCGCATTTAGTCAATTTCATCTTTAATTCTACCTAATTAAATTATTTAAGGCCTTGGGTGACTTTGGACGGTAAAATCCGAGGTCACTAGCGGTAATACCCAGTGTTGCAAAATAGGGGTTTTACAATTATGGTATCGGAGCCGAACGTTTTGTTTTCAAAACCGAAAATTTTCAAAACCGAAAGTCTTTGTTTTTAAACTGAAAACTTTCTTCTTAAATTTTTTTTCTCTTTTAACTTTACGAAATAAGTCTTTAAAATAAAGTTCATGAGTTAGACATTCTTTTGAAGAACTTTAAAAATCTTATAGAAAAAATGTGTAAGTTAGAATTCTTTTCCCAAGTTTCAAGTTTTACTTGAACTAATTCAAGAATAAAAATTTCCTCCAAGTAGTTTAAAGAAATTTCTAAAGTTATCCACTTTCATTGAAAGTTTAAGTCAAGACTCATATAAGAGTAACTAATAAGTAGAAATCCTAAGACGATAAGTTCCTATAGCCGGAATAATTCTATTTACAAAGTCTTATTCGAAAGTTTTAAAAACCAAGTTCTACTAAAGAGTTATCAAACCAAATTCTTATCTATAAACTTTATTTTAAAAAAAAAACAAGTTCGCAATTTTCCTATAATCAAAGAATTAAGATTCAATTTTTTTCTTTAATTGATAATAGGAATTCCCTGAAACCCGAGATAGAAGCAATAATTAAAAATCTTTAACTTATCCTTCCAAGGTTTAGAAGTACTTCATGTCATACATGAAATAAATTTTTTTCTACTTTAAAAGTTTGTCTTTTAATTTAAAGTCATATAAAATGAACTTTAAATAGAGACTTTAAAACCGTTATAATTCTTTAAGGAATACCTGGAGAAGAGAGTTGATAATTCATTTCATGACCAATTGAGTCAAACCCCAATGGTATATCCAATGGGTGGATGGACTAACTGGACTCAAGGAGAGTCATCCCACCACCAAGCAATTGGTCAAGTAAGAAACCCATCTCCAATCAGTGGTCAAGGCCCAATGAGGGTTCGTCAGCCAAATTACGACTATATCCTCCAACGTAAGGAAGTATGGTCAGAAGAAATGAGGTCCTACCAAAACAAGAACGCTCAACTCCATACTCGTCTTGCCGTAAACCATGGCTATATAACTGCAAACCATCGACACATCGAGCATGCCCAATTGTTGTTAAAACACGAGGGAGGAGCCCTCGACGAAAGTTTGTTTGATGAAGGATCTTGGACAACTTTTGTTTCACAAGCACAACCTAGGCCTAAAGTTCAACTGTTATCGTTAAGAAGTGTGAAACTCTAAGTAGTCCACTTCACTTGACTATCCCTTGTGTTCTTGAATAGTCGAGTTGGTAGTATTTCTTTCCATCCTTAGTGTTATGACTTATTATATAAAGCCTTTGTAATCCGTTTCCATATAAGATCTAATAAAAAAAAGTTTCCCCTCTTCCCTAAACTTGCACGTCATTTCTTGCCTATACTTGTGAGTTAACAAAAACAACTATATCCTTCTTCTGATGTCTCTCTATTTGGTGGTGTTTTCATATGTGATTTCCTTTGTAAATATGTTTCTTTTTCCCCTTTTCTTGTGCGTTTTGTTCCTTTTTAGCCTAGTTCCCGTATTTCTATGAGATTCGGAATCAAGGATCGATTTGAAGGAGGGTCGAGACATGGAGCAAAGACCGAGCTAAAGCGGGAAAGAGAGAAGCAAGACATGAAGAAGAACAAGAGAAGCCAACTAAGAAGAAGGTGGAACGAGGTCAAGACCGAGTTGCAACCACATCGGGCCCGACTTTGAAGTCTCCAACCTCGGACCGAGATGCACAGTAACTCGGGCCCGAGGTCCTCCGTGTCGGTCCGAGTCGGTCACCGAACTACTTGGGCTCCAAGGCACGAATTTGTGGACTTCCACTTTTGCCCTTCATCTAATCTATAAAAGGCCCTCTTGTCTTCTAAGAAAGGGTTCCCACACACACACAAAAAGGGGGTTCCAAGGGAGCCAAGAGGATTCTTGGAGAGCAAGGAGGAAGGAGAGAAGAAGGAAGAGAGAGAGAATCGGCCAAGGGAGGAAGTCTTGATAGTTTTTGTTGGTAGATTTACTTTGATTTGCTTTGTTCTTGTGGATTTGAAAACCTTTGATTTGAATTTGTGGATTGCTTTGGATTTGAATTAAACTTTGCTTTGTTTTGAGATTGATTATGATGATTGCTTTCCCTTTTGATTTGATTGCTTTCTTTGCTTGTCACATGGAGTAGATCTCCTTGATCTTGGGTTATGGGGGAAAACCCTAGCTAGGTTTAGGCTAGAAACCCCAATTCCATAGCCTTGAGTGTTTGATCTAAGGAACCCACTCTACATAGAGCTACAATTCCTTGCGAAAGTTGGGAATCAAGGCTTGAGATTGGCAAAGTAGCGAAAGTGAACATGTATCAATCTCAAGACCTTGCTTCGAAGGGGATTTCCCCATGGATCGAGGTGTAGATGTGGTTGGAACGAGGGCGAAAGCACTCGATCCTAGTCCGATCATCACTCATTGCCTGAATTGGGGTGGAAAAGCCTTAATCTACTAGGGAAGGAACCCAAAAGCCCAAAATCTACTTTTAAAATCTTTGAGTTCGACATCCCCAGCTACCTCGGGCCCGACTTACCCAGTGTCGGTCCCGACTTCCTCTTGTCGCCAACCTCGGGCCCGACGTGACCTAAGTGTCGGTCCCGACTGTTTTCTTTGTTTTCCTTTGTTTTATGCTCTCCTTTCTAGCTCCCTAGTATCTAGGCACATCGATCGAGTAGACTTCCCGAGTGTTCGACACCCACCACGTACTACAACGGGGTCGGGTTATAAATTGTATCTCTTGACCCTCGCATCCGAGAGCGATCATCTTCAAATATAGAATAACGGATATCTTTTATGAATCACGGTCGTTATCCATCTACAAAAAATGGTCGTAACGAGAAAATAAGTTCATTGGGAATTAGAAGAAGGCATGCCAACTAAAGGTAATGCTTATGTTTCCATATAGCCAAACTTACTGAGCCAGTGACTCATGGGAAGATAGAAATTTCCAAAGAGGACACGAAGGAAGGCTTAGTCAACTAAGGATCTAACATGTCTCCATCTAGTTCGATCTCGAAACAGATTATCGAGATCGATGTGATGGGACAAACAATGATCTAGTGATAAAGGAGTGGCCGTGAATTCTGACCAATGAATAATACATTTATCTGCAAATACCTACAAGTAGGAGTGACTTGCTCAGTCAACATATGGAATCTTGGCATGATATCTAATGTCTGTCAATCGAATATACCAACCGTAGTAAGGCTATTATGAATGTGAAAGCCATATCATGAACATTCTTCTCTACCATTTTGATAAGTCGACCCGACGATAAGATGAAGTTAGAAAGGAAGTTGTTAGGACGAAGATTTCTTGGACATAGATTTTAAGTTCTCTAAGTTTCCCCAGTATCCTAATAGGCCATAAGGTTGCTTCATTACTAAGACAGTTTGTGGACACAAGTCCCGATTCGTCGCATTTGAAGTAGTTACCTCTGCCATATTTGATGTTATTACTTCCAACCATTAATTTCGTTATTAGGTTGCCTAGTTCGCACTTTACCAGAACCGTCTCCCCTTCCTTAAATGAGCGTATACTTTGGAACCAACCTTTTGAAGGTATTATAACAAAGAATTAACTTTTGCTTCAATAACCCAAGTGCCTACTCTATCCACAAATGAATGACAATTGTTGGGAACAATTTGTCAATTCTTATTTCCAATGGCCAAATCGCAAGGAACCAACAATAGAATTCCCCTGAATAGTATTCAAGTTCGGGCACGAATCATCCTGATAATAAATCACCACGTATAGTCCTGAACGAAATTAAACAATTATTAGAGAAACAAGAGATCACAGAACTAGCAGTTACTTGGTGGAGCGTTTGGCATCAACGGAAAAAATTAACTTTCCAACAAGACCGGAGCAATGGCATTGCAGACTTGACAAGTTACATTCGAAATCAAATAAAAAAACTGGGAAATGGCAAAACAGTGGACGGAAGACGAAGAAATCCATAAAGAAAACCAACAAAGTAGAAAGAACCAACGAAGAGTGAGGACTAAAAGCTGGAAAAAACCAAGACAAGATCAAGTGAAAATCAATTTTGATGCATCCAGACTTCCCAACAACCAAGCAACGGGTGGAATTGTAATTAGGAATCACTTGGGCCAGATAATCGACCTGAAAACGTGTAACTTCGGCAAGATCTCTGTCCTTAAGGCGGAATCCCTAGCCTTATGAGAAGATATACGGGAGGTGAAAAACAGAGATCTAAGAAAGGTTGAAATTGAAGGGGACAACCTCCAAGTCATTAATGCGATCAAAGGAATAGCTAAGTGTCCTTGGGAGATCGAATTAATGATCTCCGATATTCTTGTCTCCCTCGTTGGAGCCCATGATATTATAATTAATCACATTCCCAGGGAGTGTAACTCTGTGCTTGATAAAATTGTCTAATTGAACCATAGTCTTCCCACCGAGTCCATCATGACTCATCCAAAACTTCATGTCTCATCTGAAAGGATGCTCTAGAATGCCCTCCGTAAGGAGTACCTCCTAATCCTTACCTAATCAAAAAAATACAAATAGTACAATTGACATTATACTGCACATGTAATTATTAGAGCATAAGGTAGTAGAAATGAATCCCTCGTCTCCCCGATTTTCCCCTTTTGAAAAGTGCCACCATGCTTCCCAGAAAAACCCTAGATCGAGCAATCCCGGATCCTATGGAGAAATCTTTCTTGTCTTTTTCATCCTAAACATCCAAATTGATGAAAGCTACAATGAACCCTTCGATTTCTTGTTCAAATCGACCCCAAAATCCGCTTTGGCCCCATTTTTCGGGGAACTTGTTTCATCAATCTGGGTCCATTTCAATACCCGAATGGCTCACAAATCTTGCTAAAAAATCTTGAGGGTTCTAGAAAGAAGAAGAATTAGGGGGTTGGGTCTCCTAATTTTGAAATCAAGAGGAAATTGGAAACTAGGGTTGGTAAGCCTATGGCACTGTTCGATGCTGCTCACCCAAAGATTGCAGGCAGTGATGAGAGGGGGAGGGAGCATCGAATCTCCGAGATATGGAGACAGATAAAAGGCCCTATTTTCGAGGCTACTATTTTACGGGGGTTGCTTGAGAAGATCAACAAGAAATCAGGCTTCACCAGGTTGTATAATTCCATACCTCTCAATGAAATACTAATAAATTATTCATTTATTCATATGAGTATCATTGCTGATTGTATATGGAAGGGTTGGGATGCCAATCGCCCTACACTGTCCCATTCTATATCTTCCATTCTTGCTCATACTTGCTATATCATTGAAAAGCACTACTACGGGTTCCTTTTTCTGGGGTGCTTTCTAAGGGTTTCGCAAGGGGAAAATATGGAGAAAAACAAAACCTCTTTTAAGAAAGTACGGTGCTCTGAATCTAAGTATTCTAAAGAACAAGAGGAAGGAGATCATTTTATTGTTCTTCCTAGACCTCATTCTACCATGGTCATTGAGACCTTAGAGGGTAGACAATCCAACCAGGCTGATGAAGTCGGCCCTTCGGGGACCAAGAAAGAAAGAAGCAAAAGCAAAGCCAAGCTGGATATGACAGCTTGTCTTTGGGGATTCTTTTGACTCCTCTTGGCCGAGGCAAAAATTGAGAAATGACTAGCAGATTAAGGGTGATTTGAATCCTTCCTTATCAAATCTGGAATCGTTAATTTCTGATGTGCTTGTCTCTGAACGTTGCCTATTTCATGCCTATATAAGGGAATGTTGGAGACTGTCTGTTTCCACATTCACATGCTCCATCTTTTCTTGTCTCAATTTTATCTCTAAAAAATACTTTGCTTGCATCTGGAACTCTAATTTGCTGGAAGATCTCATGGAGAAACCAAATGATTATGCCAAGAACAATGGAAAAGCCTTAAAGAAGATAATATGCTCTTATGTCTCTTTCTCTAAAGAACAGGAGTATGACCTTGCTCATACTTTGCCTAAGTCTCATTCTACCATGGTCATCTTGACCTTAAGGGGTAGCAAACCATCTTTGCCTAATGGGGCTGGCCCTTTGGGGTCTAAGAAAGGAAAATATTAGGAAAGAACCAAGCTAGATATGATGGCTTTGTTTTATGCTAATGCTATGCTGCAGACTTATATGTATGTGTGGCCTTGTTTTATATGTCTATGGGAAAGGAATTACAACCTTAAGAAAAGGAACATATGTTGGATTTGGCAAATACGGAAGAATAAAAACCTTAGGGGAAAGGAATTACAACCTTATGTTGCTATGATTTTAAGAGGTCTAGAGCCCCTTTTTTTAGTGCACTCTGATCTCCTTTCTATGTGCCGAATAAAGTGGTTTAAAATTTTTGCAATGATGGAATGAAATAAACCATATAAACTATTGCTTTGGCCTCTGTTGAACTTGGAGAATGAAAAAGTTGTTTGGACTGATATTTGGCCACGGGTCATGAAGCTAAAGAGAGATGACAATAGCTTAAGAAGCAAGTATGATATGTGTGTTTCTACCTATCCAAAATCCTGTGCAGACTTTAATGCCATTTTATGCAATGGAAATATGTGTAGAAGTGTGAGAATCCTGATTATTGAGGAACGAATTAGGATTCAGTTGAGCCAGTTCATGGAGATCATGCATGATGATGCTTGCTACTTCTTTTGTTATATTAAGTCTACTAAAGACTATGTTATGGTTGTAAGCTTTACTATGACTTTGTCTTTGGTTGCTATATTGATCATGATGAGTTGTAGTAGAATAACTTGGAAAATGCTACAAGAAATGGACACTGAACTGAGTCATAATTCCAGTGATGATTACCCTCTTTATAAAGGTGTGACCAATCTGAGGAAAATTAATGAGGCAAATAATTGAGAATGAAGTTTGAAGGGCAAAAGTTAATTTCTCTTAAACTAACTACAATTTATGCTAAGCATATTAATATAAGTAGGAATAATGAATTTAAATCTTTAAAGAATCATTGTTTGTATTGGATGAGGAATGTTAGACTGCATGAATCCCATTTACATATCGTGATTGAGTCAATTGAGTTGGATAAACTGAGGTCTAAATATTGTTTACCCTAAACATGGGAATCATTGTTGGTTTAGATGCAAGAAGGCGATTTTGAACATGGACACTGGTAAACAAACTGAATGCACGTGGTTCTGTGATGGATACCCCTGTATCTGGGAGGTTAAACTAATATCAAATTACAATTTTGGTATGAAGACAGTGCAAGAGGACAACAAAACTAGGAGAAACTTGAATTGTGCAGCAAGATGTGAACAAAAGATGCTGGATAAGCATGAAGCAAGAGAATTTCTTTCAGTATGTAATATTTGTAATAATGTTCATAGACGATGTAGAAACATGGACATTAATAAAGCTGGTAAAGGAAGGGAACAGATAGAATGCAAGATTGCTCATTTTTGGAGCATCGCCAAGTTAGCTAGGAATGATTGGATTAAGGAAAAATGGTACAGGAAAATAAGACCTTGCAATAATATCCAAGATGAACGCAATAATAGGAAATGTGTTATAAAAATTCTCTTCTATTTAGTGAGATTTAATAATATAGTGGGGATCATCGTCTCGGATTATGAACGACTTAACCTTCATCAGGTTGAGCAATTTAAGGAACTTTTGGATCAATTAAGCAATATTGACTCTTTTTGTGAAATTAAATATCAACCCACCATTCTGATTAGCATGAGATTTTCCCCTAGAATGAGGAACAAAATAGAAACCATATGGAAAAGCTTAAAAGTAGTGGTGGATTGATTCATACAAAAAATAAGTTATTATGAAGATAGGATTCTGGAATTGTAGGGGGATAGGGAGAAAATCGTTCTGGCCAGAGATCGACTCCTTCTGTAAAATTCGGAGAATACAAATTATGCCAATAGCGGAAACTAAAACGGATACACTCCCAAGTGACCAGGTTTGGAGACGCGCATGATTCGATAATGTCGTCTGGTCTCCTGCCTCGTGTCGGGCGGGAGGCATTACGATATTTTGGAAGTCACACCAACTCATTAATGAGGAAATCATGATTCTCGTCCAAGAACCAAGGTATGTGATTGTAAAATACCACCATCTTGTAACTAAAGATATGATAGCCATCTGTTTTACCTACACCCCACCCAATGCTCAAGATAAAGAGGAATTTTGGAATCGATTAACACAAACGATACAAAACTTAAACCTCCCTACTCTCGTGATTGGGGATCTTAATGAAATAAAAGAACCGAATGACAAAAAAGGAGGGGTGTACCCTGAGTCCAACCACTTTGAAAGATTGTTAAACTTCAAAAACGATTGTCTTCTAGAAGACATTCCGTCTTCAGGTAACGCTTTCACTTGGAGAAAGAATAAGACTGAAATTGACAACATCTATGAAAAACTAGATAGAGTCCTTGTAAGTAATAACATCATACAAAAATTCCCAAATATTAGTGCCAAAAACCATGCGTTTACTATTTCAGATCATTGTAAAGTTACGGTGGAACTAAGTAATGATGAAACAATCAAAGCACAACCGTTCAAAGTAGAAAAAATGTGGATGTATAGAAAAGACTTTTGAAATGTGGTTAAGCATGCTTGGAGAGTGCAATTCCAGGGTTTGAATATGTATAAATTAGTGAAGAAAACACAACTTTTTAAACAACATGCTAAAAGATGGAATAAGCATACACTAGGCAACACTTTCGAACAATTGAGAGAAATTGATGAATAATTGGTCGAACTCCAAAAGAATATCCTAACTTCTCCCCAACCAAGCACCATCCAAAAACAACTAAGATTTCTGAACAAGAAAGAATGCATTCTAAAATTTCATAAAACATATTGGAAACAAAGAGATAAAACCAAACACATCAAACTCTCGGATGCTAATACAAGATACTTTCACAAAATTGCGAGTGGGAAACGCAACCGGAAAATAATCAAGGAAATTGCCACGTCTGAAGGTACACAAATCCTAGGTATAGATAACATTATATTAGAAATACGAAATGACTTCAAAAAAATGATATACTAAGCAACCAACTTATCTAGATAATGCAAATGAATATCTTAACCTGATAACCAAGGAAATCACGGACCAAGACAATAACATGTTAATCAGTGTTGTAACGAATGATGTAATTAAAACAATGGTAATGCAGCTAGGCTCTGACAAATCTCCAGGACCGAATGGTATGACTGCGGAATTCTATAAGAGATATTGGGATATTGTAGGACCAACAGTAATCAAAGCTATAAAAAGCTTTTTCCATTCAGGAAAGATCCTACGATAAATTAACCACACATTTATAACTCTTATTCCCATGATAGAGAAGCCAAAATCAACTAATTACTACCGACCAATAAGTCTTTGTTCCACTATCTATAAAATCATCTCTAAAATCATAACGAAGAGAATTAAAAAGGTCATAACCAGGATTATCCATCCCCTCCAAGGGGCCTTTATAGCAAACAGGTCTATTCAAGATAATATCCTTATAGCCCATGAAATATTCCACTCATTTAGAAACACAAAAAATAAGGATGGATGGATTGCCATCAAACTGGATATGGAAAAAGCGTACAATCGAGTAGATTGGGAATATCTATTAGATGTAATGACTAGATTCGGGTTTGATAAGAAAGTTGTAGGTTGGATAAGGGAATGCATGTGTATTGTGTCTCTTTCGGTACTTGTGATGTCGCACTTTTTAGTTGGTTTTTGAGGGTAGTTTTCTAGTTAGGTTGAGTCTTTTCTAGGTTTATTGTGTTGTTTTGCATATAACTCCGACCCTCTTTAGAGAGTTGGAGTCGTTTGTGCTTGTTTAATGTTTTTGTAGGGTTTTGAAGCGTTAAGGAGGAGATATTCCGAGTTTTCAAGCTTTCTAGGAGGTAGCATTAGAGTTGCCGTGTGGCGTTGTGGATAGAAGGACGAGAGATGTTGATCTTTGAAGATATTGATGAAGTTTGCAAGATGAAGATGTCTTAGAAGGAGTCTAAAGAAGTCCAAGAAGACCAAGGACGTTTAAGGAAGAAGCATTGAAGAAGAATCGAGCTTTGGGGCAAGATTTGAGCAAAGAAATGTTTTATTTATGGGTCTTTTTAAGATAAGATTTAGTTTCCTTATGAGAACATTGCTACCACTATTTAAGGGCCTTTTAGGTTAGAAATTTGGGGGACATTTTTTTGGAGGCACGAGAAGAGACGGAACAAGTTGCAAGTAGATTTTCTAGGGTTAACTCTTATTCAAGCTCTTGGACACTTTTTAGAGAGCTTTTGGAAGGTTGTCTTGAGATTCGTAAGTTGTTTCAATTAAAGTTTGCTTGTTTTTATTTATGTCTTCTCTTCTATCTTTGGTTGATGATTGCATAATGAATCGTGAGTAGTCTACCTTTCTAGGGTTGGGGTGAAACCCGACAAGATGTGCATGGTTAAAGCATGAATCTTTGGTTAAACCATTCTTTTAATCTCTGTTTTTTATCCCTATTAGTTGTGCTTGATTCCTTGAATGAAAGTTAAAGGCATATTCATATTCATGATTGAATTGAAAGATTAATTTTTGAAGTTTGAATAATATTTGGTTGAAACGAAAGTTAAGACCTTAGATAACAAATAGGGTTACAAGTTTATATCTTTACGAAAGTTGGGATGTTTTGCTTGTTTGTTCATGGCGAAAGTCATTCATGAGATTATTGTTGGTGAATATTTGATTCATGTTTACATGCAAAGCTTGTTGTGGTGGATCCTTTGCTCTAGATTTATTTTAAATTGATTTTTCCGAGGTTTTATCGTCCCCGAAATAGGTCGTCGCCGATCACCTTTAGGTCGGTACCGAGCTCCCATAATTTTCCCGTCCAGGTTTTGGGTCGGTGCCGAGCACTAGATGGGTCGGTGCCGAGCACTTGTTGCGTGTGTTTTGTTTTGTTTTGCTTTCTTTTTGTTAGGAATGGTTGCTAGACTTAAATACTTCTAATTCCCGTGGACGAACCTGGCCTCCCTGTACTCAGCGGGGTCTTGATCTATAAATTTATTTGCTTGTTAGGATCAAGGTAAAACCCTTACAACAACTTGTAAATAATGGACCCACGGAACCATTTAGCCCGGAACGAGGACTCAGACAAGGTGACCCTTTATCGCTTTTCTTATTTGTTCTTGCTTCAGAAATTCTAGCAAGAAAACTACAATTAACTAGTGAACTAGACAAAAAGACAATAGGATTTCCAATTGCCCGAGGTGGGACACGAATCCCCTTCTTAGCCTTTGCATATGACATCATAATATTTGCCAAAGCCTCACAACGATCATGCGAAAAAGTAAAGACCATCATTGATGAATTTTGTAGAATTTCGAGACAAAATGTTAGCTATAACAAGTCAGCTTTTCAAACATCTAAAAATATGACGTCCCCGCAAAAAAATGTAGCACAACAAGCCCTGGGGATTGCAACAATGACGAATCTAGAAAAGTATTTAGGGTGCCCAATTATAAATGGTAAAGTCAACAAAGACACATTTAAAGACTCTATTGGAAATGCACAAAAACAACTCACAAAATGGAAGGCAAACTCGCTATCTCAAGAAGGAAGGACGACACTGATTAGAGCTAACCTAGCCACAAAACCGAATTATGTAATGCAAAGTTTTATGCTTCCATCCTATGCCCACTCAGAAATGGATAGGATTAATAGGGGATTCTTTTGGAAGAAGAATATAACTTATAAACCCCTAGTGGGATGAGATAAGATTTGTTAACCTAAAGAGGTAGGAGGATTAGAAATCAGGAAAACAGAACATATGAACAAAGCGCTTCAAATGAAATTGCTTTGGAAAATTTTGGCAGAACCAAATAATATATGGGTAAAGATAATTTCACAAAAATATCTTAGAAATGATAGTCTATTTACATACAAGATTAAAGCAAACACCTCATGGCAATGGAAGAAATTGATGCATCTAAGAGAAGAATTCTATAAAGGTCTAATCTGGCGAATTGGAGATGGGAAAATGGTCAAATTTTGGAAAGATAACTGGCTGCCTGGAGGACCCCTTAGACCCCAAGCAAAGAACCCATCAGATGTAGATGAAACAATAACGGTTCTTGCTTGGATTACGATTGATCATAAATGGAAAATACATGAATTAAGACAAATCCTTCCTGATAACATTGTTGAGGAAATCCAAAATACTCCAATCCCGGATAACTATATCCAAGACCGATTGTATTGGGCCCCAAGCAAGAATGGTTGGTTCTCCACCTCATCTGCAGTAGATACAAACTTAGAGAGACAGACAACGCATATAAATAACTGGTTGTGGAAATTAGATACATACCCAAAGGTTAAAAATTTCCTTTGGAAAGTTGATAATAATGGACTTCCCACGAAAGCTAGATTTAGGGATAAACAAATCATAACTCCAGGAGGATGTGTATTGTGTGACTGTAATAATGAAGACATAAACCACCTACTAACAAAGTGTCCGTACGCAATTTACATAACTAACAAAGTAAACCAAAATATTGCTAACTCCATTCAGGGTTATAACCCACAAAACAAAACACCAAGAATAATTCTTAATGAAATCAACCAACTTCTTGGGAAAAATGATTTCACGTGTTTAGCAGAGGTGTGGTGGAGTATCTAGCATCAACGCAACAAATTGATTTTTCAACAAGACCAAAACGAAGGAATATTAGACTTAACAACATACATAAGGAATCAAATAGTAAAATGGGAGCAAGCATCGAAATGGAAAGAGGATGAAGAAGCTATACCAACATCTCAGTTAAAGAATAGGAACAAAAACATAAGAATGCAAAGGAAATGGAAAAAACCCAAACCAGGATATATTAAAGTAAATGTGGATGCCTCAAAGTTACCCAATTGCAAGACCTCTGGGGGAATTGTTTTCCGAGACCACCTTGGTCAGGTATTGGATATTTTGACGACTAGCTTTGTAAAAGTGTTAGCATTGAAAGCTGAGGCCCTAGCCCTCCAGGAAGCGATAAGGCAAATAAAAAACAGATCAATAGGGAAAGTGGAAATTGAAGGGGATAATCTCCAGGCCATTAACGCTATTAAAGGGAAAACCCATTGCCCTTGGGAGATCGAACTCATTATCACTGACATCCTTGTTTCCTTGCACGGAAGACAGGACCTAATGATCAACCATGTTTTTAGGGAATGTAACGCTGTGTCCGACAAAATCGTTAATTTGGGCCATAGTCTCCCTGTTGAGTGTATCAAGACTCATCCAAAACTTCTAGTTCTCATCCGAAAGGATGCTCTAGGGCGCCCTCCGTAAAGGAGAGCACCCTAATCCTTACCTAATCAAAAAAATTTACAAACAGTACCTTTAGTACACCAAAGAAATGAAGAGTGAGGCCAAATCTTCTTTCCCAATTTCTATCCTCTTCAAATGAAGTAGAAAGGTGAGATAAATCTCACCCTTAATTTCGATTTGAGCTAATTCAATCTGACAACCTTCCCTTCCCAACATACCAAATGCATATACACCG
Source organism: Fallopia convolvulus (assembly GCA_964016875.1). Classification (NCBI taxonomy): domain Eukaryota; kingdom Viridiplantae; phylum Streptophyta; class Magnoliopsida; order Caryophyllales; family Polygonaceae; genus Fallopia; species Fallopia convolvulus. Next base: position 22,806,764 of record OZ024734.1, on the reverse strand, counting down.
ATGACCTCGACGCTGGTCGGAAAAGTTGTAACAGCTTACAAGAGAAAGCTTAGACTACGTACCCCTTTGGCATCCGTGAAATGAGCTAACCTGAGTTTCCAAAAACACGAGAATCCAAGAGCTGGCTGGAGAACGCCTTCCAATTTCTTTTTGTAGGTTTACAGTGCAGCTGGAGACGAATTCCTATGAAATCTAACTCAATTTTTCAGGTGTACACTAGCTATTACTATCCAGTTTTGAATAACCAAGTCTTTTTGATCTTGCTTGTTGTTTAATTATGAATTCAAGTCCACCTCTCTATACTTGCTCGGTGCCCAAATCAAGGAGTTGGTTGATTAATTACTCTTTGTGATATTTCTCTTAGCCTAAATCAAGGATTTGGTTTCAATCACTGAACCTAATTTTTGCTTTGCGTTTTTAAAAAATTCAGGAAATTGTAAATTGGCTTGTCAAGGAGGCTTTGCAAGGGTCTTGATGTAGTGTTTATCAGTAACCATATTATGGTGCAACTTTTCCTTGTAAGTTGTTACTTATTTCACCCTGATCCTTGCTAGGTAATTTGTTTTGACCTTCATGGTTTCCTAATAATATTGATTGGTTTAATAGATATGCAAATGCAAGTAGCAAATGCTAAAGATGCAAGTTGTTACTAAGTTGTCAAATTTGGTTTTTATGTGGTAGTTCTGTAGCTAGAAAGAAGTACTAAGATGAAATTGTGAGCAAGTGCAAATTTAACTATGCTTACTAATGGGTAATAAGAACTAGTCTAGCATGACAACACAATATGATTTTAAAATGAGTTACATGAGTTAAGTACTCAATAAGGAGTCATGGACAATACAATAGGCTAATTTTAGCATGAACAACATAAATAGAGTATTAATAATCAAGTAGAGAACAAATTTCACCAAAAAAGATGCAAGACCATTCCTAGCACCAATTATCTTCACCAATATTTGAGCTTGCAAAGTCCAATTTCAAATGGAGTCCTTCATTGTTGTGATGATCCAAATGTATAACTTGTTTCAGACAAGATGGTAGCATTAGGTTGTCCAGGCTAACAATGGATAAAAAATGAGAATTTTCTTATGTAAGCTTCTTAGTGAAATTGAAAATAGTATAAAATATATATAAATTAAATGTGCAAACCAACTTACATTTAGGTAAGCTTTGTCACTATGCTCAAAGAAATTAACACCCATGCCACTAGGAATGTTTTCATTGCTTGGTAGAATGGTATTGGTTCCTTTCCTTGGTCTGCCTCTTGCTCTAGCTGGTTGTAGTGATTGTGTTCCACTTGTTTCACAAGTATCCTTTCTAGGCCTTCCCCTTCCCCTCTTTGCAACCTAATAGAAAAGATATTATTCTGTTAGTGGTTTTTCCACTAATTCTAACCGTAACTGGCCCTAAAAAAACTATACATAAAGACACATACATTTTAAGAAGCAACATCATTTCTAACATTGCCCCTTTTAGGACATGATCTCTTGTTGTGATTCTTACCATTGCATTTTGTACAAGTCATTACCATACCATGCCTGGTGAGCTTGCCTGGCTTGTTAGATCTTTCATGAGAATCCTTTCTTCTCTTCTTTGTTGGCCTACCAACCCCAATTTTAATAGGAGGAGGGACTAGTGGTAACTTCACCTTCTCCCATTGCTTGTGACCATTGATAGGCTATAGAGGTTGGCCATAGGATAAATCAAACTTGACTTTTTTATAGCAATCAAACACATATACTTCACAATTTACTCTCGAATCCTCACAGCATCCAACTACATGACAACATGGAATTCCCGTGAGATCCCATTTTTTGCAACTACATGTTCTAGCGTCCAAATTAACGTACACCATGTCAGCAAGGTGCATTACTTGAAACATTGAAATGTCAGATTGAATAGGGATCACTTCTTAGCATTTTCTTTTTCCCTTTCTAGTATGTTCTTTATTCTTGGGCAAATATCATCAGGTTTTCCATCCATCATTAAACCCCTTCTTTTGAACAATCTTGCCATGATGGCCAACCTTATTTCTTCCATCATACCAATTATAGGCTTTGACCTGGCGTCTAAAATGTACCCATTAAAAGTCTCGACAAGGTTGCTAACAATCACATCGCTTTTTGACAGTGATCTTAAATAGCTTCTGCAAAATGTGTTTGGATTTTGGCACAAGAAGTCTTCTACAGCATTGACACTAATTAATCTCATTTCTTCCAATGCAACATCAAAATCTGATCTAGTATAGGCCTTAGCAGCTATTTTAAATTATTTTAGAATACAAGTAGTCATTATCTTTCTTAATTTAAGTTCCTTTACTCTTGGTGCACACTATCTAAATAAGAGGACTACAATTAACTAATATATTGAAGCATGTAGGATTGTAAGGTTTTAGTGATGTGCTTTTCATCAATGATGTGCAATGGGAGATTAATTTTACTTCTAGAACCACAAAAATAAGCCACTGCTTGTTTGTATTTTCTCCAGATGTGACCCCATGAGCAAAAATACGTTTATGCTCACAATTTAGGGCTAATGCAGTAAGTGGGAATCAAATTACTTTTCTCCAAAGAATTGAACACAAAAACATAAAAATAGCCACCTTTACGTCCCTTTTCACACAATATATGTTAAAATTCCAAGTTATACACAACCGGACAAAATATATAGATATTCAAGCCACAATTGATACAATACCTTAAAACTTCACAATGGGGGATGAACATCCAAACTTGATAGTAATTAAGAGAATACAATATTATATAATCACCAATGGGACTTGAAAGTTGAAAGTGTTCGACAGGGCGTCTTTTCGTTTGACGATCTACGAAGGATGTGAGTATATGTTTTTTTTTGGATTTTGATTTAATTAAAGACTGAATGTGTTTTATTTTAATATTTTTTCAACTAACTAATCCATGTCATGGATTTTTTGATAAGTCAGAAAAAAACTAGACACATCATCCTTTTGGTCGGAGAAAGTAATCGATGATGAAGGGTAGGGTAATGCTTGCAACAATGTTCAAAATACATGATATTTTCTGAAATAGGGAAAGGTCAGGGTAATATGTGCAACTCTAGGAAAGGTTATGATATTTACCGCATTTTTTCCTTTAGAATAACATCTAAAAATCAGTAACTATACTTTTAACGATTTTTCTAACTTAAGCATACTAATAAAAGAAACTAAAACCCTATTAGGAAATTGAAAAACCCTTTTAAAAAAATAATTGTTTTAAAATAAGTATAAACTTATAAAAAGATTACCATTTTTAAAAGCTTAATATATGCCAAGGACATAAGTTTAAAAAATCGTATTTTTAATTTATTCCACAACACTACTAAGTATAATATACTCGAGTGAAGTCTATATAAAAATAACTGTTTTTCTTTCTTATACCCTCATGCACGGCCTTGGGCAAGTGCAAGGTGTGCACTTGTACAAGGCCTCTATTTGGTTTAGGGCCTCGGGCCCAGACCAATATACTACAAATAAAAATATAAGGTCATTAGTATAAGACAATTGAAAATGGCACAGTGGCTGCGTGGTACTTGATATGGGAATTGGGCTAGTATTCAACTCTCATGGTTGGCATTCTCCCACTTTGTTTTTTTAATAGTCTCTCCCACTTTGTTAGTTTTTCAATTAATTTTTTAAACAAATCTCACGCATTTTTAATTGTAATTGAAAAAGCTTCCACTCGAACTCTTTTGTTAAATTGTTTTATGCCCCTTTAAAAAAAAATTAAGGCCTTCTAGGCATATTATAACTAAAGAAATTAGTTCAATAGATAACTAAACAAAAATTATAATGATTAAATCTATTTTTATTCTTTTCAATTTGTTGGGACCCTAAATTTTTTTAAAAAAAGTGAAGAGAAGAGAGTCTATATCAAAGCTTGTCTAATGACCAAATAAAATATTTTATATACAATCATTTAAGGTTCAAATGTCATGCCCTAAACTATATTTATAATTTATTTTTCAAACATAAGCCTTTTTCATTTGTATAGATAAAATATTTATTTATTACTTTATTTTTATTTGTTTATTTTAATTTATTTTATTTACTATTAAATATATCAATAAAAATTAATTATATAATTGAATGATAATAGACTAACTACAATAATGACTAAAAATTTACTAATAAATTAGCTAAAACTTAGTAAAAGTTTTTGTTTAATCAAATTTAGAAAATTATAACATTTTTGTACATAGCCTCTCAAAACCATTGGACGGCCATGTATGCCCTTATGGCATAGGTTAATCGTTCTATTGTTAGAAGCTAAAATCCTAAAAGGAAATTAATAAACCCTATTGAAAAAATTATGCAAACCAAATCTGATAAAACTCAACAAAATACTTCCATTTTAAGGATATTAACATATGCCATAAGGGCATAGGTTAGAAAAATGATAAAAATAATACTAGATCCGTTTAGAAATACATACTTTTTTAGGATTTGTCTATAAAATTAAGATTTAAGAAGGTGTGTGATTTGACTTCAATACCCATAATCTTGTAAAGATCTTTTCTTTTCTATTTTCTATTTTTATTATTCTTTTTAACTAATGGGGGTAATATTGGAAAAAAATATGGTAAATTATATAAAATGTCAAGTATTTATTAAACAAGAAAATCAAGCTAAAACACCATGTATTTTTGAATGGAGGGTGTATAGTAATTTCTTCCTATTTTATGGTAAGAACTCGATCAATCATAAAACGTTAGCTCAATTTAGTAAAACTAGTTGTACCTGTCGAGCCATGCACAACTATGGTTCCGTATTTTATAGATATTAAATAAAAAGTATAATTTAAAATTTAATGTGAGTAATTTATTGTATGTACAATGTACAATTTTTTGTTGGAATAAAATAAATAAATATAAGTTATTAAGTTTAATTTTGAGAATAAAAAAATTATTAAGGTAAAATATTATACATTTCTCCTTTTCATTGATGATATTTCATAGATATTTAATTTTAAAAAAAGATAACATTGAATAAAAAAATATTTATATATTAGAAAAGAAAAGAGATAAGATTTAAATAAAATAGTAATTAAATTAATCAATAAGATATAAAAAATATAAAAGATAAAGATAAGAATAATTTATTTATTGAAAATAATTAAAATATAATTTATTTTGATTTAAGGTGGGGCGAAACTCATTTTATAGATCGATAAAATAAATATTAGATAAGAGTAAATGTTATATTTTTTTTATAAAATATTACTTTCTATGTACCTTGATTTAGAGATCATCAAATATTTCAATATATTTATTAAATATTATATATATATACATATATATATATCTATAAATAAATTCTGAAACTGATAGCATGCTAAAAGATAAAAGATATTTATCGTATTTTTAAATATTTTAAATTTGTTATCATTATTTTTAAATATTTGTATAAGTAAGTTTTCAAAAGATATTGTTATAATAAATAGATATTTGTTTGATGTTAAAGATAGATTTAAATAGTTAAAGAAGAATTTAATAGAAAAAAGTTAAAATATTAAGAATAAAAATTAATTTTGTAAATATGAGGTGGGGCCAGAATTGTTCTGGTGGCTCGAAAAGGTACAACTTTACTATATATATTTATAGATTAAGTGTCTTATTAGGTAGAGGTGTCCAAACATAACCGAAACCGAAAAACCAAACCGAAACCGAAAAAAACGACATTTTTTTGGTTAACTGAACCGTGATTTTTTACAATTTCGGTTTGGTTAACCGAACCGATATGTTTTACGGTTTTACGGGTCGGTTTCGGTTTGACATACTAACATTCTCGGTTAACCAAAAAAGCGAAATATTTTTTTATTTTTAAAAAAAAATATTAAATATACTTTGGCTTGATGGAATTACATGGTTATTTAAAAAATTTGACATTATAGATGATAATATATAACATTATTTTTTAATACCGCAATTAATTACTTAATTATGCAATCTTTTCAACTATTTTAACTAAAAGATGGCTATATATATGATATACATATTGTGTGGATAATTTTAAAGCATATCAATCACGTAAAATTAGTATTTATTTTAATTTCCTAACCAAATGGTAATATTTTTATATAAAATTAATATTTTTATTGTTATTTAAGTGTATAATTATAATTTAAAAATTACATAAACGGTTAATGGCTAACCCAGAAAACCGAACCGAAAATACAGTTAACTGATCACCGATTAACTAAGATTAACTGTTCAGTTACGGTTAATGATTTTAACTAACCAAAATCATGGTTAACTGATCTTCGGTTAATTGAAATCGGGTCTGGACACCCCTATTTTCAGGGACCATGTGGCAGTACGTACCGCGGCTGTCGCAGGACGCCTCCGACTGCCATGTATAGACCGACTAAGAAGAAAGAAGAAATGATGCATGCACGTAACAAAAATTTATTTAGGAGTAATGTACTGGCACAATTCAATTCATTCACTTTCCCCTTTGATGGGCGCATTCTTGAAGCGACTAATTACCCATCAAGAACGAAATCAAGTTGTTTTAAATTATTTGAATCTGGCTCTACCGTTTTGTTTATTTTATTTTACGTTGATTGTTGAATTTAAGATATGGTATTTTTTAGCATACATACGCGACAATAAGAGATGATCAATTATTTATTGCATCAGATATGGAGGATATTCAAAATACTCAAGCTTGAACATTAATTATCATATTGGATATTGCTAAAATGATAAATGAATAAAATAGCCAGGGTTGATCATGCGTCGAATTTTGGATAGGTGGAGCCTTTTCATTACCCGACTCGCAAATAAAAATAGCTCATCCGACCCCATCATCTGTAAAACCTTTCACCCATATCTGATTCACCTGTCACCAGCGGGTGAGTCGGGTGACCTGCCACCCGTGAATTGTTAAAGTACAACAATAATTTATAAAATTCTAGAGTTAATAAAAGAAACATTGATTTGTGATGACGCCGAAAAGGGACGGCTCAGTGGCATGGATAACTAGTGGTGAAGGAAAGTTATTGACGATGATGTTGAGAAGACAACAAGAGAGACACAAAGAAGAAGCCTGACAGAGTGGAAGTGACAACGCATATCACAGAAGCTAAGGGAAAGTCAAAGACTACAAACAAAAAACAATAAATGTATAGATGAGAAATAGAATTTGGAGTTGACAATGTTAGGTTGTTAGGTTTGTTAGAGGCAATAGAATATAGTATATATATTAGGTTAAATTATGCAGGAGGTAAACGGGTTAGTCGGGTCATGGGTGGTGGGTGGGTGATGGGTCGGGTGAATTGGGTATAAAATATCACCCATATCTGACTTGTTATCCATTTTGTAACACCCCAATGGTTTATAAGAGATTGAGGTGTTACTTATGTCGACAAGAGCTCTTCCTTTTCAAGGTTCGAGTGAGGACAAAGAACTCTAAAGTTAAGCATGCAAGGGCGAGAGTAGTACTAGGATGGATGACCTCTTGGGAAGTCCTCGAGTTGGCATGTGATAGCGCTTCTTAGACCCAGAGCCTTACAAATGGTATCAGAGTCGACTCTAGGTTATGAGTAGGCTTGGCCGGAGGGCGGTGCACTCGGCCTAGAGAGCGGTCCTTGCGCCTTGACGAGGACGTCAAGTGCTTAAAATTGGGAGATTGTAACACCCCAATGATTTATAAGGGATTGAAGTGCTACGCATGTCAACAAGAGCTCTTCCTATTTAGGGTTCGAGTGAGGAAAAAGAACTCCAATATTAAGCGTGCAAAGGTGAGAGTAGTACCAGGATGGGTGACCTCGGGCCTTACACGTTTCACCCGTAACCCAACCCACCCATCACCAACTTTTGTTCGATTTGTGACCCGTATATTTGGGTCGGGTGAAGCGGGTGAGTTGGTCACCCGCGGATAATGTCCAAGCCTAAAAATAGCTAATACTTGTTTGACGCCTTGACTTGGATATGCATCGTTGACTTTGGAATCACTGATTGTTGGCCTCAAAATCCTTATAGGCCCAAGTTGTTGGTCGGCTGATGCTAAGGAGGAGCATGGTTGCACGCCTTTGAGTGACTCCCTAGAAAGAGGGGTAAGAAGAAGTCAGTGGGGATGGTTGCACACGAACGCCAAAAATCTTAGAGGAAGGTGGAGTTACTGGTGATTTTCGGGGAGAAACCCTAGGCACTATTCTAAAAATCCCTTCTAGGCCCCGCCTAGGCTTTGGAAGGTCCTAACCTGTCTGGCCTTCCAGACCACCTAGGCACCCGTCTAGGACCGCCTAGGCCATCGTTCAGGCCGTCTAGGTGCTAGGTGGTCCCTCCTCGTCCAGCACCCGCCTAGCGTTTTTTAGAACATTGCCCAAGGGGCTCCAATGTTATTTTTAGATGGTTTTATTGATGATGTAAAGCTCTTTAAAGAGCAAACATTTTAATCCCATAAGAGCTTGCTTATGAATTGAATGCAGTCGTTGACTTCCGAATTTCTTGTTCTCAAATTCATTCGTTTCCATTTTCTTCTGACATCTCTTTGTTAAGTCTGGATCTACCGTCTAACATTCGTAAGAAATGACGATTGGATCAGATCTCCCCTCATAGGACACAGAAGTGATTCTCAGTCATTTTTTGTCCAAAATAATTTGGCGCCCACCATGGGGACTTAGCCAATAAACTCTCTTGAAGCAACACCCTCGGTCGCCTAGACATGCCAAGACGAAGCCCTAATCCCAGCTTGATAGAGGGGCTCTAGGAGCCCGCAAGATATCCAAAGTGTTCTGGGTGAGTTAATCGCCATAATCACGACCTTGGAAAAGATCTCTCAGATTAGAGAGACCATAGTGAGACACATCTTGAACGCATTGCCCAACTTTCTAACAAAATTTCCAGATCCTTCTAATCAGTTGCAATCAGCCACATTAGTCCACACCAGAGCAAGGGTTATCAAGAACATCCACGAGGTGGTGAGCCACCTCAACATGGACAGGGTGGTGAACCCGTCCTCTTAGACATTTGGTGGCCAACCCTTGTTTGTAGAATTGGCGAAACCTTTCACTACTATCCCTAAGGCCCTATGGCCATGACCTTGAGAGGCGAAGCAATGGAAGAAGGTGTCTACCCTCCATTACACCTAGTTAGGCGCGAGGATCCACTAGCCTAGGGTGACCATCAACAGGGATGACATGCGACTACAACATGGCTGAACTCATTCAGAAGTGTGTGAAAGAACACTTGAATGGTCTAGGGGAGCAAATCGCCAAGATCTCGAGTGTCCCCTACCCTATTAAGAGGGAAGCCCTTGATGGCTACGATGAGCTCCCCTTTGCGTCTCTAATATCTTGCATGATCATCCCAAAGAAATTCTTTGTGCCTTCAATGCTGACTTACGATAGTTCCAGAGATCTAGACGAGCATGTCACCATATTTAAACAAAAGATGATGACAAGTTTTATCCTCCAAAGAGGACGTAATGTGCAAGGGATTCAGGACAATGCTCTCTAGCCCGGCACTAACATGGTTCGTCAACCTCCCTAGAGGTAGCATCGGGTGATTCGCTAACCTCGTGGACTCTTTTTCAAGTCCAGTTCACTAACAGTCACAAGTTCGAAAAATAGTCTAACGACCTCTATTGAATCGTATAGAAGCCTAGAGAAACCCTAAGAACCCACCTCAATCGGTTCAATAACGAGAAAGTCTTCATCCCACTATGTGACATCCCGACCTCCATAGAAGCCTTCTGGTGGGAGCTAATCCACGATAGCAAGCTCTACAAAGAGTTGGACAAGTATCCCTACCTAAGCTTCAAAGATGTCCAAGTAAAAGCACTCACGCAAATCTTCTTTGAAGAAGACGAGGCACTGACAAGGGCTGTGTCAATCTTTGATCGTGATAAATGAAGACAACATCGGACAATCGATGAGACCACTAAAACCATCCGTACACCCGACCACATCAAGAAGCCGTGTGGGTGAACAATGTTTGCCCCATGAAAGGTAGTGGGAAAAATAACGGGTCGCCACGGCCAAAGCTCCGTGAGTTCAACTTGAGCATGACACCCGCTAAGTTGGTCAAAAGCCTAGAGAATTTCGGCACAATGGTCAAGTGGCCCAAGAAGAATGAGAGGCCCCATCCGAAGAGAGATATGACAAGAAGAATGCATACCCTTCGAATGGAAGTAGATTACCTACAGTCGAGAGGGTTGCTCGCCGAGATAGCGCCAAGGCGACGAGACACTCGTAAAGCAACCACCTTCCCAGCCTATGCCAAGGTAGTCAATGTGATCACATACATATATGAAATATGTAGAGTTACCTACTCGGCCGTAAAACGCCACACACAGGAGAGTATCCTCGAGTATCCGGTAGCCGGCATTCGGCAAAAGCTAGGCCCCCGAGGTTCGGAATCACTTTCGACGACTCAAGTGTTGAAAATCTGATCGGGCCACACCATGATGGCTTGTTTATATCCCTTTTTGTAGGAAATGTGTTGATGAGGCGAGTCATTATAGACATTAAAAGCTTGAAAAACATACTCACACTCGAAGCCCACAAAGATCAGGTGAAATCACATTGCCTACGTACGCCAAGGGGGTCAATCTCCAAGTAACTTCTGGTCCTGGATTTCCCCTCATGTTACATCATCATAATGGGCCACCTATGGATCCACCTCGACAAGTCGAAGCCATGGTACATGGTGAAAATAGGGCCAGACCTTGATCTAGAGATGAGAAGACGCCTGATTAGTTTTCTACAATAGAACAATGATTGCTTCGCCTGGACACATGAAGATATGGTGGGGATAGATCCTGAAATTATCATTCATTGAATAAATGTTGGCCCCAATCATTCACCAGTCAAACAAAATCGTTGATGCAAAGGTTCAAGAAAATCATGATCTAGCAAATACCTAGAAAGTTGAACGTTCAAGTAGACGCATTGGAAAATTTAGCACCCACAATCGACCTAAATGAGTTCCTTTCAATCCCAATCGCATATATCTTATCTCCAGCTATCCCTCGAAAGCCGGAGAACAATGACTATACCACTGAGCAAAGTAACATACAAAGCAAGCAATAGAAGTAAAATGGCAATGATGAAGTGTGGACCCAAACAGAAATAGATAGAAGTGACTGTTCTATAGCCGAGGGAAACAATCATCTAGAGGTCAGCGTCGATCATTCCCCCTTGCTTGAGAAATGTTGTACATAATCGTATCTCGATTAACTCCAGCATGGTCGTCTCCCAACAGAAAAAGCAGAAGTATGAGCACTCAAGATCAAAGCCACCAGATTCTACATGGAGAGAGGCGTCTTTCTCCAAAAGCCAGCCTAAAAAAACCTGCTCCACCGCCTTGCCAAGGTGAAACTCAAAAAACCTCAAAGAACTAGATGACGGTGAATGTGGGAACCACTCCAAAGAATGCAGTCTCTCTAAGAAAGCACTCAAAGTCGGGTACTATTGACACTCCATGCGCTAGGATGCCGCCTTGTACCCGTAAAAAATGTGACACCTTCCAAGGACATGCCCCCACGACTCATCAGCCTTTGGATCTGCTCCACTCAACACTTACCCCATGGCCTTTCATGAAGTGGGGAATGGATATTATAGGGAAGTTAACTCCTTCTTCAGGACAACGAGTATACTTTCTAGTAGTTACGTACTACTTCTCCAAGTGGATAGAGGCTGATGCGTATCGGGAAATAAAATACAAGTAAGTCATCACCTTTCTCAAAACGCACATCATTTGTCACTTTTGAGATACCCTCGGAGATTGCATGCGACAATGGCTTGTAGTTCATTAGCAAGAAAACCAAGGAATTCTGTCTCCAATGGAACATTGATTTTGTGACATCTACCCCTCACTATCCCTAGGCCAATGGCATGGCCAAATTTAGTAACAAAGTGATTATCAATAACCTTATGAAACACCTGGTCAAGGCCAAGGGACGGTGGGTGAACGAATTGCCTTATGTTCATTGGGACGACAAAAACACCCCCAAGGCCTCTACAAGACAATCCCCTTTCTCTCTAGTGTACGAATGTGAGGCGGTCATCCGAGCGGAGGTCCTCATGCCTACCACATGTTATGGTCTCTTGACCATGGAGAAAAACAACACAGAATTGGCGGCCGACCATGACACCATCGAGGAACTTTGAGAGCAAGCATGGTTGCGCTTAGCACGACACCAACAACAAGTATTTCAAAGCTAGAATAGGAAATTCTTAAATTCTAAGGTTTCAAATTCATAAAAAATAATCAAATGTAGGCATTAAAAGGAGTAAATTCTCAATTTCTAAGGTTTGAATCAATTTCTACGATAACATCAAGTATTTTATGTTTCAAACAAGAAATCATATCTCTTGCATAAATTCATACAAATCAATTATAATAAAATCATTTTTTTGGAGTATATATATATATTAAGCAAAGTCTACAACTTCTTGCATCCAATTAATTGAAATCATAATTTAAGCTCTTCTCCCATTTATATTTTCATATATTACTAGTTTGATTGGTTTTAATAGTTATAGTCATAATCATCTCTCAATATTTTCTTACTTACGACTTAGTCTACTAATAAGTTTCCATTAATACTACTTAGTCCTAGAGTTCGACACCTTGGTATTACAACCGATCTCTTACACTTGCATGGTAGGATTTGGACTATTGTTTTGGGCAGATTCAACACGTAAACGTGTAACCTGCTATAATGTGGGAAACTTAACCAAAAAACAGTCTAAACACGTTAGGATTCACAAGTAAGATGGAATTCAATGAAGAAGTAAGTAAAAAATAGAATTGTGAAGCGAAAATGATATGATTGTATGTAACGAAGCTTGAAGCTTTGAACAACGATGATCACTGGTCTGGTTTACAAAGAGAACACTTGAGCAACAATGTTACGATAATCAAAAGTAAAGAGAGAATGATTTGGACGATTGCGAGTGTATGAATTTATATGTCCTTTGCCTTCGTGCTTTTAGGCCTTTTATAATCTGATTTCCTCCATCGAACGTTGATCCTTGCCGGTCTCATTATCCCGCGAATATCACCATTAGCATTGAATGCTATAGCTATTGTAGCAGATATGTCGTGATCTTTGTTAGCCGTTTTCATGCACGCCTTGCCACACACTTGAGTAAGCAATTTTGGGCTTCCATTTATGTGCATCTAATCACCAAATTTGGGCTCGATTTCGTATAGCCCAACAATATCCCCCAAAAATCCGGGAAAATTTCCCTCCAAAATGTTTAGGGTTTTTTACTTCTGCCTCAGAATATGTAGCACGTAGGATCATGTCCCATTGATCCTATTTAAAGCCTTCGAGGGTATCATTGTGATGATTTTGTGTTTTTTTAGTTTCCTGTCACGTTTCCCCTGTTTTTTCTTTACTCTTCGTTTTCTTCTTCACCCCTTCACTTTCCATGGCTGATTCTTTCTCCTCCTCCGAGTCTTTCTCTCGATGTCTCGAGCCTTCCGACCCTCCTTCGTTTACTTCTTTTGGTATTCTTACTCCTTATCATCAGAAGGAGAGCACTCCCTTTGAAACGACTTCTTTTGCGTATTCTGTTGGGTTTCCTACCTCCGTTGAGGTTTATCTTCCTCCTCCAGGCGTTTGGGTTGATTCTTTCAACGAGGATTGAGTGTGCCTGTATGAGTACCCTTTTTGTATAGGCCATCGTTTTCCTTTTTCCCCTCTCGTGGTCGATTTCCTCACCATTTTCAACGTGTTTTCAGGGCAAGTTCTTCCTCAGGCTTGGAGGCTCTTGCTGGTTGTTGATCTTCTATGTGCCTCTCATGATATCTCATTCAAGGCCGTCGACTTTCTTTGAAACTTTAGTCTTTTGAAGGGTGGCCCTAGCCGTTTCACCTTAAAAACCCTAAAAAGCAAATCTGACCTAGTTTATAATATGTTGAAGTCGGATCGAGGTTGGGCCGACAAGTTTTTCTTTGTAAAGTTGTCTTCTTTAAGGATTGATTCTTCTTTTCTGAAACCCCATTGGCGTGCTACAGGAAGCATGCTTTCCATTTGCTTACTTTGTATCTTCCGGATGATGTTAACTCTTCATTGCATTTGTTGTTTTTGATGTAGTGAATTTCTCCTCCCTATAGCCTCGTAAGGTGTCCGCTCAACTTGTGTCCCGCATAGAAGCCCTTTCGGCGGACGAAAGATCCTATCCAGAACTTGTGAAGGCGTGCTTTGCTGACTCTGAAGACTCTGAAATGTCAAGTAAGTATTGACATCTTCCTTCACTGTTTAATAGTAATGCGTTTGCTCTGTTTGACATTGGGTACTTGCATGCTTTCAGGTTCAAGGACCACTCGCTCTGCTGCAGCACTTACCAAGAAGAAGAGAAAGGTTGAGATGGCTTCGAGTGCGGACACTTCTTTGATGATATCTCTTCCTCCAAAAACTCTTCCTGCTACTCTTAAAAGTTCATCTCCCAAGAAGAACGCCACCCACAGTCTAACCGACTTACCTAGTTGATGTCTCTCTATTTGGTGGTGTTTTTATATATGATTTCCTTTGTAAATGTGTTTCTTTTTTCCCTTTTCTTGAGTGTTTTGTTCCTTTTTAGCTTAGTTCCCGTATTTCTATGAGATTCGGAGACTATGCGCGTTTTATGTGTTTTGTAGGTGTTTTGGCATGGATCAAGGATCGTTTTGAAGGAGAATCAGAACATGGAGCAAGGCCCGATCTTAAGAGGGAAAGAGAGGACCAAGCCATGAAGAAGAACAAGAGAAAATCCAACAAGAAGAAGGTGGAACGAGGTCCGGATCGACTTGCAACCAACGCCGGACCCGAGTTGATTTTTCAACCTCGGACCGACTTGCCCAGTAAGTCGGGCCCGAGGTGCTCCGTGTCGGTCCGAGTCGGTCGCTGGCTGGATTGGGCTCCAAGGCACGAAATTGTAAACTACCACTTTTGCCCCTCATCTATAAAGGCTCTCTTATCTTCTAATTGGAGGAGGTTCCCACATGAGGAGGTTCCCACACACTTAGCAGGGGACCAACTCTCAAAAACTCTCAAGAGGATACTTGGAGAGCAAGGGGGAAGGAGAGGAGAAGGAGAAGAGAGGGAATCGGCATAGGAGAAGGAGGTTTGATAGGTTTGGTTGATAGATTAGCTTTGCCTTGTTTTGATTTTGTGGATTTGGAAACCTTTGATTGGAGTTTGTGGATTGCTTTTGATTTGTGAATGAAATTTGGCTTTGGTTTGAGATTGATGATGTTGATTGCTTTGCTTTTTGATTTGTTTGCTTTCTTTGTTTGCCATATGGAGTAGATCTACTTGATCTTGGGTTATGGGGGAACTCTAGCTAGGTTGGGCTAGAAACCCCAATTCCATAAGCCTTGAGTGCTTGATCTAGGAACCCACTCTACATAGAGCTACAATTCCTTACGAAAGTAAGGAATCAAGGCTTGTGATTGGCAAAGTAACGAAAGTGAACATTTGTCCATCTCAAGACCTTGCTTCGAAGGGGATTTTCCCAATGATCGATGTGTAGAAGTGGTTGGAACGAGGGCAAAAGCACTCGATCCTATTCCGATCATCACTTATTGCTTGAATTGGGGTGGAAAAGCCTTAATCTACTAGAGAAGGAACCCAAAAGCCCAAGATCTACTTTCAATCTTTGAGTTCGACAAAACCCAGCTACATCGGGCCCGACTTGCTCTACGTCGGTCCCGACTTCCCTCTTGTCGCCAACATCGGGCCCGACGTGACACTTGTGTCGGTCCCGACTGTTCTCTTTGTTTTCCTTTGTTTTAAGTTCTCCTTTCCAGCTTTCTAGTGTTTAGGCACCTCAATCGAGTAGATTTCCCGAGCGTTCGACACCCACCACGTGCTACAACGGGGTCGGGTTATAAATTGTATCTCTAGACCCTCACATTCCCGAGCGATCAAAAGATTGGCGCCGTTGCCGGGGAATTCTAAGTGCATTGAGTGCCAATTTGGTGAGTTTCTTGTGTTTTGGTATTGATTTGGGTGAGGGAATAGCCCAAACCCTTTGTTTGTTTTTGATTTGTTTTGGTTTGTGTCTTTGTTTCGTAGGTTTATGCGAGCTCGTTCTTCCCGAGGAACACTTGAGCTTGAGTTTGTGAGTGATCCGGAAAGTATTCTCAAAGAAGCCCGAAGAAGGAAAAGGATGGAGAATCAAGCTCTCCATGGTGATGAGGAGTTGGCTCGACTTAGGGCCGAAATGGCTAGATTGCAACTTGAGAAGGACAATCAAGAGGTGGTGGCAAGAAGAGAACGGGAGCAATGGATGAGGGCCGAGGCTCAACTCAACGCTCTACCCCGTAATGCACGCCAATACATGCATCCGGAGTTGAGGGTACTCGAACCGGTTATTGTGCTTCCCGAGGTTGCCAAGAATTTTGAGATCAAGACGCAATTCATCTCCCTCATCAAGCGTGATCAATTCGAGGGCCGTCCACATGAGTGTCCCATAGAGCACGTCAAACGCTTTGTGGACATGTGTGAGACGATCTCTACCGACGAGGAGACGATGGAGTATGTGCTTCTAAAGGCGTTCAAGTGGTCACTTGGGGGCAAGGCCACACATTGGCTCGAGAGCCAAGCCCCTAGGTAGATCACAACTTGGAAGGCACTCCATGATGCTTTCTTGATGAAGTTCTTCCGGCCCTCAAAGACAACCGAGCTAAGAAGGAAAATTTCAAGCTTTCAACAAGGTCCGAATGAGCCTCTCTTCGAAGCATGGGACCGTTTCAAGGAGATGTTGCGCCAATGTCCTACTCATGGCTAACAACCATATGTGCTCCAAGACATCTTTTTCCAAGGCATCAATCCGGCAACGAAGGACAAGATCAATCTCCACACCGATTGTGGGTTCATAGACTTGACACCGGATCAAGATTGGGAGCTACTTGACAAGCTATCCGATTATGAGGCCATGTATGGGGTGAGTCAAGCTAGCAAAGAGGTGAAAGTTCAAGGTGAAGGTGCAAGGAAGTTGTATGATCCAAGGGGAGAAGACATTGACAAGGATGTGAAGCTCCAATTCCTTGAAGGTGAAGTGAGCAAGCTTAAGAGGCAAGTCCACTACTACAAGCAAAATGCTAGAGCTTGTGAGGGGTGTGGATCCTTTGCACATGCTACACAAGTTTGTCTGAATGAGAGCCAAGTGCGTTTGGCCGAGCAAATTGAGGAGGCAAACTATGTTCGAGGAAATTTCGGCGGAAGAGGCAACTTCAACAATGGTGGTAATGGCCGGTGGAACAACGGTCAAGCTCAAGGCTACAACAACAACTTCAACCAAAACGAGCCAAGGGCGCCGCAACCACCACCATATAGGCCACCGGGATTCAATGAGCTACAATCATTGGCTCAAGAGATGAGGGATGGGTTCAAGGAAATGAGGACCCAATTCAATGAGTTTGGTGCATGGAGGAGGCAAGTCGACAATCAATTTGCCCAAATTGCAACTCAAGCCCCGAGAGAGAATGGGAGACTTCCGGGCCGACCCGAGGAAAACCCCGAGCTCAAAACAATCAAAATGAAGTCCGGGCAATTGGATTGAGAAGTGGCCGAAACCTACCCAAGCCACACATGCCTAAGAAGAATGAAGAGAGCCGGACCGACTTACCCAGCAAGTCGGGTCCGACGTTCCCTGAAGTCGATCCAGCAGGAAGATCAACTCCTCTGCCCCGGACCGAGGTTGAGAGTGAGTCGGGCCCGACGTACCCAGATGTCGATCCGACTACTCTGCCTCAGCTCTGCCCCAGGACCGTGATACACGACATCGGGCCCGACGTGGTGCCTAAGTCGGTCCAACCAGGAAATGTTGCAAGTGAAGTGGGGAAGTCCAAGGAAGTTGATCCAAGCAAGAATCAAGGTGCAACAACTCTTCCATATCCCTCAAAGAAGCCGAAAGATGTTGTTGAGAACAAGTTCAAGAGGTTCCTCAAACTCTTGCAAGGTTTGAACATCTCTATCCCGTTCACCGATGCATTGAGCGAGATGCCATCCTATGCCAAGTTTTTAAAGGAGATTTTGAGCAAGAAGAGGTCCATAGTTGAAATGCAAGATGAGGTCAAGACCTTGGAGTTACCACAAAATCTAGGAGATCCCGGTCGGTTTGCTATAACTTTTGGTGTGGGGTCTCAAAACTTCCAAGCCTTATGTGACCTTGGGGCAAGTGTTTCGGTGATGCCCACTAGTATTTGGAGAAGGGCAAATTTAGGTGAAATTGAGCCGGCCGATATGTCCCTAACTATGGCCGACGGTTCCATCATCAAGGCTAAGGGAATATTGGATGACGTGCCGGTGCGAGTTGGAAAGTAATTTGTTCCCGATGATTTCGTGATCTTGGACATGCACGAGGACCCCTTGGTCCCAATAATCTTAGGAAGACCATTCTTAGCTACGGCGGGGGCAAGGTTTGATGTCAAAAACGGCAAAGTTTCCTTTGAGATTGGTGAAGAAAAGGTCGATTTTCACTTCAATAAGGCTTTGAATGAGCCGGATGCCTTGGCTATCCTCAAACTTGAAGAGAGTGCCAAGAGAAAAAGAGAAGAAGTGGAAGTTGCTAGAGAGGTCATTGTGTTGAGAAGTGATGAAGGGTTCAATAAACAAATACAAGCAAGGGAGTTGTTGGAGCAAGTTGAGGAACAAGATGAGTCAAGGATCAATGCTAGCCCAAGGAAAAATGAAGAGTATCCTTACTTATATCCTTTTGATGTTGATGATGACCACAATTCTTTCCAAACTTTTGATTCCTACATTTGTTTAAGTGATTTGAAAGATGACTTAGGAGACTCCTACATTTGCCTTAGTGACTTGAAAGATGAATTGGTAGAATCTCCTAGGAATTCTTTGGATAACTTTGGTGTAGGAAAAGAGGAACATGATGGAGCAAGTAAGGAGAAGAAATCTCATTCGTTGGAAGAGTATGATGAGAGAGGCCCGAGATCGGAGAGCCATGCCTATATGGACCATCGTTGGTGGTTTTATGGGTATGAAGGCAATGGGAATGGGCATAACAATGGCGAGCAATTCACCGTGTTTCACCCGCCATGAGATTGAGGTTAGGAAGTCAAGCTAGTGACTCTAAACGAGCGCTTCTCGGGAGGCAACCCGAGCTAGTAGCTTTCTTTTCGTAATTTTAGTTTGATTTTTCTTAGTTTAGCCTAGTTTTTCTCTAACCAATCTCTATCTAGTGTTTTGTGGATTTTTGGTGTTGTGTATTCTTCAAGGTTGTGTAGGATTTGAGGTGAAAAAAAAATATAAATGGAAATATGGAGAAAGAAGTTGCAAGAGGATGGAGTAAAATTGGTGACCCGAACACCCCACATCGAGCCCAGGTAAGTCGGGCCCGACACAGGGACGTCATTCCACGACGTCGGTCCGACCCGATCGGACTGGGTGGAATGCCATTTTTGCCCTTTGACCTAATTTGTCCCTTTCCCCCGTTAAATGCCATCCCCCACCTACCTACCATCTTCATATTAACCACCATTCCCAAAATATAACCCATCTCCCTCACACTCTCAAAAATCGGCCCCCCTCCCACCATACTCGATCCACACATCTCTCCCTTTCTTCATCTCGAATCCAATCACAAAAAGGCCTCCCTAGCCCGATTCCAAGTAGAAATTTCGAGTTCAATCTCGTTCTTCATCCCCCATCTCGATCTAGGTTGAGAAAGTTTGAGTTCTAAGTAGATTGTTTGTTTAAAAGTCCAATACTCTTCAAATCCGGTATGTGTTACTCGATCTCTACCTATTTCCTTGGAGATTTTGTGCTTTCATTGCATAGATTGAGTAATGCCATGTTTGATTGAGAGTTTGAGCTTGAGCATCAATGGTGAATTTGCATGATTTGTGAAATTGAGCTTCAAAGTTGTTTATGCATGCTTGGATCCATTTAGAACTTCGATTAGGGATGTTTGATGTTTGAATTTGAAATTTAAGTGCATGATAGATTGATTTGGGTTGATTTCAGGTTAGAGTCGAAGCATGAACTAGGTCGAGATCGACGTGCCTAGGTAAGTCGGGCCCGAGTTGTGGAAGTCGGTCCATCAAGTCTGACCGAGTTTGAGGATGTGTCGGGCCCGACATAGGTTGGAAGTCAATCCATATTGCTTTTGCTCTCTTCTTGTGATATCATGTGGATTCATGTGTTTTATTGTTGGCTATAGCTTAATCATGATGTAGTATGATCATTTGCTTAGCCATTGTTAGAAGATATCCATGATGATTCATGTTGGATTGTGATGCATGTGTGTTTAGAGACTAAGTATGGGGTTCCCCTTGTGTTGATGTGTTGATGTGTGTTGATGAGTGCTTTTGTTGAGTTGTATGGAGTTTATCTTGGACCCTTTTGTTTGGTTGGATGTGTGTAGGTACCATGGAGACTAGAGCTTCATCATCTCATGAGGAAAGGCCGAAGAAGAAGTCCAAGAAGTCAAGAAAAGAGCCAAAGTTGGATGATGTTTACTTGGAGGATGATGAGGAAGTTGAGAGTTATGCAAGGTATATGGCGCTTAAGCATCACACAAGGTGGATTGATTGGGAAACCGTGAAGAATATGGACATGGATCAAGCTCTTCCAAGGTGCTACTCCCACATCGGTCTCAATGGGATGCTAAGGTGGGACAACACCCACTATCCCGCCCTCACCTCGGAATTCATGGCCACTTTTGAATGCACTTATGATAATATGGAGGATGAGGAAGGGGCGATCACCTTCCAATTTGGCAATGAGGACCACAATCTCTCTCTTAGGGACTTGGCTACCTACTTCGGGTTTCCATGTCCAAAAGAAGAGACCGACGTCGACAACGAGAAGGTGAACCAAGTGTGGCGGCATGTGGCCGGGAAGAGAGAGATGAGAAAGGGAGCCACCACAACCGAGATTGTTAGCCCTCTTTTTCGGGTCATGGTGCGAGTTTTGGGATGTGCAATCTATGCTCGTCATGAGTTGAACAAGCCGATGAAGGAAGAGATTATGTTGCTACATGAGATGCTCTTCCACACCGAGAAGCCCATGAACCTTGCATGGGAGTGGGTCAAGATGGTGCGAGACTTCCAAAGCTCCTCTTGGATCTACTTCGGCGGGATGATAGCAAGGCTAGCCGTGCGTCTAGGAGTCGATCTTAACAAGTATTCTCCGGCTCCGAATGGTGTTGAGTATATGAACATGAAGTATTTCAAGAAGGCCAACATCATCAAGGAGAAGCTTTACATGACTTCTTTGGCCCCTCACTCGAGCTATGATGGTGTGTCCATCCGGTTGATGCCCAACCTCTATGATCTTTCTCGGTATCACAATTGGTACCAAGTGTCGGCCGGCAAGCCACACTCATTTGGTGACCCCGAAGTTGCAAGAGAGGGGCGGCGACAACAACCTCAACACATTCGGTTTACCTCCCCTCCATCTTCACCGGATTTCGACCAAGATAACTTTGTGTTTGCACCTCGTGGGGAAGACATGGATGTCGATCAAGAGCAAAATGAAGAAGATGAGCGCTTCCAAGGCTTGATGGCCAACCTCCGAGCCACGCATCAAGCTCCAACGTTGGCAGACCGAGGTACACACCACATCGGGCCCGACTTCCATCAACGTCGGTCCGGTGCCTTCTATGGTGATGAGGTCCCGAGGCACTATGAGCACGGAGAGGGGAGTGGTGCAAGGCAAGGACAAGCTAAAGGTGGCGGTTATGAAGGCTACGCCCAATGGTATGGTCCGGGAATGGTGTTTCCCGAGTGACAACAAACGGTGGACATGTCCTTCTTGGCCAACCAAATGGCTCATCTTCAACTTCAACAAGAGAATGTTCTTCAAGAGGTCCATCAAGTGAATCTTCAACAACAATACATGTACCAACAACAACAACAATTGCTTCAACAACAAGGTGCTTTCCAAGCTAGCCAAGAAGAGATGAACCGAGCCCTCGGCTACACTAGGCGAGAGGTGGATGAGCTTAGAGAGGTGGAGGACCAAAGGTGGCGGGTCCAAGATAGCTTCAACACATGGATGAGCGGGAACTTCCCTTCCCGTGAGGACCAATGGACGCGCCCGGATCCTCAACTCCAACCACCACCACAAGACTTCTACCAAGAGCAAGTGTACGAGAGGGAGCGGCAAGCGAGACTCCAAAGAGGATATAGGCGTGATAACCCCTTCGAGTGATTCTAGACATGCCATTGAAGAATAAAGAAATTGTGAGCTCTTTGAACTCTTCTAAGTTTTTGTTTTCCTTGTTTGATGGGGACATCAAAATTTTAAGTATGGGGTGGGGGTAAGTGTGCTCATGATTTCACTTGCTTGAGTGTGTTTGTTATTTTAAGGATATTTGGTTTTCGGTTTCTAGTTTGTGTTTGGGATGTTTGTTTCTTGGTTTGTGGTTTGATAAATGACATGGATGATTGATTTGGTTTTGAATGGATGAGTCTTTGTTTTTGGTTTTGTATAGAGAAATTTTTGCAAAAATCCATAAAAAATAGAAAAATTGTGTTGAAAACAACAAAAAGATTTTGTGTTTTGTAGTTTTTGGACTAGAAATTTCCATCTTAGATGTCCAAATGTAAGCTAATGATGATGTGAGCATGTAAATTCCTTTGCATATTTTTGGATGGTTTAGCCTCTAAAAAGATGTTGCTTTTGATATGATCATGATATCTTGCTTGTTTTATTGAACATGTGAGTTCTAGGATGAGTTCTTATGCAACTAAGTATGAGTGACCCTTGTGAGATTGATTTTTGGCTATTTTAGGGATGCTTGTTCATATTTGTATATCCCTCATGCTTCTTGTGTGATTAGCTCATGCATGCTTAGTAAAACTTGTTATTGCGGTGTTTATTTATTTTCCAAGACCGTCATGAGATTTGTCCTAGCATTGTCACATTGATTTTGAACTTTGTTCTTTTAGTCACATAAATGTTCCATATCCTACCATGAAGTGAATCCTTTGTTTGTAGCCCCGTTTTAGCCTAGGCCTTTGTTTGAAACTCCTCAAAAATAGTATTCCTAGCCTTATATGACTTGACCCTTATGGGATTGGACTTTAGAAGAGAGGTTTGGATTGTATTTTAAGAGTTGAGATTCTCTTTGGTTTAAGGGAAAAGAATGGTGTTATGAATCATGTGGGTAGTGCATCTTTGTTGTGCAAAAAGAAAATGAAAAAAAAAGAAAGAAAGAAAGAAAATGTTGGAAATGTAAAGTGGAATGAAGGTAAAGAGCTTAAGTGAAAAAAAAGGGTCCGACCGAGTTACATACCACATCGGGCCCGATGTCATAAGAAAGTCGGTCCAGTGTGGAAAATGTGGAAAATCCAACAAAAAGCCTAAGAGCAAAGATGAAGTGGAATGTTAAGTGAAATTTTGGGTTGAGAGGAAAAATGTTAAGTCTTTTGGATGAGTGTGAAATTGATTGTGGAATTTTGGTGAAGTTGGTGAGAGTTTAGGTTGTTCAATCCCCATTGTAAGCACCACAAGACCAAATAATTTCCACCTTGAGAAATACCAAAACCCCATTACAACCCGGCCGAATGGAACCTCTTTGAGGACCTCCATTGAGCCAAGTTCGAAATTCTTTGTGTACTTTGTATTAGGCATCTCTAGGTGGAGGATTTGGTGATATTAGCTTCAATAGTAAAGTCCTTACTTGCATGATTTTTGAGCTTGAGTGATCATTGCTATACCCATACACATGATGAGTGATACACATTCACATATCCCTAAAGTGAGGCTTAGTTGCATTGACTCTATTCCTTGGAACACTTAATCATGTGTGATGATGTAATCTTGCTTGAATATCAATCACTTGTGCTTAAATGTGTTTTCATACGAGGCTTTACTTGAAGATTATGTTTCGGTCTTGCTTACATTGTTATTGCTTGAGGACAAGCAAGTTTAAGTATGGGGTATTTTGATGTCTCTCTATTTGGTGGTGTTTTTATATATGATTTCCTTTGTAAATATGTTTCTTTTTTCCCTTTTCTTGAGTGTTTTGTTCCTTTTTAGCTTAGTTCCCGTATTTGTATGAGATTCGGAAACTATGCGCGTTTTATGTGTTTTGTAGGTGTTTTGGCATGGATCAAGGGTCGTTTTGAAGGAGAATCGGAACATGGAGCAAGGCCCGAGCTTAAGAGGGAAAGAGAGGAGCAAGCCATGAAGAAGAACAAGAGAAAAGCCAACAAGAAGAAGGTGGAACGAGGTCCGGATCGACTTGCAACCAACGCCGGACCCGAGTTGATTTTTCAACCTCGG
The DNA here is from genome assembly GCA_964016875.1 of Fallopia convolvulus. Classification (NCBI taxonomy): domain Eukaryota; kingdom Viridiplantae; phylum Streptophyta; class Magnoliopsida; order Caryophyllales; family Polygonaceae; genus Fallopia; species Fallopia convolvulus. The sequence goes on along the minus strand of OZ024734.1, from coordinate 22,782,547 downwards.
ACCGACTTGCCCAATGAGTCGGGCCCGAGGTGCTCCGTGTCGGTCCGAGTCGGTCGCTGGCTGGATTGGGCTCCAAGGCACGAAATTGTAAACTACCACTTTTGCCCCTCATCTATAAAGGCTCTTATCTTCTAATTGGAGGAGGTTCCCACATGAGGAGGTTCCCACACACTTAGCAGGGGACCATCTCTCAAAAACTCTCAAGAGGATACTTGGAGAGCAAGGAGGAAGGAGAGGAGAAGGAGAAGAGAGGGAATCGGCATAGGAGAAGGAGGTTTGATAGGTTTGGTTGATAGATTAGCTTTGCCTTGTTTTGATTTTGTGGATTTGGAAACCTTTGATTGGAGTTTGTGGATTGCTTTTGATTTGTGAATGAAATTTGGCTTTGGTTTGAGATTGATGATGTTGATTGCTTTGCTTTTTGATTTGTTTGCTTTCTTTGTTTGCCATATGGAGTAGATCTACTTGATCTTGGGTTATGGGGGAAAACTCTAGCTAGGTTGGGCTAGAAACCCCAATTCCATAAGCCTTGAGTGCTTGATCTAGGAACCCACTCTACATAGAGCTACAATTCCTTACGAAAGTAAGGAATCAAGGCTTGTGATTGGCAAAGTAATGAAAGTGAACATTTGTCCATCTCAAGACCTTGCTTCGAAGGGGATTTCCCCAATGATCGATGTGTAGAAGTGGTTGGAACGAGGGCGAAAGCACTCGATCCTATTCCGATCATCACTTATTGCTTGAATTGGGGTGGAAAAGCCTTAATCTACTAGAGAAGGAACCCAAAATCCCAAGATCTACTTTCAATCTTTGAGTTCGACAAAACCCAGCTACATCGGGCCCGACTTGCTCTATGTCGGTCCCGACTTCCCTCTTGTCACCAACATCGGGCCCGACATGACACTTGTGTCGGTCCCGATTGTTCTCTTTGTTTTCCTTTGTTTTAAGTTCTCCTTTCCAGCTTTCTAGTGTTTAGGCACCTCAATCGAGTAGATTTCCCGAGCGTTCGACACCCACCACGTGCTACAACGGGGTCGGGTTATAAATTGTATCTCTAGGCCCTCGCATTCCCGAGCGATCACTAGTACTATGATGTCTTTAGATATGGCGGCAGAGAAATGCTTGTCTTCTTTGATGCCTCTGCATGTGAATTGCCCCCGAGGTGCAGCATATCGATCCAGTATACTTGAGTTCTTTGGGGAGATGCTAGCCACTCAGTGACAAGTACATGTTTTTGATAAATCTGATATCTTTATTCTTATTCTATGCTAACATGTTCATTTTTATGCAGAACAATGAGCTTACTCTGTCAGCCTTTAAATCCTTCAAAGATAAACCTCACCAACTTTCCCAAAGCCAAGTTGACTTGCAACTGGAAAAGAATTGGAGTGCCGTTCTGGAGCACGAAAAGAAGGCCTTGGAGAAGAAAGTTGGGGAGTTGGCAAGGGTTGATGAGGAGATGTCTGTATGTGCCAAGGATTGGAGGACAAGTTCCAAGCTGTTTCGAAGAGGGAAGTTGCTCTGGCTAAAGAGATTGAAGACATCATGGACTATTGATCTTATAGAGCTCGTGTCGAAGCGATGGAAGAGTTTGATGCCGGAAAGCACATCACTTAGGATGTTGTAAAAGAGAGACAACAGTTTGAGATGTTGTTTCCCGAGGACAAGTTTGCACCCAGGAAACCCTCCTTCGTGGATGATATCTCTCAAGTTGCCAAGGAGTTAGCTCAAATAGAAGTCGTTGAAGGTGTGAAGGCTCTTGAAGACGTCCCAAAGGAGTAGCGTGGTTGTTCTTCTAATTCTCCCATTTATGAACATGTTTATTTTGGAATTCCCGGTGTGTCGGGATTGAACGATCTTTTTTGGCCTCTTGTATCGTAGGCTCCTGCAGATGTACCAAAGGTGTGAAGGCTCCTGAAGATGTCCCAAAGGAGTAGCGTGGTTGTTCTTTTTCTCCCTTTTATGAACATGTTTATTTTGGAATTCCTATTGTGTCGGGATTGAACGATCTTTTTTTGCCGCTTGTATCGTAGGGCCTTTTGTATGTGTGATGGACACCTACTTCTTGCGAATGCTTTTTGTTGTGTATGCACTGTGTTTTGTTTGTCTATATGTTTGTTTTGCAGGTTATACAAAGAATATAGAATGAAGACGTCGCTGGATGGTAGACAACGCGTTTAAGCGGAAGGTTGTTGACAGTGTTTAGTCAACGTGTTTGAAGCGATCAAGCTTTGTTTGTAGTAACGTTTTTTGTTAGATGCTAAGAGAGAGAGAGAGAGAGAGAGAGAGAGAGAGAGAGAGATGTAATGAGACATAATTTTGAAATAAAACGTAATCATTTTTTTTATAATAGAATCTGAACCGAATACATATATGTCTCTTTGTGTTAGACTGCCCTTGCTCTAGAGTCATTAACCTGTTTCTCGTCTCTTACATCTTGTGACTAGTCGTTGTGTGCACATTGCAGCCTGATTGTAAGGCAAGGGCCCATGTTTTGGCCTGTAACGACACAAGGCGTTTGTTGTTAGTTTTTGATGTTGTTGTTGTATCATGTAAGGAGGATGGAACATTGTAAATAAATTCCATAAGTAAGATCAAGTAATAAATGAGTACCTTGTTGCAACTTTTATGGATTTCTTAGATGTGATAGAGTTTCAAATTTGCCGCGTTTCAGCTTCTCGAGACCGTCTTCTCGCCATGGCAAACTAGTTCGTAAGCTCCTTTGTCTAACAACTTTCGTGATCAGATAGGGTCCTTCCCACTTTGCTCCGAGTTTGTTATCATTTGGTTCTTCGGTATTCTGGAAGACTTTTTGCAATACCCAATCTCCTACTTGAAATACATTTGCCCTAACGTGTTTATTATAACTCTGAGCCACCCCCTGTCTATATGCCGCCATACGAATGGACGCTTTATCTCATAACTTGTCGACTGTGTCTAGGTGATGGAACAAGTTACCCCGATTAGATTCTTTAGTGGTAAGACCATATTGGGCTGTGGGAAAAGTTATTTCAACGGGTTGCACAGCTTTGTAACCATATACCAATGAGAAAGGCGTATGTCTAGTGGCTGTTTTAGAAGTTGTTCGATCTGACCACATAATTAAGGGTAACTCGTCTGCCCACTTCCCCTTAGGTTCTTTGAGGCGTTTCTTCAAGTTGTTTATGATCACCTTATTGCTAGCTTCTGATTGACTATTCTTTTGAAGATATCGCGGAGTGGAAATTACTAACTGGATCTTGTATTGTTGACAAAAGGATTTTGTTTCCTGATGAATTGAGAGCCGTTGTCACAAACTATGGTTGATGGCACACCAACTCTGCTGAGGATGTTTCTCTTGATGAAAGATATGACATGTACATCTTTTACTTCTTTGAAAGCTTTGGCTTCAATCCATTTAGAGAAGTAGTCGGTCATGGCTAGAATGTAAACACGTTGCCCGGAAGCTGGAGGAAGGTTTCCAACAATGTCCATCCCCCATTTCATGAATGGCCAGGGGATGTTATTGGATAGAGTAACTCTGGTGGTTGATGTGGAATTGGTCCATGACGCTGGCACGCGTCATATCTTCGAGCAAAATCGACCGCGTCTTTATTTATGGTCGGCTAATAATAGCTGATACTACTTGCTTTCTTTGCCAAGTTACGACTCCCAGTGTGGTTCCCGCATTCTCCATCTTGAATGTCTTGCAACACCTTTTTTACCTCATCTTCTCTTACACATTGCGCGTATAATCCTGAATACATCCGCTTCAACAAGATGTTACTTTTAATAGAGAAAGGGGAAGCTTGTACCTTAAGTCATCGAGCTTCCTCTTTGTCATCATGTAGGATCCCATCTCGTAGCCACTTCAGGTAAGGTGTTACCCATGAGGTAGCTATATCAGTATCTCGAACTTCGAATACTTTTGTCTCCTTTACTATGGAAGGCGCGTCTAGGTGCACAAATGGTATCTTGTAATACTCCCTTGGATCAATTGCTGAGCCGAGATTTGCTAAAGCATCTGCTTACACGTTGGCGTCTCGAGGTAGTTGTTTTATTTCAAAATGTTTGAAGCCTTTGATGATCCCTTGTACTTTCTCCAAATATTCTTTCATTTTCGAATCCTGGCAACATATGAATGTGTGACTTGATTGAAAAATATCAAAGAATAACATATTACCTCAATCTCTTGAACATTCAGTTCTTTAGAGATGATTAGTCCCGCAATGAGTGCTTCATATTCTGTTTTGTTGTTTGTGTCATTGAATGTGCAGCGAATAGCCTAGGCTATCCTATCCCCCTGTGGCGACTTCAGGACTACCCCTATCCCAATTCCTACTTGATTTGACGATCGATCCGTGTGCATTAACCACTTGACGGTACTCAACGAATTTTTGACTTGTAACACCTTCCGACCTTCAGTTTCTAGTAAGGTAGGAGTGAATTCCGCCACAAAATCTGCCAAGGCTTAAGACTTCATTGTTGTTCATGGCTTGTAGGTAATGTCATACCCATTAAGGTGAATCAGCCACCTTACCAAACAACTTGATAAATCTGGCTGTGACATAACACTCTGCATCGGAAAATTAGTCCTCATAGTAATAGAGTGGCTTCTAAAATAAGGACGTAATTTAATGGACGCCATTACCAATGATAATACGAGTTTCTCTATAGGAGAATACCTTGTTTGCACATCAAGTAAAGTTTTACTTACATAATAGACGAGCAACTGGTTTCCATCCTCTTCTCGAATCAAGACAACGCTTACAGCAACATTCGCCACTCGACTTGTCAGCTTCTGGACGTCCTTGACACATTGTGGTGATTGCAGCTCCATGATTGCTTTGATTTGATCTGGACTTGCTTCAATTCCTCTTTGCGAGAATATGTATCCAAGGAATTTACCTAACGTGACTCCAAAGGAACATTTGGTTGGATTCAGCTTCATTTGCTAATTCCGCAAAATCTTAAACACGTCCTCCAAGTATTAAATGTGATCCTCCACTCTCAATGACTTCACCAACATGTCATCGATGTATACATCCATACTATCCCCTAGTTTTTTCTGAAACATCAAATTCACCAATCTTTGATAAGTTGCGGTTGCGTTTTTTAACCCGAAAGGCATAACTTTATAACAATAAGTCCCTTGGTTTGTCACAAATGCAGTCTTTTCTTGGCCGTCAGGGTGTATCATTATTTGATGATACCCACTGAAGGCGTCCATGAAAGTCAACAACTCGTGTCCCACTGTTGCATCCACCATTGCATCCATATGAGGCAATGAGAACGAGTCTTTGGGACATGCTTTGTTTAAGTCGGTAAAGTCGACACAAACACGCCACTTCCCATTCTTTTTCTTTACAACCACCACGTTTGCTAACTAGTTGGCATAATAAGTTACACCACATACTTCGGATTACCCTATGATAACATTGATTACTCCCGTGTGCTTTGGCGGTGGCGGCGAAATGGTTTTCCCTTGTTGTGTTCCATCTGCTCCCTTGCTCTCTCTGATATTAGGTCCTTAAGATACCCCCTGCGCAACAATTCACTTACCTCTTTTCGTAATGCGATACATTCATCCGTTTTGTGGCCATGGTCGAAATGGAAGTCACACCATTTGGACTTGTCCTTCTGGTATGAAGGCGTGTTACTCTTCCTTGGCCATTTGATAGTATCCCCCATGTTGCTAAGAGTTCGGACCACCTCCGTCGCGTCTACCCGGAAGTTGTAGTAAGACAATCTCGGAGGTAGCTTCGAATCTTCATAACACTCGTACGCCTTGGAGGATGTCATGTTCACAATGGGCTTAGCGGAAGAAGAGTTTGGGTATGGAACATATCTAGTTTCTCGTCATCCCTGCCAGCGCTCTGGTCGATGAGGGCTAACGGTCTTTCCGGAGAAGAGGCCGTCTTCTTCCAACCACACATGTGACAATGCCTTTACCTGTACCTCATCGAAATTCAAACAAGGGTACTTAGTTAATTCACGGTAGAGATCAGGATTACCAGAAGAGATGCCTCTTCAAAATGCTTCAACAGTTGTGGCCACGTCGCATCCTTTTATGGTCACCAACCCTTCATTGTTACTGTTTAGGAAGGCTTTCAAAGATTCGCCAATCTTTTGGACTAAGCGGTACAGATCACTAGATCGTTTCTTAGCATGCCAACTAATTACAAACATGACCCTAAACTGTCAACCGGCTCAACGAAAGATGAAATACTACCAAGTGGTAAATGAGAATGCCAGTTGAGTGCTGACCCGGATAACGTGTTACCGAACCATCGATACATAACAATTTCCTTCATGTCAAAGGGAATTGTCCTAATATTCATGGCCTGTTTGAACGCAACTATGTATTGATCTGTATCTATAACCCCTTCGTACTTAAGTACGTCAGGAACGTGATATTTTCGAGAGATGTCTACCCTCACGACAGCAGGCACAAAGGGGGAATCGGTATATCCGTCCTGCCTCTCTACTGCTATCGGCTATGGGGCCCCTGGGACCTTAGTGATTCGGTCCTCCGGGGCCTTGAGGCGTTCTCGTAATTGAACTACCTCGACACCCTCTCTGACAGGCCTTAAAGAATTATCGTTTACCTAATAGCCAATTACATGTCTCCCGTCATCTAGGGTTATGTGATTTGGGTCGTCCATTTCCAATAGATGGGCAACGCCGACCATTGCACCTGTAATGTGTTGTCGATTCGTCGTTGATTGTTCCTAAGATTGAAGCAAATTACGTTCATTAGTTAAGGCTTCGATTTGTTTTTCGTATACCTCAGTGAACTTAGCATGATCATCTTTCTGGTTTTCCAAATCCTTTTGGAGGGTGAACATGGTTGCGCACAATTCAGCAATGACATCAGAATCTACTAGTGTTCCGCATCCGTCATCAGCCGTAGAGGTGGTAGGATCTCTAATTCCATCCCCAGAGTTGTGTTCGCCTCCTTCCGCTACGTTCCCGGTCTGTTGAACACCAACCTCCTGGGTGAAATCGTTGTTCTGTGGGTCATTGACGTGGTTATAAGTAGCATTAATACCGTCTATTCTGCATGTAGATTGAGTCTACAATTTTTTAAAATTTTCTTGGCTAAGCCCCACGGTGGGCACCAATTATTTTGGGAAGATTCAACATGTAAACGCGTTACCTACTATAATGAGGGAAACTTAACAAAAAACAATCTAAACGGGTTAGGATTCACAAGCAAGATGGAATTCAATGAAGAAGTAAGTAAAAAACAGAATTGTGAAGCGAAAAATGATATGATTGTATGTAACGAAGCTTGAAGATTTGAACAACGATGATTACTCATCTGGTTTACAAAGAGAACACTTGAGCAATAATGTTACAATAATCGAAAGTAAAAAGAGAATGATTTGGACGATTGCGAGTGTCATTTGCCTTCGTGCTTTTAGGCCTTTTATAATCTGATTTCCTCCATCGAACGTTGATCCTTTCCGGTCTCATTATCTCACGAATATCGTCATTAGCATTGAATGCTATAGCCATTGCAGCAGATGCGTCGTGATCTTTGTTAGCCGTTTTCATTCACACCTTGCCGCACACTTAAGTAAGCAATTTTGGGCTTCCAGTTATGCACATCTGATCACCAAATTTGGCCCCGTTTTCGTATAGCCCAACACCTATCATCTACTTAGACCACAAGGGCATGGTACTAGGCTGCCTTGTCTTCTCTTGCTAAAACAAACGAATGAGTGTCACCAAAAGCTCCCTCGTTAGGGCCAGTCAAATGCACATACACAAGAGAGAGATGTCCGAAATTATATCATTCAATTTCCTCGATCTTTATGTCTCTTATTTTATTTAATATATGGTCAAAGATAAAATATTCTATCTTTTCTAAAAGATATATTTCATCAATATCAATAATAATAACTGTTTTTATTACATGATCAATAATACATTGTCTGAACATCTTATGAATGGGCTGAAAATCCTAAACTCACTATGGTGGGCCTTGGATTGCTTTCTATCTAGCTCAATTACTCTATTGTGTGTTGACCTTATAAGACTTGAAAAAAAATAGTAATTGACCAAATTTAATTTATCTCATAAGTCATATATAGTTGACATAGTAAACACTAAGACTACCTATATTATTAAGAATATAAATTTCTATAGCAAATCCTATTATATAATTAGTAAATGTCATCTTGATTAAAGAACACAAATTCTTTCCACTTGCTTGACTTGCAAAAGTCTCTTCGTGATTTCCCCTTACTTCTTTGTGATAATCTTAGCGCCATATTTATGACACATACTCTTATTCTTAATAACAAATCTAAGCATATTCACCCGGATTTCCACTTTATTCGGGAGAGGTTCGAAAATCGCGAGCTTTTAGTTCAACACGTCAGTGCCAATGATCAAATTATGGACATTTTTACTAAACTTCTTGGTTCACCTTTTAAATATTGAGTAATCTTACCCAAAAGAAAGTATTCTTATAATATCCGGCATATCTATCAAATGAGGTTTACGACATTGTCCATCATAAATGCGGATATATCAAAAAATGGAAGAAAATTATAAACGTGCAAGGTTATTACTCCTTACATGTCCCCAATACCTCTCAATGAGCAAGAAGCCAAGAACACATTGTCTGATTTGGACTCTGTGACTCGCAACGTTTTATTTTACATTCCCGTTTCAAATATATCGAGCTTTGACCCCACACGTTCTAATTAATTACGCGACTCCTTGGGCCCACTCACACGCTTACTAGTCATACACCCGCTCGCTTCGCACGTTCTAGTCCCTCCTCCACCGTAACCCTATAAAAAGTGCACATCCTCCTTCCAGCAAGCACCCCCAATCCCCCAAAATCAAACCCCTCGAATTCCATCTTGATCGGTCCTGAATCTTCTTTCTCCATTCTCCGATTTCAGTTGTTGGGGGAGAATGGACGTTCGTCGCCGTCAACAACCTGCTTCACCGCCGTCCAAGGTTGCGCCGCCGTTGCTAAAACCCCACCACCGACAGAACAATGCCTACAAGCTCTCTCCAGCGGCCGGAGACGATGCCAAAGCGTCCGATGCGCTCCCCCTACCACTTTATCTCACTAACGGCGTCTTCTTCACCCTCTTCTTCTCCGTTGTCTACTTCCTCCTCCAGCGATGGAGGGAGAAGATCCGCAACTCCACGCCTCTCCACGTTGTCTCCCTCTCCGAGATCGGCGCCATAGTCGCCTTCCTCGCCTCGTTTATCTACCTTCTTGGCTTCTTCGGCATCGACTTCGTCCAATCTTTCATCTCCACTCGTTCCTCCGCTGACGACGACTGGATCTCCTCCGATGAAGATGAAAGTCTCCGCAACGGCGCCGAAGACCGTCGGACTACCCCATGTGCCGCCTCTGTCGACTGCTCTCTCGCGATCCCTCCCCCAAAGCCTAAATCGGTCATCGACGAGGTTCTATTACAGCAGAACGACGATCTCACGCCCGAGGATGAAGAAATGGTGAACTCCGTGGTCTTGGGATCCGTCCCGTCCTATTCGCTCGAATCCAAGCTAGGAGACTGCTTCCGAGCAGCCAAGATACGCCGTGCAGCGCTCCAGAGGATGACAGGCCGCTCGCTGTCAGGGCTTCCACTCGCCGGGTTCGACTACGAGTCGATTCTTGGTCAGTGCTGTGAGATGCCGGTTGGATTCGTGCAGATTCCGGTGGGGATCGCTGGGCCACTGTTGCTTGATGGTCATGAATTCTCGGTCCCCATGGCGACCACCGAGGGTTGCTTGGTTGCGAGTACCAACAGGGGATGCAAGGCGATTCACTTGTGTGGAGGTGCTACCAGTGTTCTTTTGAAGGATGGAATGACTAGGGCTCCTGTTATCAGGTTCGGTTCAGCGAGGAGGGCTGCTGACCTCAAGCTGTTCCTGGAGAATCCTGAGAATTTCGAGACCTTGTCCTTGGCGTTCAACAGGTTTGTGTGCTCAATTTCTAACATAAATCTCTTTATTTGAATTGGTATTTTGTTAGCACCGAGCTTCATGGTTTTAATTTCATAACTACCTACAGATATTGACTGTTGGCTTTCAAACTAAATACACAAATTGATAGTCATACCCTAGCCTTTTAGATCAAAATGAGGCTTTTCTAGAGTCATAATAATATATTGCATGGCATAATTGCTATCAATTCCTGAGAAATGGGATGCCAACGCCTTTTCTTTTGAATTCCAGGTCAAGCAGATTTGCAAGGCTTCAGCGCATTAAGTGTGCCATTGCTGGAAAGAATCTCTACACCAGATTTACATGCAGCACGGGTGATGCCATGGGGATGAACATGGTATCCAAGGGTGTCCAGAATGTTTTGGACTTCCTCCAGAATGATTTCTCTGACATGGATGTTATTGGAATTTCGGGTAAGCTCTTTTTCTTGTATGATTTGTCCGTCTTTCTAATTGATCTTTTCACTTGTAACCCACATATATGGCCTGGTTATTAATTGTTTGATTCTTGGATATGTGCAGGCAACTATTGTTCAGACAAGAAGCCAGCAGCTGTAAACTGGATAGAAGGAAGGGGCAAATCTGTAGTCTGTGAGGCCGTCATCAAAGAAGAAGTGGTGAAGAAGGTTCTCAAGACGAATGTAGCTTCCCTTGTGGAACTGAACATGCTGAAGAACCTGACTGGTTCTGCCATGGCAGGAGCTCTTGGCGGGTTCAATGCTCACGCCGCCAACATAGTCTCGGCTATCTACATAGCCACCGGCCAGGACCCAGCTCAGAATGTGGAGAGCTCTCACTGTATCACTATGATGGAAGCCATTAATGATGGACAAGACCTTCACGTCTCTGTTACCATGCCCTCTATTGAGGTACGTAGCTTTCTCCTGGTGAACAAATGTAAATTGAGTTTTGGAATCTGATGGGCTTGTGTTTGAATTATGGTTGCCAGGTAGGTACAGTTGGTGGAGGCACTCAGTTGGCCTCCCAATCAGCATGTCTGAATCTGCTTGGAGTGAAAGGGGCAAATAGGGAAACTCCTGGAGGGAATGCAAGGCTGTTGTCCACCATTGTTGCTGGGTCAGTGCTTGCTGGAGAGCTCTCTCTTATGTCGGCCATTGCTGCTGGACAGCTCGTGAATAGCCACATGAAGTACAACCGATCAAGCAATAATATGGCCAAGACTTCTGCCTAAAATGTCATCAGTCTTGGAATGAAACATCAAATTCATGCTCTTGCTGATGGGACCGAATGAAAGATGAAAGACCGAAGGAGGCAAGAAATTGTGCCTGGTTATGGAATCAGAGGGTCTTTGTGAGAGAGAATTGGATTGGTTTTTTTATTTTCTTTTTATTGGGGGGTTTTAACAGCTCAGTAGATTTGTGGGCAACTTCAATTTTACTGTATGTAGAATGCCTGCCTAGTGGGAGGAGATGTGGTGCTTTTGTTGCTCAGATTATCTTATGCTGACAGGCAAAATCATCCTTGTAATATCTGCAAGTGTTGTATTTATGGGTTTATCTATGGACAAGAAAAGTTTTTGTGAAACTGATATCGTCTTGGTTGGCACTCCTTTTTCTTGCCATGTTCATTGCTTAGAATTAGAAATTGCTCCATGCTAAGTCAAGCAAGCATTCGGTACTACTGCCTCTCAATTTATATTTTGGGCAATGATAGTTTGAGAACTGCTACATTCCAACTTTGTGGTCATCATGTTTGCATATTCATTGTTGCATATCTGGTCCATCCAAGTAGGAGTACTAGGAGAGATGGAAAGGGAAAGACAAAGGTAGAAACACAAGACGTGGTCAAAAATTAAAACTGCTCTTCACGTTAATCTTGGCAAGGAAAATTCAGACTTGCAAGTTTGTCACACGATAATAGTATGAATTTTGGCAGATTGAGAGCCAGATCATATTTCGTTGTCTAAACTATGTAAACAGCTAATAGCGAATTTGAGGGAAAAGAGAGGACAGGGTGTATGGAAGACAAGATCATGGTTGACGGGACAATGTTAACACTAATACAGAGATTAGAGATTAATTAATCAAAGATTCCTTCAGATCAACTAGATGGATGTATTTAGTAATGATTCTTGAACAATCATGTCCGCAACCATTTAGCCATTAGGTAATATTATATATTTATATTGCTGGTTCAGAAAAAGGCAATATATTAATGTCTTTTATAAGAAAAAAAAAGTTATAGATAAGGATGCACAAAAACTCGTGGGGACGGGGATCCGAAAAGGGACTCGTCCCTAATGAGGTGGGATTCCCCGACTTGGTGGGGAACGGGGCGGGGATAGAGATCAATTTTGTATACCCGATTTAAATAGGGGCCGGGACGGGGAATGTACTATTCGCCCCAAATCCGCGCTACATATACCTGATATGTTTTCTTATTTTTAATTTATAAAACATAGAATAAAATATATTTTAAATATAATTGTAGTTTCTATTTTAAAAGCTTATATATATATCTACAAATTATTTAATGAAATTTTAAATTTATGTTATTATTTTTGATTTTTGCAAACTTTTTTAAAGTTTAAAATATTTTCTTATAATAAACGGGGCCTCGTTAACAACCCGATACCCAACGAGGATGCCCCGCCTAGACATGGGTTCGGTTTGTAAACCGGCGGTTCCGGTTGCTTACCATCTACGTCGATCCATCGGAACCGGCGAAAGCGCTTTGGGATTGGGAGTCATCGTCTAGGCCGTCCGAGTCGGAAGTTTCGGATACCTCCGCCTTTGTTGACAAATTTTTGCCCTCTTCCAATCACATACGCACACTTGGGCTTCCAAGACATGGGGTTATAAGTTCGATCGCTTTGCGTCTTAGACGTATCCTCCTTCGCTAAATGTTTGCTCTACTGATACGGTCGAGGCGGGAACAACAAGGACTTGAGCCGCGATCTTGACCAAGGTTGGGAAAGTCTTCTTGTGGGTCTTCCACCAAGCTAAAATATCATATTCTTCTTCACCAAACTCAAAGTGGGTTGTTAGATATGTTTCAAACTCCGCATTCGAGCTCGAATGTCTCGGTCTCTTGGTAAGGCTATGTATAATACTAGCCCCCCACTTTTTAGTAGCACCGAGGGGACTCGAGCTCGAAGAGGAGGATGAATGTGGAGGTAATGGAGAAGAACTAACACTAGATTAATATTCTGTAACCAATTCCTCAATTGATCTTCTAACTTTACTAAGTATTTCTCTAACACTAGCAATATCATCATTAACATCCAAGTCCAATGCATTATAATAACCATTCAAAAACATTTCTAAACCACTCATCTTAAACTTAGGATCAAACACACAAGTAACAAGATAAATATCGGGGATAACTTTATAATAGTTCAACCATTTCACTTTCATAACATCAATAGCACCACAAAGTACGGGGAATTCGCTCCCCTCACAAAAACCATCTGCCACATTGAATGCTTCAAAACAAAACAAATGAGCACAAGGTTTATAAAAATGACTAAAAGTTAATGTTGCATCATGAAATATTCTCAAAATTCTAAGATTTTATTACAATAATCCCAAGATTGAGAAATAATGGCATTGTCGGGAAAATATATGGAGGCAAAAGAAGTCAAAACTTCTTTGTAAGGCATGCATGCTTGAAGTAGTTTAAAAGTGGAGTTCCAACGGTGACAAATATCTTTTGGAAAAGTTCGATGTAGAACACCTTTTTTAGTACAAAACGACTTCCAATCTTGGGCGGTTCGGGGGCTAGCCCACATACGACTAAAAACATATCTAATAGGAGCGATTAAACCGGACATAGCATTTAAACCATCTTTGACACATAGGTTTAAAATATGACAAACACATCTTACATGAAAATACTTCGCTCCAAGAATTGGTTGAAAATGCGGAATCAAATCTCGGATTGAAGTGGTGTTGTTAGATGAATTGTCAAAGGAGATAGAAAAAACTCGATGAAGTAGTCTATACTCTTCCAAAATATTACGAATAATGTTACTAATCATTAAAGCGGTATGAGAAAAATCAACTCTATAAGCCAAAACACGTTTTTGCACATTAAAATGATCATCAATAAAAATGACATGTTAAGCCCTTGTATGAATGATTTTGCCAATGATCACTCCAAATATCACTACAAATTGAAACTTTAATATCATTTTGAGCAAAAAAATTCACCAATGCCATTTTACGGGTTTTATATGCTTTCATCACATTTTTTCTTACCGACTTCTTAGTAGTAGGTTTTTTATAAGCGGGTTGTACATGATTAGTCATCCAATTGTTAAATCATAATTTTTCGGCAAAACTAAATGATGAGTGATCAACACAAATAGACTCGGAGAAGGCAAACATGCTATCATTATGGTTATAAGTAAATAAATGAGGGTTATAATGAGGATTAATGGAAGAAAAAGTTGCAAACCTGGAGAGTTGGGATTGTCCTCGCATCATGCCTATCTTGTCGGGGTGTGCTTTCTTCACGTGACCGGATAATTTTCCATAGCCCGATCCCGACAACCATGTGTAAACCTTAGGACAATAGTTACAATGAACTCTAAATTTCTTGGTAGATGCATCATAATCTCCCTTTCGAAAATAATTTGTAAGAATTTTGAATTTAAGGGTTGGAGCCTCGCTCGCTTCGGATCCATGATCTACATCCACTCCCTCATTTTCATCGGGAGTGGACGATCCCGGTTGTACCACATTGGGATCCGAGAATTCCGACAAGTTAATAGGGGGTATAAATTCTACATTTGCACCACTCTCTTGTGAGCCAAAAATTTGATCAATGTTAAGAAATCCTTCCATTTTCTTTTGTAACTAAACAAGTAAGCAAAGAGCAAGATGTGGTAAAGAAATATGCAATTAAGAAGATAATGAAGCAATAAGATGTAAGAGACAATTGTGCTAATTTTTTGAAAGGACAAATATGAAAGCAATTGTAAAAACTAGTAAAGATTGAGAATTGAGAGAGCTTTATAAACTTGAGAGAATGAGAGATTGAGAGAGATTGGTAGTGTGGGTGGGAATGAGATCATTTAGTGGGTATTTATAGGGTAAATTTATCAACTAGCCATTGGAATTATGAAATATCCGTTGAAAACTAGCCATTAAAAACTAGCCCTTGGCATTTAAACCAAAACCGAAGCTTTTTGTTGAAAACCCCCGGATCGCGGGTCTTAGGCCACAGTTGCAGTTTTAGAACTCATTCAAAATAAGTAGCTATTAACCGGGAACCGGCGGTTCCAAACCGCCGGTTTCCGGTTTCGGAACTGCCGGTTCCGGGGGTGGACGAAATGGAACCAGAACCGTAGCGGAAATCGAACCTGGCGGTTCCGGTTCCCGCCGGTTCAGACAAATTGGAACCTAGGTTGATCTATCCCCGCCTTGTTCTCCAGGGGGAAGAGACGGGGACGGGGCAGGGATGGGGGCCTAATAGTATGTCGAGGATGGAGTCGGGGAATACATTCTCCGCCCCGTCCCGCCCATGTGCAACCTGAGTTATAGATATAGAATAACGATCAAATGCGTTTTTTTTATTACATTGTAATATGCGACAAGTTCCAACTATTGATATGATACAACTAAGGCTATGATCAATATATGCGTTTAAGTGATTTCTTAAACTGAGGGTATTTTCTTCACTTTGCTATGCACTCATCTCCCCCTTCTTTTTTCCGTTTTGCCTTTTGTCTACACTTTCTTCCTATTCATTCTTCGGGTTAATTCGTTTTTCGATCTGCTTTCTCCCACTTTCAATCCGCACTTCAAGTATGGATTTAGGTATTTGGGTTTTTTTCTATTTTGGGATTTTTTGGTTATTCCAGTTTTGAACTTGAAACACTATTTGGGATTTTTTCTATTTGGGAATTATGTTACTTCAAACTGTATAGATTCAACAATGTTTTAGTGTTATTTATTGAATTTGCGTAGCCTTTACTGATTTTATTGGTGATTTTTAATTTGTATGTATTTTCACACACCCATGATAGAATAATCCTTTCTATATGAACCATGTTTTATCATCTCCATGGATGAGAATCGTTAATTGCGAAGTATATCTTCTTATTTATCTCTTTTGACAACTTGTTTCTTTATTCTAGACTTGATACATCATAGGCTGGATTGAATGTTGTTGTAAGGCTTAGCAATAGGGATATGAGAAAGGCATTGAACATATTGCAAGTTGTTAATTTTTGTTTTTCATAAGTTATGAACCATACTGATAGAAATTATGAACCTAGCATACCAAATTATGAACCCATGCCATTTATTAACTAGAATAAATGACACAAGTAACAAGTATTGCGAATTAAATTTCTTGAACGTTATTGATAATTGTGACATAAATTATCTTGAACTTAAGCATATAAAAACATGAACCAAAAAAAAAACTACCATGAACCAAAAGACATAAATAGTGTGAAGAGTTAGCCTATGTTGGATTTGAACCCACATCTATGTGCATATGCACATTGCTCTATGATGTTCGTGTTTTTGGTCTAGTTTTAGGTGTCTTTCTTAGGTTGTTATTACCAAGCCCCATTAGAACCCGACCGAATGGAAGTTTCTATGAAGTTTTTCATTGAGCCTAAGTTCTCTTGATGATTTTTGCTTGTTTTGACAAATCCTAGGTGGAGAGTTTGGTGATTTTATCAATTTCTACGAGTTTTTGCATATAAGATTGAGTTGAGAGATTGAATTTATAAGCCAAAACACTTGAGAGTTGAGCGAAACACAAATATCCTTAGTGAGGTTGGATTTTATTTCCTTATGTCTACTAATGTTTATATATGTGTGATGACGTTAATAGTCATTTGCTATTTTCTGCTATGTTTTGATGTTGCTTTTGAGTTGATGGCTATTTCTTGATAAGAATAATTTTTTGATTTTGGTTATTGTATAGTGATTGCTTGAGGACAAGCAAGCTTAAGTATGGGGTATTTTGATTTTTGTGTTTTTGGTCTAGTTTTAGGTGTCCTTCTTAGGTTGTTTAGTTTAGTTTTAGTAGGTTTTAGAGTTAGTTTCGTGTATTTTTGGATAAGTTTGCATATTTTGTGAAAAGTATGGAAGCTACTCCTTTTTGTGTCTTTTTTATAGGTTTAAGAGTGGAAAGGAGCACTTTTCGAGTGAAGTTGAAGTCAAGTGGTGGAAGGTGGAATGCATGGAAGAAGAGAAGAAGATTGCATGGGAAGATCAAGTTAGATTCTAAAGATAAAGCCAAGAAAGAGTTCGTAAAAGACAAAACAGAGGTTCGGTAACGACCTGTGAGGGTCGTTAACGAGCTGTAAAGATAGAGTTTTTTGTAAAGAGTTCAGCAGAGTCTACCGACCCTGTACAGTTAGTTAATGACGGACTTGTGTCAGTAGAGACAACGCCGACTTTCAGTTTTTATATCTTTTATCTTGTTATGTTTTAAGTAGGGTAAGTTTTTATCTTTTAGGCTTTTTATTAGATAGTTTCTTAGTATATAAATACCCTTGTTCTAAGCCTAGACAAAGGGGGATTCACGTTAGGACTAGGAGAAGTCGAGAGAGAGAGAGAGTCGAACTGGGTTTTGATCAAGAGTGAGGATTTGTTCGGTGATCAATCTCTTGTAGTTTGTTCTTCGGTTTGTTTGGGATTTCACAAAGTTTGTAAGACAATATTTCCTTCTCTAATTTCAAGTAAGTTTTATTTTGAATCTTCTCTTAGATTAAAGTTATTTACTTTTTTTTTGATGAATAGTGAGTAGTTTTCTTATTTAGGGTCGGGGTTGAAACCCGACATAGTTATACATGTTTGAATGAGGTATTGAGTTTTTGATTGCCTTCTATCTTTTGAATTGCTTGTTGAGTTATGCTTAGACGAGAGTCGAAGTAATTTGAGTTTTTATCTTGATCGAAAGAGAAAGTTATGAACTTGAATGTTGATATTGTTCGATAACGAATGTTTCGAGCTTTGGATTCAAAAGAAGTAATAAAGTGAATTGTTTTATGAAAGTTGATTGATTTGCTTGTTTAATCAGCAAAAGTTGATGAATTTATCTTCAAAGGCATGATCTTTATCTTCACATGAGTTTATATGCATAGCTATGTCGTGCTAACCCTTGTCCTAGAGCTTTTTACCCATTGAATTTGCGTGATTTTGTTTTCGTTCTGATTCGTTATCGAGTCAACATGGATCGGTACCGAACCTGCTTGTGCATCGTTAGTTTCTCTATTTTCGGTAGAAATCCAGGTTTGTTAACAACCCTAACAAGGTCGTTAACGAGGTTGGTCGTAGCTGTTTTGCTTTATTTTCTTTGTTTTTATAGTTGGTAGACAAACAACCTTGCTTCCCGTGGACGATCCTGACTCTTCTATATTCAGTGGGCTCTTGACTTATAAATTTAATTTTTTTGTCAAGAAAACCCTATCAACACTCTACCATTTGAGCTAATAGGCTACCAAATGACATGATCATTCGAAAAGTTGATGTCCAAATATAGAAAATTTGCATCATTAGGCAAACCACAAATCCTTTGAATCATGTGGTCGAGGAAATATCAAATATTCATTTCAACAAATGCACATCAAAATGAGATCTTCGTCTCATACTAGACAAATATAATGGACAAAATCATGAACTTGAAATCAAACAACGAAATTGAGATCTTTGTCTCATACTAGACAAACATAATGTAAAAAATCATCAACTTGAAATCAATCAACGAAATTGTATATTCACTCATCGACTTACAAAACCACATTCCTTAAGCAACTAGTACCCAAAAAATGAAATATAATTGATAGTGTGACACCCTTATACCATATGACGTATGTTGAGTAAGAACTTATTTCTTATATAAATAGATGATTCACATATATCAACTATCGACATAACCATATTAAAAAAATTAACAACCATATAAAGTTGCACACACATACAACTACACCTATATGTGTGATATAGACGTTAGAGGTCTCATTTTGCATCTCTAACTTCTAATACAACTCATATGACTAAGATGCAAAATGAGGAAAAGAAGGTTGCATAAGGCTTCAATTGGTTGACAAATATGAATGTGACCTCTAAGAGATACACACGTTAGTAAGATCTAGCTGAACCTCGAAAAATTATTCTACGATTTATGTTTTCCCGTTTGAATATATTTATGCATATACAAATGCCAATGTGTCCAATTTATTATTATGTGAACTGTACAATTTATGCATATGCAAATGTCAATGTCTCCTTATGGTCTCTTATGAATTGGATCCGAAGATCTCGTATGAAAATGACCTATGTGTCTCTTGTGAATACATATTCAAGGCAAGACAATCACATATCTTTTTAATCTCATTGCAATATGCTATGCAATCAAGTGCATCATGTGGTAACTCTTGAGAATCTAAAACGTTTCTTCCAGATGATGGATGTGGTGGCCCGCCTTTTTTGACCTGACTAGTATGTCGTCAATGTAAACTTCCATGGTTCTGCCTATCTGTTGTTGTAACATACGATTCACCGGCCGCTGGTAAGTGGCTCCAACGTTCTTGAGCCCAAAGGGCATCAATTGAAAATAGTAAGTTCCCTGGCTCGAGATGAACGGCGTTTTGTCCTAATCTTCTAGATACATTTGGATCTAATTGTCCCACAGAAAGAATCCATGAAGGTGAGCATCTCATGGTTTGCAATGGCATCTACCATGGCATCTATGTGCAGCAGCGAGAACGAGTCTTTAGGGTAAACTATGTTAAGGTCTGTGAAGTTGATGCAGACTCTCCACTTTTCGTTCTTCTTGCTTACCACCACAACATTCGCCGTCCATTTTGGATACTTCACTTCTCATCAGACTTTTCTGGTTTTGAGCAACTTCTGAACTTCCTCATCAACGATCAGATTTCTTTCTGGCGCGAACTTTCGCCTTTTTTGTTTTACTGGTGGATGGTGAGGATCTACATTCAAGCGGTGGGTGATGACTTCAGGATCGATCCCCACCATATCCTCGTATGTCCACGTGAAACAATCATTATTGTTCTTAAAAAATATGATCAAACTGACCTTTTCTTCCGGGCAGAGTTCTTGTCCCGCTCTCACCGTCCGCTATGGTTCCGAAGCATCGAGGGGAACTTCCTCCACCTTTTCAGCCTCAGGGTCCCGTGATGGCACGACCCCCTTGGCCCCCTGTGACTGCTATGCGGATTGGGTGACGGCCGCCTTGAGAGCGGATTTATAACACTCTCTAGACAACCGTTGGTCACCTTTTATTTTCTGGACCCCCAGGGAGTGGGAAATTTGATTATCTGATGGTAAGAGGAGGGAACTGCCTTCATGTGATGTATCCATGGCCGTCCCATAACAATGCTATAGCACGACGGGCGGTCCATGAGGGAAAATCTTACTTGTAGGTTAACTCCCTTGGCGTAAGTGGACAGGGTTATCTCACCTAGAGTGTGTGCGATTTCCCCGCTGAAACCCACTAGCGCTACCGACTTTCTGAGTATGTCTTCTTCCTTTAATCCCATTTCTTTGAGCGCGTCCAACGTCAGCATGTTGGCCGAGCTTCCTGTATCATTGATGATTCTCCTCAACAGTATATTCCCTATGGAGAGTGAAATGACGAGCCCATCATGGTGAGGGTCCACAAGATTTTCTGAATCTGATCCATTGAATGTGATGTTGTTCCTTGATTGGTTCCCAGATTGCGGACACTCACCATCAACTGTCCATCGAGGTATTCCGGGGCGTGACATTTTGCTGCCGAGTAGGAAACACTGCATATTTCAGACCCTCCCGAGATGACGTTGACAACTTTGGCATATATTGGGGACGGGGGTATGTCCATAGGGTCTGATACATTTTGGCAAGCGGGAGCCCCTACATTTGGCGCGCTCTCAGTTAGCAACCCTCTTGAATGGAGTTAGGCTAATTCTTTTCGCAGGGCAAAACAGTCCTCCATTTCGTGCCTGTACTCTTCATGGAAGTCGCACCATTTTGTTGTCCCTCTTTGGATTCGGGTTTTCCGCCTTCTTGGGCCACTGAATTCTGTCTCCGAACTTCTCTAGGCCTTTCATTATTTCAGGAGGCCCCAATCCAAGGTTATACTCATGAACTTTAGGACGAGGAGGGTTGTCCTTCTTTCCACCTGACTTCTTGATATTGGCGGTGTGCACTCTTGGGGTCTCTATACGGGTTTTTAGGTATGGCTACCCACGACCTCCCTTCGATGGTTGAGAGCGCCCTTTCTCTCTACCCGGTCAAAGACTAATGAGGCTCGCGTGGGAGCCTGATCTCATCTAGTTTTGCATGGTTTTGCATTAGCATTTAGGATTAGATTTCGTCTTTTTCTATCTTAAGTTTTGCATTTTGTGTTGATTTTTAGTATTATTCATAGTATGGATATCTACACAAGCTAGTTTTGCATTTTCAGGTTTTTGGAAGTGTTTTCGGGTAGTAAAGTAGATTAAGGAGCTTAATGGTATTAGAGGAGTCAAAGAGAGGTGAAACAAGCCTTTGAGGATGCTTACAAGACAAGAATATGAGGTTAAAAAGGTGCTAGAGATGAGGCAACAAGCCAGAGATAAGGGTCGAGACCAGAAAAGAGGAGAAATTTGGCTAAGTGATGGTCTTGGTCGAGACCGTGTGCCGTCTCGGTCGAGATGGTGGTTCGGCAGCTCGTCTCGGTCGAGACGGCGTGTGTCAGCCGCGAGACCTTTTAGAAAACTCTTTTAGGAGGACTTTTTGCAATATTATAATTATTATAGTTTCAAGAAGGGAGAGAAGAGAATTTCTAGGGTTTTAAGTTTTTACGCTCTTTCAATTTGGAGAATTGCACTCTTGGATCTACTTTGTTTTCTTTCAATTGAATATCTAGTAAGTTTCTCTTTCAATCATTGTTATTATTCTTAGTCCATGTTTAACTTCATTACTTTGATCATGAATTTCATTATGTTAGGCTAAACTCTTTAGTTCTAGGGTTTGGTTAATCCCAACGATGTGAAGCATATTAGATTCAATTACTTTTGCTTGAATTGAGTTGAAAACTAATATGATTTGATTCTAGGGGATTAATCTAATAGGTTTAAACTTGTTAGAGTCTTGTTTAGGTTGCGCATCGAGGGGTGGTGGTCTAAGTAAGCAAACAAGGTACAGAGAATACATCGAGAGGTGGTTCTATCTATTTGGAAAAGCTAGAATTGAACTTGAGAATTAGTTTCTCATGTGGTTAATTGTCATAGAACTTCTAGATGTTTGAGTCAAGTTTGATGCATCACGAGAGTGGGGCACGTTTGGTTTACCATCTAGGTTTCTAAGTGCTTAAAGGGTTTCTATCGGTTTTGTTTCGTCACGAGAGTGAGTTCTTAATTTGATAAAAGTACATTAAGTTAAACTTTGAGAAAAGTTAATTTATGACATTAGACAATAACCTATATAACAAAATATCCAACTCAGTTTAGATAGAAGTGAGATTCAAACTCCGTGGATCAAAGTTGTGGGGATTCCTTGCCTTGGAACTTTGCTTTCTCATATACTTTTCATTATCATAATTTACTTGTTTTGCTTGCTTTCATAGTTAGAATTACACAACAATCAATATATTTTGACTTAGAAATTAGTTTTAGAATTAGCTAAAACATAAATAATTCCCATGATTCGATGATCTACTACTACAATAGATCTCGTATTCTTGCGAGTATGTGGGAAACCATCACAACAAGTTTTGGCGTCGTTGTCGGGGATTATTGATAGTTTTAGTTGGTTCTAATGGACTAGTTTATCTAAGTCCCCTTTTGTTTTTTTATTTTTTTTTATTTTTGTCTTTGGTTTTAGGTGTTTCCTCTAGTGTATGCGCAATGGGAGAAGTTCTAGCACCCCACTACACGATCCCGATCCCGAGCTTGAATGATCTCTTCATGCTAGATTAAGGGAAACCCGAGAAGCTCAAAGACATAAAATGGCGAGCCGTGACGAAGCTATGGAAGCTCTACAACAGACGATTGTTGACATGATTGCCCGTTTGCAAGGCTTCACTCAACGTATGGCTGAGCGATTGGAAGCGGATCAGCGAGCTGAAGATGAGAGGGCTCGACTTCCACCACAACCCTCCACTCTTGGCGAGGACATGATGCCCATCAATCGCGGCCCAATCTATGGGGTCGTGTTTCCACAAGTTACAACTCATCACTTTGAGTTGAAGTTTGGCTTGATCAACATAATTCAGGCAAATCAATTTGGGGGTCTGCCTTCTGAAAATCCCCACCAGCACATTGAAACCTTATTGGAGCTGATGAACACAATACATATTCAAAATGCTCCTAAGGAAGCTATGTTCCCACTTGCCTTCCACTTCTCTCTTACGGCAAGGCGAAGACGTGATACCGATCTCTTCCGGAGAATTCTATCACTACATGGGATGAGCTCTATGAGGATTTTATGGCCAAATTCTTTCCTCCCAAAAAGACTGATGAGATGAGAGCTCAAATATGCTCATTTTCCATGGCTCCCGGTGAAACTTATTTTATGCATGGGAGAGGTTCAAGGGCCTCCTTATTCGATGTCCTCATCATGGGTTCTCTAAGTATGTGCTTCTCCTAATCTTCTACAGTGCTATTGATGATGCTACAAGACTGCATATTGATACATCTTCATCAGGCAATTTTATGGAGATGCCAATTGATGATGCTTGGGCTCTAATTGAGAAGACCGCCCTCCATTCGCTCTTTTTCTTCCTCAATTGCTAAGAAGAGTATGGGATTATATGAGGTTGATTCTAGTGTCCACAAGGAAGCTCAAAATAATGTTGTAACACTCCGGTGGTTTATAAGAAATTGAGGTGCTACCCATGTCAACAAGAGCTCTTCTTTTTCTGAGTTCAAGTGAGGAAAAAGAACTCAGAAGTTAAGCGTGCAAGGGCGAGAGTATTACCAGGATGGGTGACCTTCTGGGAAGTCTTCGGGTTGGCATGGGATAGCGCTTCTATGGCCTCGTGCCTTACAAAAAATAATTGTAACAACCCTATTTTACAACATTAGGTATTACCGCCAGTGACCTTGGACTTTCCCGTCCAAAGTCACCCAAGGGTTTTAGAATGATATTGAACTCATACAAATGCGGAAAATTAACATAAACGTTACATAAATAAACGGATGCTCACGAATGGGAGTTGATTCTTTAATTGAAGATGAAATTGACCAAAAGCGGAATTTTATTTATTGATAAGAACTTTCGTTCATTACATTGAGGGTCGTTTTACAAAAGAGGTAGCAGCGGAAAGTAAAGCCGTTTAAAAAGGGTTTAAAATACATAATCTAAAATTACAAGAATTATTTTCCAAGACAACTCATGTGATGATGATTTGCTTGGTTTTTAAAAAGGGAAGAG
This sequence comes from Fallopia convolvulus, assembly GCA_964016875.1. Classification (NCBI taxonomy): domain Eukaryota; kingdom Viridiplantae; phylum Streptophyta; class Magnoliopsida; order Caryophyllales; family Polygonaceae; genus Fallopia; species Fallopia convolvulus. Next base: position 22,758,243 of record OZ024734.1, on the reverse strand, counting down.
CTAATGCACTATTTTCGGAATGCCTTGCTCTTATGAGAATTCCTTCCTTCCTTCGTTGCCGTCTTGCCTTGACCTTCAATCCTCACCTAATGTTTCTCGTACCTTCTAGACTTCATCTTCAACACTTCGGTGTAAATATTACTTCTTAAATCTTTCCACTTAGGAGAACTAGTTGTGGTCAACTTTTAGTTCCTTTGCTGACATCGTATTCTTTGACGCTAATGTCTTTAATATCTCTGTAAGGCTAGACACCTTTACTTGAGGTGAAGTATGGCGTCATTTGCAATTCTATTTGCAGCTTGGTCAGTTCTAATTCTGCTTGCTTCTTTCGGTGGAACAAAAGAGATTGCTTCTGGCATCGATCACTTATATTTCTGGACTTCTTAATGCAACTTTTGTCACATCATCCAACAATATCGGCGTATAAGGGTCCATTACACAACGATGTTCTTGCTTTTTATTTGGAAACTCTTTGATCCATCATTCATGCCCGCACTTGAATACCATTCAGGGGAATTCTGTTGTTGGTTCCTTGCGGTTTGCCCGCCTAAACTGTCAACTCCAAAGGTTGTTTGCCAAATGTGTGGTGTACCCAACCATACCGCTCTTACTTGTCAACTTTATATGGCCCAACCTGGCTCCTATTGAAGAAGGTAGTTATGTTAAAGATGGCTATCAGGCTCCATATCCAAACCCAAAGAACGATCCTTATTCGCCCACCTACAATCCAGGGTGGAGGAATCATCCAAATCCGAGGTATGGAAATAATGCTTCTTCAACATCTCAACTTCAATTTCAAAATCCAGCTGCATATCAAGCTCCTTACGGGGCTAGAGATGGCCCTCCTCCTGGCTATCAAGTTTTAGGCTATCAAGCTAGGCCACCTCCGACTCCACCTGTGGCTCCTAAGAAATCTCCTAAGTTGATTGCTATGGAGAATATGATGGCTGAGATGAAAACACTTTCTAATAAGGTGCAAGCTCTTGAGCAAGCACACAAGATGACTGAAACTCAAGTGGCTCAAAATGCAGCCAATGCTCCTAGGCGTTTGGGTACTCTACCGGACCGCCCCGATGAGAATCTGAAATGTCAAATTTCAACGGGTTCTATGAGGAATGGCACTCAACTACATGATAATGAAAAGGAGCCTTTGAAATCTAAGGAGACAACAAAACCGGATGACCCGGTTGAAGAAGACGGGACGCCTTCTAATTCTGACAAGGAGAAGGTGGTTCCATATATGCCACCACCCCCTTATGTTCCTCTACTCCCATTTCCCCAAAGGAATAATCAAGCTTTGCTAGAGAAGAAGTATGAGAATTTTCTTGAAGTATTGATGAAATCGCATATCAACATTCCATTCATTGATGCTTTAAAGGAGATGCCCTCTTATGTGAAGTTATTGAAGGACATCCTCTCCAACAAGAGGAAGCTTGATGAGTGTCATATGGAGTCCATGAACCGAGAGTGCAGTGCCTTGAGTCAAAACAAGCTCCCACCAAAGCTCCAAGATCTAGGTAGTTTCTGTATACCTATTAATGTGGATGCTTATTCTTATAATGTCTTGTGTGATTTAGGAGCTAGTGTTAGTTTACTTTCACTATCTATTTGTGAAAAAATTGGCATAAAGGAATTAAGGCCTGTGAAAATGCAACTTTGCATGGAGGATAGATCTATTGCTCACCCTGCAGGTATACTTCAAGATATTCCAATTCGTGTTGGAAAATTTTATGTACCTGTAGACTTTGTTGTGTTAGATATTAAGGCTGACTCTCCTATTCCTATTATACTTGGTAGACCTTTCTTAGCTATTACAGGTACAATGATTAATGTGAAAGAAGGAATCCTCTCTTTCACCATTGGTGAAGAGAAGATTGAATTTAATTCTACGAAATCTGTGAAATTACCTTCTTTTGATGATTATTGTGATAAGATTGATGTTGTGGATAGTGAAGCTCAAGAACATTTAATGTCCATTGTTTCTAATGATCCATTGGAGCTTTGCTTAACCACTACCTGCCAAGGTAGAAATCTAGCTTGTGCTATTGCAGATTTAGAGGTGTCTCTTGAAGCACTTGAGCTTGGAAAAGTTTCTTCTGAAATTCCATTGGGCGAGCCTGACGTTCCAAATCTTGAGTTAAAGCCACTCCCCTCCACCTTGAGATATGCATTTCTAGGACCAAATTTTACTTATCCTGTGATTGTGAATTCTAAATTGAATGATGATGAAGTTGAAAAACTTTTAGTTGTTATTAGGAGACACAAAAAGGCCCTAGGATATTCTATTGATGATTTGAAAGCAATCTCTCCATCATTATGCATGCATAGAATTCTTATGGAAGATAATCACAAACCCACCATAGAACACCAAAGACGGCTCAATCCTAACATGAAAGAAGTAGTGAAAAAGGAAATTTTAAAATTGCTTGATGCTGGAATTATTTTTCCTATTTCTGATAGTAAATGGGTGATCCCTGTCCACGTTGTGCCTAAAAAGGGTGGGTTAACGGTTGTTAAAAATGAAATGATGAGTTGATTCCTACTAGGACCGTCACTGGGTGGAGAATGTGCATCGATTATAGGAAGTTGAACACTTCCACTAGAAAAGATCATTTCCCTCTTCCTTTTATTGATCAAGTTCTTGAAAGATTAGCCAAGCATGCTTATTTTTATTACTTAGATGGGTATAGTGGGTTTTGGCAAATTCCCATTCATCCCGAGGACCAAGAAAAGACTACTTTCACATGCCCTTATGGCACTTTTGCCTATAGGAGAATGCCTTTTGGTCTTTATAATGCTCCTGCTACTTTCCAAAGATGCATGATGGCTATATTTTCCGATATGATTGAAGATATAATGGAAGTGTTTATGGATGATTTTTCTGTCTATGGCACTATTTTTGAGACCTATTTGATTAATTTGGCTAAAGTGTTGAAAAGATGTGAAGAGTCTAACCTTGTGCTAAACTGGGAAAAATGTCACTTTATGGTTAATGAAGGAATTGTCCTAGGACACTTAGTTTCTAATAGAGGAATAGAAGTTGATCGTGCTAAAATTGAACTCATTGAAAAGATGCAACACCTTATCTCTATAAAAGGAATTAGAAGTTTTTTAGGACATGCTGGCTTTTATAGGAGATTTATTAAGGATTTCTCAAAAATTGCTAAGCCTTTGACTAACCTATACTTGAAGGATGTAGCCTTCCATTTTTCTCCCGATTGTCTTCAGTCATTTAACAGGTTGAAAAAGGAATTGGTGTTTACCCCTATCATGCGATCTCCAGATTGGGACCTCCAATTTGAGGTCATGTGTGATTCTAATGATTTTGTTGTTGGTGCCGTCCTTGGACAAAGGAAAGACAAGAAGCTTCATGCCATCTATTACGCTAGCAAGACACTTGATGAGGCTTAGATGAATTACACCACCACTGAGAGAGAGTGGCTTGCTGTTGTGTTTTCCTTTGAGAAATTTTGGTCCTATTTGGTGGGTTCCAAGGTTATTGTCTATACCGATCATGCTGTTGTTCGCTATTTGATGCAGAAAAAGGATGATAAGCCTCGTCTTATTCGGTGGATTTTGTTACTCCAAGAGTTTGATTTGAAGATTAGGGATAAAAAGGGTGCTGAAAATTTGGTGGCTGACCACTTATATTGGCTCCCTTTGGAGCAAATTGAGGAGAAGGGTGAAATGCGTAATGATGATTCCTTCCTTGATGATCATTTATTTGCCATCACTTTCGCTCATGATATGGAAGAAGTGAGACGTCTTTCTGATGAAGATACTCCCTGGTATGATGATTTTGTGAATTATCTTGTTTGTAGAGAGCTTCCACTGGGTCTCACATATCATCGAAAGTATAAATTCCTACATGACTTGCACCAATATTATTGAGATGAGCCCTTTCTCTTCAAACAGGGTAGTGACTTGATATATAGAAGATGCATTTCTTATGAAGAAGTTGAGAGTGTGATTCGGCATTGTCATTCTCTGTCTACTAGGGGTCATGCAAAAGCTTTTAAGGCTACTGCAAAGATTCTTGAATCTGGTCTCTATTGGCCTACTATGTTTAAAGATGTGCATAAATTTGTTGTGTCTTGTGATGAGTGCCAACGAGCAAGGAATATTTCTTGGAAGAATGAGATGCCACTTAATAGTATTTTGGAGGTTGAGCTCTTTGATGTTTGTGGAATTGACTTCATGGGTCCATTTCCTAATTATAGACCTTACAAATACATTCTTGTGGCAGTAGACTATGTCTCTAAGTGGGTGGAAGCCATTGCCACTCCCACTAATGATTCTAGGGTGATAGCCAAGTTTATGAAGTCTACCATCTTTCCTAGATTTGGAGTTCCTCATGTTCTTATTAGTGATATGGAGGATCACATTTCATTGAGAGGAGCTTTGGGGTAAATCACCAAATTGCTACTCCCTACCATCCTCAAACAAGTGCTCAGATTGAGGTCTCTAACGGACAAATTAAGAGCATCCTAAAGAAAACTGTGTCCCGATCAAGGAAGGATTGGGCAATGAAGATTGATGATGCTTTGTGGGCCTATAAAACTGCATACAAGACTCCCCTCTGTACTAGTTGAGCTTGAGCACAAGGCGTTTTGGGCAATTAAGACGCTTAACTTTCAAATAGAAGCGGCAGGTGAAAAGACGAAATTGCAACTCCAAGAACTTGAATAGTTGAGGCTTGAAGCTTATGAGAATGCCCGGATTTTCAAGGAAAGAACCAAGAGGTGGCATGATATGAAGATTATTCCTAAGGAGTTTAAGGAGGGTGATCTAGTCTTGCTCTACAATTCTCGCCTGAAACTATTTCTTGGAAAGCTTAAGTCAAGATGGAGCGGTCCTTATTTTATAAAGAAGGTACATCCTTATGGCGCGGTCGACATATGGAGTGAAGAGAAAGACGAATTCAAGGTAAATGGTCAACGCCGAAAGATTTATCATTCATCCGAGCCAATTGAGGTAATGTCTTCCTTAGACTTGCTCATTCCACAAGTTTAAAAAGAGGTACTTGGTCAATATAATGACCTTAAAGAAGCGCTTCTCGGGAGGCAACTCGAGTCCTTTTTTTTCTTCTCTAGTTTTCCTTGTTAAAAATTCAAAAAAATTCAAAAAAAAAAATTCCGGAATTTAGCCATAATGTGTTAGCGATTTTAATTGTCTCGGTCGAGACGGCAGTTCATCTCGACCAAGACTTGCAGGTCTTTGCTCTCGGCATCTCGTCTCGATCGAGACGGCGGTATTTTCCGGATTTTTAAAAAAATAAAAAAAATTATATTTATGCCATAAAACCTAAAAAAATAGAACAGCAACAGCGCATGTTTTTCTCTCGATCTTCTTTGACAAACAACAAACAACATCAGCGCCAGCCTTCCCCTGCGCTCTTCCAAGAACCACCACATGCTGCGCCGGCGACTCCTTCACTATTGCGTTAGACAACCATCACACCAGCAGCACCAACAGCACGAGCGACTCCTCCAGTCGCGCAGACCAGCAACAGCGAGCACGAGCAGCTCTTGTGTTGGGTCGGAATTCCGGCGATTTCAACCTCTTTTGTTTAGTTTTGTACAAATTTCGACCCTATTCTTGCCTTTTTATTGAATTTGTGACATTAAATCTCTAGAATTTGCATGTTTATAATTGATTTGAGAGATTTATAATTTTAGGGTTTTTAGGTCCGAAATTAATTTGGGGATTTTTAGTGTTTTACCCTATTAATTTCGAAATTATTAGTGATTTATTGCTTAATTATATGGTCTTACCTTATGTTCATGCTTGATTTGGGTAACTTGTGTTCAATCTTGCTAATATTTGTTTGAGTTGCCTTGATGGTTGAAGTTGTTGGAAGGTTGGTATTTGGCTTGAGCATGCATTAAAGCATTGCTATTAGAACTTGATGGATATTCTTTTAGCATAAGATTCAAGTATGGGGTTGTGGTTTGCTGGCATGTTGTGGATATTTGTATGCTTTGGAGCTTGAGTTTTTGGTTTTTTGACTTGATTTGAGGACTAACAACTTGTATGTACTAATTGCTACCCGTTGGCTTGATTGAGTGATTTTATTTTTATTTTGTGGGTAGCTTGTGTTGTTGCTTGATATTTGGTGTGTAGGTTTTTGTCTCTAACAATGGCTAGTGGTTCCCGAAAGAGAAGTAAATCTGAATTGGTTAGTCTAAAAGGCGAGCAACTGGCTCGTTATAAAGAATATCTTGCTAGGGTGCACGTTGGGACGTGCTATTATGATCGAGAATCCATGGAGACTTTGGGGATCCATGAGGAGGTTACTCGTCTTTGTAACCTAATGGGTATGACATCTTTGGTTCAAACACTATATCCCACCCACCCTCAACTTACTTCGGAGTTGTTAAGAACATTATAGTTTGAAGATGGTCGACTCGCATTTAGAGCTAAAGAAACCATTCTCAAATTCCGCTTGGGAAATGTTGATCGGGTTTTGACACTTAGTGATCTAAATGACATCTTGGGTCTTCCTAATCATGACCGCATTTAGAAGAAGACTCCCAAGCATCTCCAATTGTTTTGGTATCAAATATCAGGCAAGTCAACTTGTATGGCTAGGGATCTTACTACTGTGGACATTGTTCATTGTTGTTTCAAGATCATTCAGCGCCTTTTGGGTAACACCATATATGGTCTAAGTGAAAGTAACAAGATGAGAGTTGGAGAGTTAGCTTGTCTTTGGGCTATAGTGAACAAGGATCCATTCAACTTGGGCTATGAATTTGCTAAGAAACTATGTGATATGTCTTCAGGTCCTATACATATAGGCGGCCTAGTTACTCGATTGGCACACCATTTTCCGGTAGACACGACGCGGTACGAGTCTGTGGAGCATTGTACTCTTGATATTGCACATGCCATCAATGCTAACATGATTACAGTAGACAAGGGACATTCCAATGTTGTCCAGATTTCGGGAAAGAATTTTCACATAGCATTTTCCGGTCATCTCGTGAGTACTAGTGACCCGAACTCGTGGTTTGAGGCTTGGACGGGGAAGCGCCTTCCTCCACATCCGGAATTAGAAGCTGAGGATGGCGGTGATGACACAGTTGATGTAGGGCATGGTGGTAGTGATGTGCCGATGATTGAGGCTCCAGAGATCCCTTCTACTAGCCATTCTGAGACTGATTACATGGGTCGTCTTGATGCTCTTGAGCGGAGTATGGCTGAGATGAAGGTTCAGCAAAACCAGCTTATGTAGATGATTGCACATATGTACCACCACACCTTTGGCTATTACTATGATCCATCGGCTCCTTACCCGCGACCACCTGACTACACACCTCCGTAGGATCTTGTGAGTTTCATTTTTCCTCTTCTTTAATTTCTATATTGGGGACAATATAAGGTTTAAGTATGGGGTAGGGCGTATTCACTTTAGTTAGTCTTGCATTGCATGTTTATTTTTGTTGCATGTTTTTTTTTAATTTGAGTCAAAAAATGAAAAAAAGAGTCTTATGATGATTTGATGAATATCCTTACTTGAAAAGTGGCCACAATGATTAGATATTTGTCTATGATGCTAAGGTTTTTAATTTCTCTAGATTGCATTGACTTTCCTTTGATGAATTGTCTAACAAGGAGTTATTGACAAGATTTTAGCTTGAATAGGTCCCTAGACAAAAAGCCTTGTGAGATTTTTTGAGCCTAATGGACTACAAATGTGTCCTCTTGCATTTTTTATGTGTGATTCTTGCTTTGATTACTTAATCTCAAGAACTTGCGTTATAACCTTTTTCAAGGCCACATATATGACTTTTGCTCATGACATAGAAATGATAAAGTCATTTGTTTTGTTAGCCATAATCCCTTAACTACCTTTACATATAATTTTCAGTGTCTCAAGCCATGTTCTATCCTTTTATAGCCTTACTTTTGAAGCTCCACAAAGCATCCCGAGCCTTTTTTTAGCCTTCTACCCATCCGGGAATTAGGATATTTTTTAAGTTTGTTAAGTGTGATCCAAGCTTGAAGAATTTGTATGTTTTTGGTTTTTGAGGTGATTGTTGGAAATAAAGCAAGTGGTTAGTAAAAAAAGAAGAAGAAGAAAAAAGAAGAAAAGCAATGAAAAAAAAGAAGAACAACAAGGTGTGAACAACTAAAGTTGTTAATGAAGTTTGGAAGTGTAAAAGGAAGTGTGTAGGAAGAATGAAAAAAATCTTAAGCTTGGTGTGTTGTTTAATTTGGTTAGATTTGTCTTTCCCGGATTTAGCACCACAAGACCAAATAATTCCCTACCCTTTTCTCTTACCTTGGCCCCATTACAACCTAATAAAAGTCCTCTTGATTTATGTCATGTGCATTGTCCCAAGGGGTGGAGATTTAGGACTCTAATGGAAGCATATGGTAGATGGTTTTCAAAGTTAAGATTTGAGCATTATTGATTACCCCTAAACACATTGAGAGTGAGTGAAACACATTTATCCTTGTGAGTTCTAGGGACTAAGAAGGGCTTGTCTTGTTAATAATAATGATTATGCTATGATGGAACTCGTCTTTGATCTTTTCACTTGCATGATTGTGAGAGTTTGAACAAGTTGAGGCAATTATATCTTTTCTTGCACTTGTGGTTTAATTTTAACCTTTGCTTGTCCCAAACTTTTGCTTGGGGACAAGCAAAGGTTAAGTATGGGGTATTTTGATGTCATCTAGTTTTGCATGGTTTTGCATTAGCATTTAGGATTAGATTTCGTCTTTTTCTAGCATAGGTTTTGCCTTTTGTGTTGATTTTTAGTATTATTCGTAGTATGGATATTCACACAAGCTTTATTTGCATTTTCAGGTTTTTGGAAGTGTTTCCACGTCTTAAAGATGATTTAGGAGCTTATTGGTATTAGAGGAGTCAAAGAGAGATGAAACAAGCCTTTGAGGATGCTTATAGGACAAGAATATGAGGTTAAGAGGTGCTAGAGATGAGCCAATAAGCCAGAGATGAGGATCGAGACCAGAAAAGAGGAGAAATTTGGCTAAGTGATGGTCTCGGTCGAGACCGTGTGCCGTCTCCGTCGAGACGGTGGTTCGGCAGCTCGTCTCGATCGAGACGAGGCTCGTCTCGGTCGAGACGGCGGGTGTCAACCGCGAGACCTTGATTTCTTGCGTGCGGGGCCATCTTTTATGTTGTATTTTTGGATATTTTTAGCCTTTAATATAAATACCTTTAGAAAACTCTTTTAGGAGGACTTTTTGCATTATTATTATTCTAGTTTCAAGAAGGGAGAGAAGATAATTTCTAGGGTTTTTTAGTTTTTACACTCTTTCAATTAGGAGAATTGCACTCTTGGATCTACTTTTTTTTTTCTCTCAATTGAAGCTATAGTAAGTTTCTCTTTCAATTATTGTTATTATTCTTATTCCATGTTTAATTTCATTGCTTTGATCATGAATTTCATTATGTTAGGCTAAACTCTTTAGTTCTAGGGTTTGGTTGATCCCAGCGATGTGAAGCGGATTAGATTCAATATCTTTTGCTTGAATTGAGTTGAAAACTAATATGATTTGATTCTAGGGGCTTAATCTAATAGGTTTAAACTTGTTAGAGTCTTATATAGGTTGCGCATCGAGAGGTGGTTGTTTAAGTAAGCAAACAAGGTAGAGAGAACACATCGAGAGGTGGTTCTATCTATTTGGAAAAACTAGAATTGAACTTGAGAATTAGTTTCTCATGTGGTTAATTGCATAGAACTTCTAGATGTTTGAGTCAAGTTTGATGCATCACGAGAGTGGGGCAAGTTTGGCTTACCATCTAGATTTCTAAGTGCTTAAAGGGTTTCTATCGGTTTTGTTTCGTCACGAGAGTGGGTTCTTAATTTGATAAAAGTTGTGGGAATTCCTTGCCTTGGAACTTTGCTTTCTCATATACTTGTTTTGCTTGTTTTGCTTGCTTTCATAGTTAGAACTACACAACAATCAATATATTTTGACTTAGTAATTAGTTCTAGAATTAGCTAAAACAGAAATAATCCTCGTGATTCAATCCTGATCTACTACTACAATAGATCTCGTATTCGTGCGAGTGTGTGGGAAACCATCACAACAGAGCCTTGTCTACTTCTAATCTGATGTGTGCCAGGGCTTTCACCTGGACATCTTCGAAACTGTGGCAGTGGTATTTGGGAAGTTTCCGATATAGCTCGCTGTCGGGGACCAAGCCCCTCTGGAAGGCCTCTATAGACGTAGGAACGTTGCATAGCGGAACCGCCACCTTTTCCCGATTGAAGTGGTTGAGGTATGCCCTCATGTATTCTCCCGCCCTCTAGGCTACCCAATAGAGGTCGTTGGACTGTTTCATCAATTTCTTGTTGCTAGCGAGCTACACACGGAAGGCGTCCACCAGACCCGCGAAGGATTCGATACTCCCATGAGGGAGGTTAATGAACCATGTCAGATCTGCTCCTGAGAGGGCCGTTCTGAACCCTTTGCACATAACTGCCTCTCTTGAGTCGCGTGGAACGGAAGTAATCATCATCTTTTGATTGAAGATGGTTATGTGCTTGTTAGGATCTCTCGTTCCGTCGTACTTGGGAATCGTCAGGACAGTGAACTTCGCGGGGATGTCTACAATGGCGATCGGAGCCGAGAAATGGGACTCATCGTAGTTGTCCAAGGCCTCCTTCTCGATCGGAGGGGGCACCTTAGGGATCTGAGCGATCTTGTCTTCTATCCCCTTCATACCTTCCCTCATATATTTCTGGAATAAAGACTCCATGAAAGCATTTGGAGGTACCTAATTTTTTGCTCGTCCACCATAGATAAGGTGTTAGAATCCGGTGCTTGTGGTCTTGTTTCCGAACGTTAGGGCAGCATGTACCCTCAGGATGGTGGCGGGCGGCATTACGATATTTGCCGACGAGGGCTGGCCACTGGCCCTTGAAGGTGGGTTAACCGCCCCTCCGTCAACTGGAGTACGTTGCTCGCGAAGTCGAGCGTTTTCCTCCGTCAACTGGATGATGTGCTCTAGGTGAGTTTGGATGCGATCCTTTTGGTTAGACGTGTCCTGCTGTAGAGTTGGAATTTTGGCAGCGAACTCTCCTAAGACGATGCGGACGTCTTGAACTTCGTTAGAGCCATTTCCCCTAGAACCGCTTGCCAAATCGGCGTTGTGTCTCTCTCTCCACCATCTTTGGTGGCAGGAGTGGTATCAGGTGGATTTGACATTCTGTGTGGACGATTGGACTTTGATTGAAAGGAAAAAATCGGCTAGGCCCCCCGGTGGGCGCCAATTTACTTTGGTCAAATATCTACAGGATGTTGATTCTCGACTTTTGATATCAAAAGTAGGGCTTAACCTAACCGATAAGAGGATTTCCAATCAAATCAACAAGAAAAAACAGATGAAAACGGTTGTAGAGCAATGCTATATATCAATGTATTGATTTCGAAGTGCTTCAATTACAACAAGAGCTCTCAATTGGTTTAGTTTATATCTCGTTGTTTTGGTCGTCCTCGGTGGTTATCATCCACGACCCGTGAGATCGCCATCCATGTTCCAAGATTGTGCAGCACTCTGTTTCGGTTGCTCTTTCATCTTCACTGTACCGTTCCCTCATGGATGCCCATGAGCTAACACGGGCTTGTATGTTATCTTTGCTTGGCGGGTCGGTACTGAATGGGCTGTGAAGATTTAGGGCCCAATAGGCACACAAAAAAAAAATCTAGAGAACTAAGGGAGGCATACTGGATCGAAGAGCAAACAACAACTACCATCAAGTTGAACCTCTATTTTCATGATCAAGACTAAGGCCCCGTTTGGTTACAATTCATAGAAACGTAAACGAGATGGAAATGAACGTACTCCACTTTAGTGTAATGATACATTGACAAAAAAAAACTCAACTTGTTTTCCACAACCTCTTATCCATTGCAAAAAGCAAGGGACTTGCTCCACCTCATCAGTCTTCCATCAACGGGGTGAGTAACAAAATAGGGGAATCACTCTCTTCTATTTCACTTTTACAATGGACAAGTTGTTGAATGATTTTTTTATATAAATGTATTATAGCACTAAAAATGGTCTAGATTCCCTTTGTTTCCATTTATGTTTACGTTTCCATATGTCATGATAAACTAAACGGGGCCTAATAATGTAAACTTTCCTCTCCTTAAAATTTTCTTATGTGCTAATTAATTTTTGTATTTTGGATTGCATACTTGTATATATAAAATAGGTCGGGATTCAAAGACCCGTTCTCGGATCGAAATCGACTAGTTCTATGTCACCATTAAGGATTGCGTTCGGTTGCTTCGTTCCATACGAGGAGGGCTCGTTTCATGACTAACACAAGGACTCCTTTCATAACTAGCCTAAGCCCACTGGAGATGATTCGTGGTCACCCGTTTTGAGGAGAAACATTCTGTTTCGAGCCTCTTACGGGTGATCGCGTCTACAACGCGCCTACAATGATGGCTAGTGATTAACTGGGATGGATCACTTTGCACCAAGATGGGTACCGTGGCTATATATGCGGGCTTTTTGTGGCCCGAAATGGAGTTTTCCGCCATTGCAATTCAAAGTACAAGCCGAGTTGATTGGAGCCACGAAAATGAAAGCTACAATGGTGATTCAAGACTTTGGATTGACGTGCGTGTATGTATGGCTCTGAGGCTTGAAGTCTACGTGTTTAGCTATATGTTTGTATACATATTAAACACGCATAAACAAGGAGCAAATGAATCATGGCCAAATTAATCACTAAGCATAACTTGATCCGAAAAAAGCATGAATGCGGCATATAATGACAAATACTCAATAGTAGCTTAATTATATGCCAAGAAGTGATTAATTATATGTGTATATGCGTGTGGTTTCAAGTCAAAGTACGTGGTGTTATATATATATATATATATATATATATATATATATATATATATATATATATAGAGGTAGGTAGGTAGGTTCTATAGAGAACAATCTTTAATAGAGAACAATAGAACAAATCTCATCCATTGAATGAGATTGGAATGGATGGTGGGATTTGTATCTACAATAATAAAAATAGAAAAATAGGAAAAAAACCAAAAATAGGAGAATATCCGTTCATCTTCATCAAAGGCCAAGGGCCAAGAGAAGCTCAATCGAAAAGAAAAACACTTCTGCTATTGATTTAGTCGGTCGAGATCAAAGAATTAAGGGTCCCCGCACTCGGTTGCCTGAAACTCTCCTGGTAGAAAGAGTAAGGCGGTGGAGACGTGGTGGAAGGAGCTGGTGGTCTTGCTGCAGCTTGTGGCCTTGTATATTCTCCCCATGATTTACTCCATCCTAACTACCATAATTAAAATTTGGTTTTATAGAGAAAAATCCAATTATACCATAACCTCCATCATCCAATGTAGAAAAAAATCCTCCAAATCTCCATTAGAGAATTCTGGTTACCTGTGTAGCGCAAGCCACCTGTGTCGATCGACGACCGGCGACCGATCCCGCAAGCCACCATCGCGCAAGCCACCGACGATGACCACCACGATAGATCACGCAAGCCACCGGCGAGCCACCCAGCGTTCATCGCGGCTAGGATGAACGGCGAGCGGCTAGGGCGACGGCGACCGGCAATAGATCCTCTGCTCACCGGTGACCACCAACGTGTGCTCACCAGCCACTAGAGTTCTGGCGACCGCGATAGATCCCCTGCTCACTGGCGACTACCAGCAGTAAGCAAATCCGGCGAATTAATTCGAAAATATACGTAAAACAATGCAATTCGTAACAACCAAACCCTACAGATTCTCTGTATACATACACTGTAATATTGTATATGACGAATTGATAAATGTATATAAAAAATTGGTATGGCTGGATACTATTTGCAGTATTGTATGTACAATTAATGAAAACTTGTCTATTACATGTACAATTTGAATTATATATACATGTGATATTATCGTATATAGATATAATTCATATTTAATATACATGAGTTATTTGTAAACTATTTTTATACATGTATACATGAGTATGTGGTCTATATACATGATTATTATACATGTATACATGGATTTGACATTAGTTTTTTATGTAGATATCTCAAGTAGAGCGGATTGTCAACATATTTTTGATTTTCATACTTCGAACATTGGGGTTTAAGCGATCGAAGATTGGTGGCAATATTGAACATTAGATCTTATGTTGTATCTATACACCTTTTTTTTGTTTCATTATGTAATATTTAATTTTTGGTTATACCGATACAAAATGACAATCATGTATATATAGCTGATTTCATGTATATACTCTCATTTACTTATGTATACACATTTAAATTCATGAATGCAATTCATAATTTCGCGTGAAAATACCAATACACTAGTATCATGAGATAAGAATCATGTTCTTGTATATACTTTTACGTACTTATGTATATATTCAAAAAGTAATAGAATCAATAAAAGAGGATTGTATAATCATTATAATATCATGTATATAACAATTAAAATCATGTATATGAGCAATTGGTTTCGTATACAATTATATGAGCAACTGTATATAACAATTAAGAATCATGTATATAACCATTTGATTTCTTGTATACTATTCTGAAGGATTTAGTGCCGGATTTAAATTTAATTGTTAAATTCCTATAATTACGAGATTTTATAATTTTTTGAAATAAATATGGAAATTAATATAATCAATGAGAGAAAATTCGAGATTTTTAAAAAATCCGAAAATTGGGTCAAATTCGATGGAAATTTATGTAATCATGAATATAACCACCCCCATAACCCACCTTCCTTTTTTGATTTTTCAAAAAATCCAAAAATTCTTTTATTGTTCCTATAATTAAGGACATGATTTATTGTTTGAAATTTGGCCAAATTCGAGATTTAATCTAAGCCATCCAATCGAATCACATCCAAAGGCCTACAATTGCTCTCTTGTTCTCTCATTTTTAACTGTTCTCTATTGAATCTCAATCTATATATATATATATATATATATAATCTATATATATAGGGCATGGTTTTGGTGAGGACCACCCTTGTGGTAAGACCCATTGCTTAAAATGAGGACTAATCTCAACCATTGGATTTACCCCTCTAATATGTATTCAATGGTCAAGATTTTTTCAAATTTTTTCATTTTTCAAATTTTTTTTTTATTTGTTTTTCTATATTTTTTTTTATTTTTTTTTAATTTTGCGAAAATCGAATTATTTTAAAAATGAACTTAAAGCACATAAAAATTGAACTTAGCATACATAAAAAATGAACTCGTAGAATATAAAAATTGAACTCATACAATATTGAAAATTGAACTCCTAATATAATAAAATTGAACTTCTAGTGTATAAAAATGAACTCGTAGTATATAAAAATTGAACTTTCATATTTAACGTTTTAAAAGCTTTTTTCAATTTTTTTTTATTTATTTTTTGCTTTTTTTTAGTTTTGCGAAAATCGAATTATTTTAAAAATGAACTCAAAGCACGTAAAAATTGAACTTATCATAGATCAAAAATGAACTCGTAGAATATAAAAATTGAACTCATACAATATTGAAAATTGAACTCCTAACATAAAAAAATTGGACTTCCAGTGTATAAAAATGAACTCGTAGTATATAAAAATTGAACCGTCATATTTAACGTTTTTAAAGCTTTTTTTTTTATTTTTTCATTTTTCATTTTTTTAAAATTTTTTTATTTTTTTTTATTTTTTTGCTATTTTTTATTTTTGTGAAAACCGAATTATTTTAAAAATGAACTCAAAACACATAAAAATTGAACTTATCATAGATAAAAAATGAACTCGTAGAATATAAAAATTGAACTCATACAATATTGAAAATTGAGCTCCTAACATAAAAAAATTGAACTTCTAGTGTATAAAAATGAACTCGTAGTATATAAAAATTGAACTGTCATATTTAACGTTTTTAAAGCTTTTTTTAGCAAAGAATATAATATAAAAAATATGAAAAAAATTTCGAAAAAAAAGAAAGAAAATAAAAAAATAAAAAAATTTTGACCATCCAATATATAATGATGATGTAAATCTAATGGTTGAGATTAGTCCTCACTTTAAGCCAAAGGTCTCACCACAAAATGGGTCTCACTTGAACCAAAACCTATATATATATATATATATATATATATATATATATATATACACGTATGCCATTGTCTTTTGTAGCGTGGTATATATTCATACATGTAATGCATCGTACAACAATTCAACATGCATAGTACAATTTAGTGTTACTTAACACTAATCAATGAACAAAAATGATGAGAGCTAGCTGCTATGGAGAAGGGGTGGCGGTCCAACTTCGATCGAGTCCAAAAATTCCCCGTCGTTGAATCGATATCCAAGGTTCATTCCTCTTGCCCCAAACTATCCTTGAAGGCCACGGGAGATGATTGAAAGTCAACCGTTTTGAGGAGAAATATTTCGTTTTGAGCCTCTTACTGGTGATCACATCTACAACAATGGCTTATTCTATCTTCGCGATGGCTCACCTCACGCTGAGATAAATGTCGTGGCTGTTTTGAAGGAATATGGGTGGCCCAAAATGAAGTATTTTGCCACTACGATCCAAATTACGGGTCTTTGTCGTCCTTGCCGAGTTGCTCTAGTAATGAAGGCGTCTATAGCCCGGTGAAGACAAACCAAAAAGATAACGAAAAAGCAAGTTAAAGGGGCAAAATTAAGGCTAAAGTTTCCTATTGTTATTTGGCATAAAAATGCACTGGATATGCAGGCAAGCTATGGTTAGGTTGGAATGAAGATTTTAGTATGCTAAAAGTAGGCTGCTAATTTTTATTTCACAAAAAATGTACACAAGGAAGGCAATAAGCCAGTGTACAAAAACTGTTGAGATCTGTTGATTGAGCTCGATGAAACAGTGATTTTTTCATTCACAGATTTGAATGTTAAGAAAATAAAGGAGCTAGCTTTGGAAATAAACAAATCTACATTGGGAAAGGAAAAACGATAGCTTTCATTGATTGATTCTCATTCACCTTTTAGGGTTATCAATACGGAAGTATTTATATGATGAAGCTAGCCAAGACAAAGAAAGATGGACTAAACAACAAATACAAGACAAGGTCCAATAAAGCCACATGGGCTAGAACTATGGCTCAAAACCCCTCCCCCCCCCCCCCCCCCCTCAAGCTGGAGGGTGGATTAAAGACAACCCCAGCTTGGAGAGTAGAGTATTCTGTTGGCTAGAGGGAAGAGTTTTTGTAAAGACATCAGCTAGCTGAGCAGAAGAGGGAACAAACTTGAGTTGCAAAAGGCCTTCTAGTACTTTTTCTCGAGTGAAGTGGATATCAATTTCTATGTGCTTTGTTATTTCATGGAAGATGGGATTTTGAGCAATTTGGATCGTAGACTTGTTATCGCAACAAAGCTCAACTGGCTTGATGGTTTGGATGCCAATTCCTTGAAGCAAACGAATCAACCAAGTGATCTCGGCAGCAGCTTGTGCAAGAGCTTTGTATTCTGCCTCAGAGGAACTACGACTAACTATCGTTTCTTTCTTGGATTTCCAGCTTATAGGAGAGGAGCCAAGGAGAATAATGTAGCCACCAACAAATCTCCTAGTTACTTGGCAAGAGGCCATGTCTAAATCCGAATAGACAGTGAGCATAGGAGCTTCAAAACCATTAAGAATTATGCCTTGACCAATAGTTCCTAAGAGGTATTTGAGAAAATGGCGAAGAGCATTCAAGTGAGGTGTGCGAGGAGCTTGCATGAAATAACTAAGAATTTGGACAACAAAGATCAAATCAAGTCTCGTATGAGTAAGGAAGTTCATCTTGCCAATAAGTTGTCTATAGTGAGAAGGATTTTCAATAGGGGAACTATCTGTATTGTTGCGCTTCATGTTATAAGGAAGGGGAGAGTTGACAGGAGAAGAAGAAGAGAAACATGTATCTTGTAGTAGTTCTTTGGAGAATTTGTTCTGTGTAAGAGCAATACCAGAGGAAAAAATATGTGACTTCCATGCCAAGAAAGAGCTGAAGAAAGCCTAAATCCTTGATGATGAATTGCCTGTCCAGATATTGCTTCAGCTGAGAAATAGTGCTGAAATCAGATCCAGTGACTAATAAATCATCGACATAAGCTACAACTAAAGTAATATTGTTGGTATCCCTTTTATAGAACAGGCTGTAATCACTTTTGGACTATGTGAATCCAAGTAAAAGTAAAGAACTGGTCAGCTTATGAAACCATTGACGTGAGGTTTGTTTGAGCCCATAGAGGGATTTTTGTAACTTGCAAACCATGTGATGGGGATTAGTAATACAAGGAGGCACTGTCATGTAGACTTCCTCATTCAAATCACCGTGGAGGAATGCATTGTTCACGTCCTAAAGAAAAATGGGCCATTTCTTAGCAGATGCAAGTGAGATGAGTGTTCTGATTGTTGTCATTTTTATGACAAGAGATAAAGTGTCATGAAAATCCACCCCTTCTTGTTGAGTAAAACCTTTGGCCACCAAACAAGCCTTGTATCTTTCTAAAGTGTCGTATGCTTTCAACTTGACACGATAGACCCATTTGCAACCAACTGGTTTCTTCCCTGCATGTAAAGGAACTAAGCACCATGTATTGTTATCCCGCAAAGCGTCTAATTCTTTTCTCATGGCATTTATCCAATTGGGATCAGTGGAGGCTTGGTTATAAGATGTTGGCTCAGAATAAAACAAGACATGTGTGAAAAAAGCATGGTGTTGGGAAGAAAGATGGGAAGAAGGTAAGATACCAGAGTTGTTGGGGAGATTTTTGTATGAGCAAACATAATCCTTTAGATGAGAGGGTGGTTTAGAAATTCTAGATGGTCTACAAAGTTGTGGTGTTGGATCATCAGGAGTAGGAGAAGGAGAAGGATTTGGTGATGATGGAGAATTTGGTGATGGGGATGAGGGGTTCATAGAATCTATGAGAAAATCATTATCATTTGAGGTGTCTGTATTAGGAGATGGGATAGGGATGTTGGTAGGAAGAAAATTGGAGGGGGGAAATCATGTTGTAAAGATGGTAAGGTAGAATTGGGAGATGTAGTTGAATTTTTATGTAATGGGAAATTGTATTCATGAAAGGTGATATCACGAGAGAAAAGAATTTTCTTGATTTCTAAATCAAGGACTTTGTATCCCTTTTTTCATATATGTATCCAATGAAAACTTAAGGTATGGCTCGAGGTGTGAATTTGTCCCTGTCTTTTTTGAGATTATTATCAAAACATAAGCAACCAAAATTTCTGAGATTAGCATAGTTTGGTTGTTTGTGAAAAAGGAGTTCATAGGGTGATTTGTTATTGAGAAGGTAAACGACTTCTATTGATGAAGAATGTAGCAGTTAAAAGGCAATCACCTCAGAATTTAAGTGGAAGGTTGGACTGAAAGAACAAAGATCGAGCCACTTCTAAAAAGATGTTTGTGCTTGCGCTCAACAATACCATTTTGTTAGGGGCGTATCAACACAAGAAGTTTGGTGGACGGTACTGTTTGAAGACTAGAATTCAGTGGCTAGATGGCCAAAAAATTCAAGAGCATTGTTAGAACGTATGGTTTGATCTTTGGAGTGAAATTGGGTTTGTATCATGTTGATGAAATTTTTGAGGAGGTTATAGGCTTGGCTTTTATGTCTCATAAGGTAGGTCCAAGTGCATTTTGTATGGCCATCAACAATGGTGAGAAAATACCAAATCCCATTGTAAGTGGTTTCTCTATAAGGCCCCCATGTATCAATGTGAATGATTTCAAACGGTTTAGAAGTTACTGTCAAACTCTGAGAAAAAAGAATGTTTGTGTTGCTTTGCCTTTGGGCAAATTTGACAAATAAGATTGGATTTGTTTTTGAGAATGGAAGGCATTACATGGTTCAACTGATCAAACGAAATATGTCCAAACGACAGTGTAGCAGCTCAGGGCTGACAATTGAAGTAGGCAAATTACAACTAAACATCAAATGATCATTTGTTTGTTGATTAGGAAAATAAGAAAGCGGCTTGAGAGACAGGTCATTGGAGCAGATTTTGTCTATGATGTAGAGTCCATTAGCTTCACGGCCAATTGTCATAGGCTTGCTCATCGAAGGGGCCTGAAGTAAAGATGAATTAGGTGTGAAAATTATGTTAGATGAGAGGCTCTTGGCAAGTTTGCTAATGGACAATAGATTGAATGAGAAATCAGGCACATGCAACACATTATGCAATGTTAGCTTTTCAGTGCGTTTGACAGAACCTATGTGATGAATTTTGGCATTTTTTCCAGTAGGTAAAACGATAGAAGCTGGTTTGGTTATTGGAGAGCTGGATGAAGCTTGAGCATCCATCTTTGGTCCATTTCCTAGAGGATACCCATGTAGCTTCCAACAGTGATCAATTGTGTGTCCACCAACCTTGCAATGGTCACAAAACCTTGTGTCTGATTGTTGTCTTTGATTGGTGGTCTCATTCATGGGAGCTTTGAAACACTTCTCTGTGCTGTGGTCGGGTATTTTGCAATGTTGGCAATAGAGTTGCCCATCAGATCTTGATTTTTGTGGGTAACCATGGATTTTCCAGCATTTATCCATGGAGTGGCCACCCACTTTACAAGTATCACATTATCTTGTAGCTGGTCTTTGCAAATTTCTGTTCCTTTGAGTTGCCATCACCATGGACTCACCCTCGGTTTTGGGACTCTCAATGAGACCCTTTTGTGACTCCTCTTGCAAAACCATATTGTACATATCATCCAACACAAGCGGTGGGTTCGTCATTAGAATATTTCCTCTTGCTATAGAAAAATTCTCATTTAATCCCATTAAAAATTGGATAACTTGTTCCTCCCCAATCAGTTTGTTCATTGCAACAGTAGAGACACACTCAGAAACACGGTCTTCAATCAACAAAGAGTGTTCATCCCACAATTTCTTCATCTTAGTGAAGTAGCTACTAACAAATAAATTCCCCTGCATCATGGAGTTAAGTTCCCTTTGAACTTGAAAAAGGCGAGTTTTGTTTGACTTACCAAATGGAGTTTGTAGTTGCTTCCAAATTTGTGCAGCTGTTTTACAGTAGAGTATGGACTCATCAATGTCTTTCTCTACCGAATAAAGTAACTAGGAGATGACCATGTTATTCACACGCTCCCACTGGATTGGGTTTCTTGAGGTAGATTTCTTGTATAATCCCCGAACACAAAACCGAGCTTGTTTTTCGCCATCAAAGACACTTATACATAGCACTTCCAGTGGCTAAAATTTTTCCTCTTGCTATAGAAAAATTCTCATTTAGTTCCATTAAAAATTGGATAACTTGTTCCTCCTCAAACAATTTGTTCATTGCAACAGTAGAGACACACTCACAAACACGGTCTTCAATCAACAAAGAGTGTCCATCCCACAATTTCTTCATCTTAGTGAAGTAGCTACTAACAAATAAAGTCCCCTGCATCATGGAGTTATTCCCTTTGAACTTGAAAAAGGAAAGTTCTGTTTGACTTACCAAATGGAGTCTGTAGTTGCTTCCAAATCTGTGCAGCTGTTTTCAATAGAGTATGGACTCAGCAATGTCTTTCTCTACAGAATGAAGTAACCAGGAGATGACCATGTTATTCACAGGCTCCCACTGGTTTGGGTTTCTTGAGGTCGATTTCTTGTAATCCCCGAACACAAAACCGAGCTTGTTTTCGCCATCAAAGACACTTCTACATAGCGCTTCCAGTGGCTAAAATTTTTCTCATTGGAGAAGGCTGGTTGAAAGGACGTAATTTGGGTGATCGGAATGGTGGAGAAAAAGCTCCCTTGTATCAGGTTCTGTTGTCATTGAGCTTCACAATCTGATTTTTTTGATAACAAAGACTTCATCAACCCAATCACCTGGTCTGATGATTCATCATCTGTCATCGGGCTCTGATACCATGTTGAGCTCTGCTAATGAAGCTCGATGAAATAGTGATTTGTTCATTCACAGACTTGAATGTTGCAGAAATAAAAGAGCTAGCTTTGGAAACAAACAAATCTACATTGGAAAAGGAAAAACGGCAGATTACATTGATTGATTCTCATTGGGTTATCAATACAGAAGTATTTATATGATGAAGCTAGCTAAGACAAAGAAAGATGGGCTAAACGGCCCAATACAAGACAAGGTCCAATACAGCCACATGGGCTAGAACCATGGCTCAACAAAAACCAACAATGCAATATTGTCTCAACATAAAATTACTTTGAGATTGCTTAATTTTGAGCAACGTACTGTAGTTGAACAAGCACCAAAACTTTAACCAATCAAAATTCCTATCACATGGATGGAGAAGAAAATGAATTAAATAATCAATGGGAGCAAGGAGTCAAGTGTAGAGGAGGTGGATATCAAAAACCAAGCTCCGATTGAACTCTTCTTGTCACACACAAATCAGTGGCATAACATACTCTTCCAAACTCAATATATAAGTATGCATAAAGAAGCTGGGGGAAAGACGGTTATCGAAGCCGATTCGGAGTTTGAACTACATGGAGACTCTCTTTTAATTACTACATTGACAAAGATGAATCAAAGTTGGCCCAAATTCTTGTCAATATAAGTTAAGCACAAGAAGAAGAACCGAGAGAGCTCGTACATGGAAAATAAGAAATTGCTCCATACACAAATCAATGCATGTGATGGGTTTTAGTTGGCCCAACTCTGGATATCCAGTTCGATGGCAGCTTATGTGTACATCACTTAAATAATATCCTTGTGTCCATGTATATTTTTGGACTAAATTTAAGAACTATGTTATGGCTTAATGTCCTTCCATGGACTACGTATGATACTTGATCTAAAATCAAATGTATACTATGTTTAGTCACACATATAAAATCAAATAAAAAATTAACTTTTTCCAAACTATGACGATTTGGTCCCATTAAGGGCACATAGGAAGCTCGACATATAGCAGAAATGCTCGTCGAGCGCAATCATAACATCAAAATAAAGTGTTCTCTTAAGAATTACGGTGATTTGATCCAATTAAGGGTACGTAGGAAGTTCGACATATAGAGCAAATGCTCGTCGAGTTCAATCACAACCATAAACCACATGAAATCCTGAGCAGGCCCTGCCCTTGATCAAAACATAAATAAACCAAATGAAATTCAAGTCCTAGTGGGAAATTTAGACAACCCTTTCCAGAAGGTGGGTCTAATTTTCTTCACACCATGCAAATGATACTTGAACCGACCCATCCTAGAAGGTGGGTTTAGGCTCGTTTCTCTGATGCATGAAAATCCAACCGAAAATTAAACCCTGAACGGCGTAAGGCTTGATTCTCTTTAGAGAGATACATAGGCAAACCGTTATAAATCGGGTCCTGCAACACAAATAAAAAATGAAATTCAAAAGTCTCCAACATGTCTATATTATTAGTAAAGTTGTAAAGATGTACAGTTAAGGATCGAACTTAAAAATCAAATTAGATGTATTTGTACAATGTTGTTTTCATTTAACATTTTTTGTCTAACAGGAACATATATAAACCCTTCTAGAAACTAAACCCTAAATGAAAAATAATAACCCTATAAATAATGGCCGATTTTTTAAGCGCACGAAAAAAAATCTGGGTGCACACGGGATTGCACGCTTCATTAAGCGTACGAATCAAAGGGTGCCCCTCTAGCGGGGTCATATCGGGGGCGTGACGCTTCGTGAAGCCTAAGGGTTTGTGCAAAAAAAAATTTGCGCACGCCACCGCCATGCCTAGTTATGAGTGTTTCGGTAAATTTGGAAAAAGGATTTTATTGTTTATCTTATTTCTATCTTTATGTCCTAAGATAGATTAGATAGCAAACATTGACACCCTATATATTCATGTATCATAGAGTGTTTGAGTAAAAATACAAAACTTTCACACAATACAATGACATCCAGTAGATCATATGAAGAAAATTCATCGACGAAATCGCCTTTTTCAGATGAACCTTATGAAGTGGAATCATGATCATGTTTTGAAGTGTTCTCATCATCATCATTTGAAGAAGAACACGGAGGAGAAATAGACATTGATGAAGAAGAAAACGACATAGTCGAGCTCAGTTTTTGGTTGCAGAAATCATATCTTTAAAATTGCAATTTGTAGTTTGATATTTAGAAATTTGAAGTTATCAATATTTATATTTTTAATTTTAAAAAATTAAGATTAGTAGTCTTAAACATTATATCGATTATATCCGTTAAAAATAT
Source organism: Fallopia convolvulus (assembly GCA_964016875.1). Lineage (NCBI taxonomy): Eukaryota > Viridiplantae > Streptophyta > Magnoliopsida > Caryophyllales > Polygonaceae > Fallopia > Fallopia convolvulus. The sequence goes on along the minus strand of OZ024734.1, from coordinate 22,734,053 downwards.
GAAATATTATTAAATAAGTGATTTTAGAAAGAAAAAAATAGTATTGTTATTTTATAGTGTAGAGTTGATTGGAAAATAATAGTTAAAAGTTTTTTTATTGTTAGAAACATAGTGTGTATTTGCAGTTTAATTGAAAGTAATTATAATTTATAAATAGGTACATAGGAGAGATTTTTTGCTGAATTTCATCACGATGGGGTGTGCGATAGTCGATATGAAATGATAGCCTGAGCTAGGCAAGTTGGGGGTGAAAGAAATATGGCGTTGCCCATAAAAACGTCAAATGCAAATTTGGTCAGGCTAGCATGTCATAGGGATGGTATGTATAGCCCTGGGAAGAAGGGTTCTATCATCTCGACTGTTACACAGCCTCAGGTGAGAATATTGTACACAAAGTGCAAATGCAAATTCGAGTTGATTGGTGTTAGAAGTAAATCGATCGGGGAAGTGGGCACTAACGATTGTGTGTGGAGTCCACAGCCACGACCTCCCCACCAGTCTGCTTGGCAATTCATTTTCAGGCTGAATGACGAAAGCACAAAAACTGCTTGTGAAGGAATTGGGCTATATATATTTTCCCTTGCTCGTATAGTGGAGCGGTTGAGAAATATTTACCCCGGAAATGTGAGATCAAGGAAGCAAATTTCAAATTTGAGGCCACTGTATCCAAAAGTGGATAGTGCAAATCTAACAACCACCCAATATGCATTGTATTTTCTATAAAGAAACGGTTACAAAGTATATCCGAATAGGATAGGCGGTTCAGGTTATATTGATATCCTCTTCTTTGTGCACCCCACCTCGCTACATCTACTGAAGTTGTTTCTGTATGTCGCCATAATGACAACACATATAAAACCAACAAGTACAATGTTTTAAGTTTTAATTATATACTAAGGCAATTATTTTTGTTGTAAAGTTGTATAATTGTTTCATATATTGACAAGTACGACATGGCTTTGTTGTAGATGGTTGGGTATACATGCACTAATAGATCTTTCAACATAGGTTTTGCATTTCTCTCAAGAGAAGACACCGCTAGTTATTCATGGGCATTGGCGCGTTTGAGGCATTTGTTTCAGGAAGTGGGAGCAATGCCAAATGCACTTGCCACAGATCGAGAGAGGGCAATCATTAACGCAAAGGAAGCTGTGTTTGGAGAGGAGGTGAAACATCTTCTATGTTGGGTGCATGTTAAGGCGAACATATTAGCATACACTATAGGTATCCTAGAAAACAGGGAAGCTGTAGTAAGGTTTGCTAATAGATGTTGGGGCATATTCATGTCGATAACGGAGGCAAAATACGAGGATAGGCTTACAAGAGTCAAAGCACGTTGGGGAGGGCTGATGAAGTATGTTGAGAGGTAGTGGCTTGGGCCTTACAAGAAGTCGATAGTTAGAGCATGGACCGATCATTGTACCCACTTCGGAACGAGAACAACAAATAGGTACACACGTATTAATGGTTAATATATTTTGGTTGCTAAAATATTTTGATTTAGACATTTGCAATGTACACTTTTTATAATAATAATAATAATAATAATAATAATAATAATAATAATAATAATAATAAGTATGAAATAGGGCGAAGGGCATGCACAATTTGCTTAAAAAACTACTTGACAGTTCTCGAGGAGGATTCAACTCAGTGATCGGAAGGATCGACAATCACATTCAGTGCCAAGCTAGTGATATAAGGGGCGACCTGGAGATGTCACGTACCAAGATTCCTACAGAGTTGAATAGTGTACCTAGTTGAGTTAGGACGATATTCGTTCGCCTATTTTACAAAGTGTCAACATTGTGCATTCCGAAGTTGTTGAATATGTACTACGACCTGAACAGGGATGTCGCAGAAGGAAAATTAGAGAAAGAGTGTGTTAATTATTGGGTAGGGGAGTGCATGAGTCTTCCTTGCCCTCATAGACATACACCCATTTTGGCATAAGGTGGTATGGGAGGGAGTTGCTCCGCAATGCATGCCCATATAAGACAAAGAGTCAAAAGAACTTACCGAGATCAGATGGGAAGATATGGTGGAGAGAAAGTGTCGGGGTGAATTGAAATATGATTATGTATACTCGATCACAAAGTCGCTTGTAGACAATGTGTTGGGAAAAGAGTCGTCTTTGATTGAGCATGTAGATGCTATGAAGAGAGGACGCCCAAAGGCGTCCACTAAGTGGTCCACCAAGAGGAATAATACTTTGTTTGAGCATCGGATGGAGGCATACGAAAAGGAGAAGCAAGACAAGGAAAAGGAGAGCTTAGGAAAAACCTCATTGCCCAGCAAAAAGCGTGGAAGGCCAAAGGGCTCAACCAATAAGGCCCCGAAAAAAGTTGCGACAGGTACAAGTGGACAGGAAGCGAGGGGCAACATGATGTGGTTGGATTTCAACTTTGGAGTTGATAGCGTTAATGAGTTCATGTTTCCTTACATTGATCAGCTACAAGATGTAACGCCAGATGGGCATTGTGGTTATCGATCACTCACCGTGCTGTTGGGACATTTACAAAGCGAGTACCGTAGAGTTCGGTTGGAGTTGACAGCCGAATTGAAGAGGAATAGAGGCGTATATGAGCTTTTTTTGAACAACACCCCTATTGATGAGTTGTTGGATATTATGCCCTATGTGGTTAGCCCTTGCGCTAGAAGATATTGGATGGAGATGCCAATAGCCGGTTTGATATTTGCCACACTACATCAGGTTGCAGTTGTTTTGTTGTCGTGGGATGGATCACACACATGCTTGTCCATGCAGGCAAGAGGGGAAAACCGAGACCCTCCGACCAAGATATATGCCATAGCGCTCATAGGAAACAACGATCACTTCATACATGTGAGTCATATATTCTTATCATGAAATCCATTAGCGCTTATACTTTTTTAATTGGTAATATATTATTTGTTTATTTTGCAGGTCTGGTTGAGCAATGACTCCCCACTTCCTCCTTTGTCGAGGGATTGGACAAGAAGCCATCACCCTAGCGTCAACGGGTAGGATAAGGCGTTTAGACAGAGAATGGCAACATGGCGCGAGAAGCAATTAGCCATAATCTCAAGCAAAATGTTTTTGTTTGAAGTTGATGATATATGTAATTTGTTAGAACCTTATTAGTTTTGTTTATGAACTTTGTAATGCAGATTCGGCTTAGTGTATGGTTGTTATGCTAAATACGGTTTTGTGTTAGTATAATTGTTAATGGCTTTCGATAAAATACCATATGAAGAGCTACCGAATGAACTTGGTGACACTGAATTGATGAGCTCGCGCACTTCGTTTTTGTTTCTTTTCCAGGTGCCGATCTTGTCAACTTTAATCCTCTTCTCCTTTTACTTGTAAGACTTCAACTCTGGTCAAGATGGTCTTAGAGCATCTCCAACAAAATCTCCATTTTCTTGAAAATGGTGAATTTAGAGAATTTAGTGTGTGTTTTAAGTCCAACAATTTCTCCATCTATTTGTCTAAAATAGAGTATGTCTCCAAAATATAGTTAGACATCTCTACATTTAGGGATTTCTCCAAAAATATTTAGAGAATGCATTAAATGTATATGTAATCATGTCTTCTTCCAATTGGTTAAATTAGAATTTATAACATTATATAAATAAAAATAATATTAATATAAATATGATTTTTTAAAATGGAGAATTTGTCAGAGTTAGGATATAAAAAATTTAGAGAATATGGAATTTTGGTCTCCATTTTTGAAAAAATAATAGAAAATTTGTTGGAGATGCCCTTAGAGGCCCGAGAAGGGGGTCACGGGTCAAGACGGAGCACCTAAAAGCTTCAGAGAAGGGATCACGACTCGTGACCTTGGGATCACGGGTCATGACCGGCGGACTGAGGACAGAGGTCTCGTTGTGATGCCCATCACGGGTCGTGACAGGGAGGTCACGACTCGTGACTAGGTCGTGAGGTGGCTCACGACTCGTTATCCCTTCTCTGAGGGCCGCAGATGGCTCATAAGCCTTGCGCTTCATGAAGCGCACGCGTTTTATGATGCGCAAGGCACGTAACACAATCCAGTCAAGAGGCTTTCGTGTAAGCCTTGCGCTTCATCAATCCTTACGGTTTATGAAGCGCAAGGCTTATACGCCAAAAACCAGAACAACAACCATAGCAACAACAACCGTTCTGGTGTAAAAACTAAAAGAACTGACAAGTTTGTAATGCACGAACAATATTGATTCATTCAATTATGTTTAAGAATTATTAAAAAGGCTCAACTACACCAACTGGTGGCTTAGCATGAGAAACTTTCATACTTTAAGCAAAAAGCTCTAACAAATACGAAAATGGAGCATGGCAGAACAAAAACACAAACCTACAATATAAAAATCCTGGCAGCAAGATTGCAACAGTATTTTGTTCATTCAAATTGCTTTGAATACAATATCGAACAGGAACATCACCATTGCAATAGTATTTAGAGTGATCAATGAAAAAGCATTTAAGCTAAATATGTCCATACCAAAAAACAACCGTTCTATTGATTGAAGTTAAGAACATAAAAAAATCGAACAAGAACATCTCCAATTATCATGGATCTTTTTATTAATGTATACAAAGTCTGTTGCTAGCCAAATATTAGATTATAGTGCATTCCATGATAACAAGAACAGTGAGAATGGCTTAAACTATTTTCATCAACAGAAGCGTCAAGGAACTAAATGGCATATCTCCTCAAGATCCTTATATGTGATGGCTGGATTTGTGAATTTGTGACAGCAAGCGGTGCTCGAACAATGGAGCCATCAGGAAGCCAAGCATCATGCCAAGCAGATATGTAAAGGCATGTGCCAAAACGCCAAATCCTTTGGATATATCAAATTCATATGAGAGAGTAAGATTAAGAATTGGATTTTGGTCCAAACATATACTTGGCAGGTAGATGCATTATCTTATGAAGCACAAACTATCACAACAAGTGAAAAAGGAATCAATGTAGGCAATACTATTGTCAAACTATAAATTCTGGCTAGGGAAATAGCGTGAAAAAATAGATAAGATGATGGACGAAATCGAAAACAATGTTGTAATGATTGAAGTGCAAAAAATAAAAGTAACATGTCCCAATTCTAAAACAGAACAAGAACATCTCCATTTAGTCTACAAACTAATGTAAACTAACTAGTCAAATTCATTACAATAATCCTAACTTAGTCTACGACGATTGGATCATCTGGATTGAAACCCTCATTCTCCTGCTTCACTAGGCGTAAATCAGTGTATGATGGCAAAGCCATCACAAGGTTGTCGTTGGCGGTTACTTCGGCATTGAAGAGAATGAGTTCTTGAAGTTCCATCTCCTCTTTGAATATTATTTCCAGCGTTGTGAAGTAACCGAGTCGGGCAAGGTATTTCCCGACATTCTTCAATCCTACTTCCTTGTTTGTAATGAGCTCCCAAATGAAGAGACAGGTCTCTTGTACATCTGCCGCGTGCTTGCGTATTTCCTTTTGAAAAGGATCTGCCATGGAAAGCACAACTAACGCGAATTGGTTTTTAATGAGATGATGGAGATTTGAGTTTGTAATGGAAACAACTAACGCGAACTGGTTTTTATAGATATAAATGGACGCTTTGATTTTGTGTCCATGGTTTGATATTGGCGGGCAAGTTTTGCGCCAAATCCATGAAAAGTATGGAAATTGGAGATTGCTTCCGTAAATTGGAGATTTTCTTACCATGAGAAAGAGAATACATCCCGCAACGCCATTGGTATCACGTCGGGACGCAATGCCTAGGTCGCGGTACAAGAACGTCGAAACCGCAACACCCCAAGCAAATGTACTCGTGCGGTCGAGGTCTAGGAGACAATGAAAGTACTGAATGATGACATTGTTGGTGCTCTTATTGACAAATATCCCTAAACCGATGACCCACAGCAAGTACGCAACAGCTATAAAATGATTGGCCACCCCCTCTGCAATCATCCTCATCACATGTGCCTTAAGCTCGCCAGATGAAATGCCACGAGGATCATATTTGCGAAATGTCTGCTTATCAATCAAAAACATCTCCATAACCCGCATCTGAAACTCCATGTAAGAAAACTGCTTGCCGACACACTCCTCGTCTATCGGCAAGTCTAAAATGCGCTTCACATCGTTGATGTGAACCCCGCGGAGGATTCACGAGTGGTTCTTTGCTTGGACTCGTAAATGGTCTTCTCAAGATCGAACTGATAGGTTTGAGACGAATGAACGTCTGGACGAGGTTTAAGTGAGAAATGAAAGGATTTAGAAGGGGGTTTCGTTTGACGAAAGACAAGAGAGTATGAGGTTGGGAAAAGAATAGTTGTGACGCCTTTAAGAAACTATCTGGAGAAAACTTGACAGCATAACTGTAGTTTAATCAAAGCGTAACAAACAAAGGAGGGGCGTGCCTCTTTTATAGAGAAGATGGCACACCAAACCCTAGCAAAGCCCTAGTGGCATGGGCGGAACATGGGGGACGCACGCACATGGCCCAAAATGAAAGCCCAAGCCCAAAACTCTAAACAGAAGTAGAAATTACAGAAAGGGAAATGTTTTGGAACAAAAATAATGCTAAAAACAGTAAGAAACATAAATGGTCACGGTGGCCTAGTCACGAGTGTCGTGACAAGGTCGTGACAAGGCATCAAAACGCCAAGACATGTCGTGACACGGGCGTCGGGGCGCGACAAGGCGAGGCGGGCTTGAACCTCAAGTGACGACGCTGGTGCGAACCTGAACCTCAAGTGTCGAGGTCGAGGCACACCAAAACCTCAAGTGCCTGGGCCGGGTTGGCCCGACGTGGCACGGCGCTCGGCACCAGCGGCTGGCCAATACTGATTGTGAGGTTCTCGGTACCGCGGTGCGAGACATCGGCCTGGGGTAGCGGCGCGTCTTCGATGAAGGCGACGCACTTGAAGAGGGGCGTGCTGGAGGATGCGTCGTGGCTCGCATAAGCACACGCGACGAGGGACACCGTGGCTCGGGCTATGGCACGGGTCCTGGCTCGAGTAATGGGTCCTTCCAAGCGCACGGACAAGTCTTCCTCTTCCTGGCTGGTGGTTAATGTGGGGCCCACATCACCCTCCCCCCTTGGGTCGGAACGTCCCTGTTTCCTCGTCATGATACTCGGGATCTATATAGGGAGAGAGATACGAGACATTGAAGGAAGCAGAAACGATGTACTTAGCCGGGAGTTCGAGTATGTAAGACTTGTTGTTTATGCACCGAAGGACCTTGAAGGGCCCGTCTCCTCGAGGATGTAGCTTCGTCTTCCGAGCCTCAGGAAAACGCTCCTTCCAAAGATGGAGCCACAACATGTCGCCAGGCTCGAAAATCAAGTTACGGCACCCCTTGTTGTGTTTGGCGGCGTATTCATCCGAGCGCTTCAGAAGCTGCGCCTTGGTACGCTCATGAAGGCGGAGGACGTGGTCGGCGCGGTTGGCCGCGTTAACGTGCTCGCCGATCTTGAAGGGCAGCGGTACCAAATTCATGGGCGTACATGGATTGCGTCCATATACCACCTCGAAGGGGGTCATCTTCGTCACAGAGTGAAAGGACTTGTTATAAGCAAACTCAACATGGCAAATTAAGTCCTCCCACCGACGTGGGTTTGCCTTGAGCATCTTCCGAAGAAGAGTGCCCATGGTCCGATTGGTAATTCAGTCTGACCATCGATATGGGGGTGATGAGTAGTATAAAATAGGAGTCATGTTCCTAACTTCCCCCAAAGCGTTCTCCAAAAGTGGCTACAAAATTTGGTATTACTATTGCTAGCAATAGTTTTAGGAATACCATGCAATTTCAAAAAATGTTCGAAGAATAAATTCGCGATTTCCACCGCGTTATTAGTCCCTTTACATGCTATGAAGTGGGCCATCTTGGAGAACAGGTCCACGACTACGAAAATTGAATCTTTTCCACGCCTCAATGTTGGGAGTCCCATGATAAAATCCATGGAAAGATCTTCCCACGGGGCGTCCAGAAAAGGAAGGGGCGTGTAAAGACCATTTAGTTGTGACGAGACTTGGCAGTATGACACAGCACACAACTTTGACAATACTTGTTTACATCCCGAGCCATGTGAGGCCAGAAAAAATGTTCACGAAGTGCTGCCAATGTTTTGGCTATGCCAAAGTGGCCTCGGCCATCATGAGCCTCTTGGAGCAATAAGTGTCTCACCGAAGAGGCCGGGATGCAAACCTTCCCAGCTCAATAAAGATACCCATTGTCCAAGAAGGACTCATGGATGCGTGAGTGCTCTAGGTTTTTAATGATTGAGGAAAAATACGGATCTGAGGCATATAAATCGATCAAAGCGAACCCGAGCATCTTAGAATGGAGTTGGGTTAACAGAATTTTCCTTTGAGAGAGAGTGTCTACGATGATGTTCACCTTTCCTTTTTTATGCACAATGATGTATGGAAACATCTCCATGTACTCAAACCAACGTGTGTAGCGCCTATTCAGAGTCGTTTGACTCTTGAGATAAGTCAAGGCTGCATGATCCGTATGAATTAACAACTCGCTTGGCCAGAGATAGTGTTGCCACGTCTTTAGGACTCGAATAAGAGCGTAAAGCTCTTTATCATAGGTCGGATAGTTCAATGTAGCCCAGCTAGCTTCTCGATAAAGTAAGCGATAGGTCGTTGCTCTTGAAGGAGTACGCGACCAATACCATAATCGGAAGCGTCGCACTCGATCTCGAAGCGCTTGGAAAAGTCCGGCAATTGCATGACTGGGGCGCGGCACAAAGCATCTTTTAAGGCCTCGAAAGCGGCCTCATGATGTGGCATCCACTTTATTGTGGCGGCCTTCTTGGTTAAAGAATGAAGTGGCCCGGCGATAGAACTAAATTCTTTGACGAATCGCCTATAAAACCCTGCTAGCCCCAAAAAGGATCGAACCATGGTGGGGGTCGTGGGAGTTGGCCACTCACGGATGGCCCGGATTTTGGCAGAATCCACTCGTAGGCCATCCTTGGATACGACGAAACCAAGAAAATTCGTCGTATCCGAGCAAAAAACACATTTGTCCAAGTTTACATACAAACAATGTTCGCAGAGGCAATCTAACACATGCCTAAGGTGCCCCGTGTGAGAGTCCAAAGTTCGACTATAAACTAAAATGTCGTCAAAATAAACGACGATGAAAAGTCCCAAAAACTTGTGTAAAACAAAGTTCATTAAACTCATGAAAGTACAAGGAGCGTTAGTGAGGCCAAAGGGCATCACCAACCACTCATAAAGACTGTGCTTGGTCTGAAAAGCCGTCTTCCACTCGTCCCCTACTTGCATCCAAATTTGATGGTATCCGCTCCGCAGATCAATCTTGGAGAACAACACGGCACCATGCAACTCGTTGAGCATGTCGTCCAAATGGGGAACCGGGTGGCGGTACTTGATGGTTATTTGGTTGATGGCACGGCAGTCCATGCACATCCTCCAAGACCCATCCTTTTTCGGCACCAAAATAACCGAAACCGCACACGGGCTAAGCGACTCACGAACAAAGCCCTTGTCCAAAATAGATTAGACTTGGCGTTGTAGCTCTTGATTTTCCTTAGGCGACGCCCTATATGCAGCCCGGTTTGGCAATGAGGCACCGGGAATGAGATTTATGCGATGCTCGATCTCCCGAATAGGTGGAAATCCGTCGGGGAGCTCGACAGGCATAATATCCGAGAATTCCTGCAACAAAGAAGTGATAGAGGGGGTAATACTTGTGTCGAATAAACGGTAATATTAAGCAATGGACACAATAAAAAAAACAAGAAAAACTCCCCTCAATGTGCTTTATCACATCGCGCCGACGGCAAAGGAATAGGCGGTCTTGGACTGTGCCGAGAAGAGGCGGTTCGGCGTCCTCACTAGTCCGACGCGTGCCATGGGCGCCACTTGTCTGGCCAGCAGACCCATGCAAATGGTGAAGGTTGGGCCCAGGCGCACCGCTCGATTGCCTCGGTGTCGAGCCTGCGCCGCTCGGTACCGTGTTTGGCGCGGTGTGTCACACTGTCGGGGTAGCACTCGGCGTCCGAGGCTTTGCCTTCACTTTTGCTCGGCGGTCCTGATGTGAACCCCCATGTTTTCTAGATTCGGGGCGTGTCCATCGGAAACGCCGACAAAATTGTCGCCATGGCCAGAATCGTCGGTAGGGGTGGCATTCGGTGCGGGCGCGGCTGTGGCGTTCTCCCTAGATTTAGCTTGTTGCCTTTCAACTTCATCCTGTAATGCTTCACTCGAAGACATAGGTAAGATGGTCACGCATTTACCATGGTAATTGAACATGTAAGTGTTCAATCGGCCGTCGTAAATCACGTGACGGTCAAACTGCCATAGACGGCCAAGAAGGATATGTGTGGCGTCCATTTCAGTGACATCAAAAAGAACGGAATCGGAGTAGACACCAATAGTAAAGGAAACAAAACTAACCTATTTTGTGATCCAATGATCTCCATTATTCGAAATCTATGCTAGCTTGTAAGGCTTCAGATGGTCCGTTTGAGGCAACTTAAAGTGGTTGACGACTTTCCTTGATAAAAAATTTCCGCAACTACCCAAATCAGTTATAACGCTCAAGGAGACGTTTTGCACCAAACACCGAGTACGGAAAATGTTTTCCCGTTGATTGGAGGGTACGACCTCTCTTACGCTAAGTGCTCGGTGTGTCACGAGCAAAAGCTTGTCAACGCCGGTGTCAATATCCGAGGGTGCGCAATATGCACCATCATCAATCGGCTCCTCGTTGTCTTCTGCCGACTTAGCCTCGTCAACACTCTCATACGCCGCCGATTGAGCCGAAAACAACACGCGCTTCGTGTTAGGGCAATCTCGTTTGAAGTGGCCTCAGCCACCACATTGATAGCACTCGATGTCTCGAGTCCTTTGTGGGGGACGCGCAGATTTGTCACGGTTTTGGCCAACCAAAGAGCCCTTGGAGTCCGTCCCGTAGGTACCTACCTTGGGTTTAGAAAAAGAAGGAGTAGAAAACGGTTTAGTACCCAAAGCGGAAGGACTAGGGTTAGAACCATACCTTTGATAAGCGGATGATTTTGGCCTCTTAAACTACGTGTCCATGGCCGTGTGTATCAATCATCCCAAGTCCTTTATCGGCAAGACAACCAAGTGATCTCGGATCCATTGGTGGTGTCCCGCCCCAAAGCGAGACCGCAACGCCCCCGGAGAAGCGCTTATGCCGGCTTTGAAAAATAGATCTTCTAAGAAGACAAAGAACTCCTCCGGAGTCATGGATCCTTGACGTGCGTCTTGGATCAAAATCCAAACTTTCTCCTTGTAGTCTGGGGGTATGAATTTCCGCTCATTATAAAAACAAGTTGATGCCACTACGTAATGGTGGCTTTACCCTTTCGGGCCCGATCCGCTTCGAATCGGTTCCACCACATACGAGCGGCCCCCTTGAAATGAAGGGTCACCACCTCGACTTTTTCGTGCTCCTCGAAGTGACAATGTTTGAGCACGTGTTCGGTACCCTGCAACCAAGAAATAAACTCATCAGGATTATAATTACCGAAAAAATCGTCCAATTTTACCTTGACGTCACGGCGTGATACATGCTTCGGACGATCGTTGTTGGAGCGGCGATTGGCACGCGAAGGAGGTGTGCGATGGCGTCAGTTGCCTCGGCCATGGCCTCGGTTTGGACCGTCTCCATCATCTCTAGGCTCGTCATTTCCATCACGCCGAGGGCGCCATTGGTCCCTGCTGTCTCGGTCTTGGCGACGCCGATCCCCATTGTGCCGAGGCTGGTCATGGTTGTCACGGCACTCAAGCCGATCATACTCCGCGCGGTTCTCGGGCAACTTGGGTCTCGGAATCCAATCCCGATCCCGATCTATCCACTCCTATGAATCATGACGTGCGTCTTGGATCAAAATCCGAACTTTCTCCTTGTAGTCTGGGGGTATGAATTTTCGCTTTATTATAAAAACAAGTTGATGCCACTACGTAATGGCGGCTTTACCCTATCGGGTTCGATCCGCTTCGAATCGGTTCCACCACATACGACCGGCCCTCTTGAAATGAAGGGTCACCACCTCGACTTTTTCGTGCTCCTCGTAGTGACAATGTTTGAGCACGTGTTTGGTACCCTACAACTAAGAAATAAACTCATCAGGATTATAATTACCGAAAAAATCCTCAAATTTTACCTTGATGTCACCGCGTGATACATGCTCCGGACAATCGTTGTTGGCACGCTGATTGGCACGGGAAGGAGGTGTGTGATGGCGTCGGTTGCCTCGGCCATGGCCTCGGTTTGGACCGTTGCCATCATCGCTAGGCTCGTCATTTCCATCACGCCGAGGGAGCAGTTGGTCCCCGCTGTCTCGGTCTTGGCGACGCCGATCCCCCCATGGTGCCGAGGCCGGTCGTGGTTGTCACGGCGCTCAAGCCGATCATACTCCGCGCGGTTCTCGAGCAACTTGGGGCTCGGAATCCAATCCCGATCCCGATTTATCCACTCCTACGAATCATGGAACGGAGGGTGGTCAAATTCCTTCTTTGAATCCTCCTCGTACTTCGTCGTAGAGTCCTTAGAATCCAAACGTGGAGTTGTTGGACTTTGATCACCCCGATAGTCATTGACATTGAAATCATCTCGGTCTTTGTTCTTTTTTTTTTTAGGCGTCAGAGTAACCGCCTTTTTCTTTTTCTTGGTTTGTTGACGTCGCCACTCCTCGGAGTCATACTCCTCATCGGAATGAACGTCATGAACCTCATGTAAATCTTGGGCCTGATTAGTCGGGCGACTTTCCTTCATGGACTCCAATCTCTGGATTCCATTCGGGTCAGACGCTTCAACCATCAGGCCCTTGCCCTTCTCTTACGTCGTAGCCTGCGGTACCGAGACGTCAGGTTGCGTTACGCTCGAATTTGTGGGTTGCGTGTGGATCGTCACAGCCGGTGGTTGTTGTTGCTCCATGAACCTCGATAGAAGGCGTTCCATGTGAGCGAAACACACCTCTAGCGTCACGAGGCCTTCTGCGGGCACAGTACCCGTTTGCGATGCGCCGGGCATTACGAGTAGCGACAGTTGAAGCGCCGACAATTGTTAGCGCTGATTGTTGAGTCCTTGTTGGTTGGATTGCTCGTCTCCTTCCATGCTACCGTCACCTATCTCGACCATAGACATGAACAAGTCAAAAGTTCCAAAACGACAAACAAAAGTAGCGTCGAGATATTGTAAGGCTCACCACGCAAGTACCCTTAGTTTGCACGAGAAAAACAAGGAACTTGTAAAAGTAAGGGAGGCTTAAGATATCGACTTACACAAGAACGGAACAACACAAGAGCACGAACAAGCAAGTTGATGCAGCCAAAACTAAAACAAATATCTCCAAGTATATAATCATATGATCCCCGGCAACGGCGCCAAAAACTTGATGCAGCTAAAACTAACCCACAAGCGAACGGGGTCAATTATAGTACCTCAAGTGTCTATCCCACAAGGACCAATGTAATATCAGTTATAACCAAACTAGTAAATTAGGCCAAGATATAAAGAAGAATGGAAATCTATATCTAAGAGAACTAATAAAACAAATAAAAGGGATAAAAATCATGGGATAGACGTGTCTAAGGTTAAGGATAACCACAACAATGTTTCAATAAATAAAATTATACTCTGCCTGAATTTATTTGAAGGACCAACTATCTAATGTAAACACTAACTCCTCTCGGATGAATAATGCATGTACCTAAACTCGACAAACAGTCGTTGTCGCGTAAAGCAAGTCTAATTTAGATCCTTAAAGCTCTTTAGAGACTAGGGATAAACAATCCTAGCATTCGCTGTCGCGTTCCGCTAGAATCATTCAAACCCTAGAACTACTACGATAGTTAAAAATCACACAAGAGAAATTAAATTGTTGTCGCATAGATAACTCTCAAGTTCAATACCTAGGGATCTAAAAAGAACCAATTTTTAGTCCTCAATCTATCAGTATCCTATTATTATTATTATTATCTCCGGTCGGTCTCAAACCCTAATAGGAATCCTATATGCATAAAACAAATAGGGCATAATGCAACCTAGGATCGAATTAAATATATTTCAATTCAAGCAAAGAATATAACTTTAATTAAATACACATTGCATGGATCACCAATACCCTAGAACTAAGAATTTAGCCAAGCATGATTGAAGACATAACCAAAATAGATAATCTAGCCATCAACATATATGAATTATGCAAATAGAATAAAGATTAAGAAAACTTAGTCTCTATAATATAAATAATCCAAATTAAGGGGCCAAAATCTTAAACAACAAAATCTCCAACGTGCCGGCCGAAGTTCCTTCGTTAAAACTTGTCTCTGCGGCTTCTAAAAACAAACGAAAAGCTAACAAAATAAAACCTAAAGCACCCAAAGCTAATCTAATGATATCCCCCTTTTATGGTAACGTGTCCTCCCTAAATATATCAATCCTTCATATCAACTCACGTGACATCCAGGACTAATTAAAGGCCATATACTCTCGTTTGCAATTGTACGCACAAGCTTGGGCCGCTTCTACACATCATCACAAGCCCAATTGTAAGCTTGATCCACTAATTTATTGAATTGTAAACCTCAATCGTCTCCCTCCAAATTGACTCACACACGAGCAGCAACCAGATAAAACGAGGTCCAATTAAGCTTAATTAGTGGTGTAGACCTTTTTAGAAAAATCTCCAATAAATACCTCAAAAATATCAAAGCACGAGTTTAGATTCCGAACACATAATAAAATAAAATAAATATAAAATATGCAAAATATGCATGAATATGACCTAAATTAATATGCAACTAGACCCTTAAAATATGACTAAATTAGGCGTTATCACAAGCAAGTAAGAAAAGAGAGAGAGAGGCGTCGGCTTTGCTAAGACTTGGCACGTAAGAGAAGGAGAAAGAAAGGAGGGCATCTCGGCCTAAGAGGGAAGGGGAGATTATTTTGTAACAATAAAGGAAACAACCAAGATATGCAAATAAGGAAGATATGTAAATCAAGGCAAGAAAAGATTGCAATATTATAAAGAGGGAAATGCCGAAAATATGCGAGATACTTGTCTTATTTTGGCTTGTGTATCTCACAAGATCTTTTGAGATCTTGAAACGATTTTATTTATATCGGATAAATATTGCCTTGTTTTGGCTTTGCTTTTCCAAAGATATCGTTTTTAAAGGCAACTAACAAGATCTTGTGGATTTTATCCTCCAAGATTCTTGCCCTCAATACACACACACGAAATAATGGCCAAATCGGACCAAATCTCGTACAAAAACAATGAATGACGTGCAAACCTCAATCGATCCAAACAAGCAAGATGAATGCAAGCAAGACTCAAAAACTCAAGTTGATGAACCGAAAAAACAAGTGCAAGTCGGCAAGGACACGTTTTTTTTTACTTATATGAAGCGAAAACGATGGATCTAATGGATGTTGGTAGAGATGGCAGAAGCTTAATGAAAATTGGATGGAAAAGAAAAAATCCGTGCAAAAAATGAGTAAATGTGTGAGAAAGACTTACGCAATCCTTGGCTCTGATGGTAGTTAATGTGAACCCCGTCGAGGATTCACGAGCGCATCTTTGCTTGGACTCCTAAATGGTCTTCTCACGATCGAACCGATAGGTTTGAGACGAATGAACGTTTAGACGAGGTTTAAGTGTGAAATGAAAGGATTGAGAAGGGCGCTTCATTTGACGGAAGCCAGGAGAGTATGAGGTTGGGAAAAGAATAGCTGTGACGCCTTTAAGAAAAAATCTGGAGAAAACTAGACAGCATAACGGTAGTTTAATCAATTCGTAACAAAAAAGGAGGGGGCGTACCTCTTTTATAGAGAAGATGGAACGCCAAACCCTAACAAAGCCCTAGTGGCATAGGCGGCACGTGGGGGACACACGCACATGGCCCAAAATGTAAGCCCAAACCCAAAACTCTAAACAGAAGTAGAAATTACAGAAAGGAAAATGTTTTGGAATAGAAATAATGCGAAAACAGTAAGAAACTTAAATGGCCACGGTGGCCTAGTCGCGAGTGTCGCGACAAGGTCATAACAAGGCATCAGCGCACAAGACATGACGTGACACGGGCGTCGGGGTGTGACAAGGCGAGGCGGGCTTGAACCTCATGTGACGAGACAAGTGCGCACCCAAACCTAAAGTGTCGAGGTCGAGGCGCATCATAACCTCAAGTGCCCGCCCCGGCGTGGAACCGCGCTCGGCACCAGCTTCTGGCCAATACCGAGTGTGAGGTTCTCGGTACCGCAGTGCGAGACGTCGGCCTGAGGTAGAGGCGCGTCTTCAATGAAGGCGACGCAATTCAAGAGGGGCGCGTCGGAGGATGCGTCGTGGCTCGCGTAAGCGCGCGAAACGAGGGAAGACGTGGCTCGGACTATAGTACGGGTCCTGGCTCGAGTAATGGGTCCGTCGAAGCGCGCGGATAAGTCTTCCTCTTCCTGGCTTGCGGTTAATGTGGGACTCACATCAATCGTGCAGTGTGATAGTAATCTCGCCCCATGAAAAATAAAAGTTGTTGGTCTTGGGATACCAACGCTCAATAAAGGCTGAAATGATGGCATGGTCTGATCCTCAGTATTCAAGACCCCCGATATACCTCAAACTGCTACGCTCTGCAATATCCCACCACGTACCCGGCGCATCAACTTTGTGAGGGACAATCTGAGTCCAATCCAACGGGCGCGAGTATGCCTTATAAAGCTTCCGCCACTATAACAATTAAGAAAATATATTGGATTTGTTCATTTATGCCAATACAAAGAAAAATTAAAAAAAAAATCGTAAATACGCTCACCAATATAATACGTCGTCAACAGCTGAAGCGGGAGGATCGACGGCGGCAGAAGGGGCCATAGCAGTTCGAGGATCGACAGCGGCAGGAGGGGCCGGAGCAGCTTGAGGCTCGATAGTGATAGGAGGGCCTGGAGCAGCTGGAGGCTCGACGACAGCAGGAGGGCCCGTAGCAGCTCGAGGAGTCCACCTCCATATCGACTCCACAGTATGCATGGGGTAGTGTCGAAGGAGGACGGCCAAACGTGGTCCTCTTGGCTACCACACGGGTACGTCATCAACAAGAGGGGTCATAGCGGGTGGAGGTTCGACAATGGGAGAAGCCAGGACAAGTGGGATCGGGTTAGGTGCATGTTGGACCAGCCCGAGTGGAGGGGTGGAATGGTGTGTAGGAGAAAAATCATGTGATGGAGCGGTAGAAACAGGCTCCTCAATGTGGGTTATATACTGGCAGGAAAATGGTCGGATGCTCGGACTCTCGTCGAGGGGTGGAATGGAGGGTAGGGTAGACGGACCAACGTCCTCTGCCTGATTAGTAATAACAGCGTCCCTCAGAATATCCTCAGCGGTCTCAACCGGAGCAGATGGACCAACGTCCTGCCCTGTCTGCATATCTGCACCATCATGCACAGCCTCGACCCGTTGTAGCTCTGAAATCAAAGTATCAGCCCCTAATCTCCTATCCCTCTTTTTCGGCAGAGGGGCCTCAGCACGATCAAACTACAATATACCTCGTGCCTTCGCGTTCCTAGTCCTCTTCTTCTTCGGCATAAGAGTTGTAGTGGCGTCGGGAGCTCATCAGTTAAGCTTCTATAATTTCTTTCATCATACAGCTCATCAGTTAAGCTTCTATTACTCTCTTTCAAGCTACCAGATTTTTACTCAAGCAACATCGACTCATCAGTTTTACTTTGCAAACATGACATGAAATCTTTCTTTTCCCGGGTTAACTCTCCAACAATCAACTTGACTTCCCCAAGTTCAGTTTCTTGTTGTTCCAGATGGAGAAACTTCCCATTTTTCTCATCCAATGCAGAAGTTACATCTGCATGTTCATTCTCTAATATTTCCCTAGAATTTCTCTCAATAGAAAGTTCATCAGTTAAGTTTTTTAACCTTTCCATCAAGCTTCTAATCTCTTACTCAAGCAGCGCCAGCTCATCAGTTTTACTCTACAAAGCTGCTATCAAATCTTGCTTTTCTCTTGTTAGCTCTCCAACTATCAACTTGACTCCCTCCAATTCAGCTTGTTGCTATTCCAAATGGACTAACTTCCCATTTTTCTCTTCCAAAGCAGAAGTAACATCTGCAAGTTCATTATCTCTACAATTTGAATGTACACAAACTTGATTTGCTATTTAGTTGAATGTACTCAAATTTCCTCCTATCATTACGATTGTTAGCTTCTTAATTTTTATGTATTTTGAGGATCCTAACAGAGTATCAACATAAAGCAACTAGTCAAAATTCATATCCAATCCAAAATTAGTACATTAACCTTCTTCTTACTACAAAAAATTGAACAAATGGATACAACACATAACACATAAACTCCATATAGTATTTGCAGAATGCTTTATTCAACTCGAGCAAATGTCCGAATTCTTCTAAATGCCAGGATTACCAGCTCTATTACCATGATGGTTTCAGTTACCATTAGTTGGACTCAATAAGGGATGATTAGTCGATTTGATAGAAACCACCTAAAAGGACTTCATCTAAAACCAGGAAAGCTCAAAATATCAAGTGCCATCCATTCTAGTTCAGTTTCTAATAACAAAGCAATACTAATTCAGCTGAACAGAAAACATTTCAACTCATATCCAATTTGAAAACCATAACCTTAGGTTCAACAGAACAACGAAATGGTCGACTAGAAACTACATTGCACTCGAAATCCCCAAATTTGCTCAAATCAAATCAATTTCAATTATGCCCTTCTAAATCAATTTTAGACAAATTCATTACCCACGCACTGGAATCCAATCTCAATTTGTAATTTATCTGGGGAATGATCGTCTCTCTTAACGTCGGCCTCTGCATCAACCGCTTGCACATCGTTGTCGGCGTCTTGTTTTGTCAACCCACGACCTCTGCCAACACCAACGATACAACCACTTCTAACACGAACCATTGCCGCCACGCTTTAGGGAGAAAATGTCCACCAAGATTGAACAATGTATCGCCTCTGGTTTCTCTATCGTGGGAGGAAGAAGACGATGATAACCTAACGCTTTTAAAAGCGTTTAATATAATGCGGACGACACGCTTTATACTTCCACGCCCCTCGGGTATGACCCGCTAGAGGGGTACTCTTTGAATCTCACGCTTCATGAAGCGTAAGCGTATGGTCCCGTGTGCGCCGTGTGTTTTTTTCCTGGACATAAAGATTTTCGGTAAATAAAATCTTATATAATCCTAAAGAAATACAAGATCCATTCATTGAAGAAAATGGTTTTAATAAATACGAACTATCTGAGTAAGACGTAGAATAGTTTAAGCCCTAGCCAATAAGCTTCATCAATATAACACTAACAACTCACACTTCTGTTAGGCCTTATTTATAATATTAACATGAATACTAGATATTGTTAAATTGAAAGGGAATATTGCCTTACACCCACTAGTATAAATACACTCTATTAATGTGTCATTCTCTCCTAGTACGCAAGAATCTATCCTGCTTTCACTTTAACCCCAACCCAAAACCCTATTTAATGTTATAATTAAAGCTCATCCAATCACTTTAGCCCTATTCGCTTTTTCTTCACCCACTGCCACCTCTCTCCATTCCCTATTTGCCCTAATTAAAAAGAAAATAAAAACCCACCAAACTTCATACATATATGGATGGATTACTTAAAATTAAGCAAATCAACAAATTAAGCATCTGGGTTTTGGTCCAAAGCAGCCCTAGATTTATTTGGTCTACAAACAAAGGCATATGGAGATGGAATGGGAGAAAACTTTATTTATAATTAATCACCCAAAGCAAGCTGCTCAGTTCTCTACGGATTGGTCGGTATATGTAGCCTGACTGATTATTGTTCACAGCACTCTCTTGTTTTCTTTCTCCCATTTGGGTGGTTCTGTGTGCAAATCAACCCAGCAAGAACCAAGACAGACAAACTACTTCTGCAAGAAAGCAAGAAAGACCAGTTCAGCTAGCTAAGCTAATCAGGCAGCTGTTTATTCCTACCGTTGGATCAAAAATTCAAAATCAATCTGATCTGCTTTCATAGGGCGGCGGATCAGAGGATAAGAGAGAGATCACTAGAGCATAGTTTCTTCGAGGAGGAGAGAAAAAAAGTGGGTTATTGTGTTATTGTTATTGTTACGGGGAGCGGAGGAGTGCCTTTCTATAACCTCGGGATAGGTGGCGGTGGCGGTGGGGGCTATTCCAATTACTCTGGTGGAGATGTATTCGGCGGGAGCGGCGGTGGCGGTGGCGGTGGCGGTGGGGCCCGGCCTCAGGTTTAACACTGACATTTTGTCCAACATCTTTTGTGCTTTCCTAACACAGGGAGAAGCAAGAGAAATTGGAGAAAAGGGGAGTTCCCCAATTTATGTTTAGGTACAAATTTTGTGTGTAAAATTAATCTGATTTTGAATTTGGGTAGAGTGATTACTGAAACTCAAACTTGGGGCTTTTAATTTTCACATTTGTATTTGCAAGCACGTCTTCTCTAATTTCCACCTACTTGGCTTCCTAATCCTATATGATTAGATTGGGTGGTGGTGGTGGTGGTGGTCGTCATCTATATAATGTTGGTGGTTTAATTTGATTTGTAGAGGTTGCTTTCATTGGTGTGGTTGTTGCCTAAATTTGTCTTATCCTTAAAAAAATGAATAAGATATGAGTTAAGTTTCTTCTGGCAGAAGTTAAACGGAACGAATGCTAATTCAAGGCTAGCAAATACAGTACTGGTATTTCTTTTCGACAAAAAATATATCTTATGCTCTTAGGTTTGTAACTTCACACTCTTTTAAGTTCCTCGTTACATTATGATGCATTATTTCACTGTTTTCGTCTAATTTCGTTACTACATTCAATACGTGTTTATTTATTTATTTTTTTATTTTTATTTTGGGCACTGCCCGTAAGAAACGAAACGGAAACCTTGTGGTACTACTTGACTAGATGTCTGAAGGCCTACATTCAATGGCGATGTGAAAGCGATTTGTGTGAACGTGAGGTTCTTTAGACGAGATTATGAATCTTGGAAATGAAATTTGATGCTTGAAACCCCTATTTAACATTGAATTGTGCAGTTCGTGATATTTATATCCACTTATCTATTAATCCGAGTTTGCTTCAAATGAAACCAACTATTATCCTATAACATGCGGAGTATTCAGATTCTTTGGATTTTCTTGATCAAAGGGTTGATGTTCTTTCTTTTTTATTATAGGTGGGGGTACTTTTGTCATTTTACTTCTTTTAACAAAGTATTCCTTTTGTTTTATTTCTTCAAGCTTCATTATTGAACGAAGGTTGGGATCGAACGATTTTCGATCGTGTTGCTCACTCCTTTGTCTTTCTTCCATCCGACACATTCGATTGGATGGTTTTCCCTAATAAAAAAAAGATCATGGCATAAAGTGGTAGTTTCTTCTTCCTTTTCGTATTTCATTACGTTATTTGAAATTCTGGGCCTAAACTATCTAAAATGAGTGTTTTGATGTTGGAAAATTCCATGGTTTTGACTTCAAATTTATGATTTGGATAGCATAATCTGAATCGATTTGATTTCAAATAATTGATTTGGCCATCCGACGCATTCGATTGACTTCCATGGTTTATGATTTCTAAAAGGGGTGTTATTTGACGTATTTGACTTTTGATTTGATTTCCATGGTTTTGACTTCCGTTTATGATTTGATTTATGTGTGAATAGAGAGGGTTTTTTATTTCTTCCATTTGATGCATTCGATTCATTTTTTGGTGATGAAGAGAGGTTTTTTGAATTTTGAGTGGCATACATTACTCGAACTTGACCATAACAATAGGTGTTAATAAGTTATCTGAGTATGGATCTAAAAGTACATTCTAATATTTTGAATGCACATTTCATTTTTAAAGATATAACCTCCTCCTTAAATTCAACATTTTTAAGACTCTTCAATGCACTTTTTTTTAAGAATGCATTTTTCAGATTTAAGGATATAAGTTTTCCGAACTAATCATAAAGGAGTAATACTAGGAAATGAGAATGTACTTTTCATACTTTACAATGCATTTTTCATACTTAATGATGTACTTTTACTACTGTTAAGAATGCAAATCTAGAATGCACTATTAGAATGCAACTTAATAATGGTCAATGAGATCATGTTACTATTGTCTTATGTAATTCACAAATGAAGCAATAAACATAGTTCTTACAAAAAAAATTGTGCATTAATGCAACACTTTTTTTTTGTGGGTGCATTAATGCAACACTTGTCATTCTGTACCTGGAAGTAAATCCAGTTTGGCAGGATTCAAGGTAACAAGTGCATTACAAAGATGTGATGCACTTTTCCTACTTTATAATGCACTTTTATATATTTGTAATGCACTTTCCCTATTTCATACTCAGGAGCTTGGTTGATAAATTCAAATCCGATCTTGCTTCTTGGAAGAGTAAGTTCTCTCCCGGTCTATGTTATGTCTACGGGATCCATTCCTAAGAGCAAGCCCAACAGATTCCCTATCACTTTCTCTAAAATGGAGAACCAAATGCCAAATTCTCCAAAAAAAATTAACCCAACTCCAACAGATTCTTCATTTTGGAGCATTGTATTAATGCATTTAACACTTTTTTACTTTTACCATATAAATTATTGTACATTACTTAATTAATAATTAATAAATTTTATCTTACTTATGGATAAAAATATTTTAAAATCTTAACCTAATAAACGATAAACTATTTGTTATTTGACTTATAGGAAAATAAAATATAATAGAATCTTATCTAATAAATAAAAAATTATTTATAATTTGACTAATAAGAAAACAATTTTTTTTTAAAATCTTAGACTTATAAATGATAAATTATATGTTATTTGACTAATAAGAAAATAAATACTTTAGAATATTAGAATAATAAATGACAAATATTTATTATTTGATTAATATTAAATAAAATATTCTAGAATCTTAGACTAATAAATGATAAATTATTTGTTATTTCACTTATAAAAAAAATAAAAACATTCTAGAATCTTGATTTTATAAAGTGATAAATAATTTATTTAACTAATAAGGAAATAAATATTTATAATTTTAAATATAAATATGAACATTTTTTCATTTCATTCAAATAATCAATATTTTTTCATATTTGTCTCAATTTAAAAAAAAGTGTAATTGCTTATTGATTTGGTTCAAGAAAATGTATTTTAACCCTACAAAGCAAAAGGAAAAGAAAAAAAATAAGATTTTGGGGATTTGGAGATCACCCTATATTTGGGGAAGTCTCTACCATATTTGGAGAATCTCTCTATAATGGAGAATGGGATGGAGAAACTGTTGGGGCGAAAAAGTGGCCCAAATTCCCCAAAATTTCAATTTTCAAGAATTTGGGGAATCTGTTGGGGATGCTCTAAGGAGGTTTGTGATCGTTTGGACCAACTTACTAGAAATTTTATTTGTAATATCAAAATATATTATAAAAGCTGACCGTTCACATTGATTCTAGCTCTACCTCATATTTAAAAAAAATTATTATATTATTTCAACTTCTCTATTATTTTTATTTTTATTTTTCATAATATCTATCTTTTGCTCAGCTATCTTAGAGAATATTTATGATAAGATTTTTCAGCTACAACTAATTATAAGACCTGTCTATAATTACATATTAAAGTTACACCTTTTCGTGCCACCAGAACGATTCTTGCCCCCACCTCATATTTTAAAAATTAATTTTTATTTATATTATTATAACTTCTTTCTATTAAATTCTTTTCAACTATTTAAATTTATCTCTAACATCAAACAAATATCTATTTAGAATAACAATATCTTTTGATTTTCTAAAGCTTCCTTATACAAGTATTTAAAATTAAAGATAAAATATTTAAAATATTTTAGAATAAATGTAAATCTTTTAGCATATATTTTTTGATGAATTTATTTATAGATATATAGTGATTTTATTTTATAAAGAATTAATGTTAAAAATTTATAATTTTTAAAATTAATAAAAATAGATAATAAAATATTTAATAGATATATTGAAATACTCCGTATTTGATAAACTCTAAATTTACGTACATGAAAAGTAATAAAATATGAAGAATATAATACTTGATTAAAAAATTATATACACTCTACGAGCAATAAATTACTTATATTAAAGTTTATATTATATTTTTATTTATTTATTAATATCCTATTTATAATGTCTATAAAATATCGAATCGTAGTCGTACATGGTACGACGGGTAAAACTAGTTACAAATAATTTGAATGGCGGAAAACATATCCACCTTGTTGCTTGGAACGATGTTTGTCGTCCTAAGGAGGAGGGCGACCCCGGGATTAGAACTATGAGGCCTCTGAATTTGGCTATTCTAGGCAAGCTCGGGTGGCGCTTCCTCCATGATTCTAAGGGTCTTTGGAGAGTTTTTCTCAAGGCCAAGTACGTTCGAACCAATGGATCGCATGTTACCGCTGCTTCCTCCACTTGGCAGGGCCTTCAAAAAACTTTGAGGATGGTTTCAGGGGGATTTTGTTGGAATCTTGGCAATGGAGCCACTATTCGAATTTGGTTTGACTCTTGGCTCAGTGAGGGTCGTTTGTTGGACGGGGTATTGGCTCGTGTGGATGATGATCTGTTGTAGTTCACTATGAAAGATTTGTGGAGAATTGATGCGGCTGGCTGCTGTTTCTATGAACGAGTCCGAGGATGCGGAGGACACGATCACTTGGCATTACGCTGCTAATGAGAATTACTCGGTGGTGACGGCTTACAAGTTCGCTATATCTGATGGACCGGTCTCTTGGAATGATAGTTGTATTTTTAATAGAATTTGGCGGCTACAAGTGTAGGAGCACATTCGCACCTTCATGTGGCTCGTGGTCATGGGAAGTATTTGAATGAACGAGGAACGTCAGTGGCGCCACATTGCACCTAGTAAGTTGTGTATTCTTTGCAATGCGGTTGATGAATTTCTTCTCCACTTGTTTAGGATTGCGCCGTGGTTTTAGGTTTGTGGAATTCAACAACTCGTCCCAATGGTTTTTCTGATTTCTTTCAATTAATTGTCGTTTGCAGGTTGGGTGAGGGCTAATCTCACTTGCTCTTGGAACAATCTGGATGGACTTTCGTGGTGTCATAGTTCTTTGCGACGACCCTATGGTGGATCTAGTTGGTGGAACGAGAAGGTCTTCGGGAATGAGTATCGTGTCTAGGATGTTGCCGGATTTGTGAGTGCGAGAGCTAAGGAGTATGCTCAGGCCTGAAATGCTAGACCTTTGGCTAAACATAACACCATGAAGACTATGTCCTTGATCGCTTGGAAGCGGCCCCCGACGGGCTGGATTAAGGTGAACTCCGATGGTGTGATCAGTAGTCACGGGCATGCCATGGCGGCTGGATTCATTTGTGACTCGGAAGGGCGTTGGGTTGGCGGTTTTGTCCACAACATCGGGACTTGTTCGGTTCCTTCGACGGAGTTGTGGGGTATTTTCTATGTCCTCAAACTTGCTTAGGAAAAGGGGTTCAAAATGGTTTGGTTGGAGATGGATTCGTCACTTGTGGTGCGCTTGGTTGGAAGGATTTGGCCAAGTCCCATCCTCTCTACGGTTGGGTCTCTCAAGTTCAAAGTTATCTCCAGCGGGATTGGATTACCGGCTTACCCATTCTTTGGGGAAGAGAATTGTATCATCGACTCCCTCGCGGAACTTGCTTTCACCTTTCCTCTTGGTTTTCATTTTCTTCCTGAACCCCTTGAGGTTGTTGTTGCGTTTCTTTCGGACGAATTTAAGGGGTGGGCTCGTCCCCGTCTCATTTACTTGTAGTTGTTCTTGTTTTATCTAGTTCCTAAGGGGCTTTTGCCCTTTCTCTTACGAAAATAAAATAATGCACTTTTATATATTTTCGTAATGGACATTCATTGATTACAAATAACTATACAAAGTTCAAATTTTCACCACTTTGGATGAAGGTATTAATTTCTATAAAAGATATGTGTTTGATACTATTGTGTGCACTTTTGTTTTTAGTACAAGTAGCCTATTAGCTCAAATGGGAGAGCGGTGTGTGATAACAATGAATTTGGTCGTGTAAATCACGACTATGCAAAAGAATCCAAACTAAATAAGAACCCTAATCTTTAGGAAGTCCGGGTCGAATCCGCATGGAGACAGATTTTATCTTTTGTAATAAATTTCGTGTCAAACAAGTAACAAAAGGAATTTGTATTTGTAACTAAGAATGCAAAACTAATAGATTAACAAGTTTGGGAATAACAATATTTGGGAAGATAGCTTAGACAAGCAAATATCCACAATTATATGACAAGTTGATCCTTGATTTCATTCAATATCTCATGGAATGAATTTTCCAATTCCTTTTCAATTCTAAGTAATAGCACCAGTAAGGATAAGAATATAATAGAATACAATTCTAGCATAAAACAACTCGTTTTATCCTAGATTGCAAATCAAATCTCTTCTACATGTGACTAGCACAACCAGATACATGCAGTTGCTACATCAATCTAGAGATGCTCAACCAATAACGCCTCCAAATCTAGCAATAGACTCAATAACAACAAACCCTAGTTGATCAGGCTAGAAATTATTGAAATAAATCATAAACATTCATGCAAGAGAGAAGATTAAGTCCATGCAATAGATAAGAAATTAAAAATCTCACAACTTTAATCAAAATAATGTTTCAATTGTCTGACTAAGCACAAGGACTTAGTTCTCCATAGAGAATATGTAAAACTTATAATGAGAATGAGAGTTCCTTCCCCCAAAAAACCCTAATATAAAGAAGGAAACAAGGTCTAAATAACATAAGTCTCTTGGATATAATCCCAAAATAAAATTACTAAGATATAATGCACTCGCAAACTGAACTCTTAGCCCAATAAAAGGCGGCGCCCGCTGCTAGTAACTCTCTCCAGCAGCTCGTCATCCCCTTGGTTTAAGATTCAAGTGACACTTCGGGGGCTATTTTGACTCCCTTCGAGTTGGAATTTGGACTCGGAGTAAAAATATGATTTGTAGCTCTTTCAATTACTTTTCCAATGATACCAAAATCAACTTCATCAGATCACTATAGCCTCCGAACGAAACCTTACAAGAAAGAGGTCTCAAACCAACAACTCCAATGGATGGCCCGAATTCAAGCGTTCTTTTCCCACAAGCTCTTGGGCCTTAATGATCTTCAAAAGTGACTTGCATAACTTGAACAAGCTCCACCTTCTTTCCTCGTCCAATCTCGGTTTCCATTCTACTCACACTTGTTCACCTTAAGATCTGTAAAATAACAAGAACAAGTGCAAAAATCCAAAAGTCCTAGACAATCTAAGACACTAAAGAAACTAACTAAAACTACAAAAAAAAATAACGCAAAAGAAACGTAAACATGCATCCTAAGCACTACCTATATGCAAGCTAGCAGTGTGGTTTGTGCACAAAGATGTAGGTTCGATTCCTACATTGGCTAATATGAGAAGTCGTGTCCTTTGATGTTACATACAAGACTAACATGTATATCTTTTATTATGCAGTATTATTAGTTTCTGATGCACTTTTACTTATTTATAATGCACTTTTTATATCTTTTACTGATTTGTAGTTCACTTTTTGTACTTTTTAATGCACTCTTTGTAGTGCACTTTTATACATTTAGAATATTAATGCACTTTTCCTAATTTGAATTAGCATCTTTGTACTACACTTTTCATAGTTTATAATAAGGTGGGAATGAATTGAGAGACATGCACACTAGTAATTTATTTAAAAGCATTAAATTTAATTGATCCAACGGTAGATCTTGCTCCGCATGTTTCATGTTAAAAGATAGTTTTACAAGTATCAAACTCCTCCATTTCCACATTCACCTAAAAAATCTCACATGAGGAATCCCTAATTGGGTCCTTAAAATTTAGAGCATCTCATATTATAGAGGTTGAAACTAAAATGAACAAATTACAAGAAATTGGATGTGAAATCGAGTAAAAAAAGAGGGGTTAAAATTGTAGGTTTTTTTATTTATTTAAAAAAAAAAATTTAACGGAAATTTTATAAAATGATGGAATTGATAATTGAGTATGTTTAGGTTACGGTAAGGAATTTTTTGAAAAAAATAAGAGGACACCAAAGAATAAGAAATTTTCTTGGACATCAAGAAAAAAACTCCAAACCTCGAGAATACAAAGAGAAATTTCCCAAAACAAAATAAAATAAAGGGAAATTTCACGTGGTAACCACAAGGTTTGACAAATTCCGCGTGATACAAAAGACTTTCTGAAATTCCGCATGATGACTTCAAAGTTTTACAAATTCCTAGTGGTAACCTTGTAGTATTATATAACTTAAAGAGTACGTAATTGACAATTAACCCTTATTTTTTACTTAATTACATAAAATAATCATATATTTAGGTCTTTATAAAACAAAATTCTTGATCTATCTTGTTTAGAAAAATCACCTAATTTTAATGCTCTTAGAAAAATAATAAAAAACAATATGTCAAATTTACAAATAATTAATGACACTATGTATATTTATTTTTAAAAATCACTCCATTTTTTATAAACAATCAAGCTTTTCATATTTCTATCACCATCTTTTATATTATAAAAAGTCGATGCAATTTTGAAAAAAATTCACCATTTTTCATTTCTTCAAAAAAAATTAAACTTTGTATTTATTTTTATGAAAGGTAAAATTTTAATGGAGAATTTAATATTTTGAAAACTAGGTGTATTTTAAAAAAACATTGCTTTTAAAAAAGAATATAAATTGGAATTTTTTAAAATAACAACATAGAGTGTTATGAAATTGTGTAAATTTATAATCTTCCAAAAAGGTTATAAAAATATGTGGTTTTCTAAATTTATTTGTAAATTTAAGATATTTTATAATTTTTCTGAAAGTAATAAAATTAGGTAATTTTTCCAAAAAGAAAAAGTAGGCAATATTTTTTTTATAAATATCTTGATATATAATGATTTAATGTAATTAAGTGAAAAACTAGGAAAAAATTTAATTACTTTTTAAGTTATATAATATTAAAAGATTACCACACAGAGAATTTATAAAACTTCAAAATTGCCATGCAGACTTTCCGAAAATCTTGTGTGACACGCTCAATTTGCCAAAACTACAATGCGGAATTTCCCTAAAATAAAACAACAAATCTTTATACACAATTTTTTTTTCCGAGCACACAAGAAAAATAGCGCATCATGATGCGTCACTCTTCATGAGGAGCTATGCAAACGGGTACCCTAAAAAGAATACGTGATTTGGTTGAAATCTATCGCTTTGTGAAGCATCTCTCTTCGCGAGTAGTAACGCTTTATGAAGCGTAAAACCTCACAATACATAGCGACACGTTACTTTCTTCCCCTTCCTTAGTATTCTCTATTGGTAGCCGGACAAGAGTCAATCGCCGCCGATAACCCCCATTTCCGTTAACCCTATCATTAACCTCTTTAAAAATTGCCAAAAAAAGGTGGTGAAAAAGTTATTGGCGGTTCTCCTACAGTGGCGTCGCCGGAAAAAAATGCAAATTCAATAGCCCAGCAAATTGACGCTGGGGCGGTTCTCCGGTGGAGGCGGCGCAGTCAAGTAAGTATGCCGATGGCAGTTACTCTAAACCCTAAAGCTTGAAATTGGATTGTTGAATTTTTCTTGTTGATTGTGGTTATCCCGACTCAATTCGAGTGATAGAATGTAGTTGATTATGGTTGGCTCGTCCTGCAATGGCCCCCAATGCTTGATTTGAAGCCTTCCATTTGGACGTAATTGTTAAAAATGAAGAAGTTGTGAATCTCTGAGTTTAAAGCAATGGTAATCTGACTAAGTTTAGAACAATTGTTAAAAAATTTCTTACCCATTGCTCGTCTACATGGTAATATAAATCTCTTACCCACATAATGAATTTGGTGCAATCACTGTTGGAGTTTTGATCACGTTGAATAGAAGAACAGATTGATCAAGCAATCCACATTTCCCATACATATCAACTAGAGAAGATGATATAAACGGATCTCCTCTTAGATTGAATTTCACTACTTGAGCATGAAGTTGAGTTCCTTACTCAAGTGCAGCTTGTTTGCACAAGACTTGATCAAGCTCGAAAAAGTATACTCATTAGGTTTAATTCTTGTCTCATGAAATCAACAAATTAAATAGACTCAGTGCCTTTATGGAAATAGTTATGCAGTCTCTTTGATCTAGAGTGAACATTGTACTTGGTAATCTGTCTATTCCAAGTAGAGCTCCTTGGAGCATATCCAAATGCTTAGACTATAATCACACTTTTTTGGTATGAAGTTGATTGAATTTTCAATGACACCTTGCAAATTAGCTCCAAAAGTAGAACTTCAGCTGAAAGCATGCTTTTATAGCTCATTTCGATCTCTTAGAGAGACAAGCTCACTTACTTAGGATTGGCTTCTGCTTTAAGAAAAGAGAAGATGCCTAAACTCATGCCTGCCTTACAGGGATTTTTTAATCAGTTTTTTGGTTAGGAGTTTCTTGAATATGTAGTTATTGTGAATGAGACTACCTTTCTTGGTTCTAGTATCAAATGGGTTGGTGGAAATGTTTATAAGGAAGATGGGAAATGATTGTAGGTATCTTTTTTGTTAGGAAGATGCCTAACTCATGCCTGTCTTTATGGTTTGATCTGTTTCCACAAACCCATTAATGAAGGAAGTATATGACACAATGTCACTTGAAGCACTCACCATGTCACTTGCTTTCGAGTACATGTCAGTCATTGCATTGCCCACAAAAATCTCCTTCTCAAACCCTAATTTGACAACATTTGAATGAAGAGCCTTTCCAAATTGATAAGATTTCACAACTCTACAAGCATTGAGCATACTAGAAAGCACATAATGATCAACCACATGGCCTTCAGTTAGCATCTCACAAGAACAAGAACCATTTGAAATATGTATTTGCATTTGGCAGCTCACCACATGACCAAGGGAGAATCCAATCTCCTGGAGTAGTTGTGAAGATATTGTCGCCATAACCAATCATAAAAATATGTATTTGCATTTGGAAGCTTGTTTCATTCTGAATATAGACAGATTTTTTGTTGTTAAGATTGTTTAATTGTTTCATGATCAGTTAGTTAATGTATATTTTGTTCTTGATATTTACTTTTTTATTTTTTTGAAGTTTTAGTTTGAATTGAATAATCATGTTGATCCTACAAAAGGAAAAGAAGATATACATATTGATATGTATTTGTGGGTGAAGATGGTGGTGGTGTAGGTGGAGTCGTCGGTGGTAATGAGGGAGATGTTGGAGGTCGCACTGGTGTTGGTGGAAAGTAGGATGTCCATGGATCGGATATGGATTTGGAGGGTGGTAGAGGTCTGGATGTACGAGTGGAGTTGGATGGCGGTGGAGCGCCGATGGGTCCCTCTATACCACCGGCTAATGTTGTGGTTGGTGATTCAACGGGGAAATCCACTCCGATTGACACGGGAAACGACTTTGGAAAAGATTGATGGGCCAAGACAGGTCTATCTGTATGTAATTTCATTCCCAAATTTATAAGATTTATAGCAAATTACAGAATTTAGATACAGAATTTAGATACTATTGTATTGAATTATAATATATTTATGTTGATGGTTTATGGTTGATTATATATCTTAGTTTTAGATTATGAATGGTCAAATGTGATATAAATATTTAATTAGTTTTGAATATGGATGTAGTTTAGTTTTATAAGTGATTTGAAAACATAAACTCGATACATGAAAATCATGTATTGAAAAGAGAACATATTTATGAAATTATGTTATGAACAAATTCAGATCCATATTTATGAACCATGGGAATGCAAAGTTGAATATCAAGAGCATATAATGAAAGAAACAATTACAACAGGCGTTTCAAGAGAGACGCGCGTCTTTTTCTACTCCCGTCTCGATGCCGCCGCCTCGGTCGAAAAAGCAGAACATAAGACATGCGAGGTCACAAGACATATTAGTGGAGCAGCGTGCTCAGCTTCAGCCTCGTCCGAAGAAGGCTAGGACGGGGCCCATTGTAGATACGTTGATTTCAGCGCTGCAGGACGTGGAGATAGAGCAGCATATTGGGTATATGCAGACATGTCAAGATATAGGGTCATCTGCTCCTATATCAATTGGGGATACCGATTGATGGAGACGTTGTGGTTAGACAGATTTTTAGCGTCGGGGATTTCCAAAGTCGTGTCATGGAGATATTAGGGCTCACTTCTCAGCAGAACAACAATATAAGACCTCCATACCAAGTAAGGATTTTGAGGCTATCATACTTCATATGTTGTAGATGGGCGGGACCCACAACACATAGCGTCTGCGTACTTGATGTGGTTACTTAGCCATAGTCAGTTCTATGACAAGAGCACCAACAAGGCGAGGACTATATATTTACAGTGTTTGATGGATCATGGTGTTACCAGCATATTCGCATGGGGTGTTGTGGCATTGGCTCGCATATACCGCCATTTGGGCATTGCATCTCGCTAGGGGTCAGCGGGATTGAGAGGATGCATGCTCATTCTGAAGGTATAATAGTATTGTGATTAAGTTTTGGTTGGTGTATAACTTTTGTTATTTCGGTACTCATTTTAATTTAATTTTACAGGCTTGGATACTGGAATACTTTAGAGATTTTCGTGGTCATTCAGTGTTGAATTTGAACGCTTTGATGGATGACCGAGTGGGTGCCCGAGATAGGAATGACCACCGATTAGGGCCGAAGAAGCCAGAGCGCTTGGAGGATATTCTGAGGGTTATGGACAAGATTCTTGTTGATGAGGTAAAAGTGTTAATAGTTTCACATATTACTTCTTATTGAGTTGTAATGCAAATTATTTTTCTGAGATGCAGGTTTGTTGGACGCCTTGGAACCGAGACCTAGATTTTGAGATGGAGTATCGGATTTCTAGGTACAAGGAGTTCTACATTGCTTCAATATTTCTGAGCCATACCATCCTGAGAGATGTCTACGCCAATGCTATCGTGTGTAGACGACTCCCCAGGATCCAATTGTGCCGCGTGTAGTCTCGCGTACAAGGGAGATAAACACCTATAGTCTTGTGTTCCAGAACCCAAGACTTGTATTGTTATGAGCGGTATGACCACCTGATTGACCTCTAGCAGCATTTCGTGGCTCGGTATCCTTGGTAGGCGGACCCTGCATATCTTGACTGGTTCAAGGGGGTGACACATCCATATATAGATCCTAGATTAACCCGTTAGAACCGTCCTCGGGAGTCCGCTGCCCATCCTGCAATTATGGTGGACGTTACTGTGGTATGTTAATATGTAATACAAATTATGGTGGACGTTAGTATTGTATTTAATGTGCTCAATAAATTGTGCAGCGGGCGCAATATGCAGTTGGATACGCACTAGAGGCTTTATAGGAAATGCTCATGGATCATGCCGCTAGTCCATACCTGTAGGAGATGCTGAGCATTTTAGCGGATGGTGTTTCGCCCTACCTCCACCCGTGAGTAGGCCATTTAGGGATTCTCAGTACTCTTGCGGAGAAGGCAGCGAGGTTCGTCGTGCTGGGGAGGGTAGTAGTACAAGGGGTGTTGGTGTTCAAGATAGTAGGACCGGGGGTGTTGATGACAGTTTTGCGTCTAGGGATGGTGTTGGAGGTGATGTCACCGGGGCTAGGGATGGCGTTGGAAGTGTGGGAACCGGGGCTAGGGGTGGTGTTAATGGTGTGGCACCGGAGCTAGGGATGATGCTGGAGGTAAAGGCGCCGGGGCTAGGGATGGTGCTGGAGGTGACGGCACCAAGGATGGGGAGTCCTAGTTTATTCAGGATTGAAGTATATTATTGTATGTGACATTATCTTCATCATAATATAACTCATGTTTTTATCAGTTTTTTTGTTATAGATGGTATTGTTTTGAGTGCAAATGATTTGAATTACCTTGTCCATGTTTCATCTAAATTCTTAACCTTGCATTGGATTATAATTTTCATACACAACTATTAAGGGGATTAAAACGAGCAAAAGACCTGAAGCTATGTGATCAGATCAAAAAATCTCATTACAAAATACTCTTGCTTATTAAATTTTTCCAAGATCAATACTTGCAATGGATGTTCATGTGCTTTCTAGATACTCCTTATTTTGCAGGTGTTGTGAATTTGAGGCTGTCAACCCTCTTGTTGTTGCACATGAGAAGGCAGAGACATGTAAAGACTCCCTAAGAGATGAACATATAGCAGTTAAGGTTGTGGATATATGGGAAGGTTACACTTTCATCTCTAGCTTCTGCAATTTCATATGGGAAGGTGTCTATTATGGACTTGTATTGCTTTCATCAGTTGAATATTGCTTAAGTTAAGCATGTTTGCTTTATCTCCATGTTGTTCTAGATAACAAAACAAGCTGGGGAAAAGGAAGGCAGTCGGCCGATGAAAGCAAATGCATGGCATCATCGTGAAGTTGGAATTGAGAAAAGATGGAAAAGAGAATTGAGAGACATATTGTGGAACTAACTGTGATGGTTAGTTTATATCTTTGTTTTATACTATGTGTTTAGACTATGTGCAATATTAGAGTCCATTATCAAGGGAGAATAATGAAACCCTATTTAGAAAGTTAGTTTATATCTTTGTTTAAAAACGAAGCTTGACTTGCTCTATTTATACTCATTGTAATTTAATTTTTAATTTGAAACCACATTTTTTGGTGCTTCTCAGAACAATCTGCATCTCTTTGCTTGCGTTGGTGGGAGTATTTGATCCATACACTTGATTATTGTCACTGCTTTCATTACTGTGGCATTGACTTATGTCCAACTTGCTGCTGAAGATCATGAATGGTGGTGGAGGTTAGTAAAATCCTCATTGTTATAGTTGCAAGGTGAGCAGTTCTCTAAATCCCATCACACGTACTTTCTTCATCAAATTAGTTAGTGGTTTAGCTAAATTATTTTTGTTGTTGTTTTAGGTGCTTGATTAATAGTTGACAATTGTGAAGGTTGCACCTAGTAAGAGCTTCAGTATAGTTGTGATGAGGCTGGAGACGAGAATGTTGCACACTATGGATTGCTAGTGGTTTAGCTAATTGATAATTTATGTGGCTTATTGATAGCTCGCATATAGGAGTAATTTAGATGCATGTTTTATATATGTTTTGGTTAGTTTTTATGTAGTTTTTAGGTTTTTGTGTTGTCGGGTATTATGCGCTGGTCTGCTCGGTTTTACAGGTTTTTAGGTTTAGGAGCAACAGCGGGGCGAGTGCAGATGGAACATGGTGGTGATGGACGAGATGGACGAGGCTAAGGAAGCTAGGATGCACTAGGATGAAGAGCCAAGGCAAGGAAGATCGAGCTAAGAAGAAGAAGAAAGGCGCGGGATCGAAGTCGCGTAGCAACGCCGCGCAATGCCATCTGAGAAGCAATTGCGCGGGGAGGAGATTGTGCGGCCGCGCAATATGGTGCCAAGCCGCGCAATCTGGGGTTTCTCACGGACGCATATTTGGGCCGATTCTTAGTTTTGGGCTTTGATATTTTGACTTATGGGCTTGTATTTTGGCCGAGATGTGTGTTTAAGATATAATGTTTGAGGGTTATTTTTAGAGACATATAAATACTTTATGTTAGTTTATTTTTAGATAACTTTTGATCAACTTTGGAGGCTAGGATTTCTTTGGAGAGAGTTTTCTCAAAGGAGCAATCTTTGAACCTCTTGTAAGTTTGATTTTAATTTAATTATGCATTGCTAATTCCTTTGTGTTTGACTAGTTATTGAAATCATAGATTGCATAATATTGTGAGGTTTGATTGATTCTCATCAACTTCAATAGGTTTTATTCCCTGTGCTTAATTGAATCAGAATTATTCTAGGGTTTTGTTAGATTGATCACCTAATAGAATTTCTAAGTTAATTTACAACTAATCTGATCAAGTCCCGTTCGGGATTGATTAGATAAAGTAGCATCTATAATTGTTTAGACCCGTTCGGGCTATTCAGTTGTAGAAGGGAATAAATCCACAATAACTTAGATGACTGTTTGCTCTAAGTGTTTGATTTTATTGATAACTTGATTCGTAAAGCTGTCGTTTAATTGAATCTAGACGTTGTTGTAGGTTGTTAAATGACTAGGGTTGTTTAGACTGTTAGTTCTTTCAACTATTTATGAAGTTCGGGTCATAATCCTTAGTAGGAGTATAATCCACAATAGATTATTCAAGGGAATTGAGAATCAAGATAATCAATGATCAATAAGCATATCTATGATGGATTTAACTAGTTGAACATATTTCTCTCATATATATTCACAATCAACTTTTGCATTCATAGTTAGTTTTATTCTTGCATATTAGGTTAGATTAATAATTCCAAAAACCCCCCATATAAGTTACTTGGCACTTAAGTAATAACATTCATACACGAGTCTCTGTGGGATCGACCCCTTGCTTACCATTCTACTCAGATTGGTCAAGTTAGGATTCTTTGATAGGTAAACGATTGAAAAATACCTCATCAAATTTGGCGCCGTTGCCGGGGACTCGTCGATATTTGTGTTTTTACTTTTGTGCTGTTTTGGGTGTGAACCTGTTATATGGTTCATACCCGTGCTACTAACTCATCTCCTCTACTCTTTGATCCAGATATTGACAGGACACTCTTCAAGCTAAGGAAGGAAATCCGGAATCACTTTTAGGCCTTACCGTTCTTTCTTGAAGAATCTGACTCTGAATCTGAATCTGCTGAGATGGGTGACCAAACTCTGAGACAGTTGACTGCACCAAATCTGACACAACAACCATTGGCGGTGCAATTCCCTGTTCTCGGTGAGGGAGTCAAGTTTGAGCTGAAATCCGGGTTGATCCACCTTTTGCCTTCATTCCATGGGCATAGTGGTGAAGACCCCAACAAGCATCTTTCTGAATTTCATGTTGTGTGCTCAAGCATGAAGCCTACTGATGTAACTCATGACCAGATCACGCTGAGAGCCTTTCCTTTTTCTCTCAAGGATCAGGCTAAAGACTGGTTTTACTACTTGGCTCCGGGAAGTATTGATACATGGGCTAAGATGAAGGAAGCTTTTTTGGAGAAGTACTTCCTTGCTACAAGGCTCAACGATCTAAAAAAGCGAATCAATAACATTGAACAAGAAGCGAATGAGTCCTTATACGAGTATTATGAGAGGTTCAAGAGGTTGGTAGCCAGCTGTCCTTTCCATGGCTACACTGATCAAGACCTGATTCTATATCTTTTTAATGGCCTCTTGGATGATGAGAGAAAAATGGTCAATGCAGCTTGCCAAGGTCACATTCTCAACAAAACTCCTGCTGCTGCGTTTGACCTGTTTACACAACTGTCTGAGGGCACAAGACAGTTCAGAAAAGAGACTAGCTCGAGAGCTGCAAATTCAGTGGTGGCTAATACAAAAATTCAAGATGAAGTCACTGAATTGAAAATGATGATGAAGCAACTGTTGCAGCAAGGTGGTCGACAACAAGTGAAATCTTGTGAAATCTGCTTTGATAACATGCATCCTTCTGACGCTTGCCCTACACTTCAAGATCAAAACGCTGAGGTGAATGCAGTGGGAGGATATGGACCACCTAGGCCGAGTTATGATCCCTTCTCCAACACCTATAATTCAGGCTGGAGGGATCATCCTAATCTGAGGTACGGAAATTCAAACAATCAGCAATACAATCAGCAGGGTGGCCAATCTCCATATAAGCCACCTTTTCAATCCCGTCCTCAGGGGGGCAATCAGAATGCTATGTCTACTGAAGATATGATTCGGACTCTTGCACAGACTGTGACTACAATGAAAGGCTCAATGAGCCAATTTCAACAGGAGACCAAGTCTAGCATTCACAATCTAGAGACTCAAGTTAGTCAAATTGCCAATGTTGTAGGCAAACTGGAAGCTAGAGATTCAAGTAAGTTGCCATCTCAGACTGAGCTCAATCCGAAACAGAATGTCAATGCTATTACTCTAAGGAGTGGACGAGAACTTCAAGTAGAGCCCATGGACGGGCACATACCAATCAGAAAGGGTATAACAGAAGAAAATATCAAGCTGACAGATGAGATTCCAAGTAACTCGTTCGGGGATGAAGTGCTCGGCCAGGCTGCTGAAAGCGCGGCCGAGCAATTGACACCTCGCGTAATTGATTCCCAGTTGGAATTGCGCGGGGACGAGGCGGCTGAAAGTGTGGCCGCGCAATCGCCAAGCCGCGCAATGCAGTCTCAGTCGAGATTGCGCGGTTTGGCTGCTGAAAGCGCGGTTTGGCTGCTGAAAGCGCGACCGCGCAATTTGAGGCGATCCCGAGCAATCTGGACGTCAATGCTGATTCGTCTGAAACCCCTCTGAAGTCTTATGCACCGGTTCCACCCTTACCAGAGGCATTAAAAGAGACCCTAAAGCTAGAGAACGACAAGGAATTGTTCGAGACGTTCAGCAAGTGTGAGGTAAACATTCCTTTACTTAAACTGATTAAAAGCATTCCTAGATATGCTAAGTTTTTGAAAGAATTGTGCACCATAAAAAGAACTCAAAAGCTAAAAGGGAAACAGAAAATCTCTGTAAGTGAACATGTGTCTGCTGTGTTTCAAAGGCGTATGCCTCAGAAATGTGGTGACCCTGGCATGTTCACTATTCCCTGCATTATTGGTGAGACAAAAATTGATAAAGCCATGCTAGATCTAGGTGCTTCAATTAATGTTTTACCTTACTCTGTGTACAAACTGCTTGAATTGGGTCCTCTACAAGAAACTGGTGTTGTGATACAGTTAGCTGATAGGTCAAATGCTTATCCTAAAGGAATAGTTGAAGATGTGCTTGTAATGGTTGATAATCTGATATTTCCTGCTGATTTCTATGTCTTAGATATGGACCATGATAAGCATGTTGCACCTATTTTGCTAGGTAGACCTTTTCTGAAAACAGCTAAAACTAAGATTGATGTCTGTAGTGGTTCTCTTACTATGGAATTTGACGGGGAAAGGGTAGAGTATAATATTTATGATGCAATGAAATACCCTCCTGAAGATTCCTCACTATGCTTAGTTGATGTAGTAGAGCCACTTGCTCAAGAATTCTTCAATATACATGAATCAGAAGCTTTAAAGTCCACCTTGGAAAATGCTATTATGAATGAAACTTCGGATTTGGATTTAAAGACTGACCTGCAGGAAGTGGTGGCAGAGTTGAATGCTCACTTTGAGCGTCCGCTTATGCCACCGGGCTCAAAGCCCATACCACTAACCTCGCCAAGCGAGAAGCTTTTGCCATCTATTGTGCAGGCACCAGTGGTAGAATTGAAGCAGCTTCCAGATCATCTCAAGTATGCTTTCTTATGTGAAGGGGACACTTTGCCAGTAATTATATCCAACAAGCTTAGCAATGAGCAAGAAGGAAGATTAGTGGCAGTTCTGAGGGAGCACAAGACGGCCATAGGATGGACCATTGCAGACATTAAAGGGATTAGTCCCTCAACATGTATGCATCGGATTTTATTAGAAGATGAAGCTACACCGTCTAGACAGCCCTAAAGAAGACTGAATCCCCCGATGATGGAGGTGGTGAAGAAGGAGGTGCTGAAGCTCCTTCAGGCAGGTATGATCTTTCCTATTTCTGATAGCAAATGGGTCAGCCCAACTCAGGTTGTCCCTAAAAAGGGTGGTATCACAATGGTTGAGAATCACAAGGGTGATCTCATTCCCACCAGAGTCCAGACCGGGTGGCGGGTGTGTATTGATTATCGCAAGCTGAATGTAGTAACCCGGTAGGACCATTTCCCATTACCTTTTATTGACCAAATGTTGGAACGACTTGCCGGTCATTCATTCTATTGTTTCTTGGATGGATATTCTGGATATTTTCAGGTAGCCATAGCACCAGAGGATCAGGAAAAGACAACATTCACTTGTCCCTTTGGCACCTTTGCATACCGAAGGATGCCTTTTGGACTGTGCAATGCCCCAGCTACATTCCAACGGTGTATGGTTAGTATCTTTTCTGAGTACATAGAAAAATTTATTGAGGTATTTATGGATGATTTTACAGTCCATGGGGATGATTTTGATTCATGCTTAACTCATTTGACACTAGTGCTTAAA
Organism: Fallopia convolvulus; assembly: GCA_964016875.1. Classification (NCBI taxonomy): domain Eukaryota; kingdom Viridiplantae; phylum Streptophyta; class Magnoliopsida; order Caryophyllales; family Polygonaceae; genus Fallopia; species Fallopia convolvulus. The sequence continues at coordinate 22,693,942 of OZ024734.1, read as the reverse complement.
AGATGTGAAGATACTAATCTTGTTCTCAACTCTGAAAAATGTCATTTTATGGTAGAACAGGGTATAGTATTAGGCCATGTAGTGTCTTCTAGGGGAATTGAGGTCGATAAGCCTAAGGTTGAAGTAATTCAATCTTTGCCTTATCCTACTAATGTGCGTGAAGTTCGTTCTTTTTTAGGCCATGCAGGATTTTACCGCAGGTTTATCAGAGACTTCTCCAAAATTGCCTCCCCCTTATGTGAGTTGTTGAAGAAGGAAGCAGAATTTGAGTTTGGTGATGCATGTAAGACAGCGTTTGATGAGCTAAGACTCCGCCTCACTACAGCTCCCATTATTCAAGCCCCAGATTGGTCTCTCCCTTTTGAGATCATGTGTGATGCCAGTGATTATGCAGTGGGGGCTGTTTTGGGACAGAAGAAGGGCAAGGCATCTCATGTGATTCACTACGCCTCTATGACATTGAATGAGGCTCAAAGGAACTACTACACCACAGAAAAGGAGCTCCTAGCAGTTGTGTTTGCATTGGAGAAATTTCGCTCTTACTTGCTGGGAACAAGAGTGATTGTTTATACAGATCATGCAGCGCTCCGCTATCTGTTAACAAAAAAAGAGGCCAAGCCAAGGTTAATCAGGTGGATCTTATTGTTGAGTGAGTTCAACATTGAGATAAAAGACAAAAAGGGGGCTGAGAATGTGGTTGCTGATCATTTGAGTCGTCTGGTGATGGAAGAACAGAAGAGGCCAGCGAGTTCACCCATTTAGGAGGAATTTCCAAACGATACTTTGTTTGCTATTAAGGTTGTAAAACCTTGGTATGCACACTTGGTTAATTTTCTGGTTACCGGTGAATTTCCACCAACTCTTACAAAAGCTCAGAAGGATAAGTTAAAAAGTGAAACAAAATACAACATCTGGGATGATCCATATTTGTGGAAATACTGCGCTGATCAGGTAATCCGACGATGTATCCCGGATAATAAGGTAACTTCTATCTTAACTTTCTGTCATAATTATGCATGTGGGGGCCACTTTAGTTCTAACAAAACTGCTAGGAAGGTATTGGATGCATGACTTTACTGGCCAAGCATTTTTAGGGATGTTCATGGTTTTTGTAAATCCTGTGACCGATGTCAAAGGGTTGGGAATATGTCCCAAAAGAATGAGATGCCTCAAACTCCTATGATTTTCTGTGAAATTTTTGATGTTTGGGGCATTGACTTTATGGGTCCATTTCCCAACTCTTTTGGGAACTATTATATCTTACTTGCGGTGGACTACGTTTCCAAATGGGTGGAAGCGAAGGCCACCAGGACTGACGACTCTAAAGTGGTGACAGATTTCTTGAAGACCAACATCTTTAACAGATTTGGAGTCCCTAGAGCTTTAATTAGTGACAAGGGATCCCACTTCTGTAACAAGATGGTGAGTGCATTGTTAAAAAAATATCATGTCACACACAGGGTTTCTACAGCATACCATCCTCAGACGAACGGCCAAGCCGAGGTGTCCAACAGAGAAATCAAGTCTATTCTAGAGAAAACTCTGGCACCCAACAGAAAGGACTGGAGTGTTAGGTTGGATGATGCACTATGGGCGTATAGGACTGCTTATAAAACGCCAATTGGGATGTCACCATTCCGTTTGGTGTTTGGCAAAGCATGTCACCTACCAGTGGAAATTCAACACAAGGCATATTGGGCAGTAAAGAGGTGTAACATGCAGTCAAATGAGGTGGGCGAATTCAGAAAGCTTCAACTCCAAGAATTGGAAGAGATTAGGCTTGAGTCTTATGATAATGCATCAATCTATAAAGAAAAGACAAAAGCCTGGCATGACAAGCATGTTTGGAGAAAAAGTTTCAAAGTGGGTGACAAAGTCCTCTTATTTCATTCCCGCCTGAAGCTATTCCCGGGGAAACTGAGATCCCGATGGATGGGTCCTTATGTGGTCGCTCGTGTCTATCCACACGGTGTTGTGGACATTTATGACAGTACTACTTGTGCCCTGTCTAAAGTTAATGGTCAGAGACTGAAGCCATACTTTGAAGGATTCAACAACGCCATCATAGAAGAAACGGCTCTACAAGAGCCGGAAAAAGAGCCTTAATATCCTTTTTACGTGAAGCTAAAGACGTTAAACAAGCGCTTCTTGGGAGGCAACCCATGTTTTAGGATAGTTTTGCTTTGATTTTTGTTTTACAAATTTTGTTTTTATTAGTTAGTTTAGGTAGAAATAATCCTCAAATTTTAGGAAAACTCGGTAAGCCATGAAGTACAGAAATACTTGGAAGAGGGACAGAAATTGCGTGGTCAAGCATTCTGTAGCCAAGCCGAGCAATGCCAACTCAGTTGGAATTGCGCGGCTTGGTCTGCTAAAAGCGCGGGTGCGCAATCCCGAGGCCCAAAGCCGCGCAATCCCAACTGGGAGGCAATTGCGCGGCTTCGTCATTGCGCGGCCGCGCAATTGTGTGCCAACCCGCGCAATCGACCAATTTTCGGGAACCCTTTTAATTAAAACCCGAGCCCTCTTTTCTACCCACTCTTACGCAGCAGCCCTCCTTCTTCTACCCCTCTCCCTCCTCCATTGAAGGCAAGGTTTCAAGCTCCTCTCAAGCCATTCCAAGCGGGATTTCAACCACAAATCAAGCCAACAACATCAACATCAACAAGGATTCAAGTAAGTGTCTCAAATATCCATTCAATTTCGGTTTTTACATAGTTAACTCTAGATCTAGGTTTCACTAGAAAAACCCGAATTTGACCCCTTTAGGCTCGGATTTAGGCTTAAGTTCTTCACAAAAGTTTGTTTATTGTATGATTCTAGCATAGATTCGTGTTTTATTTAAGCTTTTTGCATAAATCCGAAATCCACCCATAATTTGATTAAAATTTGATTAAATTGTTCTAGGTAGTGGGGGAAGTGAGTGTTTGAGCGATTATTTGTGAAATATTGTTGTGGTTGTCCTTGCCGGGACAACAAAAATTGTGTTTGCTTGGTCCGTTTGTGGTGTTGTGCAGGTTTCTGTAAACTTTTGGTATAAATTGCTCCGAAAAGAAGTAGAAGAGATACTGCATCATCATCCCGAGCCGCTTATGCTCCCCCTGCTGTGGTGGGAGAAAATACCCAAGAAACTTTTGGGATTAGTCTGGCGAAGAATGAACATGTGATCCGGTTTGAGCTCTTGAAACATAGAGAATGGAAAGCAACTAGGTTCATAGACTGGGAGTTGATGAATGCGATCGGGATAGCTCATTTGCTGAATGAGATTGGAACATACTTGCACATGGGAGAATTCTTGAAGCTGTGTGAACCCACATTCAAGGGGTTAACTTTGGAGTTTCTGAGTACCCTGTCTATTGATTTCAGGGGAGAGGGGAAGATTAAATTCTGGTTAGGAGGAGTTAGTAGGAAGCTTACTTTGAAAGAAGTCAACAGAGTGTTCGGTTTCTTCAATTTCCCTTCTACTAAGGATATGGTGTTTACTGAGACAGGGGCAACATGGGCTGATCATCATTTCTGGAGGCAAATTACAGGGATAGCTAAATATGAGCCTTCTAGAGAAAAAGCATCTCCCATTACTCACCCCGCCATTAAAGTATTCCAGAGATTCATTGGTAGCACCATGAATGCGCAAGGTGATGGGGGAAACAACTGTCCTAAGAAAGATGTAGTTGTACTGGCAGCCTGTCTAAAAAAGAAGAAGATGAACATGGGATCTATGCTTATGAACCACATGTACCATGTGGGAAACAAGGGTGGAGGATCTATCTGTATTGGTGGGATTGTGACCCATCTGGCTAAACACTTTGGAGTTGATGTGAGTAGGTTACAGGTTGACATTCCACCTGTTCCTATTGATTTTACGATGCTGAAGAAGATGGGAGCACTGTTCATTCACAGGAACTCTTATTACTGGGCGATTGGGGATTCTGGGCGAGTAATGAAGCTTCCTGATGGGAGCCGAGTGAGGATTGGAGACAACCCAGCTAACTGGTTCATTGATGTTCGGGATGGTGATTTGAGTGTTACCGACGGCAGGGGCCCAGTTAGGGGTAAAAATAAGGCCCCAATTATTGTTGAAGAATCTGAAGAGGAGGAAATGGATGAGGATTTCATTATGGTTGAGGAGGAGGAAGAAGAAGAAGAGGAAGAGGAAGAGTCCGCTGAGGCTGAAGACACATAGGAGGAGGATGAGTCTGAGGAGGATACCCAACAGCAACACTTTGACCCATCTATACCAGCTGGAGGTGATACACAGTACAGCCAGATGATGGAGATGATGAGACAGATGCAGTTGGAGAACACGCAGCGCTACAACAGTATGACATCTCACATCGATCAGGGTTTTCAAGACATGCGTGGTTATGTGGATCAGAGGTTCACATCATATCAGACTCATCAGGATCAGCAGCTTGCTGCTTTTCAGGCCCGCCAGGATGAGCAGTTCAGACTGCTCAACACTAGATTGGATGGCTGGAGTTCAGCGGGCTACCCTCCTCATCAATCTTATCCGTAGTACGCTTTTCCAGATCCACCGTATCCTCAGTTCCCACCATATCAGCCACCACCAGCTCAGCAGATTCCACCATACTATCCACCGCAGCCAGAGGTTCATCCGGAGTACCAGCCACCACCACCACAGGATTTTCCACCCTATTATCCGGACAACTAGGTTCTGTGAGTTTTTCTCTTTCCTTTACTTTTTACTATACTTTGGGGACAAAGTATGTTTTAAGCATGGGGGAAGGGAATTACTTGTTTGCATTGCATATAGTTTGCATTAGATTAGGTCATATTTAAAATTTTTGCATGCATTGATTAAAATTCTAAAAATGAAAAAATTAGAAAAAGTCGAAAAAATACAAAAATATTGCATTTAGGTTCTTATTTCCCCATTGTTTGATTCCTCTTGTGTTTCTAAGTTAAGTATAAGTTCTAACCCATGATTTGCATGATTTACTGAAGTTGATATGATATAAGCATGATCATTGATTAAATGACTTGATTATAGGATGGAGCATGTATTTAGCTTGAGTTTTAGATTCATTCTGAAGTTCTAGACAAAACAATTAGCCTTGTGAGATTTGATTTTTGGCCTTTCATGATATATTTGTTCTCTACATGCTTGAGTGTATCACCATGATTATCTAGCTCTAGAACTTGCGTTAATACTCTATTTTGAGGCTGCTTTATATGATTGAATGCATAGCATTAAAATGATTGAGGCAATGTTTCTTATAAGCCTATTATTTCCCTTCCTACCTTACAAGATCCATGTTTTTGACACCCCGTTCTTTTGAGCTTGAAACCTATTTTTATTAGCTCCTCAAAATGATCCATAGCCGAATAAGCTTGACCCATAATCCGGGATTTAGGACTTTAGGTTTTGGTTGTATTGTGTGAGTTATGTATAAGTATGGGGGAGTTGGATGAAAAGTAGGAGAAAAAGAGGAAATAAACTCTTGTGTTCAAAGGTGAAAAAAAAAATGAAGATGAAGTTTGTTGCAAAATAAGCAAAAGAAAAGGTGCTTAAATGTTATTATTCTTCATTAGCAAAGTAAGAAAGAGTTGAAAAGAGGTAAAAGAAAAGAAAAAAAAAGCAAAGTGTTTAAATGTAAATGTAATGTAGTTGATAGAAAGAAGTTGGAGGAAGTTGAGAAGAAAGTGTTGACTTGAGTTTAGGATTAGTTCTTTATCCCGAATTTAGCACCACAGGCCAAATGTTATCCCTTTCAAATTTCTCTTTACCTTGGCCCCATTACAAGCCGGAAAAAGACCTCACGATTTTTGTTATGTATTTGATCCCTAGCGGTGGAGATTTAGAACTCTGATGCAAGCATATGGTAGTCTAGTTTTCATTGGTTGATTTTGAGTGAAACACATACCCTTTATAAACTTGAGTGTGGAGTGCAAAACACAATTTCCTTGGTGAGGTCTAGAATGAAAGAATGGTCTTTACTTTTTTCTAGTCATAATGCATGCTGAGAAGTCTTGGTTGAGTTTTTAATTACATGAGAAATGTTTGTTTGACTTGAGATGGATGTAAGATTGCATTTCTATGGTGTGATTGGATTTATGTCTTGCTTGAGGACAAGCAAGGGTTAAGCATGGGGGAATTTGATAGCTCGCATATAGGAGTAGTTTAGATGCATGTTTTATATATGTTTTGGTTAGGTTTTGGTTAGGTTTTGGTTAGTTTTTATGTAGTTTTTAGGTTTTTGTGTTGTCGGGTATTATGCACTGGTTTGCTCGGTTTTACAGGTTTTTAGGTTTAGGAGCAACAACGGGGCGAGTGCAGATGGAACATGGTGGTGATGGACGAGATGGACGAGGCTAAGGAAGCTAGGATGCACTAGGATGAAGAGCCAAGGCAAGGAAGATCGAGCTAAGAAGAAGAAGAAAGGCGCGGGATCGAAGTCGCGTAGCAACGCCGCGCAATGCCATCTGAGAAGCAATTTCGCGGGGAGGAGATTGCGCGGCCGCGCAATATGGTGCCAAGCCGCGCATTCTGGGGTTTCTCACGGACGCATATTTGGGCCGAGTCTTAGTTTTGGGCTTTGATATTTTGACTTATGGGCTTGTATTTTGGCCGAGATGTGTGTTTAAGATATAATGTTTGAGGGTTATTTTTAGAGACATATACATACTTCACTACAAGAAAAATGGTGAATGCCGACAGATGAGTGCCGGTGGACTCATCCGTCGCAAATATTGGCGATGGGGGTAGTCGTCGGTAGATGAGGTCCGTTGGGATGCCGACGGACAAGGACGTAGGTAACATGTGGTTGACGAGATCAGCACATACCGACAGATGGTTTCCAATGGATTAACCCGTCGGGAATATTGCCTACGGTTACTGCAGTCGGTAGGAATCACCCGTCGGAATGTCGACGGCCAATGACGCTACTGATTTCCGACGGATAGCACCCACCTGGAAAATAGATTTTGTTTAACAGCTACCGACGACCAAGGCCGTCGGGAAAAAAAAATCAGAACAAATATTTGGAATTTAAACGTTAGAAATTAGCCGTTGTTGATGATGTATAGAAAAAATGCCGAAATATACTCATGGATCGGTACTGATATATAAAAACATATCAATCAACAATCATCTACTTCTATCATTCCCATCATTCGTACAAATCAATCACCATTTTTCACATTGTTTAGATTTTTATAACTTCCTCTTTCAAGTAACTTTCCATTTCGATCAATTAGCTCTTTCAAATCTCCATCCTTTCGGTTGCTTGAGCCCACTGATGCAAAGGTACATTTTTCCAATTTAATTACTGTAAAATTATTAAAAGTAAGTAATTTGTTTAGTCTCTTTACTTATAATCTTACTTAATTCGTATATTAATTATAGGTGTTCTTAGCAGATATGTTTAATTAAAGCCGAATTCACTTACGGATTTGAATCGAGGAAGGTTCAACCTTAAAGCCGGATTGACTCTACGAGCCGAGGAGATCTATAAAGTATTATATTGCAGGTATTTTATTGAGTTTTTGAATATTGAAAAACTTAATTATCATGTATTTTTAGGTAAAAAGATGATTTGGGTTAGCTACCCTTTCAATTTACATCATAAATTATATTAGTGTTAATAGTACATTATGTCCCCAAAAAAGTTCATAATGGTAAAATTGCTTACATTTTTTCACAATTACATCAATGGCAAAAAAAATGACTATATGCCCAATTAAATTAATTGTAAACATGCCCAAATTCTTAAATTTAAAAAAAAATCCAATTTTCATTAAATTTTATTCTATTAGAAAAATAAATATAGTGATTATGTCTACTGGGTAAAGCAATGACGTTGGGTAATCAGTATTCACCTGGAAAATAGTTGCACGTGAATGAAAATCTTAGCATTTAGATTTAGGTTTATGATTACATATTAAGATTATTGGTCAACATATTAGATTCGATTAGATCAGTTAAGATTATATATTCATTTTTTTATGATCATTTTGTTTTTAATATTTTTTAGTTTATCAAATTTAAATGAGAAATTTAGGATACGTATTTAGTTTGTAGAAAACATGATAAGTATACGTAGGTTTACTTTTAATATGAAAAAAATTTAATACATGTATATTAAATATATATATATATATATATATATATATATATATATATATATAAATGATTCTCTTTTTAGTTAGTATTTTATACATTCGTGACCCAGGCGATAAATAGCAAAAATAAATTTTAATAAACGAGCTGTTTTTAAATTGAGGTATAAGTTAAAAATTAAAAAAAATAGTATACGTAAAAATTTTGATTTTATGCAAATATAATTTAATTTCATACATTTTTTGAAAGGTGATGCATTACATATATTTTTTTTGTTTTGAAAGTCGTTGAATTTCATATGTATTACTATTATATAGTCACTTGCTTCATCTATCTTCTATTCTCATTAAGAAGCACACATTATCATATAGGTATATAAATTAGTGTCAAAATATATGGATCGAAGTTGGATGTACGATAAACTTTATCCAGGACGCAGTGGAATAAAAGACGCATTCTACAAAGGAGTCAACGATTTTATAGAGTTTGCAGTCTCACATAGTAGTGGAAGTGAAATTCGATGCCCTTGTCGAATATGTGCTAATGGGGTGTATCATACTACGGAGACTGTTAAGGAACACTTGTTGCGGAAAGGTTTTACTAAGAATTACCATCGTTGGATTTGCCATGGGGAATCACGTGTCAGTGAGTCTAATCCAGCTCTTACTTCAACAACTTCTCAAGGCTTGGCAAACTTTCCGATGCGACAAGGATATAGTCTCCTCAATCCACAACAAAGGATGATATTTGATGCAGCTGGACCCAATTTTGTTCCGAATTTTTCAAGTGCTGATAATGCTAGTACTGCGCAGTGTCAAAGCCCTGATATTACCTCGACAAGCAATCTCCACGAGGCCTCGCCAGATATCCAAAATGATATGAACACTAGTATGGATGAGCACATCTCTGCATCGAAGAAATTCCAAGATGCTCTTAAAGCTGCAAGCCAACCGTTATGGGAAGGTTGTGAAGATGAAACTCTATTGTCTTCTGTCACAGAACTGCTTAGCATTAAATCTGAGTTTAACCTATCTGAAAATTGCTACAATAGAATAAGTGCATGGATTGAAAAGCGCCTGCCTCGTGATCATGTGTTTCCGAGTGATTATTATAAAGCAAAGAAACTTGTGCGAGAGTTGGGATTGCCTTTGGAAAAAATTGATATATGTCCCGATGGTTGCATGTTATATTGGAAGAATGACATTGGTCTGCGACGTTGTAAGTTTTGCAATAAGGATAGGTATAAACGCACTAGTGGGGGGAAAGATGTTCCTTATAAACAATTGCGTTACTTACCTTTAATACCTAGGTTGCAAAGGTTATATGCATCTAATGCTACTGCAGAGCACATGAGATGGCATGCTAGGAATGAGGCTAAAGATGGAACAATGTCTCACCCTTCTGATAGTGAAGAATGGAAACGTTTTGATAGGACTTTTCCTGATTTTGCATCTGAGTCTCGCAATGTTCGCTTGGCTTTATCTGCAGACGGTTTCAACCCATTTGCTCAGACTGGAAAAGCTTATTCTTGTTGGCCCATCATTGTAACCCCTTATAATCTCCCACCATCAATGTGCTTGAAAACCCCGCATATGTTCTTAACAATGATTGTGCCTGGTCCGCGTAATCCAAAAAAGTTGATAGATGTTTGCTTACAACCATTGATTGAGGAGTTGCAGTTACTATGGACCCAAGGGGTTCCAACATTTGATATCTCTCGTAATGAAACATTTATGATGCGAGCTTCCTTGTTATGGACTATTAATGATTTTCCAGCCTATGCAATGATGTCGGGTTGGAGTACCGCTGGTCGTTTGGCTTGTCCTATTTGCATGGAAGAAACAGACTCATTTTGGCTGCATTATAGCAACAAACATTCTTGGTTTGACTGTACCAGAAGTTTCATAAAACATGATCATCAGTTTAGGAAAAATAAGACAGCATTTTACAAAGGCCGTGTTCTGACATCTTCTGCTCATGAACGTTTAAGTGGTTATGATGTTTGGAACCGTGTGAAGGACGTGCAAAGTGTGATAGAAGATCCTTGTGCAAAGAAGCGTCATGAGGGATATGGGAAGACTCATAATTGGACTAAACAGAGTATATTTTGGCAACTTCCATATTGGAAAACTCTTCTAATCCGTCATAATCTTGATGTTATGCACATAGAAAAAAATGTGTTTGATAACTTTTTTAACACGATGATGGACATCAGTGGAAAGACCAAGGATACCTTAAATGCAAGGAAAGACATGAAGGACATTTGTCATCGTCCAACATTAGCAATAGATGCCGACTATAAGGGTCCAAAACCAAAGGCAATATATACAGTGGAGAGAAATCAAAAGAATGAAATTTTTGAGTGGATTTCCGCTTTAAAATTTCCTGATGGATATGCATCTAACCTTGGTCGATGTGTGCAATCAGACGAGGGTAAGCTGATTGGGATGAAGAGTCATGATTGTCACGTGTTTATGCAAAGATTGCTTCCGATTGCTTTTAGAGAAATGTTACCTGAGTCTGTTTGGGGACCAATTACTGAGCTGAGTCAGTTCTTTCACTCCTTGTGTGCAACAACATTATCAGTGACACAAATGCAAGGGTTAGAGAATCTCATTCCAATAATTTTGTGCAAGTTGGAGAGAATTTTTCCTCCTGCATTATTTGACTCAATGGAGCATTTAGTTGTACACTTGGCTTATGAAGCAAGAGTTGGAGGGCCGGTCCAATACCGTTGGATGTATCCATTTGAGAGGTGCGTAGTTTATGTTATATAATATTGTCATAGTTTTTCTTCATTCTCAAATTTGTGCTCATGCCAAGTTAATTTTGATAGGTTTTTATACTACTTAAAGCATAAAGTTGGTGAAAGAGTTGGTAATAAGAGACATGTTGAAGCTTCCATTTGCAACTCTTACATTATTGAAGAAATCTCCACATTTTCAAAGCACTACTTTGAACCAAAAACAACATCAAGGAGGAAGCAACCTCGACACCTTAACGAAGGTCCATCTCAAATTTATACTCCTATATCTGTCTTTAACCATCCAGGACAAGGGATTGGCAAATCAACCAAGCGGTGGATTATTGATGATGAAAAGCAAAAGCTTGCTATGGAGACTTATATCCTGTTAAATTGTCGTGAGGTTGACTCTTATCAAGAGTAAGTACTTTTAATTTATTACTTCTCCCAATAAAGTGATTAGGTTAATGATATGCATGTATCTTAACATTATGTAAACACATTGCAGAAAGTTTTCCATTGCATTTAGTGGGGCCGATGATAAACTATTTCAACAAAAATTTGCGTCATGGTTTAAATCATATGTAAGTTTTTTTTTGGTCGAAAATCATATGTAAGTTTTTTCTGTTACTCTACAATATTGATTTGACAAAAAAATCAAATATTAATCTATATTTTCATAGGTTGACACGCATAAGGTTCAAGATGAAGTCATAAGTAGTTTATCGTGGGGCCCAAGAGCAATAGCAAAGTCGTGGTCAGCATATAGCGTGAATGGTTATACTTTTCACACGTTGCAAAGAGGAGAAGGAAAATCCACAATGAATAGTGGAATTTGGGTGACAGGATCAACTAGTGCAAATGAAGAATTCGATTATTATGGCCTTCTTGAAGATATAATCGAATTGGAGTACCCTGCAGGTAATCTTCCAAAAACTGTCGTGCTTTTCAAATGCCGATGGTTTGATCCAATTAATGGGATACAAGTGCATAAAAAATATGGTCTCGTAGATATTAATCATAAAAAATTTTATAAACCCGATGATCCATATATTTTTGCACAACAAGCTAAGCAAGTATATTATACTCCTTATCCTGGTGCAAAACGAGATCGTGGAAATTGGTGGGCTGTATGTAAAACAAAACCAAGAGGCATAATAGAGGACATGTGGACAAAAACTCAAGAACCATATCAGCCTGAACAAATACAAGTTCCTATTGTCGATGATATAACCACAGACGATCTTCGGGATCCAAGTGGAGCTATGGTTCTCGGAGATGATGCATCTACAATTCACATTGACGAAGATGAGGGAGTTGCTGAAATTATGACGTATTTGAGTTCAGATGAAGAAGATGGAACCAACATTCAGAATTATGAGGAAGATGATTATGAAGAAGAAGATGATTATTAGAGGTTAAGATCAATGTTTTTCTTTTTTCTTTAACTTAGGTTTTATGTATTGATTGACCCGCCGAAGGGTGTTATTTATATGCTTTTTGACGATGTTAGGGGTCGGACTATCCCTTGTTTGCTGACTACTTAGCCTTCTTTTTTAATATTAATAAAATTCTCCCTGGAGGAGACGGAGAGTACTGCCTCTCCTTCAACCAAAAAATATTTATTTTTATATTTTGAAAACTATTGCATGTGTGTACGTTTAGTACAAATTTTAAGAATTGAAAATTGAAGTATAATATGAAACCATAAGCATCAAATTAACAATTAAAAAAATGAAACCTTTAATGTAGGCAGAAAGGTACAATTGAATGAGTAAAAAAGTAAACCGTTTTACTAGTTCTTACATTTGAATGAGTAAAAAGTAAATGATTTTACTAGATACCATAGATGTAGGCAATAATTTTTTTTTAAATAAGGTGGATTTTTCTTTGAATGAGTATATATACATGCTACCCATCATTTTTTTTAACTACTTTACACAAGTTCATTTCTATCCGATAGATTCAAGTCTGTTATTGAGAGGTTTATATTCTTCATTAACAAGCTTGTGTATGGTACTTTTTTTCCTTCGTTTATTTATATACCAATATATTAAGTAATGGAGTAGCATGGTTATTTATAATATTAGAAACGTCTTATTTAGTTTCTTTACAAAAGAATGATGATTAATGTTCTATTTTTTGTGTTAGGATACGATGAATCATACTAATAGTAAGGCCAATGAAGATCAAAAGCCAAAAAGAGCACTAGACTTCGATTTAAATGTATCCTCAAACAAGAATCCCAAAGGCGAATTAGATCATAGATTTGATCTAAATTTGAGTCCGAGCAAGAATATGAACCATACGGTACATCACAAATTTGATTTGAACGAAGAACCGAACGATAATGCGAACATCAGTCCAAACAAAAAGAAATCGAAAAAGTTTTACATCAAGCGAGGGCGCTTTGACGATGATCCTGAGATGCAAAAGTTTATGATAGACTTATGTAACCTAGCTATGCCCGGTTGTAATTATGCAGATGAATCCGAAAAATAATTTTATTGTGGTGAATCATTTATTATATTTTTTGTTTGATAAAAACACATTTTAGAATTTGTTTGGCTCACATGCATTATAATAAATTTATGCATTATTTTGTAAAATTGTTTATCTCACAAGAGGTGTGTTTGGCCTGCTAGCCTACTTATGGGGCCTGCAATTTGGGTAAATGGGTGGACTACTGTGCTAGACCCTAGTTGCGGGTTCAACCTAATTTTTTTTTTAAAAAAGAAAAAATCTCTAGATTAAAATAAAATTGCACAGGCCACTTTGTTGCCATCAAAAAATCTCACTTTGCAGTACCACAGCCGACGACCCAACTTCTCGAATCTCCGGCGCCAATGGCCACTCGGTCATCTCCTGCCCCTCATCAATCACAGCCCGCCCCCGCCCTGCACTACCGCCCCACCCCGTGCCCGATGCGCCCTTGCTCCCCGCCTGGAAAGCTCTTGTCTCAATCGGCGTCACCTCCGCTTTGTCTAGGAAGCTCGGCGCCGGAAGAGATGCGGGTGCCGCCGTCCGTGGAAGTGGCATCTCCGCTGATCGGCCGGAGATGCTCGATTTCGTTAGGGTTTTCTTCCGCTGATCGACGAGATGCTTTGCGTCGCACTTGATTTCCTTCCGATCCAGATGGTCTTCTGAGGTTAGGGTTCGAAATCTATTTGTCTTTCCAAATCTCTCACTGCATGTCCAAGGGAAACATAGATTTGATGTTAGTTCTACAGTTTATGGAAGGCAAACATAGCGTCTGAAAGTCCTCTATCAGTAATTAGCCAGGGACAATCTTTTCGATCATGTCTAACATTATACTCTATTTTTTTTTGTCAATTGTTAATCTCATATACCCGATTTTGAGAGAATTGCTTATTATGATAAGGATTTTTTTTAATGTCGTTTTTCTTGCCTAGGTTGAAATCACAAAATCCTTTGATAATTTATTTTTTTAGGGAGATTATAAAAAAAGTAGATAATATCAGTAGTAATTTTTGGTATTCATAATCTTGTATTATCCTTTATTATATTATTGACACAATCTTTTAGGAAGTTGTTTTGATATAATCTTGTATTATCTCTAAATTTGTTACCAAAACAATAAAAATTTAACATTTGAGTGTTTGACCAAATCTTTTCTGGTTTGAAATTCACAACATATATTCAATCATTCTACACGATTCACATTTCCATTTATATTTAAACGTGATTTTTTTTTTATTTAACCCATAAGTAAACCACGTACTAGTAACTGTCATAAAACTCATAACCTACGCTTCTCTGCAGCTTCTCTTGCATTTAATTCTTCTCTCAATCTTCTTCTCTGCGCTGGCCTATTCTCCCACTACTTCCCATTCCTACAATGGAACAACCTCCATCAAGGCATTCTCAAAGCCCGACTGCTGCTACTGACGATCTGTATACCAACAATGACGATGGTGATAGAATGGATCAAGATGATGTTGTGACATCTAATCAAGTCGAAAGAGATGCTCGCAATAGAATGAAGCTTGTGCCTTTGGGAGATACGTAGGTTTAATTATATATCATTAATTACTGATTTGTTTTAGTATATAACTATTGATTTCATTGTTCCCACTAGGTTTTTTAACAAGCGAGAGGTTCTCAAGGTTATTTACATGTCCATACACACACTCTACAATGGTCCTTGGAAAACTTTTACTGAAGTTCCACAAGCTGTGAAAAATCAATGGTGGAAAGATTTTGAGGTATTTTAATTTCTAAGTTTTGTAGTTCCTTGTTACAGGTTAATTGTTCCTTGTGTTTTTTCATGTCTTCATTAATTTCTAATGTATCGATCAATATCTATTTTGTATTGGTTTTGTTTTTTCAGAATCATTTTTTTTGGGAGGATTCTGATGGTCCTCTCATTAAACAAAATTGGCAAACAAAGTGCGGAAAGCATATCAGCAATACTTTTTGTGAAGCTAGGAGTAACGGATTCAAGCCAAGATTTGTGAACACTGATAATTGGGACCTAATGATCACTGAATGGAAAAACAATGAGAGATTTCAGCGTATTAGTGCGATTAACAAGCGTAATAGAGCATCAGAGGGTGAAGATGGCCTTTCACATTACGCTGGTGGCTCTAAATCGACGGCTGAGTATAAGCAAGAGTTTGTAAGTATTTTCAATTGTTTTTTGTATTCATACATACCCATACTAATGTTCTAATCTTATATTTGTAGTTAGAAAAACATGGTCGACCCATGACTCAAGAAGAGCTCATGCAAGAAACGTATCACAGCAAAAAAACCGGAACATGGACTACTGAACGACCAAAAAAGTGTTTGGTATGTTTTGGACTACACTCTATTAACTAGAAATTAATGTCTTAATTTAGTTTTTTATTATTTTCCATGTGTGCAAAAATATATCTAGTAGAACGAGTAATCAGAGACTGCATTCAATGTTAATTAAGTAATCTTGGGAAATTAGCTAGTGGAGTATTATTAACTAGAAATTAATGTCTTAATTTAGTTTTTTATTATTTTCCATGTGTGCAAAAATATATCTAGTAGAACGAGTAATCAGAGGCTGCATTCAATGTAGTAATCTTGTGAAATTTGTTAGTGGAGTATTACGTGTTTTCTCTTAAATGGTAGATTAAAAGTCTATCAATTTATCAAGAAAAAGGAAAAGTACATTATGTATGTGTCAATAATTAGAGCTAATTCATAGCAGTCCTATACATCTAAAAACGTTAGAGAGGTTCAATATTCAAATTTAAAGTTTGTTTGGTGAACCTTCATACACGTCTATATCTACAATTCAAAAGTAGTAATTTTCAATCATCCGTGGCATCACCATGAAGATATTTGCTTGGCTAGTCACTGACTCACTTCAAATTAAATGATATTTTCCTGGATTGGCAATCACTAGCTAGATCGATCTCCATCTGAAATTGCACCAGTAACATTAGTTTTATCTATAAATTGGCTATCTATCTAGATTGGGATATGAGATTGAGATTAGGATTATGAGAAATGGATATGTGTTGAATTGAAATAGCGGAATTTATGATCAAATTCGACATTATAAAATCTCAATTAAAGGTGTTCTCATCTCTTCTTTTATATAGTACTTAATTTATACATAGCATGCTTGTTTATGTATTTTGTAAAAAAATTCAGGAAAGGTTTGAGGCCTTGAAGAAAACTTGGTTAGAGTCTCATCCAGTATTGACCCAAGACGATGAATGGAGGCTATGGTGTGATGCAGTCGGCGGTGAGAAAAAGGGGCATATCTTTGGTCAAGGATCACTAGCTCGTAAGGGAAGATATGTTTTAAATCCAGCAGCTCGTGAAGCATCTTCATCTCCTATTGCTCCAGCTCGATCTACTCCGACGCAAGCTCCATCTCCTCCGACTCGTGTTCCGTCTCCTCCGACTCGTGTGGATCAACCAAATTTAGGGTCATCCCCACTGCCTCATGGTCCGTCTATGATGAGCAATCAAAGCCAATTGCATGAAATAATGCCAACACCAGCGGAAATGAGGATGATAGCTAGATATAGAGAAATGCAAGCCTATGAAGAGCAACTAAAAAGGAGGGAGATGCCCATTTCTCAAGGTATGCATCCAAGTGTGCCACAACCTGAGATGTCGTTTCAATCTTTATTGAATTCAAGGTCCAATTTGTTCTCACTCAATGATGATGTTATAACCCCACCAACTTCTCAAGTTGGACAAGGGTTAGGCTTTTCTCAAGGGTTAGGCTTTTCTTCTCAAGATCCACCATTCATGTTCAACCAGAGATTCAACTATGGTGGCGGGAATTCAAGTGGCTAGTTAATGTCTTCTTTTAACCAATGTTTGATTTTCTTTAGTATTTATCTACTAAGTAGAAGTGTTGCTGGTTTGCTTTGTACGTACTGGTTTGGTTCTAGGTACTTGTTTGGTTTTTGGTTTGGCTCTAGGTACTTGTTTGGTTTTGTCGAAATACTGCTTAATTTGATTCAAGTTGAATGGTTTGTTTTTTTAATTTATATGTATTGGTTTCGTACTATTATTGTGACTTATTTTATTTATTGTATGAATATGTTTTGTCAACAAATTTTATTATTTATTATTTGAATTAATATTTGTATAGAAACTAATTGCCAATTATAATAAATAAAATAAATAAAATAAAAAATTATAAATAAATTATTGTAATATTTTTTGGTCGAAATGATTATAATATTTTAATTTTATGAATATTAAATAATTAAGGTTATTGCTGGATAATTAAGCCATTAAGCCAAGGTGACTGATATGCCCGTCGACACTCCAACCGTTCAGACCGTCGGCATGGTAGGCGACTGTTCCGGCCGTCGGCATGAGAGGCGACCGTTCCGGCCGTCGGTATGTGAGGCGACCGTTCCGGCCGTCGGCAATTTGCCTACGACCTATATTACGACGGATTGTTAGCCGAAGGATATGTCCGTCGGGAAGCCCATATCCGTCGGCAACCCCAACCGTCTAGACCGTCTCTAAACGCCATTTTTCTTGTAGTGCTTTATGTTAGTTTATTTTTAGATAACTTTTGATCAACTTTGGAGGCTAGGATTTCTTTGGAGAGAGTTTTCTCAAAGGAGCAATCTTTGAACCTCTTGTAAGTTTGATTTTAATTTAATTATGCATTGTTAATTCCTTTGTGTTTGACTAGTTATTGAAATCATAGATTGCATAATATTGTGAGGTTTGATTGATTCTCATCAACTTGAATAGGTTTTATTCCCTGTGCTTAATTGAATCGAAATTATTCTAGGGTTTTGTTAGATTGATCTCCTAATAGAATTTCTAAGTTAATTTACAACTAATCTGATCAAGTCTCGTTCGGGATTGATTAGATAAAGTAGCATCTATAATTGTTTAGACCCGTTCGGGCTATTCAGTTGTAGAAGGGAATAAATCCACAATAACTTAGATGACTGTTTGCTTTAAGTGTTTGATTCTATTGATAACTTGATTCGTAAAGCTGTCGTTTAATTGAATCTAGACGTTGTTGTAGGTTGTTAAATGATTAGGGTTGTTTAGATTGTTAGTTCTTTCAACTATTCATGAAGTTCGGGTCATAATCCTTAGTAGGAGTGTAATCCACAATAGATTATTCAAGGGAATTGAGAATCAAGATAATCAATGATCAATAAGCATATCTATGATGGATTTAACTAGTTGAACATATTTCTCTCATATATATTCACAATCAACTTTTGCATTCATAGTTAGTTTTATTATTGCATATTAGGTTAGATTAATAATTCCAAAAATCTCCCATATTAGTTACTTGGCACTTAAGTAATAACATTCATACACGAGTCTCTGTGGGATCGACCCTTGCTTACCATTCTACTCAGATTGGTCAAGTTAGGATTCTTTGATAGGTAAACGACTGAAAAATACCTCATCACTTATTGCTCTCTCTGAAACACATACATTGCAATGTGTTTTCTAGTTCCGTATTAGGCGATTCAGTGCATTAGAAATTGGTTATAATATTGAGATTTGAAGTTATTGAAATGTGCATGACTGGCTGTTAATACAGGATGACTTCTTATGTCCATCATTTTGACTCTTGTATGATACTGAAGGTACTGTGTTTAAATTACCTTTGCGTTTTCAACGGTTTATGTCCATCATTTTTTTAAATTATCATGCCAGCTTCTTCAGCTTGTGTTCATTGTTCTGCAAACAAGCATGTGTACATGTACAGCATGGGAGGCCTAGCTGAAGAGGGAGCATAGGAAGACCATTTGTTTCTTGAATCTTGATGTGTTTTTTTTCTTGGGAAATTTGCATTTCACAGACTGCACTGAAACATATGAGGACTTCTTTATGGGGTCCAACCATGGGAAAGATGTAGCTCTAGCTCACATACTGGTGTACGAGAACAAGTTTGCAACTGGAAGGCACTTGTGTGTTGAAGCAATATCTCATTATGGCGATTTTGCTTCTAAAGTTGCTGAACTTTATCCTGAGTATAACATCCCAAGGTATGGTAAATCATTTATAATGCAAATCTTGTATCCCAACTGACCCAATTCCATCCAGATGGATAGCTTAGCTTATTATTCACCAGTTATGCAGCATCAGATTTGAGATAATTACACTACAAGAAATTAAAAGGAGAAAAAATGAAAAGGTTGAACACATTGTGTGATGTAGTGGTGTCAGCTGGTAGGAGAAGTTGATTATCTGAAATTCTATGCTATAGGTAATTTACTGATTCTCAAATACATTTCTTGTCCATGTAGGTTACCAAAAGACAATCAACCTGGGTTGCTAAGGGCCAAGGATGCATCGAAAAAGCTGATTGATCTTGGACTATAGTTTATTCCAATGGAGTAGATAATCAAGGATGTTGTTGACAGTTTGAAGAGCAAAGGATTGTTATCCTAGCTCAAAAATTGGAAGTTGCTCAACTCATAAACCCTATGACTGTGGGTGGTCAAGAGTGATTAGTGTAATAATTGCATGTTTAAATGTGGAGTGGAGATCTATATGAACCATGAATACATTTTTCTTGAAATCCTAAATAGAATGAGAACCCCATGTTGGAATCTCATTATGAGATCAAACTCTTTCAATAACAGTAAGAGCCATTTTCTAAAGTTATCCTTCTTTTTCATTGAAATGAGGTGCTTTTTAGCAGTCAAAATTGCACTTGGAATCTGGATATGCTGAAAAGAGTTGATGCTGAGTTTCTCCTAATCTGCTGAGTTTTTCTGTGTATTTGCATGCGCATCATGAAGTGTTGTGAATCATGAAGCGACAAATCAGTTTCAGTTTAAAAGAAAAATGCTTCCCCTTTATATTGATAGCCAACGTGGCATCATTGGTATGAGTACAGGTATAAGTGTGTGTGTGTGTGTTAGAGGTTGCGGGTTCGAAACTAGGCATGAAGGTCGCTTTTTTCTCCATTTTTTGCGCTTCATGATGAGCGATTTTGACAGAAAAAATTCTTACGATGTCTGAGGGTAAGAAGTGAAGAAGAGAGGCATAGTGGAGTGCCGAACAACTGAACTATGGAAATAAACTTCTCTATACCTCTGACAATTGTTGACACTACTCTTGACACCTCTGGAAAAAAATATCCCGATAAGGATTCAATTTTGGTCCCCATTTTAAAGCCAAGTACTAGCTAGCTATACCAAATTACCAACACACTACAAACTCTACGCAAAATTGTATTTGTACCATTTTGTACCTTAAACCAGAATTCAACTACTTCAACTGAGCAATAGATAGAACCATCCTTGAATCATTTATTACACGGTCCCAACCATTCACCCCAATTCCTAGATGACATTTTTTTACACAACTTTAGGGTCCAACAAAATTGCATCATGCATCTGATTATCTATTTTAATTGATCATTCTTCTGAGTTTGAATATTTCAGAACTTCTCTAGCCATCTTGCCCATTTAATGTCTGCAAGTTCAAAAGATCCATTTGGCTACAAAACTTGTTGTCTTTAAGCTAACTGGAATCAGAAATTCGCAAGCTGAGAAAATACTTGCAGTTCAACGCTAGATGCATCAAAATATTCTAGAGTATCCTTAATTCAGTACTTTGACAGACTAACAGAATATCTTTTTTACAAATGTTTTTGCACACGTGTTAGTTGTGCTTCGCTCTCTAGATATGCAGGCTATGCTCACTAGTTTTGGGTATCAAGAGGAATTCCAATGAAGATTAATGTGAAGAGTTAGATTTCTTGTGTAGTAAGAACTTGAATATATAGTATATACAAATCTGACGATGGATTTCTAGTATTTAAAGTCTGGCATAGCTGGAGTATGTACGTGTTATTTCATATTCATCTCATAATTTTCCTGTTATTCTTATCCCAACTCAAAACTGTATTGATAATGCATCTACCTATAGACTTTGGCTATCATAAAATCATCAATTAAACCACAGACACTCTGATGAGAAAAACTTCCCATCAAATCAGATCAATTCAAGGCATTTTGCTTGGAAATTATCTCATTTTGACATAATAGGAGAGTGTATATAAGGTAAGGTGACTAAATAATGTAGATTTAACCAGTTTCTTAATTAGATTAGGATAAATTACTTCACCAATTCTCTCAATAAACATTTATTTCATAACTGAGAAAGCATAGTAGTAGGTTTGGTAATTTAAATTTGGGGAATTAATGCAAGACAACAACGGGCCACACTTGCATATGACTCAGAAAGAGAAGAACTAAATAAAATACACACATTTCATTCTTCTCTTCAAAGATACCAAATATATGTGCAAAACCTGATGTTTATCAAAACAATTAGATTGCTTTTGCCCAAAATGCACATGAATCAAAGAAGGTAAAACAACTCCAGATTGAACTTTTGAAAGAAAAAAAACTAAAGCATCATTAACAACGCAACACTATGATAAGAAAACGATTGAACTTATGAACTCAAACAATCACAATCACTGTCTTAACCGAACATAAGCAATCACTAGGCTAACCGAACATAAACAACCGATTATAATCTAATCATTAGGCTAAACGAACATAAACAACCGAACCTAATCAATTATAATTGGATTCGCTTCGCTGGCTCCTTCATTTTCGTTCTCCACAGGCTCTCTCCTCACTAAGCGCATATCAAGTTCAGTTGGATTGTCGTTCATCTCTTCATCAAATATTCGTTCTAGCATCCTGAAATAACCTAAATGCCCGAGATAAATACCAACCTTCTTCATCCCAATTTCCTTGCTTTGCATG
The DNA here is from genome assembly GCA_964016875.1 of Fallopia convolvulus. Classification (NCBI taxonomy): domain Eukaryota; kingdom Viridiplantae; phylum Streptophyta; class Magnoliopsida; order Caryophyllales; family Polygonaceae; genus Fallopia; species Fallopia convolvulus. The sequence goes on along the minus strand of OZ024734.1, from coordinate 22,671,879 downwards.
AGTTCGTGCATAAAGAGGCGAATCTCTTGCAAATCCCTGGAATGCTCCCTTGAAACCATGGTTTCTGATTGAATGCCTTGAGTTTTTTGATAATGAATGAAGAGTTAATTGAATGAAGATACAACGGATGCATTGAACGTATAAATAGACACGCGAGTTGCTCATCTGGCGCCATATTTTCCCACCAAATCTTAATTTCCAAAATTAATCGTGCAAATTTTGTGGAATCGCGTAACTTCCATATCCTACATAATCCGATATGGATGGATATGGCAGCATTGGCAGTTTATTCTGTTTTGGATTTCGGCGCTTCATGAAGCGCAGTTCCACGCTTCTTAAAGCGTTCCGTCTCATGGAGTGTTCCCATTTTAGTGGCCCATATTGGTACGCAGGGGGACTTTTCTTTGTATATTACAGCGCATCATGAAGCGATATGCTTCATGAAGCGACAAATTAGGGTTAAGGGTTTAAGGTTAGTGTTTAGGGTTAATATTAGGGTTTTATCTCTCCATGCAAATTAGGGTTAAGGGATAGGGTTTTGTTTCCATTTTGTTGTTATTTAGATGGTAGGGTTAGGGTTAGGGTCGGTCCACGGTCCGAAATAATCCGGTCCGGGTCGGTCCACGGTCCATATTTTTTAAAAAATACGGTCCACCAGTAGGGACCGGATCGGACATATCCGGTCCGGTCCGGTCCGGTCTGGACCGGTTGCACACCCCTAGTTTGTTTAAGGTTTTTTCTTTTGGTGTTATATATGATATGGTTAGGGTTACTTTGAGGTTTTAATCTTTCCATGCAAATTAGGTTTGTGATTATTAGTTATGTTATGCATTAGGGTTACTTGTTAGGATCTAGGGTTTTTTGTTTCATTTTGGTGTTATGTCTATCTTTCAATGCAACTTAGGGTTACATTTAGTTAGGGGATAAATTAGGGTTATGTTGAAACCCGATATAATTCGCGCTATAAACGGGATTTTAATAAATACTAACTCTCGGGATTCGTACTACCGAACGGTTTTCATACGTGGATTATTCCTCCTCCCCACCCTTCAACTGATTGTTTTTGTACTCTTTACAAATAAAGCTTTTGGACTTTATACCGTAAATAGCGCGATCTCACTCGGAGATCAAACACGTCGAGCTTCGGCAAACGAGATAGTTCTTGAGCCAGAGGGGATTTTCGACCCTTATTTTGTTCAGCCTTTTATCCTATATATAGGATTTCTTTATTGGATGTTTTCACTCGGTCTCAATGTGGGACAATAGTGGGAAATCTTCTATTAGAAGCAACGTCCCAAATCTGACCTAGTATATGCATGGAGATTGCATGGTGCTATCTTTTCATTGGACCATTTCATGTACTCTTACGTGGATTACTTTTGGTTTGATAAAGTCAAAAAAGGCTGCCATACTTGTGGCAAATTGGGCTTGCCTTGAAACTAAGGCGTCGAACACCTATATAACATTGGATTGATCGTTTATCAATTTTCCAATGAACCGAATGCATGCATTAAATTCATGGGCCAGGCCCATTTCCATTGATTTGGATCGAGCACCGAATGTTTTTACGGATCTCTCATATGTTTTATTGTGGCGGTATTTCACTAACGATTATTTCGCGCACCATCACAACCCCTTGACTTGGTGCCCTCGTGGAACGAGGGAAACGAGACAATAAACAGGTGTGCCAACTTGCATAAGAGGCTTGCGCTTTATTGGTTATAGCCATATAACGCGATCCAAACTCTAGATCGGGTGGAGAGCGCACACTTTGCCAAGGGAGTTAAGGCTTCGTCCTCTAAAGTCAAGATTAGGCACCAGTCCCGAGCCTTGCTCGGTTTGCACACATTTAAGAGAGTTAGGACCTCGCCCTTTTGAGAGTTAGGACTTCGTCCTTTTGAGAGTTAGTGAACCTCGTTCGCTTAGAGAGTTAGGACCTCGTCCTCTTGAGAGATAGCAAACCTCGTTCGCTTAGAGAGTTAGGACCTCGTCCTTTGAGAGTTAGCGAACCTCGTTCTCTTAGAGAGTTAGGACCTCGTCCTTTTGAGAGTTAGCGAACCTCGTTCGCTTAGAGAGTTAGGACCTCGTCCTTTAGAGAGTCAGGACCTTGTCCTTTAGATTATTAGGACCTCGTCCTTTAGAGAGTTAGGACCTTGTCCTTTAGATTATTAGGACCTCGTCCTTTAGATTATTAGGACCTCTTCCTTTAGAGAGTTAGGACCTCGTCCTTTATATTATTAGGACCTCATCCTTTAGATTGTTTCCAACCCCAAGCGGTAAGTGAAGGGTGGATTAGCGCACTTAGAACCGAGAGTTTACAACCACAAGCGGGAAGCGAGGGATGGATTTGCGCACTTAGAACCGAGAGTTTCCAACCCCAAGCGGGAAGTGAGGGGTAGATTTGCGCACTTAGAACCGAGAGTTTCCAACCCCAAGCGGGAAGCGAGGGGTGGAATTGCGCACTTAGAACCGAGAGTTTCCAACCCAAGCGGGAAGTGCGAGGTGGATTAGCGCAATGAGAACCGAGAGTTTCCAACCCCAAGCGGGAAGAGCACTTAGAACCGAGAGTTTCCAACCCCAAGCGGGAAGCGAGGGGTGGATTAGCGCACTTAGAACCGAGAGTTTCCAACCCCAAGTGAGAAGCGAGAGGTGGATTAGCGCACTTAGAAGCGAGAGCTTCCAACCCCAAGCGGGAAGCGAGGGGTGGATTAGCGCACTTAGAACCGAGAGTTTCCAACCCCAAGCGGGAAGCGAGGGGTGGATTAGCGCACTTATAACCGAGGGTTTCCAACCCCAAGCGGAAAGCGAGAGGTTGATTAGCGCACTTAGAACCGAGAGCTTGCAACCCCAAGCGGGAAGCGAGGGGTGGATTAGCGCACTTAGAATCGAGAGTTTCCAACCCCAAGCGGGAAGCGAGGGGTGGATTAGCGCACTTAGAACTGAGACTTTCCAACCCTAAGCGGGAAGCAAGGGGTAGATTAGCGCAATGAGAACCGAGAGTTTCCAACCCCAAGCGGAAAGCGAGGGGTGGATTAGCGCACTTAGAACCGAGAGTTTCCAACCCCAAGCGGGAAGCAAGGGATGGATTAGCGCACTTAGAACCGAGAGTTTCCAACCACAAGTGGGAAGCAAGGGTGGATTAGTGCACTTAGAACCGAGAGTTTCCAACCCCAAGCGAGAAGCGAGGGGTGGATTAGCGCAATGAGAACCGAGAGTTTCCAACCACAAGCGGGAAGCGAGGGGTGGATTAATTATAACAGAGAATTAGGAACTTGGTTCCAGCATGCAAGTATATACCGAGTATAATTAATTAGTGAGTCAAGTTTACAAGTCTTACCTCGTTCCACGACCATGCAACACGTAATTTTCGGAACAGAGGTTGTGATCATTGGCCACGCATGCACGTACCATGCGATGTTTGCCAAACCTGAACTAGGCATGTGAGTCCACTTGTTTTGACTTCGGCGTCTTCAACAACTTTAAAAGTTGTTATGGTGCCTTTGAATCTTTGTACCAAGTTGGACGCTAAATAAAAGCAGCCCAAATGGCACTAGATTGGCACAACATAGAGGGTGGCCCAATTAGGGAACGAACTTGGTATACTATATCCATGCGACATCATTCCACTTTGCCTCACGAGGGTGGATGCCACGTTGGACTAAAATGCGGGCCCCGTACCCCATGCGTGATCTTAGGCCATAAACGTAATAAGAGGTCACCACATGCCATGGGCAATGGCACTCAAATGTACCCATACAAGGATACACGCCACAGCCTTGGAACGGGCCCAACTAACGGCCTCCAAAGAAGATTGCCCATTAACTTGATTCTCGGCCCGACTACATAGGCCTAGCCAACTGACTCCATTTGCACTAATTTTTAATTGGTTCTCATCAATTTGATCATCTCCTTAGGCAAATACAAAAGCGGTGGAATGACACTTAGGGAACATAGGCCATGTGCCCATGTATATATATGAGATTGTTCATGTCGTTCATGCATATAAGATTGTTTATGCGAGGCATGCATACACGCACCATTAATTACATATATATGCTTACCTCCACTCATCATGGCTTTAAAGTTGTGGCAAGAGGTGACTCCAAACCGAGGTGCGTCACTGCTCAAATGAAGAGACCGAGGTTGAGATACCGCTGTGCCGAGGTTGAGATACCGCCGACAAGAGAGTGGTCGAGCTCGAGATACCACCGGAAGAGAATGGCCAAGGTCGAGATACCGCCGACAAGAGAGTGGCCGAGGTCGAGATACCGCCGGCAAGAGAGTGGTCGAGGTCGAGATACCGCCGGCAAGAGAGTGGACAAGGTCGAGATACCGCCAACAAGAGAGTGGCTGAGGTCGAGATACCGCCTGGAAGAGAGTGGTCGAGGTCGAGATACCGTCGGCAAGAGAGTGGCCGAGGTCGAGATACCGCCAACAAGAGAGTGGTCGAGGTCGAGATATCGCCGGCAAGAGAGTGGCCAAGGTCAAGACACCACGAGGATGGCTAGCTAACCCCCACAGAGAATGTTTGCTAACTACCCACAACATGGACCTCGATGTTTGATGATCGACCTCGCTTCTGCTAACTTGGCCCGAGCGTCGTGCAAGTGTCGGTAAAAGAGCTCGAAAGAGCCCGCAACCTAGAGCATTGCATGGAAGAGCCTCCACTCAATGTGCGGGTCGGGTCAAGGCGCGACGCCATCCCCATGACATTGAAACACCACGCACATCGGCCGCCTTAAGAGACCGTGGAGGGTGGCATTGGGCGGAGACCGCGAATAGTTGTCTCGAAGTAGACCTCGTTTATTGAGATTGGCGCCGAGAATAGAATGCCACGGAGACACCGTGCCACATGAACAACAAGATGTGACCCCACGCCGAGCGCCGGGCGCCGAGGTTGCCACGGAAACATCGCGCACAAGGCGAAGAAGCAAAGTTGCATGTCAACGAGATGTCGGGAAGAGAGGGGACCTCGCTTGTTTTGCTAACTAGCTAGAATTTGTTGTTTTCTTATAGATTAATGACCTCGATGACCCCGTTGGCGTGGCCCAATCTCGCTTGTTTCCACCGAACGGTCTGGCATGGCCCAATCTCGCTTGTTGCCACCGAACGGAGGGGAAGAGTATGTGACCCACTTTTGATTATTTCCCGAGAGTAGGTCGATTAGGGAGAGTCAGTTCCCACAAACGGCGCCAGTGTTGAAACCCGATATAATCCGCGCTATAAACGAGATTTCAATAAATACTAACTCTCGTACTACCGAACGGTTTTCGTACGTGGATTATTCCTCCTCCCCACCTTTCAGCTGATTGTTTTTGTACTCTTTACAGATAAAGCTTTTGGACTTTATACCGTAAATAGCGCGATCTCACTCGGAGATCAAACACATTGAGCTTCGGAAAAAGAGATAGTTCTCGAGCCAGAGGGGATTTTTTACCCTTATTTTGTTCAGCCTTTTCTCCTATTTATAGGATTTCTTGATTGGATGTTTTCACTCGGTTTCAATGTGGACAATAGTGGGAATTCTTCTATTAGAAGCAACATCCCAAATCTGACCTAGTATATGCATGGAGATTGCATGGTGTTATCTTTTCATTGGACCATTTCATGTACTCTTACATGGATTACTTGTGGTTTGATAAAGTCAAAAAAAGGCTGTCATACTTGTGGCAAATTGGGCTTGCCTTGAAACTAAGGCGTCGAACACCTATATAACATTGGATTGATCGTTTATCAATTTTCCAATGAACCGAACGCATGCATTAAATTCATGGGCCAGGCCCATTTCCATTGATTTGGATCGAGCACCGAATGTTTCTACGAATCTCTCATATGTTTTATTGTGGCGGTATTTCACTAACGATTATTTCGCGCACCATCAGATTAGGTTTAGGGTTTTTTTCCAATTTCGTATTTAGGTCTCGTGTTAGAAAGGGCTCGACCTTGGGCCCTCAAAGTGAGCGCTTCAAGAAGAGATGTGAAAATTATGGTTATTTTTAGGATTTTTTACCTTATGGTGCTATATATGATATGGTTAGGGTTACTTTGAGGTTTTTATCTTTCAATCCAAATTATGTTTGCGATTATTAGTTTGATGTTTTAAGGTTTACTGGTTAGGGTTTAGGGTTTACTATTTTTTTTCATTTTGGTGTTATGGTATAAATTAGGGTTACTAGTTAGGGTTTAGTGTTTTTTTATCATTTTGGTTATATCTAGATGGTAGTTTGAGATTTTGATCTTTTCATGCAAATTGGGCTTGCAAGTTTTTTACGCTTCATGAAGCGCTATTTCACGCATCATAAAGCATCACTTGTTTTGGAGCGGGTTCATTTTCGTTACCCTGGCACCCCCCCCCCCCCTCCAACGAGGACTTCTTTGTATATTTCTGCGCATCATGAAGCGCTATGCTTCAAGAAGCATTAAAGCGGTTTTAGTTTAAAAGAAAAACTCTTCCCATGCATATTGATAGCCAATGTGGCACAATTGGTACATGTACAGGTCCGAGTGTTAGAGGTTGCGAGTTCGAAACTGGGCGTTGGAGCCACCTTTTATCCCATTTTTTTTGTACTTCATGATGCACGATTTTGATAGTAAAAATAGTCTTACAATCTTCTCTCCAGCATTGTTGTTGTTTTGGGAATATGGTATAAAATTATCCCCTTAGCCGTTTTTTTCGCAGACAAACAAAAGGGTTATTTGTATGATAACAAAACGTATGATATCTATGGTTTTTATCCAAAAAAAAAAAAACTAAAGCATCATAAATGCTCGGTAGGAAAATGCAAAGTGCATTGGCAAAATGCTCAACAGATTCATAACAATATGTATCCAACATACATAACCATTTATACCAAACCTACTACCACAACAAAAATAATCCATATATCTTCTTCACCATTATTAACTCTAACATCCTACATTTGGGCTTAAACCATTAGAAATCCGAAGTTTGCACCATGTTTCCATCCGATGGTCCCACCCCTTCACACTAGGGTCATGATTCCTTGTCCAATCCATCAGAGGAGGAGGAAGCGGCGCGTCATCCTTCAACCACACCTACGAAAACAATATATAACGATAAACAACAACATTTACATTTCAAGTAAACATAATTAATTCATCATTATTTGTACTTACTGGTATAAAGTGGTTTCTTTGTCCCACAAGAGCTATGACATAAATCCTTGTCGGAGGGTTCCTACACCCATCATCGGTAAGCATGTGTGTGATCCATCCCACGACACCATCACAAGAGCAACCTGATATAATGTGGCAAATATCAAACCACCAATTGGCATCTCGAGCCAATATGGTCGCATGCAAGGGCTCTCCACATACAAAATACTCTGCAAAAGCTCATCGATAGGGGGCTTGTTCCTTACACGCTCATATATGACTCTGTTCCACCTCAATTCAGTAGTTAGATCCTTTCGAACTCTATGGTATTGTCCCTCTCCATATCCCAACACCTCTGCAAAGGATCTATAACCACAATGACCATCCGCCGCTACATCCCTAACTCTCTCAATGTAAGAAAACATGAAATGGTTAACATTGTCAACACCAAAGTTCACCCCCAACCACACCACTTCTTTACTTTGCACTTGTGCATTCGTATCTACCATAATTTTCTTTTTGGCCTTGTTGGTTGAGCCCTTTGGCCTCCCACGCTTCTTTGTCGTCGACAGGGTTTCTTTATTCCTCTCCTTATCCTTCTCTTCTCTCTCCTTCACTTCATGGTCTTTCTTCTCTTGCTCATATAAACTCATCCTATGCTCAAGCAAAGTACTACTCCTCTTGGTTGAGCCCTTTGTAGACCCCTTTGGCATTCCTTTTTGCCATGAAACAAGATCTATCGGCTCAAGCAATGAAGAATCTTGTGGTATGACCATGTCTACATATGACTCAGATGTACCATGCACTTGATCCTTTGACAATTCTCCTCTCTTATACATCTCAATCATTATTTCCATTCTCACTTGGTCAATCGAGAGGGATACATTGTCATTTATGGGCATGCGGTGTGGATCGATGCCGTCCCATACCACTTGATGCCAAAACGAGTGTATCTCTCTTAGCATTATCGGCTACTTTTTGATGATGGCATGAGAAATCCTATGAGTACAAGGAAGACCCATGCGCTCTCTCCATCAATAATCATCACACTCAGTCTCCATCTTTCCCTCACTCATCTTTTTGTGTAGGTTGTAGAACATATCCAACAAGTTCTTAAGGCAGTGTGTTGACACTCTATAAAATAGACGAACAAATATCGTCCTCACTTCCTTAGGGACACCCTCCAACTCTGTTGGTAGCTTCGTACATGCAATCCCAAGATCTCCCGCAAACCACCAACTTGGGACACAATCAGATGGTGAATCCTTCCAATCTCCTTCCCCTTCCCCTTCTTCTTCTTCTTCTTCAAAAGTAATTGATGACTCTGACTCTTCTTCTACGGATTACGACTCGTCTTCTGCTTCATACGATGAATCCTAAAATTCCGTTTCTGATGACATTGTTCAATCTCGAGTTTTTTTGTTCAAAAAAATCTAATTTTCGTGGGGAGAATAAGTTCTTCGTTGTTCGTGATCGTCGAACGAATTAGGGTTTTGGTTTCTTGCGCATCATATAAAAAATCGCACTGTTATAACCGCCGCAAATATCACGCATAATGAAGCGGCGTTTTTTTTCTGCGCAAGGTAAAAAATTCCCTTGGGCATCGGCCAAATAAAATAAGTGACTAGGTTACTAATCCGCTGCTTAGATGGGCCATTGTGTAGAGTCATGGATCTCGTTCTGTAACACTTCATTATGTATCCAACGGCACCGATGTATCCATCATTCTAATACTTAACGGCCACGATCGGCGGCATTTGGTTTGTACATAGTCCTGAACAACATTCGAACACCCCCACTGCACCACCCTCCCTCCTCCGCCCACGACCGCCGACACCATCGAAACCTCCTTCCTCCACCTCCATCAGAAAACTCTCCGATTGCCAATTTTGAGTAATCAACTCTCCAATTTGATACGAATTTCCCTCTTCCAACCGTCTTGAAGCAAACCCTAACCCTAATTCTGCTGTCCGCCGTAGCCAGAGAAGCTTCAATTCGGCTTTGCTTCACTTGACCCCTTACTTGCACGCAGATGCCGTCTCCTTCTCCTCCTCCTCGTACTTCTTATTCGATTAATTCTCTTGCTGAATTCAATTGGGCATTTTAACCCTTACCTGATCGATGGAGAACCAGGTGTTCAATTTTGACATAGAGCTTGGAGGAGGAGGTGAGAGCGGTGGAATTTCAGACGACGCCATCGAAATTCACCACACTATCGACGATGACGAGATTCCTGACACTCCCAGCGCTAGCACAGCCTCCGTCGCTGCAACGGCCACCACCCCCTATGCCGGCGGAATGGCAATTTACATTCCAGAGGGAGAATTAGACCTTGAGCCTTATGAGGGAATGGATTTTGAGTCTGAAGAAGCCGCTAAGGCCTTCTACAATTCCTATGCTCGCCGGGTCGGATTCAGCACACGCGTCAGCTCCTCTCGTCGATCCAGGCGTGACGGCGCCATCATTCAGCGGTCTTTCGTCTGCGCCAAAGAGGGGTTTAGGAATCTGAATGAGAAGAGGACAAAGGATAGGGAAATCAAGAGGCCTAGGATAATCACAAGAGTTGGGTGCAAGGCAATGCTATCTGTTAAAGTCCAGGAATCTGGTATGTGGGTTGTGAGTGCTTTTGTCAAGGAGCATAACCATGAGCTTGTCCCGCCTGATCAGGTGCATTGTCTCCGTTCACATAGGCAGATTTCGGGGCCTGCAAAAACCCTTATCGACACCCTGCAGGCCGCAGGTTTGGGGCCTCGGAGGATCATGTCTGCTCTTATTAAGGAGTATGGAGGGATTAGCAAAGTTGGGTTCACAGAGGTGGATTGCAGGAACTATATGAGGAATAACAGGCATAGGAACATGGAGGGTGATATTCAACTATTGATTGATTACTTGAAACAGATGCATTTGGAGAACCCTGATTTCTTTTACGCTATACAAGGGGATGATGATCATGATCAATCTGCAAGGAATGTGTTTTGGGCAGATGCAAAGGCAAGGATGAACTATGCTTACTTCGGTGATACTGTAACTTTTGATACTACTTACAGGTCAAATAGATACAGGTTGCCCTTTGCTCCATTTACTGGGGTCAATCACCATGGGCAGCCTGTACTGTTTGGATGCGCCTTTATGATTAATGAATCTGAGGAATCATTTGTATGGCTTTTCAAGACATGGCTGATGGCTATGTCCGGCAGACCACCAGTTTCAATTACTACTGATCATGATTCTATTATTAGTTCCTCTATAATGGAGGTTTTTCCCGATATGCGTCATCGATTCTGCAAGTGGCACATTTTGAAGAGATGTCAGGAGAAGCTTTCTCATGTGTTTCTTCAGCATCCCACCTTTGAAGCTGACTTCCATAAGTGTGTGAGCTTGCCTGAGACCATTGATGAGTTTGAGTCTAGTTGGCTGTCTCTCCTTGATAGATATAATCTTACAGATAATGAGTGGCTTCAATCAATATATTCTGCCTGTAGGAATTGGGTCCCGGTTTACCTGAGGGATACCTTTTTTGCTGAGATGTCTATGACACAACGAAGTGATAGTATGAATTCTTACTTTGATGGGTATGTGAATGCGTCTACTTCTCTTAGTCAGTTCTTTAAGCTTTATGAGAAGGCCCTTGAAAGCCGTAATGAGAAAGAAGTGAAAGCAGATTATGAAACAATGAATACAGCTCCTGTTCTTAAGACTCCTTCTCCGATGGAGAAACAGGCCTCTGAGCTTTACACCAGGAAAATATTTTTGAGGTTTCAGGATGAGTTAGTAGGAACTCTGACATTCATGGCGACCAAGTTAGAGGATGATGGGGAGGCTACCACTTACCAAGTGACAAAATATGGTGAGGATCACAGGCCTTATTATGTGAGGTTCAATGTTTTGGAGATGAAAGCAATTTGCAGTTGCCAAATGTTTGAATTCTCAGGCCTTCTTTGTAGACATGTATTGGCTGTCTTTAGAGTAAGTAATGTTCTCACCCTGCCTTCTCATTACATTTTGAAGAGGTGGACTAGAAATGCCAAGAGCTGTGTAGTGTTAGATGATTGTCATACTAAAGTTGCTGGGTATTTAGAATCGCATATAGTCCGTTACAATACTTTGCGCCATGAAGCATTTGAGCTTGTTGATGAAGGGGCTAAAACTGTAGAAACATATGAGCTGGCAATAGCTGCCTTGAAAGATGCTGCTGAGAGAGTTGTCCATGTTTCGAAAAATGAGATAAGAAGTTCCATGGTAAATGGCCGTGTTAAGGGGATTCCCTTAAGAGCTGGAACTTCTGGAAATAATTCCCATCCTGAACACCACGGGGACATGGTTGAAAGTTTGTCTGAGGTATTTCATTTGAGTTGCTTTATACTATATTTTTATTCTTTTTTTTCCTGCTTTTTGTTTGTGTCTGTGCCCTTCCCATGTATGAATTTTGTAAAGACTGTTTTTTGCTTCTAACTTAAGTAGCAGGTGCCTTACAACATCCTAAAGCCTCTCCCTCGTATTTGCTCTTGCAATAACCAGGCTCATTGTGATTTAAATAATTTAATTACCAACTTCAGTCTTGCTTGGAGCTAATGTAGAACACTTTTTTCCCTGGTACAAGTGAAATATAACCACTATTCTAAAAATCTCCGCCTAGTTCCGTCTAGGCCCCGCCTAGGCACTGGAAGGTCCTACCCTGCCTAGCCTTCTAGTCCGTCTAGGCACTCATTTTGGCCCCCTAGGAGCTAGGCAGTCCCTCTCCGCCTAGGGGCCGCCTAGCTTTACTTTTTACATAAATTTTTAAAAATACTAATACAATAAAAGGGGAAATTGTAGAGCTCTACATATATTATTCCCATGTTCTCTAAACACCACTTAAATTTAAACTCATTTTTTCTTGTTTTAAAAACCTCCCGCTTTTTAACTTTTTTGACAAAAACATCCTTTTTTGAAAGTCTATACCTAAATTTAGGGTTGTTAAATGTTTGAGACATAGGACATAACTGCTCTTTGGGAGCATAACTCACCTCTTCTTTTTGAGTTTTTGGTGAAAGGTGATCTTGTCCCTTCATGTCTTTTTGAGTTTTCAGTAGTTAAGTGTTTAAATTTGTAAAAACAAAAAAAAAGTGTTTTTCTTTTTAAAAAATAAAAAGAAGTGTTGGTGTGGGAGAATGGGTTAGAAACATGAGTTGTTTTTTAAAATTTTCCCAAAAATTAATAAATGCATGTTGATATTATAACCTCAATATGAGATGCCGACATGAATAGAAAGAGAGCAGTCTGAATAACATTTCATCTACTTAAATCACGGATAGCTTGTTAAATACTTTGTGGTAAGGGATTATTGAAAATTCAAAGAAAAATTACTTCAATTTTCCTCATCAGTCTGATCATATTTCTATGATTTTATTACTGGAGAGATGTTTTACCTTGATAATACTTGTGTTGTGACTAAAGCTGGCTACTGGAAAATTGTATGCTCTAATTGGCTCTAATTGGTCTTGATGATAATGCTTGGGCCTTTCACATGGACCCTCTCGATTTTATGTCGGGGCAAGGGTTTGTACATCTTGGTCCCCCAGATCCCGCCAGAGGCGGGTTAACACTAGGTTGATGTTGTTGTTGTTTGCCTGCTCCTGTTAGTTGCTAATTTTGGTAGATATCAGTGCATTGATCTCAGTATCATCTCCATATACTGTGATTTAAATTTACATTATTTGCCTCGTGGATCCTGTGCTTCAATCTCATACAATGTTGCCCTTGAAACTGATTGGTGTACTCTTTTGCCTGGACTATCTTCACGTTTCAAATGGCAAAATTTTTTGTTCTTTAATTGTTGTTCCATTTCATTATTTAAATTGGCGTGTCAATTTTGCTAAAGCTGAAACAAGATTTAGACATGTATGGGTCACCAATCTGATTGTGTGGTACACTACTATTTGATAGGATGAGATGGACCAAAAAATAAGACAATTGACTCTTGAACTTGATGCTGCGAATAAAAAATCTGATGTATACCGGGCCAACCTGTTTAAAGCTTTGAAGGAGATTGAGAACCATAAGCAGCAGTTGTGGGTAAAAGTTGAGAATGTGAAGGTTGACTTAAAAGATGTCATTTGATTCTCCTGCCAATTCCTTGGATGTGTATTTGTAAGCTTCCTTCTTTCTCCGCCTTTTTGTTACATGCCCTTAAGTTGGTCAATGCGTTGTTCCTTAAGAATGGATGAATTTTCCCGTCTTCTATGGGAGATTAAGTTCAACTCTTGAATGGATCTTTTGGTAGGCTTATTGATGACAGGTTGCCATGCACTTTCAGCTTTAGCAAAACTGCAATGGCTGTTTACAAAAGTCAATGGCATGACATTGACTTTCTTACTAAAGTGTGGCATCCGAGATTGTTGTGGCTTCTTTTACCTCTTTCAAGGGATCTACGTCCAGTCATGCATGTTTCAGAAAGCAGACGCCCGATATGATGATATTACAAAGCATAAAATTGTTTGCTTTGTTATGTGTATAGTTGATTGCTCATAAGCTCATAATTAGATGATTGCAAGATAGGAAGTAGATTAATTAGGATTCAGGATTTGACAGTTTCTAATTTCTCTATGTACATAAGACATGACTAGCGAAAATGTAGTTGGGAGTTTTGTGTAAAGATTTTATACATTCGGATTTATAATGTATTGATTTTGATGAAGAGAAATGTTACATGAATCGCGGTAGCCCAGCTGCTCCAGATTGCTTCGTCTTTCTATATAAAAACCTACTACTCAAGTAGAGGAAGAAAAATGCTTCTTTGCATACATGAATGACGAGTCTGTACAATGTCAGGCTCAGGAAGTGCTAGCTAGATGACACTTGAACTTAAAATACATTCTCCTCACAGAAGAAGCTCGACTTGGGCAAATTCTCTGAGGGAATTCTGAACAAGTCATAATAAACTACATAATATACAATCCGGAAGTAACCCAAAATTACAAACTACTCTCTCAGACTGAGTCTAGCGTTCTGGACTTTGACCGACAACTTCAATTTCTGATCTTCCATATCTTTCAAAATGGCGAGCAAGTTGGACCTGTAAAGCTCAGAGCGTCGGTTAGCACTCTCCACCTCTGCAGACAATTCTTGAATTTTCCTCACTTTCTCTTCCTGCAGCATCCAGATAAATGTTTAATGCTAGCAGTCAAGCATTAGAGGATGAAAATTAGCAAATCAGGACATACATAGCAATGCATAGATTTACCCATTCATGAGAGCAAAGGGAGGGGGAAGTAGATTAAACCCGACTTTTCTAGTCTGTCCTTTTTCAATCAGAGAAAAGGGGCAAGAAGGTAGATAAATAAATGCATGTAAATGAAGGGTAATACAAGAGGGAATGTGAAAAGATTACCTGACATGTGAGTTTAATCCAATAGCAATTAGAAGTGAACTATTTGTTTTAAATTTCCCTCTAGCTAGATTCTCGGAAACAAAGCAAATCAAGACAATCTAACAGGGGAATTTGGTTGCTCTTGAACATATTTCTATCAGCACTAAACACTAAATCAAGCTCCTTATGAGCCATACATGCAGCAGCTATTGTCCAACAATTAAGACCCAAAAAAAATCCCAGTTCTTATTGAGTACACACAGTGAGCCCTAGTGCATTTATATCCCTGCATTTTTTTCTTAAATATATCCTATTCATCCCAACAAAATCTGAGTCTAATTCGTAGAAAAATTTAGCACTAGGAGTCACAAGATGCATGCTCAAGCTCGTATGCATATAGCCATGAGTGTGTACAGTCCATAGAAGAACGACCACTTAATTGATGAAAACACAACAGTGAAATTTAGCACTGACCAAAGACTGCCCTGTTGACACTTGATTTAGTCCGTCAGCATGCCTGCCATTTATGCCATTGGATAAAGCATTTCCCTGCACTGTCGCAACACTTTTAGCAGCAACTACCTTCTTTTTTGCTGTCTGCAAAACCTCCATAGCCACATGAAAGGCATGTACAGATTTTGCTCCTTCTTCAACAAATTTCATGGCTTCTTGCCTTAAGTTGTCCTGTCTTAAAGTCACAGACTCAAGGAAATTGCTTGGCTCTTCTCTACTCTTGGCATTCCTTGTCCAACGCTTGAGGAAATATTGGTGAGGAAGTGTGAGAACATTTTTCGCCCTGAAAACCGACAAAATGTGCCTACAGAGAATACCTGAAAACTCAAACATTTGACAGCTGCAATTAGCTTTCATCTCAGCAGCATCAAAATGCACAACATGTCCCTTTCTGTCTTCCCCAAACGTGGCCACCCGATAAGTGGAGAATGATCCTGTCTCTTCAATTTTTGTTGCTTGGTTAGCTCGTGTTTCCACTAATTCCTCCTGAAACTTCATGAATATTTTCCTAGTGTAAATATTAGCAGCCTGTTTTTCCATTGGAGATGGGGTCTTCAAAACTGGTGTAATGTTACTTGTATCGTCATCTGCTTTCAACCCATTTTCTGCCCAGCTTGCAACAGCTTTCTCATACTGCTCAAACAAATCCTCTATGGTGGTACAAGAATTTATAAACCCATTAAAGTATGAAATCTTCCCATCATTTCCTTCAGTCAGAGAAAACTCACCAAAGAAGGTGCTGTGCAGGTAAACTGGGACCCACTGATGACGAGAATTGTATATTGATTGAAGCCACTCATTATCCATGACGTAGTATTGTCCCACAAGAGATTCCCATCTAGACTCAAAGTCATCAATTGTCTCACTTTCGCAAACACAATTCTTGAAGTCAGTTTCAAAAGTTGGACACGACTGATATAGATCAGCCAGATTTTCTCCAGTCTCTCTAAATATGCTCCACTTGCAATAACGATGACGAGTTTGAGGTAAAGTTTGAGAAACAGCCATCTGTATATATTTGTCAGGCTCGGTTGTTATGGAGATGGGATGGTGCGCAGAGACAACATGGAGCCAAGTTTGAATCAGCCACATGTATGCAGCTGCTGATTCATTAAATAGCAAAGCACATCCAAAAAGCACAGGATGTCCATGATGGTTTATTCCATTAAATGTTACAAAAGGCAAATTGTATTGATTAGGACGATATGAAGTGTCAAGGATAACAGTGTCCCCAAAGTAGGTGTAATTCATTCTGCAAGAAGCATCAGCCCAAAAGATGTTGGAATTTGGAACTTCAGGGCCATCCTGAATGTTGTAATAAAAATTAGGATTTTCTGCCTGCACATCTCTCAAGTAATCCAAGATATGCTGAACCCCACCCGCAAGACTCCTTTGCAGGCCTTCTAGTTTAATTGCGCTCATCTAGCTTATCTGCAATTCACAATCAATATAAAACGATTATGAAACTTGTCAATTTGAGAGAATGCAACCAAAACAGTAAAAAGCTCACATATCACATATCTGATACTGAAATCACAAAGTTGCTATTCTCTCATTAGCATAACAAGCCAAGATTTTTAACAATTTCGGTGAGCATAAACCAAGTGAAGGATCAATAGAGACAACACATGCTCTAAGGCAGGGACTGACTAGATTAAGTCCTGTAAGTAAAGTGCTATCTAAACCCTATCAAATAATAAGTATATATACTCATTAAGAAGATTATCAGTACCACTTCTTCTTAGCAGGATGAAATGCCCTCATCCAGTGGCGGAGGAAGGTGGGGGGCACCGGCGGCCGGGAATTCTCAGCCAGGCGCCAGTGGAAAAAAAAACAAGTGAAATTTTGGATCTTTCTCAATTGAGAAATATAGGACACAAAATTCAATTGAGAAAGACAAGTTCAGACCGATCAATTTTGGAGACGAAATTGTAGACTTTGACGAGGCAGAGAAGATATGCCGGCGGTGAGAATTCGAATTCTTTCTCCCGAGTCAGTCGTTCCGTCCTGGTTCTCTCTGGTTCTGGTTCCTTCCTAGGTCTGGTCATCAGTTGAATGAACTTGGGCCAGTTTAAAGACAGGCCCGCTGGACAAAAATAAAAGAAAATTCCTTTTGGTCTTAAATTTTTAACTATTTTTTTTGTCCTACAAACAAATTTATTCCTCTTAGTACTCCTAGGGTTTATACAAAGTTAATCACAAGCCTAAAACTCACTAATAATGTCAAACCCCCGTTAAATCTTATTAAAAATTAAAAAAAATCATATTTTAAAATGGAGAAGCGTGCCACACCCACAACCCATATCCATATTCATTGTTGATTACTCCCAATACCATCCACCACATCTAGTTTGTCGACTTATCAAGCTTCACTGACAACACTGACGATTCTTCCCCCGAGTTCCAGTGCAAGATTTTTCAAAGAATTGGCATCAGCGAGGACACCGTGCCGGAGGCAATGCACTCCTTCCCTCCCCGCCCCATGATGGCCGCCGTCGGGGCTAAGGAAGTCATTTTCAGTGCCCCTGATAGCCTCTTCGCCGCCACCAAAGTCAGCCCAAAGAAATACAATAAATGAAAAAATCCCTCTTTTGTGTTGTTTGCTATTGAGAAGCAAAACCCCCATTTGGAGCGGACATTGAAGAAAAAAAAATCAATCTTTTGTATTTGATCTTTGTTTGGTTTACATATGCAAAGAGATACCAATCCAGTTTAGAACGAAATTTTTGAAGAGACAACATTGGAGAACACAATGAAATGAGATTTTTTTCCCAATTTCTCCTATTCAGACTGACTGATTTCTTTGTTATTGATTTTTTTTATAGGATGATACTTGAATATGTGTATCCCACACTTTAGAAACATCCACCACAACATGGGGCCTTATTTGCCGGAGAAGAAGCAGAGTTGTACGACATTTCATTGGAGAAGACAATGAAATGGTTTTTTTTTTGTTTTTTTAATAAGATTTAACGAAGGATCTAACATTTTTAGCAATTATGGGTACGTGGTGAACTTTGTATAAACGCTAGGGGTAGCAAGAGGAATAAATTTTTTTATACGACACCAAAAGAAAAGGTTAAAAATTCAAGGACGTCAAAAGGAATTTCCCAAAAATAAAATAAGGAAAAGAATAAGCTCGAATTGATCCGGCTATCTATCTATCTATAAATATATCATCATGATTGTCAAGGGATAATAAAGGGTGAAGTATTCATCTATCACAATTTTGTCTTTTGTAAACTCAATTCTCCAAGCAATTATCAGCTTGGAGGAAGAAGATATATAAAATTTAGCTCCTTTTTCTTCTCAAAAAAGCACTTTTGTTCTATTAGGCTTAATAACCATACGGTAATGACGGTCTTCGATTTCTCTGGGCTTCGTACGGCTGGATTTGTCATGTAAGTCAAACTATGGCTATAAATAAGATGTACAATTTATTGTAAATAATCAAGGAAATCAATTCAGATTTCTCAAGTTTCTCTCCCAAATATTCACAACGCATTATCAACACAAGAGTTTCTCAAAACAAAAAATATCAAATGAGTGGTTAGATCTCTTGAAGGTATTACATATTTTATACTGTTTTCAAATTTCTAAATCATAGTTTTTATAATCATGGTTTTAATGGCTCGATGATATGAGAGTTTGGCTTTCTTCTTCTTCATGTATCTTGAAAATACAACCTCTTCTTCTTCTTCTTCTTCTTCATGTAAGTAAGAGTTTCTTTTCTAATAGAAGAATTTTGAAAGAAAGCTTTGTAAAGGTTAAAAAAAAAAATTGTACTACACTTATATTATCTGATTTACAATTATATTGAAAAGTCACGTTTGAGTTTTTGTACAAGTAAACAAAGTGCAAATTTGATAAGACAAGAGAGAGTTTTAAATTTTTCCAAAATGTCCGCCACCAATACGGAATATCTCCATAATATTTTCCTTACCCGCATCTCTGCTAAAATGATATCATCATTTTTTTCGTTCTTCTAAAAAAAGAGGAAATAGTCAATTTCTAATATTGATAGCATATTATCTTAGACTACTATATATATATTTACGTGTCAAACAATTTATACATACTACTTTTATGTACATGTTATTAGGGCTGGGCAACGGCCAAGACAGGGCCGGATCGGACCGGAACCGGATTTCTAAAAAAATTGGATCGAGGACCGGACCGGACTGGATATTCTCGGACCGGGACCGGGACCGGTTTTGGACCGATCTATTATTTTGTCAATAAAAATAGTATTTTTAATAAAAAATGTTTTCTTTATTTATAAAAAATATTATTTTTAATAAAAATATATATATTATATCATATAAAAATTAAATTTATACTTTTAACATAAATTTTATAATATAACTATACATATTTTTTTCACAAAATAACTTTTTTTACTACTAACACAAAAAGTCGGTCCGGTCCGGCTTGTAATTTTTTGTGGACCGAGGACCGGACCGGGGGTATCCCCGGTCCGGTCCGGTCCCGGTCCGCTCCCGGTCCGGACCATATTCTGCCCAGCCCTACATGTTATGGTTAAATTCATCTTTATGCATGATAGCCTTATATACACACGTTTTTTATACTAGCAATTGAGCCGCGCAAATCACACGGAGTCTTCATTTTAAATTGTACCATGAAGTTCCATAATCTATATGGTATAGGTCTTCTCATGCTTTTTAAACACCCTTAAAATTTTAAAATGAACAGTCTTGAACCCTAAAAGAGTACTCAAATTTACATTTGAAAATGAGATTGAAAGACAAATCAGGATTCGAACAAAACTCAATGTTGCATATATGCTGAGATTCAAACCTGCAAAACTGAAAGCTCCTATAAACATTCGAGCAAAAAAAAAAGCTCGTATAAACATTACCAAGCTAGAGAAGTTTCACCGATGAGCAAAACTGAAGCCTCTTTAGCATTCCCTTCCCTAATTGAAATGAGATTTGGTGAATTCATAGTTTATAATTAGAGTTAGAACATATAAATTCATGTAAGGGACTGCTTGCAGCTCACTCTCTTGATTTTGGTTTTCTTATAAATGCTAAGACTACTTGATAAAGCCATTTAGCTATGAGCAGCTCATACAAGCACATGTAAGTTGCACGGCCTTTCGATGTAATGATCGTATTTTTAAAGTTAAGTTCTATTATACATAGGAAGAAATGTTTCCAACTTGAAATGAATTATTAGAGATTCACAAACATGAAATTAATTAATCAAATATTCTACTGTTTAAAACACATGAGGATCTACATCCATATTGAGTTGAAAGTATTATTGCCCTCGATGTGCTTGTCTTAATAGATATTGCAAATTGACCTCCAAAATGAATCTTGCTTTGACAACGTCTTCTCTACTTGAACAAGTGATGCCATAAATGTAACAAATGAACTATGACTGGGCTTTTCATGAAGTCCTATGTAGTATAGTATATGCAAGACTGCAAGAGTATCATATATGTAGTCGGCATCATTTTGAACTCCAACATCCAAGCATGGAGGCATTGAAACGAGTTGTGATTCACTAACTTCATCAATGCAATTTCTTCAAGAGATTCAATCCATGGCCAAGTCTACTAACATGATATTTTCTCCACCAAGGAACTTCCTGTCCCAACAAAGGTGCGACTCTCAGTACTTCTAAAACAGTTCCAAGCTTTTCTTCTTACCTCTGCGTCGCTTCTCTTTGCAGCAATAAGAGGCTTCCATAAAAGGGATACCTGTAAAAGGAAAAACACCATAGCTTGTATGATTGGAAACTATTTTCAATATTAACATAAATAGATCATGTTAAGTGTGACACCAAACAGATTAGGTAGTATGGGTACCAACCCTGGTCTCTTCCTAGCATGATCCAACGATTCCAAAATTTGCATCACAACAAACAAAATAAACCAAAAATAGATAAAAAACAATTATTAAATTAAAGATGCAAAAGACACCAACTTCAGATGGATTATAATGCATTAAAAGTAGATAGTTTGAAATGTGTTTCTGAAGTCGTGGAAAGCAATAAATAGCCAAATATATATTGTAAAATTTACTGATTTTTTTTCCACGACTAAACCTTTACATGGTTAGGAATGATTAAGCTAATTACAAAGACTTAATATCCACAGACAATTACCTGGTTAAGTAACGGATTTTAAAATAAACAACTTATCCTTGGGTGTAAAAGTTCTGCCAAAAAAGACTAAATGATAAAAGAATTCAAATTCAACAACCTATATATACTCTATATTACTGGAGATTGTTCCTTTGATTTTTACCTCCAACACATGATGTTCATTTCCCTTCTTTTTTCCTCATATATAAATCTCCAGTCATTAGAGTTCCAAACATATATTCAAGAAACAATTACTTTACAATTTACATATCTCATTTGCTATTATCATTTCTCAATACTTTTCCAACTCGAATGATTCAGCTTTCAAGAATACATATGTATATATATATATTGCTAATTTTGGCAAAAGTCTCATTTTTTTGAAGAAATGGATATTTGAACTTGAATCAAGTTGATCATGATTTACTTTCGCGGCAAAATTAGTGAGTTGATATATTAGAGCAGTTCAGTAAGTCGCATACTAATTTTATGAACTGAAAATAATCATATAGATGGAAGAGACCAAAATAAACAGAACTCAGCCAAGATATAATGGAAAGGAACACGAACACAATTTTTTTTCACTGAAGAAGCACAATAACGAAGTATATAAAAAATTTGAATACTACCCGATACAAATGCAAATTTTGTTTGAGGAATCACAAATCAATTTAGGTTCAAATTCGGTTCTTGACATTTTCCAAATCAAAACACTGAACTTTAACCAAATAAAAAGATAACCGATCCATTTTCACGCCAGTCCCTTGAAATCTCGTCAACTAAACCGAGAATGAGAGGATGCTTATATCAATTCAAGTATAGATTGGACTTCAATTTTGCCTAATATTTCCTTTTGATGCAAAGAAATTTAGTAATCAGACAGCACTAATACTTCAATTAGATTTTTATCACGAAATTAGATTAGACTTCATTGCACATAAAAAAATGCATAAAATCGGACAAAAACAGAAGCTGTACTGGCATTTTATGTACGCCCATTTATTTACAACCAGAAGAACAACACCTTTACACAAAAAAAGAGTGAGCCTGTTTGCACTTTTTAGAATGAATTAACATGATATCAAAAAAAAAAAAAGAAAATAAAAGTAGGTGTAGAGAGTTTAAGCCTTTGATAACTTATCCTGCCTCGGAGAAGGTGAGGAGGTTCTAGCAGCAGGACTCGATGTCTGCAAACACATAGCAGTATTATTCATATGAAAGAACAATTTAAGCCAGCAGAGAAGGCAATTCAAAATTCGAGTTACCTGAGGACCAGTTATCAATTTGGAACCGCCAATTGTGGATGGTGGTTGTGATTGTGGTGCACGACGTTGTGGTTGCTGCTGTTGTTGCTCAAACTCTTGCTTTTGCAAAGCCATTGGAAGTTGCAGGTCAAGACTATTAAGAAAATCCACATCTACTCCTAATCATGAAAGAATTAAAAGACCTAACTTATGATTTAGTAAAGAGTAAAGACTAAAGAGTGATATATAGTTAGTTGTAGGAATGTGATATAGACTTAGCCAAACTCCTGGTTGAAGCCAAGAGTAGCAGCTGTTGCAGCCTTTCCTCCTTCATATCTCTCGGCAAAGTCATCCTTAATTCACTCAAGGAAAGCAATGGGAACCTGCTTGCGAAGAGATTCCATTGCAACGTACAACACAATAAGCTGCAAATTTCCAGGAAAGAATGCAATTAGTTGAAAAGGCTAATAGAGATTAGATAAAGGGAGACAAAAAAGAACACAAAAGGATTGAGAGGGGAAACTAAAGCACTTGTTTAGTTTAGCCAAGGTAAAACATGCTTTTATTTTGGTGTAGATATTTTAACATGAATTCAAAGAAAGATGCACTTCTGGTCACGGTTCTTCAAACTAATGCGCACACATCAATTGTAGCAGTGGATTAACTTAAAGAAGAAGTTAATAATTCACATGAAGCAATCATTTACTATGAAGCAGATATAATAAGATGGAAAACTTCACTAACCTAGGAATCATGCTAAGTAAACCACTAAATTGAAGAGCAAAGTCAAGAACCAGTATGTACTCAAGTGCAATGCAAGTCTGTCTTTGAGACCAAAATCTTAAAACCCCAAGATAAAAATATTAAAAATGGAATTTGTAGGCCATACATCTCTACCAATTCAGCAAAAGAAAATTTCACAAGAAGAATAGAAGAGGGTTGAGTAGATATAAACCCCATGCATTATCACGATGTTAAGATGATTCAAAAGCTTCATTGTTATAATTTCTCTCAGTGCCCGAAACCACATAAGAAACATAGGAAAAAGCAACCATGGTTTTAGAATGATTGTACTGTGAATCTAGAATTGAATGAACATTGTAAGAGATGAAAGGGGCTGGATTAAGGCACTTGCCTGATACATCAAACTATTCTGGGTAAGCAAGTACTTGTCTAAATTATGACACTAACAGCTTTTATCCCTGGCAAAGTAAGTCACTCATACAATAAAGCATTTACATACCATTCTCAGCAATCACCAATCACTCAATAGTTTCGTACAACATAAGTATATATTTTTTTTACCAGCAGTGCATAAAGAGTGCATGGAGATCAAGCTTCACAATTATTTCATAAACAGATAAACACTCATACAAAGTGCATGGTTTCACAAATCAATTGAGTTATTCTGTGCTTGCGTGTTTGGATCTCAAGAAGCATGAAAGTGAAGTGACATGAGGAGGTGAATAGTGAGATTCACCAACATACTGACTAAGTTGAAAAATAAATGAGAAGAGAACTGTGTGCAAGTCAATCTATTTGATTTTTAGAACACCTTCAAGTCTAACTTCCTATTAGGAGCAGAAAAACAACTAAGATAAAAAAATACAAATAAAATGATTCACCAACATACTGATTACTGACCAAGTTGAAAAAATACCAAACAATCAATGCCATTAGCCTTACTATCTCAAGAAACAAATCAAACAATGATGTGAAGAAACTCTCAAACCTCCTTGCCTTGGCAGGGATATCATGAAAATCACAATCTTTTCCACTGCATGAATAGGAAAGCCATATCGGTATATAAATAATCAGTTCTTGGTGATTTATGCTGAAGCTAACCAGATACTGACCATCATCAGTGAACTTGCGGAACGAATGATCAGGAATTCCTTAGATTAGTGCAACTTGCCGAGGAATTACACTCAGATAGAATATTGTTAGAGTTTGCTTTCAAACCGATCAATTCTGAACGAATTTGTAGACCTTGACGAAGTTGAGAAGATTTGTCGGCGGTGACGAATTGCTAAATCCCCTGGCGGTCTTGGTGGCAGTGTCGGTGCCTTCTAGTTATTGATGATCGGTATCAGTTGTAAGTCTCCTTCAGCAATGGAGTTACGCTCCCCATCGTCGACATTTTTGATAGGAAGGAAGGAGGAAGCGCTAACTGGAGTAATTTGAGATCCCAAATCCTATTGACAACGACGAGCTCAAACCGATCAATTTTGGTGAAGAATTTGTAGAACTTGACCAGACAGAGAAGATTTGTCGGCGGTGACGAATTGTTTCTCCCGAGTCTGTCGTTCTGTCCTGGTTCTCTCTGGTTCTGGTTTTCTGGACCAATTGAGAACGACAAATTGAAAGCGATAAATTTTGAGGACGACGGTGAAGATTTCTTTCTCCCAAGGCCAGCGTTCCGACCTATCTGATTCAATTGAGAATGCCAAACCGATCAATTTTGAGGACGAATTTGTAGACTTTTACCGTCGGTGAAGAAATCTCCTTCCCGAGTCCATCGTTCCGCCCTGATTCTCTATGGTTCAGGTTCAACTGAAAAGGACAAGTTGAAACCGATCACACAAATTTGTACACTTTGACAAGGCAGAGAAGATATGCCAGATGTGAAGAATCGTTTCTCCCGAGCCGTCGTTCCATCCTGAATTTGTCTCTGGAATAGATGAAAGAGAGAAAGAGGCAGAGAAGGAAGATATTGGGTTAAAAGAACACGAGCCGCACGATGGAGAAAGTTATTGTAGTTCACTAAAACTCTGTAAAATAAACTGATCTCAACCGTTCGCTTCCCATCCATTTATAGTAGTACATAATGGTTAAATTAATCACAAAATCATATACATATTGGTAAAATATTAATCTCTTTTGTATGTATTTACATTACTAATTAATTACTTGATCCAATTATATAGTTGAGCCAATGACAAATATTGCAATGCGGGAATTTGATATTCTCGACTTTTTAGGTCAGAGATATCTAGAATGGAGAGTTGATGCACTGGCTCACCTCCAAGTAAACGGTCTACAAGAGACCATAAAAGAAAATGAAAACATTTCCCCACAGGATAAGGCTAAGATGATTATCTTTATTCGCCATCATATACATGAAATCCTAAAATTTGAATATCTGTTGGTAGAAAATCCCAAAGAATTATGGGAAAGCCTAGAACAAAAATATGGGCACCATCAACAAGTTTTGCTCCCTAAAGCAAATTATGACTGGACTAATTTAAGGTTTCAAGACTTTAAGTCAGTGATTATAATTATGTCGTGTTTCGTATAACCACTCAATTATGTTTATGCGAGCAGAAAATCTCTAAAGAGCTAATGTTGGATAAAACTTATTCAACAATGCATGCTACTAGCCTACTAATGTGTTATTATAACAACAATAATTTTTTTATTATATATTTAGATATTTATTCGCCATATATCTATAACTATAAGTATTTTAATAAAATTTATCATCTATATATATATATGATTGGGGATCAAATGAGAATAATTCTTATCCTAAGAAATGAGAACAAATCTCATCCGTTGATTTTGTGAAATTAAGGATCTAGATGGGTTGCTATCAACACTCACACTCCTCTATTTTTTTAAAGCTAGAAGGGTATTTTTATCACACTGCTCTATTTTTTTTATAATTTCCAGCACGTAAACCTACGTGTCATTTCAGCCTATCTCTCCGACTCTCGTTCGTGATTTCAGCTAACCACGATTTCAACCAACCACAAACTCCCCTTCGATCCCTCTTTCGATCTCAATCTCCCCTTCGTTCGATCCATACTCCTACTCCAAAATGAAGGCACAATGAATTTAGGTAAGTGGTTATGAAGAATACTTAAGAAGAGTTTAGTTTGGTGGATGATTTGTTGCTCTCAAATAATTCATATTTGTTGTTGTTTATGGTTCTTTGTTGCTTTAGATCATGGATAAATGTGTTCTACTCTTGGTTTTGGGATTGGAAATAAAATTTTATAGAAACTAGAATTAAAATTTGTATGCTTATTTGATTGCCCACAAAGTGTTTGATAAAATATCTCAATGAACATGTTTTGCTAATTTGTCTTAGAATATTGTTTTTACTGATCTAATTAGTGAATATGAAGATAATGTGGACAAATTGCAAGACCTTTTCATGTATTGATGATGTTTTAGTGTTCAAATTCCCCCTTGTGGATAAAATGAATGTTTCATATGGTGCTTCGTATGTGTTGTTGAATATGATGCTTTTTTGTATATGTCTATGCCTAGTTATCCACATTGACTAGTAGGATATTGTTTTGAATAAGCAATTAGTATCTTTGTGACCTTTGTTAGATCGATTCACTTAAAATACGTATTGTTATTTTTAGTGAACCTTCCTGTTTAATATTATGAACCAAAATGACAATATTTGCGAACCAACTGAAAAACAATATTTTGCACATTTTTACTAGATCTCTTCTTTTTCTCCCTTTTTATTGTAGGTTGTTCATCAAACTCCGATCAACCTAATTTGTCTAATTCGGATAATGATGATAGTATTGATGAGTTTCAATTGAAGGGTCTTGATAATAATGTTAGTGTTGATGGGTTCATCAAGATGCAGTCATCCTAACATTTGAAGTAAACTAATAGATATTGGTCAATTGATTTCCAAATCCACCAAAAATAATGACCAAAATTGATACAATGTAAAATACTATTGTTATTTACATGAACCGCATTATGATTTTCAATGAACCTTATAGTGTAATATTATGAACCGTAATGACAATATTTGTGAACCAAAAGAAAAACGTTTTTTTTCACATTTTTATTTCCCATTATGTGTTCCATGTTGTTTATAATTATAAATTAGCTTAATTTTTTCCTTTTTTTATTGTAGGTTGTTCATCAAGCTCAGGTCATCCTAACTTGTCTCATTCGGATAATGAAGCTAGTATTGATGGAGTTTCATTGAAGGGTCTTGATAATGATGAGAATGTTGATGGAATTCCATTGGATGATCATGATGAAGCTAGTGACACCTACATTCTTCACTTATCACAAGATTGTTCTTATTTCATTCCCAAGATTGAACATTGAAGTTCCAATTCTCTATTTGTCTTTTTAGTAGTTGTAATTACTTTTAAGGCTGTTTTTGACTTCACATCGAACTCAATGAGATGGATGTCTTCTTTACAAATTTTATGCATTTTCTGTTAAAAGAACTGATTATTTAAAATCCATGAATCTTCATGTTGAACACTATGAACCTTCATGTTGAACAATATGAACCTTTATGTTGAACACTATGAACCTTCATGTCGAACACTATTAATCGTGCAATTAATTCTATGAACCGTGTAAGTAATCAATGGTCAATCTTTTACATTGTTTTCTCAAAATGGACCATTTCCATTGCGTAGCACCTGTAGTGATTTCCACTATTTCTAGTTAACTATTGTAATAACAATTTAATTTAAAATCATAGGTAGTATTCAATAAACTTACTAGTATAAATTGAAATAGCAAGTACACTTAAAAACGCATGAACGAAACTTTAATGTACTTTGTACCAAAAAACAAATGTCATGAACCAAAATTACAACTAGTATGTATGACTTAAAAGACATGAACTGTAAGATGAACTATTATGAACCAAACTTTAATTTACTATGAACCAAAAGAACAAATGTCATGAAACCAAAAGACATGAACTATAAGATGAACTATTATGAACCCGAGCTTAAAAAATCATGAACCGAAAGAAAAGTTATAATGAACCAAAATATATAAGCGTTTATAGAATTAGCCTATGTGAGATTTGAACCCACATCTATGTGCACATGCACATTGCTCTACCATTTGAGCTAATAGGCTATCAAATTTAAAATCACGTCTATGCATTAGCAACAAACTTCAGATTTAACTCGATGAACCAAAGACGATATGAAACTGTGGAAACTATGACAAGGTAAGAAAATTCACAAAAAGCATACACCACATGAAGCAAATACAAATAGTTTAAGGACAAAAAGTTGAGAAATGTAAAAAATCACCCCAAACTAATTGAAACCATCAGTATCATTCTCGAAAATATGGTATTTCCTGTAATAAGGAAGCTTTAATATTCAAAGCACTTCATGAAACCCATCAACTGATATTAAGCTAGGATGGGTTATAAAGTTCACTAATTAAGGATGACCAACAAGCTATCAATTGTCTTCTTCTCCCCATCTTTATAGGGTCGTGTTAGTGAAATTGAATATGTGCATTAATTACAAAGAAGCTATATCTCGTTCAATTAATTCATCAAACTACAACCCTAAAAATTTAGATGGACTTTCATACATACAAACCAACGGAGCACACACTACCACTAAACCCCAATTTGAGGGTTCTAACAAACCAAAAGCTCACTAATCAGTCGTACACCATCACCAGTAAGAAGAAACACAATCCAATTAGATCATCAACAAACAAAATTGCATTGAAAATATCAAAATCAAAGAAGCTCCAAATTCAATTTTAAGAACGAGGTATATATCTAGTGTTCGTAGGAGTGGCTGAAACCTTAATCGATCGTCGACCGTTTTCACTGAAGGTAGGGAAGGAACTCGGATTAGGGAATTAGTACCCGGTGAATTTCAAATTCTCGCCAGCGATTGATCCCGGCAATGATTTCGAGAAGGAAGTCGCTTGACGGGAAGGATCGAGGGTTTGAAGAGAGTAACCTCCATTTTTCAAAAGAAATTGAAGACCAAATGCAAAATGGGAGTGGTTGAAGTAGAATTGAGAGACAAATTTTATAAGGGGTGTTTCAGTGTGTGGTGAAATGGTCTGAGGAGGAGGGGGAGGAGGGGAAATGAAGGAAGATGTACTCGGTCGCCATTTTTGAATAGAGAGGATAATCTGAGAATGAGATATTTTTATTAAAGGGTATTTTTGTCTTGTTATGTAATTTTAAACTAATTTACATTCTGTGCCATTTTGATGAAATACTTGATTTTTTTTTATTTTCACATGAATTGATTTTGGGTAATTAGCCGTTCAATAATTTGATCTAATGACTCTTATATGTTCTCATTTTACACCTTAATTCTTATTCTCACCGGAACCTTACTCCTATATATACATGCCCATCTTTTTCTTTTCTCTTTCACACACATATTGAAAGAAAGCTCTGAGGCAACATCGCACATATGACATATACAGTTCTTTCGATCACATAGTGAAGGTTTTCAGGCACACAAATCAGGTATACAATTTTTTCGAATTTTTATTTTTTTTTTATTTGTAGGTTTAATATGTTCATATTTAATGTATGCATATTGAAAGAAAGCTTTGAGGCAACCATTATCAACATGCATATACAATTTTTTCGATCGCATAATGAAGGCTTTAAGGCACGTAAACCGGGTATACAAATCTTTTGGTTTTTTTATTTGTAGGTTTATTATGTTCATATTTGATGTATTTGAATTTTACATTCAAATTTCATGATATATTTTTCCAGGTAAACAATGAATAAAAATCACAATCTTCTTAGTCAACTTAGACTAAGAAACAATATGAATTACAATATTCAAGTTCGTATCATCAAAATTTGGAATGTGTTTCGCAAAAGAGAGCTTATAGCTAAGGAGATGATCTGAACACATAAAACTGTATATTTTTTATAGGTTTCATAAATTGATGCATTTATTAGAGAGATTTTTCTTATTTATATTTTGTGTTTATATGTGCATATATTAATACTAATTTGTAAGTTTTCTTATTTATTTTTAATCTTCATGGAAATAAATATGTCGCTTTCATGAAAAAATTCTTATTCATTAAGTTTGAAAACCTGATAGAAGATGGGATATACTTCATATCTTTGTTTTTGGTAGAAGGATATACTTCAGATCTATGTTTGGATTGAAAAATTATATAGGGTGAATTTCACTAATGTTGCCATGCTCACAAGATTATCTTTTTATATAACACCAATATCATACGGATAGAGAAACTTCCAATCCCTCAAAATGCATTTGATTTTATCGAGTTTGAAAAGATCATAAATAATTCAATCGGTGAAATTTATTTAGTTGATGAGAGCATTTGAATTTATTTAATTTCATATGCATTATTCATCTGTTTCATGTATATATTCTTATGCTGGAACATTCGTTGTTTCATGGTTTCTCTTAGTTTTGATGATAACAAACTTTGTTGGTATAATATGTTTCTCTGTGTTAGTGTTTTAGAAAATCAGGTACATCGTCAAGAGTGAGGGAACATTGTGAGGAAGAATGTAGGGAACAAGTGACAGATTTAAGAAGCGCATCTCGTAGGGACGCGACTTTCTATTTATGGCAAGTTACCAGATCTTCTACGAGCGATCTTCCACGAAGATATGACAACTTTGCTCGGTTGCTTGAGAAGAGCAAGGGAGCATAAGATCAAGCTTGCACGATCTTATCTAGGAAATCCGCTATCATTCAGTTTTGGAAAGAATCGAATTGGTTGAGGATACAAATTACCTTAAAACACTTTTTATCCTATTTTAGTGGGATTTGTTAAGTGGAATATCGTGCAATTAGGCAAGAATTGCATATGAGATCAGACTTGACATTTCTTATATAAGGCTAGTTATAGCTATGGTTAAGTGTGGTGATTAACGACGAACTTGAGAAGAGAGCTTTTTCAAGTGTTCGAGTGTGTGTGGCTTTTTCGGTGAAGAATCCACATTTGAGTGAGTACTCAGGTCGGTAGTTTACTTTCATTTAGGTTTAAGATCAGGGTAGAAGAAGTCTAGTTGGTTCAACTTTGGTTGGTGTCATAGTTACCAGGGAACTTGACTTGCCTTGTAACCATTGAAACTTAATACAAAGTATTTTATTGAAATCCTCTGAGAAGTAGTCTCAGGGGTAGAGGTTTTTCTTTCTACAAATTGTTGGTCAGTTCGAAAGTTTCCTATCTAAATATTGTGGGCAGAATACATAAACAGACCCCTGTACTTATACTTTTTTTTCCTATTGGACCCTTGTACTAAAAAATGTTCAAACAGACCCCTGTACTGCCCCCAATTTTACCTATTGAACACTTTCAATCTTATTCTCCTTCCAGTGTACATCACGCGCCTTATGTGTCATGTTATTTTGCCAAATAAGCCAAAATGGTCAAATACGTACGTGTTATTTTGGCAAAATACGTACATGTTACATAAGGCGCGTGAAGACTTGAAAGTGTTCAATAGGCAAAATAACATGTACGTATTTGACCATTTTGGCTTATTTGGCAAAATAACATGACACATAGGGCGCTGATGTACATTGGAAGGAGAATAAGATTGAAAGTGTTTAATAGGCAAAATTGAGGACAATACAGGAATCTGTTTGAAAAATTTTTAGTTCAAGGGTCCAATAGGAAAAACAGTGTAAGTATAGGGGTCTGTTGATGTATTATGCCAAATATTGTGTTCTTATTATTGTTTATTTCCACTGCCTAGGGAACATTACTAGCAATTCCCTGCTTAGCTACTAACGCTTCACGATCCAACATCTTACATATTAAATTTATATATGCAGATATCATAGGCTACATTTAATATTAGAAATTGAGAATATTGTTCATCAAACAGTTTATTATGATAATCAATTGCATAAAAGAATTGATATTCAACTAAAAACATTTAGAGCAAAGAAGTATTTTAGTAATAGATGAACATTCTCACATTCATATTTTATTTTATAAATCAATTCTATTTGAATTGAACAAAAATAGATACGGAAAAAAGAGAAAATGAATCAAGTTGAATTTGGAGTGATGCATTATGTTTTAAAGATTTTTAGACTTATTGACGGACCACCACAATTGCACAGATCAAAGCAACTAAAAGAAATGTATAAAATAAATTTTACTATTAAAGATCATGTTCGGGCACAGGTACATCTACTAGTATATATATATATATATAGGATTGTGAGATCAGGTGAGGAGGGCTCTTACTGTAGATAATTAGGAGGATCCTCAGCCTTTGAATTTAAAAAAAATTAATGGATAAGATTTTTTTGAATTAAAAGAAAAACTAATAAATCTATCCATATATTTTCTCTCTCCTATAATATCTCCCGCATCTATATATACGCTGATGCTAAACTCCCCCCCATCTAATACGTATTGAACAATTAAGGTATTGCAAATGAATAAGTAAAGTATTTATCATGAACAAGTATTATTATATTATGGATGAAAAATAATTTACGCAAATAATTACGTCTCTCTACAGGTGAACAACTACTCATTAGCAATTGAACAACAACAACAACAACAATGAATAACAAATACCTAACAATGAACAATTCATCTCTCGCGTCTATATAAGCGTTGATACTAAACTTTCTCTCTAATCTAATACATATTGAACAATTAAGAGATTGCAAATGAATAAGTAATACATTTATCATGAACAAGTACTGTCTAATATAATGATAAACAATATTCTAAATGCTAAACCCTAAAACCCAAAATAATAAACCCTAAACCCTAAATAATAAACCCTAAACTTTAAATGATAAATCCTAACCCCCTAAACTAAACCCTAAACCTTAAATAATAAACCCTAAACCTTAAATAATAAACCCTATCCCCTAAACTAAACCCTATAATCCTAAATACTAAACCCTAAACCCTAAACAATAAACCCTAAAACCCACACTACTAAACCCTAAATCCTAAATAGTAAACCCTAAACTAAACCCCAAAACTAAACCATAAACCCTAACCTATAAATAATGAACCCTAAATACTAAACCCTAAACTCTAAACCCTAAATATTAAACCCTAAATAGCAAAAACTAAGATACTAAACCCTAAACCCTACCCTATGGTTTAGGGTTTAGGGTTTACTATTTAGGATTTAAGGTTTACTATTTAGAGTTTAGGGTTTATCATTTAGGGTTTGGGGTTTAGTATTTAGGGTTTATAGTTTAGGTTTTAGGGTTTACTGTTTAGAGTTTAGGGTTTAGTATTTTAGGATTTAAGGTTTATTATTTTGGGTTTAGGGTTTAGGGTTTACTATTTAGGGTTTAGTATTTTGTGTTTAGGGTTTAGTGTATGTAGTTGTTCATTTACGTATAAGTAGTTGTAATTGTTCATGATCATTACATTACTTGTTCATTTACAATATCTTATTTGTTCAATTTATATTAGAGGAGAGAGAAAGTTTAGCATCGGCGCTTATATAGATGTGAATGATATTAAGGAGAGAGAAATTAGATATGAATTGTTCATTATTATGGATTAGTTGTTCATTGTTGTAGTTGTTCAATTGTAAATGAGTAGCTGTTGAGATGCAGAGAGACGTAATTATTCAATATAATAGTACTTATTCATGATAAATACATTACTTGTTCATTTGCAATCTCTTAATTGTTCAATATGTATTAGATTAGAGAGAAAGTTTAGGATTAGCGCTTATATAGACGCGAGAGATGAATTGTTTATTGTTAGGTATTAGTTGTTCATTGTTGTAGTTGTTCAATTGGTAATGAGTAGTTGTTCACTTGTAGAGTGACATAATTATTTGCGTAAATTATTGTTCATCCATTATATAATAGTACTTGTTCATGATAAATACCTTAGTTGTTCATTTGCAATCTCTTAATTGTTCAATACGTATTAGATGAGGGGGAAGTTTAGCATCAACGTATATATAGATGTGGGAGATATTATAGGAGAGAGAAAAGATATGGATAGATTTATTAGTTTTTCTTTTAATTCAAAAAAATTTTATCCATTAATTTTTATAAATCTAAAGGCTGAGGATCCTCCTAATAATCTACGGTAAGAGCCCTCCTCACCTGATCTCAATCCTATATATATGTATATATATATAAATATATATTAAGCCTATGGTTATATGCACACTATTTTCTGGCTATGTGTATACAAATTGGTACGTCTAACTTAGAAGTACGTGTTGGTGCACCTATCTTAAGCATACAAGGATAAAACGAGGAAAAAATAAGGTCGTGGGACCATTTTCTCCCTAGATTTTTTTTCCATTTTATCCTTGGGCGGAAAAATATTGAACATGGTGAGCTTAAATAAAGCGTACAAAGCGTATCTTTGTGTTTTGCATTTTTTTAGTAGGAAAGAATTAGGTTGAACCGAAGTCAACCTATAACATCCTTATGGATGAGGACCTGAAGTCCTGAGTGCATTTTGATTTTGATGTACGCTACACGAATGGTGTAGTCTCGCAATCAAATCCACTACCTTATTACAATCACGAAGTACATGATGTACTATGATTGTCTGACTGCAACATAACCCGTGTATCTGAGATTAGAATCTCAATTTCTCACGTGCAAGATTTACTTCCTTTTAAAGTGTTTATTACAATTAGGCTACTTCCATCAATTGTAATCTTTGTCAAATTTCTTCTTTTGGCGTCACATATTGCCTCATACATTCCTCTTGCTTTTGCTTGTACTATATTCCACCTGTGTGTTTGACATAGGCGTGCCATCAATGTTCATATTGAGCCTATAAATACCTATTTCCTCACCAAAACACAACACCTCTCCCACTCTCATTATATAAAATGAAATAAATGGTGGTTTTTGCAAACTCGATTAGATAAGGGGTAGTTTATGTAATTTAACTCACAATAACAATAGCTTAGGGGCAATTTTATCTTTTGATCCTTATTTGATAGAAAATTGGATTGAAAATTGTTTTGGGTGGTTAAATGAAAACGGAATATAAATAAATGGTGATTTTATGTAAAAAAAATGAAATAAAGGATGGCTTTGACAAACTCGGTTAGATAGTGTAATTTACCCATAATAAAATTATATAAATATGGCCTACAAGGATAAATAATAAATCCCAACACCAAACTCTTTTGTCTCTTGAGCATTCGCTGTGAATGTGATTATGTTATGTTAAGCAATGTTTTTAAAAAACAGTGTAAAAGTAATAAATCTACTACGCTACTACCAAGTCATTTTGATTAAGGTTATTAGTCAAGACGAACCATTCATCCCAAAACCAAGGAAAATACCATTCACACTTTCTCAATAACGTATTGGGCTAAGAAATTAACCACGATACAACTTTACCACAAAAATGCATGAATTTTCAAAATACTTGAAAGCAAGAGCATTGTATAAATACATCAAGAACCTGAAAGTTGTAGCAACAGCATTGTATAAAATACATCAAGCAAGGTTGTCTACTAATCCATACTTCTGAGAGAACTTCTTCTGGTTGAAGTACAACATGTCATTCAAGCTACAATCTACGTTCCTCTGTCTCAATATCCTCTGCCTAAACTCCAGCGTCTTCTTCAAACCATACCGGAAGAAATCAGGATACTCCACAACTTCATCAATTCTCCTCCCCATCACCTCCACCAGAAACTTTATCTTGGGCTCCAATGAGTTCTTGACGCTTTTGATCAGTATAGGAGGATAACCAGTCACTAAAGCCGCTATTTGCTTATCATCAAACCCGGAACTCTTCAAATAAGCATGGTTTGGCTTCAGCGTCTTCTCCACATCTCTGCATAAAACCTCAGGATAAGTGACTGTTAACTTTTGGATATCCTGCTTCGTTAGACCGACTTCCTTGAGGAACTCAACTGTAGGTTGAAGTCTCTTGGAAACGCTGTAACCCATTAGATACGGGTTCTTGGCAAGGATTTTACCGATCATCCCGTCTTTGTCCAGCTCTAGGCTGGCAAGGAAGTCCACAAACTGAACCAGCTTCGATTCGATGCTGTAACTGATGATTCTAGGGTTCAGCAGAATCATTTTCCCAAGTTGCTTATCTCCGATCCCAAGTGATTCGAAGAAAGCCAGCAGAGGGCAAAGCTTCTCCTCCACACTGTGGGAGAAGATGTAGGGGAATTTGATAATGGCGGTCGGAACATCGCTCGATTTCGTGGCTAGGGTTTGGAGACAATTGACCATGGGCTCCAGCCGCTCGTCTACACCCAAGGTGAGGATTTTGGGGCATTTTGAAACAATGGACGGAAGCTTCCTCTCTTGAATGCCAATGCTCTTGAGGAAATCCCAGCTTTGGTCGGCCTTGTCCCTCTGCACGCCCTCTAAGCGCTTGCACCGCCTGAACATGTCGTTGATGCTCTTGTCATCGAAACCCTTGTCCCTGAAGAACCATAAAATGCCACCGCTCTGACTACTGGAGCTTTCCATAAGGACTGAGAGAGGTTGATAAGCAAAAATTGCACATCAGTCAAGTAACAGAGTCTGAAGCACAATTTTACTAAACAACTAGGACCTTCTTTTAGCAAGAATTGGGCAAAAAGAGCAATACATATATATGTCCAAGGCAGAGTGAAGCCGAGTAATTACCTCTATGAAGCTTAGCAGTGAAGGAGGAAATGTGCAGATTCTATCCAAACATGGCAGAGTGAAGCTTGCAACACAATTCTCTTTCCCCACTCCTCACAGCTCACAACCCAAAACCTCCGAAATCCAAATGCAGCGTTATCTCTTTCTTGCACCCATTCCTCCATTCTATCGGAACTGTCTGCCCTTTTAGAGTCAAGTTACGAAAATAACCCTCTTTGGGAATAATGGGCCCATCTAAAAGTACAAATAACTGGGCCTTGATTGGCGCATGACCTATTTTAGTTTCGTTGCGGCCCATTTGAGCTTTGACTGTGTCAAGTCCAACGGCCTTGTTGCAGCCGAGACTGCTGGCGGATATGCGTTTGGTTGAGGAATGAGGAGTGATACTTGACAGTTGACAGTGTGTTGTGTTCTGTGACTTCTGTCCTTCCTCCTTCCACCCCCTTTGTTTCTGTAGCAGTTATTTTTCCATTTACTCAGCATTCAATGTTAAAGCCACCAATTCATTCATCTTTCGGGTGATTCAGGAGTACGGAACTCTCTCGCTTTTTTTTTTTTTTGCAGGATTCACTGGTGGAGGCAGCAAAACCAAAAGAGCAAGAATGTTCTAGAAGTAACATCATTGCACATACAGGCTACAAATAGGCTATTTACCTCATTTGTCGAGGTTTCTCCCTAATTTCTTTTGGTATTTGAATTGAATAGTGTGGAAATTTGGGCCGTTCCTGGAAATCTTATTTTTACACCCTTTTCACATGTTTCATCCCTCTGGCATTGAATTTTGTCTTTTATACTGTATCATATAATATCTGCAAACGTTCTTCGTATGTTTTCTTGGATCAATTTTGTCTTTCCTGTTGTTATTTCCCCTACTTATTACATGAGCTGGGTTGGTTTTAATCTCACATTATTCATAGAAATTCTGCTGCTGGTGACCTGTAAACACAAATTAGGCTAAACACTTTCAGTTGTTTGCCACTATCTAAGAAAAGCGGAAACAATCATAGTAAGTCAAGACTCTATTTTTTTTTTAAATATATCATCTCAAATGCATAGCCCTGGACCTTTGATCTAGTACAGTATTGGAATAAAAAATGCTAGGGTTCATAGAATGTACATATTGGGTGCTCTTTCTATCAGCAGCAGTCTACAATTCCTTTTTCCCAGAACTTAAGATTCCACCTGCTGATGAAAATGAACACAAGCTGTTGCTCTTCATACTGTACAATCTGGGGGTTCCTTATTGATGATGAGCTTTTTCAAATGTATAGTTTGCTGCCTCTCAATTGTGACTAAGTTAAATAGCCTTCTCTCGTCCATGTACAATTCACAACTGCTTTTGAGACAAAGATGAATGAGATGTTTAATTAGTCAGCAAACATACAAATCTTATGACATGTGAGAGGAAAAGTGCTTCCTAAAAAATGTTACTCTGAATTCTGAAAAATGACCAGTGTTGTTTGGTCATAGTATCTGAGATTCTGAACCAGGTTGATCAACCCTTGAACAGAAAGTAAATCTCTAAATTGCTAAATGCTGTAATTTTCTGAAATCTGACAAAGAGATAACTGACACGTGATCGGTAAAGAAGACGGACCTCTAGAAGAGTTCCATTGAACTATCAAGAACACCATCATCATCCCAGCTAACGTCCTTCGCATTCAGATCTTTCTCGATCAACCGAAGGGGCACTTCAAGTGGAGGTGGGCTCTGGTTAAATTAGATTAGATAACGTTATTTAGATAACCATGTACATAATAACACACAGTAGCAATCAAGCTCAAAATGCACCATGGATAGTTCAGAAAGAAGATTCTTGCATTATGTAAGAGGGAGACTTTAATCCAAGTACCATGCAACGTATTAAGGGCCAGTTAATTCCCTTGAAGAAAGGGTGTTCTTTGATCTCATTGGCACCAGTTCCTGACCCTAGCCTGCTCTCTGGGTCTCTGTTCAGCAGCGAATGAATTAATTGCCTTGCAGCCAGACTTACCTGCAATGGTTGAAACGCATTGGGCAGTCTTCAGTGAAAAATTGATCAGATAAAATCATTCTAGTCCTTAACAATGCATTCACACAATTGAGATCTTACCGGAATACTACTAGGAAAAGTCAAGTCCTTGTGCAAGATGTTTGCAAATGTCTTCTGCCTGTTCTTTCCTCTGAAGGGTGTACGGCCGTAAAGCATCTCATACAGAAATATTCCTGAACAAATTGAAGTCTGAGGAGTAAGGTCGGGCACAAAAACTCAAATATCTTCTTGCTGACTCTTCCATTGGTAATGCAAAGGAATAAGCCACAAAACGAACATAGATAAATAAATCAAGCAGTTTGATGTGCTCACCTACAGCCCACCAATCAATAGCACTGCTATGCCCAGCTCCGGTAATGATTTCCTGCAATAAGAATTTGCAAGAGCAATTTGTTTTTAGGAAAAAAAAATATCATTGAGAAGTTTGAATTATACTGTAAAATGCCCTCTATAGTAAATTTTCTATTCAAACTAAAGCCATCAACTATAAGCAACATCAGCACCTATAAGGAACAAAAGGGTGAATAATTTACCGGTGCAATGTATTCTTCAGTTCCAACAAATGAATTAGACTGAGAGACTGGTTCTGCAACAAATATTGGTGGCGGCTGGCTTCTAGATCTTCTTTTTGTGGGTGGAGGCTTTATAATCTGCAGAGATGGGAGTGTAAGATGTTTCAATCAATCACAAAATTTAGGAATCACTGCTGCTGTGTACAAGTGTAGATTCAAGTAATACGGAGGAAATTGATACATACTTGTGGTTTGCTGGATGTCACAAATGAGAGATCAAAGTCGGTTAGTACAACATGGCCGTCTTTTTGGAGTAGAACATTCTCAGGCTTCAGATCACGGTATATGATTCCTATTTCATATCATGAAGAAAACTAGTCAGAAAAAGAGCAAACTTGTTACCTGATAAGTGTAGTTGATGCAAACGAAATAAGGCAGGAAATAATACGAATTTGTAGCAAAATAGTTGCATCTGCTTAATCGAAAGAATTGTTCTCAGAGAAGCATTTTCTTGTATAAAAACTGAAGATTATATTTCTATTTAGCAATGACAGGAAGTGAGACAATAGCCATATTTATATTCCTAGAGGCCTCTAGTTAGCGTGAGTACCTAGGCAATGAAGATACTCCAAACCAATAACCACCTCTGCAACATAAAACCTGCATATGGGAAAAATAAATCCAATTATTATCACTATAGATATCATCAAACTACAGAAAAATATAATTCCAAGTATGAAAATGCTGAAATTAAAATGAAATAAAATCCATCCCCATACACTATAAGGCACCAACTATACGCTCGGCTCCAGAGACAGTGAGACACCCTCCAACCCAACCAAAATCGAAAAAACCAAGGAAATGCAACACAATTAGGAGCACTTAATGAACCCAAGACTAAGTAACAAGTGTGAGACTAGTATAGAAGGAAGTACCTAGCTGACTCCTCTTTGAATATTTTCATGGGTTGCTTGTCAAGAAGAGCAAATAATTCTCCTCCAGGACAAAAGTCTGTTATTAAACAAACGTGTGTAGAGGTCTGAGAGGAGGGAAAAAACAAATATCAGTACAACTGATTACATAGTGCAATTTCAAAAGAGAAATTTAACAATAAACAAAGGAATGTGCAGAAGAAAGCATAGTTTATGGAACATTCTATGAACTTTTAAGAAGGTTGCTCTTTTAGTATTAGTGTTACAAATGCATAATGATATACAAAAGAAAGTAACGTATGGATACTTGGTTCTGCTAGTAGTATATGTGTTGGTTAGCATATCTGATAATGAAATTGGAAGACAAGTGTGTGGCCGCCATTCAATAAAGACCGACCTGAAAAGAAGCATATAAGGTGGGAAGGAATGGATGATCAAGCAGCGAATAGATTTCTCTCTCAATGCAAGCTCGATGAACCTGTAAAAATTGGAAGTGAAGTAAGATTTTACAGAAAGAAGCTGAAAAAGATTTTATGGACACTAGCAAAGAATACCAACCAACTTTATCAAAGAGCATGAATGACAGCTTAAAATATTAGATCATTTTAAAAGGGTATTTGAAACCATTTCAGCCCATCTGCATGTAAAATGCATACACGCATCGGATGCTTCTAGTTAAGAAGAAAAGCATATGTATATGTCTGTTTCTTTTCGAATCTTTCTTGAAAGTAACTACAGACTTCAACAGTGAAGTAAAAGGAAATGCAATGACATATATGTTCGAGACTGAAGCTCTTGGAGGAAACATCAAAAGGTACTAACGTAAAATAAAAGAAACAATGGCTACTTTAAATAGGGCTTTCAATTGTTTAGAGTATTAAAAAAGGAAACAGCCTGTGTAACATCAATGAGAGATGGTCCAGAAGCAGCAGATAATGATTCTATTGTATTGAATGGAAAATGGAATAGATCCATAATTGTCTCAGAAACCATTGCTTACACATGATCAGGATGAAGAGTAATAGAAAATTGGTCATACATTGTATTGCATGTAGTAAAATAAGCACGACAATTATGATCAGGGTGTTAGAATCCAGTACTAGAATCTAGCTGCCAAGGCTTTCTGGAAAGGGACTGGCATGTCCAGATCCGTCATATCTACCGTGAGGCTAATCACGCGGTGGATTTCCTAGCGACTTTTACATTTAACTTTCCTATAGGTTTCCTTGTATTGTCTGCCCCTCCTGAGGGGATTGCTTTATTACTTCTTGATGATGTTAGGGGTCGGGATATCCCAAGCTTGTTGAATACTTAGCCCATTTTTATCAATTATTAATAAAACTCTAAGAGAGTATTGTCTCTCCTTCTATCAAAGAAAAAAGATACAACAATGGTGTATTAGAAAGCAATTGAGTAGTTATTTCCCAAAATAGACATACATAGCTTGTATCAGACCTTGTTACGGTTCAACATTACGGACTTGTCCATTGCTTTCATAGCATATAGTTCACCAGTACCCCGCAATTCCACTAAATGAACACTGCAAGCAGGAAACAATACACTGAAACTTTACATTTGAATAAAAAGGACAATTAAAAGGATGATCTTATTATATTACAATAGGTCAATAGCAGTCATATCGATTCTTGAAAACGAATGGAGAACATTGTCTTGCTTTCAATTCAAAAAATTGCCTCTCTTTACTCATCATTCTTCTATTATATACACATATCCAAGCAGTTCAATCTCCATAATGAGATTCAAGTACCACGGAACTGTTCCAAGATTGTAAAGGGGTTCACCATCAACATAATACTTTTCTTTCCCCATTCATATATTTGAAGGCAAATTAGGAAAAATTTAAGTATGGACTGCTACATATTAAAATATTGAAGTATAGCATTCTTCTATACTCTATTTTACATAAGCAAAAAAGTATCTACTAGACAAAACCACTTGACAACTAACATGAAGCAAGACTGACAGACTGTTGAAAAAAGTAGAGTTTTTTTACCGACCTGCCAGTATCACCACAACCCAAT
The DNA here is from genome assembly GCA_964016875.1 of Fallopia convolvulus. Lineage (NCBI taxonomy): Eukaryota > Viridiplantae > Streptophyta > Magnoliopsida > Caryophyllales > Polygonaceae > Fallopia > Fallopia convolvulus. The sequence continues at coordinate 22,629,672 of OZ024734.1, read as the reverse complement.
GGTTTTATTGGCTTGAAATGATTTAAGCCAATTCTTCCCCCAGCAGCCATAATCTAAAAGGCATGAAAAAGGATTAATAAATGCCCATTAGTTCCTTCATTATACACAATATTGAGGAAAGTTTAAGCACAATTAGTTTATGTGTGAACAGAGAAACGAATGTCTTGGATCGCAAGAAAATCATGCTAGACAATTCAAGCAGCCACACTAGAAACTTACAGAAGATGACATGCATCAGCATTTTTGTCCAAATTGAGTGCTTCAGTGTAGTGTTTGCATAAATACATGTCATTGTTTGTCTAGAATAAGTGATAAAAAGAGATTGCTTGGCATTAAGTAGTAATTCTAGCATCATTGAGGAAATATAGTTTCATATAGCAAAATTATATCCGAAATATATAAATCAAATATTTCACAAAAGATTGACAGAGATGAACTATATCCAAAATATACAAAATCAAATGTCTTCAAAGTAAACAAATTTTGCACCTTCTGTATTGCTAGCCATGAGGAACTACCCCTACTATGAGGCTTTGGACTGACAGGTTGAGAATGGAGTGCCCACAAGTCCTCTGGTCTCTGTAACAAATAAAACAGTATCAAGTTTCAAGGTCAGCTTAGAAACTCTGGAAGATGCAGTGTTAGCATACACTTTTAATAAGCCAACATCAGAGGCCATAATGTATCATTTACCTAACTATTGAAGAAATGAAATCTATTTTTAAATCCTAATGACCAAATTTTCTTAATGCTCAAATTATGTCAACAGTCATGTAGCAGGTAAATATCATTGATCAATACAATCTAACCTTGTCAAGCTCCCAGTGCATGGGGTCAAATTTTCTAATGCTCAAATTTTCCGTTCTTCTATTCTTTTACATGTTTACAGTATATGTACGTGAGGCAACTATCACAGTGCATGGGCCCAATGACCTAGATTATTTGCATACTGGTCGGAGGAGTAATAGAGCTCAAGTGCCAGGTTCTTTACTTGGCAGTAGAACATAGAAAACACATGTTTCCATAGTAATAATAAATCATACAGTTATAAGTTATTACTGACTGTTTTAGATGCCTAGATTTCATATAAAGTTATTCAACCAAAAGTATTTTAGAATCACTAGGTATAGATGGAAACAGAATTGTCAAGAAAAAACAACCTTTCTAGTGATGCATACAACAGCCGTATGAAAACAGAAAAAAGAGTGAGTACCTTACCGAGTTGGCATCAGGCAGTTCTCGAACAGCTTCATCCACATTTTCTGCAGTAGCTTTAACCTGGAAGATTAAAATAAGAGCATTAACTTTCAATATGAGTGATCAATGCACACATCTTCAAGATTCAAATCCTTTTCACTTCTTCACATGGGAGAAGAAATTTGATCTTATTCCATGTAACAGATTCCGTAATTATGATCAATTCAAGAAAACTATTACTCCCTCCGTTTCAAAATAGATGTTCTTAGACAAATTTGCAAATATATTAACGAAAAAAATTTCTCCCAAAATTACCCCTATTAAAAGGTACTTTATACTCCTAAAAGTTGCTTTGGGAAAAGTGTATATAATTAATGTGGTGTAATTATTAGGGGTATAAGTGGAAAAATTTCTTATATGAACAACTATTGTGAAACAAGAAAAATAGTCTATATGAACAACTATTGTGAAACGGAGGGAGTACGCTTTTTCACTTAGGCTTCAGGCGGATGGGATTTCAGTGGAGCTTGGAGTCAAGACCTCTCCAATAGATTAAATCATGAATCAATACGAGTTAGTTTGGACTTCAGATACAAGATGGTTATGTACAGCATATTAGTTAAATTTCGCCTTAATTTGTTGGAACTAAAAAATCCCCTAGCCAAGAGTTTTTTTGAGTGAATTGATACAGAAGATTCAGGTAACATACTATCCAGATATTATATGTATTGCTCAGTATGAATTCTTTTGGTGCATATTTACACTCCGTTGATGCTAAGCAATCAACGGAAGTAAATAAGACTATGGGGACTGCATAAATATTCGGAGAGAGAATCAAAGTCTTACCAACTTAGCACTTTGCTGCTCCGCTCTTTCAGAGAGGCGATTATTTAGTGGTTCTAAATGATCACTTCCATCAAGCTGCACACCAATGAAGTATTGCAGTTCACCCTACAATATGCAAAAGATTGTAAATATGTAGTGTATAGAAGGGATCATTTCAAAAAAGTATAAAGAAGGGAAATTCATGAAAAATGCAACCCCGTGTGAAAGAAAACAAAGAAAAAAAAAGTCCAGCACCCAAGAAGTGTCTTATTGCCACTGAAAGTAATAATAAAGGAAATTTCTGGTAAAATAATCTGAAGGGAATAAATTCAAACGCTTATAAAAGGACGCAGAAAAAAGGCTTCTTTTTTTAGTTTAGATCTCATCTATATTTAGAATGTCAGCAATATCTGTATCTACCTTCTGGTCCCGCATGGGCTGTAAGTGAAATAAGTTCCAAAACTTTTTCCCTGTGAATTTACACGGCAAGAATCACAAATGAAGCCTCAATACACAGTAAGAATCACAAAAAAGAAGCCGACATATAAAAAAATACTTCATTGTCTGGATCAAAATACTAGCTAATCATTGTCAGCAAAGCTACAATTACCACTCTTTGTGTAGTTAATCAACTGAACAGTGATCTCCCTTTCTTCTTTAATTGCGTCTCTGATCCGCTGGACAGTAGCCTGATCTGTTTCTGGTCCTTGAAGAAATCTGCACAGTCAACTCCAACTTCTCAGTATCCCACTGTCACATTGTCTTTCAGCACCATAAGCAAAAACTTGAATCATAGACATTTGAAAAGATTTATATTCCAGTGAATACAAGTCTAAAAAAGAAGGCATTTCAAATGTACACTGCCTAGAAGAAGTATATAGACAAAGTCATATACATAGGTACACATGTGATGTGGAATGAGTCATTGACGACCACAGGCTTACAAAGTGGACACACAATGAGTCTCTTACAAGTACAACTGTTACTGCTTTAGTCTGAAAACAAAAAATGAATAAGGTATACATTCACAATTAAAGCATATGATGGTCTCCTTATCATCCTTCATAACATAAATTCAGATGTTTCAGATGTCAGCTTATAGTTCCTTGGAGAAATATAGTATAGAGGGAACAAAAGGGAAAAGTTTTTCCGTGCATTTATGCTATGGAAGAAAAGGAAAAAAGAAAGCACATATTTCTTACCGGCAGTTCCTTCCTAAGATTTCCTCTCTTGTATACTCTGTCAATTCAAGGAAGCTGTCAGATGCAAAAATCTGCAAAAGCAAACAATGGTATATAATCAGCAAGAAATAAACAACCAGAAAAGGTGTAATTTTTCAGTCTCTTGCTTACAATTGGACAATCTGGAAGCCGAGGATCCGAAATCACAAAGTTTTTTTCAATGCGCTCCAAGGTGGTTGCCAAATCAATTCCTTGACGTATATTTATCTTTCTGTCCCGATCCCAGCTGTCAACACGTTCTAACTCTTTTGTCATCAGCATTTCCACCTCAGGAATTTGTTCATTGTCATTCTTCTCAACAGAGATAGAAGTTTTTCCTCGTCTGTAGTAATCAGAGAAATGATTGACTCGGAGTATACGAAAAATTTAGCAAGAGTGCCAGTAACAACAGAAAAAAGATAGATACTTTTAATACCATGCATTAGATAGAAATTATATGGAAAATAAAAGGAGGCTCAGTTCAATAGACTCACCCCATTAGAGAAACACGGGCGGATTTTCTCGATTTATTGCCTGGATCACTTTTTAACTCTGCTTGATTTATTTGCTTGCCAGATGCATTCATACTTGGAATCTCAGCTGATGTTGGCAGCATGTAGCCAGGGCTCAAGATATCCTGCTCCTCAATTACGAATTTACCGTTCTCACTAATAGAACGAACATGTGATTTTGGATGCTTCACAGTTTGGATAACCTCTTCAATGGATATTAAAGCAGTCTCCTTTTGACGAGCTGACGGATCAGGATCATAAAATTAAAACTATATTCTATTGCACATAGGCAGAAAAGCCTTAAAAATCAAATTGGTGATCCAGCTTACCGTCATAACGGATCAATGACTTGGGCAGACCATTAGGACGTAACGCCTTATCATTTATCCCCTCTGTATATTTACTAACTTCTACCTGCATTCTGTACAAATAGAATTAATATATTTCATTTGCACAATCGACTGATCTGATTCTAACCAACTTCAGGCTACTTGAAGCAAATACTTTACAAATTACATGATTTGATCAGTGAATAAGAAAAAGGCATTTGAATAAACATCATAGTCTTCTACAGCCATCTCTCTTCTCTAATGTTTTCATTCTTCATCTTAAATACCCCCCCCCCAATCCTCTTGCACGCATTCTCTGATACAAGTTTTCCTACGAGTATTCCTGCATATCATAATATTAAGATGACTTGTATGCTTCATGGAAAATTAACTTGGTGCTTCCATGATTAAGATTATAGCTCTAAGAGCAATCCACAAAAAAGGTGTCCCCAGCAGTTTCCCTAAATCCAAACTTGAGATGTCAAATTCAAAAGCATGCCTACTCATGAATAACTATGTACAACATATGAAGTTGTAATCTAGTAGGAAGCATACAAGTTCTCGTTCGTAATAAGGGAAGTGAGTGATAAGTTGATGGCTTACCCGATAAATTTGATGGTCTTGCCAGAATCATCCTTAATAGGAGTAACTGTGAGGAGATTCCAAAACGGTGTTCCATTCTTCTTGTAGTTCAACAGCCTCCCACAGTAGCTCTTCCCTGTTCGCACTGCAGTTCGAATCTTATCTACCTCATTCGGGTCCGTGTCTGGCCCCTGAAGAAAACGGCTGCACAAACATACCAGTATAAATTTCTTGTGGAAATGGCAAATCATATGCAGAATCCGATATGTCCTCGTTTCCATGTGAATTAGTGCAAATACGATTATGAAGCTAAGAACTGCTCCTGCATATACGATTATGCTTAAACCTTCTCCTACAAATTTGTCACGTTATCCAAATAGAGATACGATGCTTCATGCTTCCAATCCTGCTGAATGTCTAGCAGTAGATTATCAGAAAATTATGTGATTGATTCAATTGCAGCACAACTATCAAGGTTTTTCGATTGATTGGAAACCCTAACTTGATTATAACAGAAACGGTGGGCAATTGAAGAAGAAAAAACAACTAACCAATTTCGGCCTATAACCTCCTTGGAAGAGTAACCAGTCATGGCGAAGAAGCCACTGCTGGCGTAGACGATGGGGCAATCCGGCTTGGAGGCGTCGGAAACGACAAACGTCTGCTGCAGCGTGGCCAGCGCGTCTTTCAGCTCCTGCGAGACTCTCGGCATCGTCTGCTCGGGCATCGACTCCTCCGACGTCCGTGCCGACGCCGCGCCCCAACCGCCGCCGGAAAATCTCTCCGACGAGCGATTTCCGGTGCCGGCGCCGTCGCTGGAAACCCTGACGACGTTGAAGCTGTTGCTTCCCTCCTCTGACCTTATCGCCAGCCCCCACTCCGCTACCCTCTCGGCCGCGACCGCCTCAGTTGTTATCTCTCCAACGGCCACGGCAGCGCCGCTCTTGGCTTCCGATTTGGAGTCGAAGGCCATCCATCTGTTGGCTGGGTTGGCGGTTTCCAGGTAATCTGGCTTTGGTTGGAAGACGTCGAGTGATCCTTGTTGATCTTTGGCGCCTCTGTACGACTCCATTTAAAAGCACCAACTTTTTCTTTCTTTTTTTTTATATTTTTTATTTTTATTCAACCTGCCAATTAAAAAGAAATGTCCAATTTCAGCGTACAACAGAATGACAGATACATATTTTTTTTTCATAGTTATAAATATTTTATAGATATCTTAAATCTTGCTACAGTGGCTTAATAAAAAAATTCAAAACAAATGTTTTTTATATTCAAATTCGTGAATTATAATTATATTTTTATAATAAAAATTATTTTTATTAAATAAATTATAACAAGGCCTTAATCATCCTAAGCTAAAGCTATAAAAATTAAAAACCAACCGATAAAAGTAAATAAATTTCTAAGTACAGAAAGTAGGGCGAGCATATATATTGCAAAATCCAGGTGGGACTTGAGAGACTGAGAGGACGGTCTCTTTGTTTTGGTGTGTCGAATTGAGCCACCTCCCCGTAGCGCCCCACATGGAATAGTGGATTTGCTGTCGATGTGTTTTTATTAGATTTGGGCCTTTTAGAAAAAACCAAGAAAACCCAACCAATGTGTGGATGCGGAAAAAGCCTAACTTGGCCCACTTCCCCCCCCCCACCCGAAAAATAATGGAGGGAAGGAAAACGAAAGAAATGAAATAATGAAGCATTTTTTTCATGTTTCAAGTACAAACCTACAAGGGTTCATTGGAGTTAGGTGCTCAAGGAGGAATTGCAATAGTTTAGGAATAAAGAAGGTGATGAGTTGAGCATGATAGATAAGCTTTGGCCATGCCATAGAATATCATCGATCATTTAGCCCCAAGGGTTTGATTTAGTAAAGCATGACAGAGTAAGAATTTGACGGATACAAACAAGTTTGATTCTCACTAGTCTTCATCCCATCCTCAGTCTAAATTTCCGACCAAAAAAACGTTAATCGATCATTAATCCAAATCAATCTCACCAACTCTTCCATGGCCGGATAGAACAATCTCAATAATTTTTTTCAAAGGACAATATAAGCACGCACATAAAAGAAAAAAAACTTGATAAGCAACCACAGCATGATGCACGCACGCGTGTGAGAGGAGTTACTTACAGGAAGGATGACGAGGAAGAGGACAATAAAGTCTGAATTTAGGGTGCTTAATCTTCCATGCCAAAGAGGCAAAGTAAGGCAATGTGCAAACCGGAATTCGAGTTCCAAAGACCCTATACAAAAGCCTATAAGTTAAGCTTCTTTCATGGAGTACTACAAAAGTGTAGCAAGTAAGAGCGGATTGATCGAGCTTCAAAAGGCTTTCTCCGGCCAATTCATGTGACTTACTTTTGTGAGCTTTGAAAAGTGAGTGATTGAGAATTGTGTTGTGAAGCGGCCAGCTAGTTAGTTGGAGAATTAGAGAATGTAAGGAGGTTGAGAAGCAATAGGGGAACCCAGCTTGCCATGTAGCCAAATCCTGTCCATTCGTTGTTTGCAATTTGGGTGGTACGATCTACGTGGATGCCGTCCGTTTCATTTCTTTTATCCACCACAATATCTCCATCGTTTTATTTTATTTTGTTTCCAACGAAATCATTTTATTTAATTTGTATCATAAAAAATATATATACAAATATATATTATTAAAAAACATGGAAAGGGGAGTTTCAATACGCCGGGGAAATGAAAAATTCGTGCCATATATCGCAAGGCGTATTGTCTCCATCATTTCTTGAAGAAAATCATGCCAAAATAACTATACATATATAGACTGGCTGGTTTGATTGATAAACCATATTCATGTTAATACGTGTCCATATTAAATCTTTTTTACAAATTATAATGCATGTACATGTCTACTACTCAATTCGATCCAACCGTCTAAAATTTTATGGTTAAAATCCAACTTGAAAATTAATAGATCGTAGAAATATGATTAACAAAAATTAAATTGGATTGAAACCCAAAATCCATGGAGCTAATCCGTATTATTATTTTGTTATTAATAAAAATTATATTATTATTACAAAAATAAATAAAATTATATTTTAAACCCGTTCTTAAATATTATAAAATTAAGTACGAGTTCAAAATATTATCATATATTTTGAACCCGTACTTAATTTGAACCCAAAATGGTCAAACTAAAATCCGATCAAACCGACATGATTGACAATTGTACCTACAGTATATGCTGAGCATAAACATTTTATGATTTCTAAAAAAATATCATAACAATGTAATTATGTAAATATAACCATGAACTAATGCCTTGTTAAATTTATGAAGATTTTTTGGATTAGAGTGTACTTGTTCATACTAAATCTCCTTATACTTATCACGAAATAATTTTATTATAGAAAAAAAATATTTTTTTGTAATAATTTGCTAACATGCAAGATTTTTATTTTCACGTAGATTTTATTTCCAACACTGTTGTATTTGGGCTTTGCTTTGCTTTTATTCCAAAAATAATTAGTATAGTATTTTTTTATTTTTTTTTTGGTCAAGGTATGGTAGTAGTATAGTAGCTGTCCAGCAGATGCAATAATATACACATCAATTAATTATTATAATAAATAAAAAATGGTAGATGAAATTTGTGAGGCTACACAAGGTCGAAGGGTTATTGTCCATGGGAATCGATCACACTCATACACCTTATATATTGTCTCCTTATGTTTAATTGGTATTGTGGGCAATTCGTTGCAATAATACTTTTTCGTCTTTTATCCTAGGATTTTTTTGATATATTTCGAATAATAATTGAGAGTAGTAAGAAATTGTAGAGTGAAATTTAAAAAATTAAACTATAATGTTTGCTAATCAATGTTTGTAATCTTGTAATACACTTAAGTATAATGCAAAGTACACAACATAGACTAGGGTAGGAGCGGGGGACACGGTGTTGAGTTCTTATTGAGCTCGTCTGATTCCTTCGTATTCTTCCTGCTTTGTGCTAATTATTGGTAATTTCAGAAAAGTCATCAATCCATTTGGTGAAAGTTGTAAATGATAAGTGTGAAAATTACTAAGGGCATCACTTAAAATTAGGGTGTGCAGAAGGCACATCCGATGTGATCAGCTTTAAGTAGTTGTCTACACCCACGAGATTGTTCTTCGAGGTCTACTCATGAGATTACCCTTCGGGGTCTATTTAAAGTGTCTTGATTGTCTTACAAAGGATCTACAAGAACCGAATTTAACCTTCAACTACTTCACAACATATGGCCCGTTCGTTATAGTTGGAATGAGAGTTGAAATGGGTTTATGTAGTTGAAATGAAAAATAAGGTAGTTGAAATGCGTTTATACTAGTTGAAATTTTGGGGAAAAAAATAAGGCGACGGAGATAACCTTATGGAGTTGAAATGTGTTTATCTAAACTAGTTGAAATTCAATTCAACAGTTCTACCCTCTTTTTCATCTTCATAAACTACTATTTTCCAAACACTATGTAGCTTATGTAAAAAATAAACAACTCATTTCAACTACTAATTTAAGCACATAATTTCAACATCAACTATATCAACATCAACTACATCAAAATCAACTCATATGAGTACATTGTTGTCGAACTGACCAATAACCTACAACTAACAATCTTCAACATTTATTTTATTGGTTTTTGTTGTTTTGATTTGAAATGTTGTGAAAAATGGCAAGAATGAGGGAAACATCGTTCAAGGAAATGGCCTCCAAATTCGTGAAACTTGAGAAGTTTGAAGGGCAAGATTTCTGTCGATGGCAAAATAAGATTCACTCATGCTCACTTCTTTGAAAGTGGCATACATGCTCTCGACACTGTGTCCCAAGGTATCGCCCTCTATTTAGGAAGTGGTCGATGTTGAGAATGAAGAACAAGTCACTGAAAGGAACGTCATAGTGCTTCAGCATAGCAATTTTGGGAAATGGGAGAACGACTATATTTGTCGTGGGCACATCCTAAATGGCATGGCCGACTTCCTATTTGATGTGTATCAAAATCTCGAGTCCTCTCGAGTTTTGTGGGAAGCATTCGAAGCCAAGTACTTGGAGGACGATGCTTCTTCTAAGAAGTTTTTTCTGTCTAATTTCAACAATTACAAGATGGTAGAGTCTAGATCGGTGATGGACCAATACCACGAGTTGCTTCGGATTTTGGGACAACCAACACAACATGGGACCAACTTGGATGAGAACTTTGTCGTTTCTTCCATAGTCGACAAGTTGCCTCATTCATGGAAGGAGGCTAAACATCTCCTAAAGCATTCAAAGGAGGACATGAATCTTGACCAATTAGGTTCTCATCTTCGGATTGAGGAAGAGGTTAAGGTGAATGATAAGGGGAAGAAATCCAAGGACAAGGTTGTCCATTCGGTGAGCAGTATGGAGGCAGGCAAGGGCAAAGGCACCAAGGGCTCAAAGTGGTCCAAGGGCGGCAGAGGCAACAAGCAAGACCCAAGCAAGAAGGCTAAGTTCAAAGGGACATGTTGAAAATGTGGAAAACCTGGCCACATGAAGTGGGATTGTAGATCTAAGGCTAATAACAAGGACAAAGGTGTGTCGGCTTCAACGTCGGGCTCGGGCGCAAGCCTCGGGCAAGGTAATCCAATTGAATTTGGTTTATGTAAAAAATGGTTCATTATTTAGCGTTTCTAACATTGAACAATGTCTTATTTTGAAGGATGAAAATCTTATTTGGTGTCTTGAATCGGGAGCCACCACCCAGGTGTGCATGGATAAGAGATGGTTCAAGCATATGAAGGATGTAGAGGATGGCTTGGTTCATTACATGGGAAACGAGTCAATGACTCCGGTCTTAGGAAAAGGAGACATGAATCTTCACTTTTTTTTGGTGGAAATGAACTTATTTCACATAATGTATTGCATGCACCAACCATTCAAAAGAATGTAGTTAATGGTGGTGCTTTAAATAAGTTAGGATATTGATTGGTTTTCAAGGCCGACCATCTAGTTATAAATAGGGCGAAATACATATATAGGTCCCCAAACTTACACGATTTTTACAACCATATCCTTGTACTTTGGGGTTTCAAATAGGTCCTTGTACTATACATATTTTTGTCATTTAAATACAAAATTTTGATGTGGCAAAACGCATGTACATTAATCACCTATGTCCGTGTGTACATCAATCTCCTTATAACACCCTAAAAGTAATAATAAAACATAAATTTTATTTAATTTATTAAATAGTCCAGATCTGAAGGGAGCCGCTGGTTTCGCTTCTTCTAATAATGGTGGTGGTGTTCCTCTGCAACTCTTAATTCCACAAATTAAGCACCGAAAATCAACCTAAAAATATACCAAAATCCTCTTTTTCCTCCGCTGATTTGTCTGGGCAAATCAACTTTTAAGTCCATAAATTAATGCCAGAAAGTAAATCAGGGCAAATCAACTCTTAATTCTATAAATTAATTTCACAAATTGTTGAGCAAATCTGGGCAAGGAAGTGAACGGTGTGGCGGTGTGTGAATGGGATAGATCCCATTCAAACTCTTGAGTCCCGAGTCCGCCTAGAGAGGTGGAGAAGAATTGTCGGCGGATTTGATTGCCAACTCCCGAGTGCCGAGTGCCGAGTCCTCCCGAGTCTCAAGTCATGAGTCCTAACTTTAAAGCTTAGATGCTCATATGAGATCTCGTTGTTTCCGATGACGGTGCACAAGGCATACCTTTTGCGGAGGTTGAGGAGCGAGAGGAGGTCTACGAGGATGGATTCTGGTGGGAGGAGACGGTTACGGCGGGAGGACCAGTCAGAGAGGAGCGATTGGTATCTGAGGTAGAGGCGGTAGAACGGTTACTAGTGGGAGGAGGCGGTTACGTTGATGAAGGAGCGATAGTTGTATTCAACGGCGGCAGTGAATCGGCACTAGAGGAGGAAGGGGCGGAAGCAGACGAGCTTCTCGAGGCTGCCTTCGATGAGGATGTCGATTTCTTATCTGAGGCGGGGCTCGCTGGGGTCCGACTTTATCTGGTTTCCTTCCTAGGGTTGTTTATCAATTGAATGAACTTAATAAAATCAGAGAAAATAAAGAGGAAAAAGAAAAAATTGATATTTAATTAAAAAAACTTGTGTAATTTTTTAATTAAAATTTAATAAAATTATTTATGTGGCATAAGTAATGATTACATGGCATAAAATCATCCATGTGGCGCTTACGTGGCAGATAAATGGCACAATTCATATCCACGTCAGCGCGAGTGGATTGCACGCAGGTAGAGATCAAGTGATTTGTGTTTAAATGACAAAAATATGTATAGTACAAGGACCTATTTGAAACCCCCAAAGTACAAGGATGTGGCTGTGAAAATCGTGTAAGTTCAAGGACCTATAGATGTATTTCGCTTTATAAGTAGGATTGGTGTGTTTGTAGGCTTAGTCCATTACAAAAGTAATACATTTCTACTTACTGTGATCAATAATAATAAAGTTATGTTTTGTGTCGAATGATTCATTGTATGATCTTTGGCATTCAAGGTTGGGACATGTACATATGAAACATATGTTGGATGGCAAAATACATATACAAACACTTGTACTTGTGTCAATTGGTCACTTAAGCACCTCACTTTTAGTTTTATTCTATTGAACACTTTAATTTAACATATTGTGTTCTATTAGTTACTTGGTTGCTGATGTGGCATAATGTGTGTATTTCACTCTCGTTTGATCGAGTAAGAGAGACTAATTTTCATTTCTTTTTTTTTCCTTTTACCGTTTACATTTTCTTTTTTTCTATTTTTCTTTTCTCCTTTTTTCTTTTTTCTCTTTTTTCTTTTTCTCCTTCCTTCTTTCGGGAGGTTTCGCCGTGTCGTTGATGTCTCGCGAGCAGGCTCGCTCCGTGTCCTGGTATTTTTCGACTTTGATGGTCAAAGATCATGTGGATCTGGTAGTTTCCAACGCCGATGATAAACCGGTCAAAGATCTAAATATTCCATAAATGGAAATTTGTGGATCTACCCACCGAAGCATCACGTCGGATTCGCCTGTTCAGAGAACTAAAGATTCACATCGGCTTCTCCTGTTCACTCCGGGGGACGCTCCTGTTCACTGACCTCGAAACATCTCCACTCTGAGCTTCAATGGATCTGCCCACCGATTGTAAACCTACCTATGAACAAATCAACGACGTCCACCGCCCGGCGCCGCACATTTGACAAAAGTCTATCGCTTTCCGTCACCCATCTTGACGATTTTAACGCACCCGGTGAAAAATCGACGTTCGTCGCCCTAACCAAGACATCAAGCCTTCTTCTCCTTGCTTTGCTAGAGGAACAGATCCAATAAATCGATGTTTGTTGATATCAAAGAAGGCCATCGTGAACACAGATCCACTCCATTAAAACAATTAAAAATAATTAAAAACAAAAACCTTGTTATTTTTTTTTATTTTATTAAATAATTAAAAATAATATCAAGTTATGAACACGTGTCATCTACATGGCGTCTATGTGGTAAAATATTTTTATCGATTAATGCGCGTGCAATACACTTCAAAAAGTCACAACGACGAGGTATTCAATAGGTCCCAATTTGTATAGTTTAGGTGTTTAATAGAACAAACCCAAAGGTCGGGTGTCTAAGTGACCAATTGACACAAATATAGGTGTTTGTATGTATTCTACCTATGTTGGATATAGTAAAAGATAACATAATTCCTAACTTTGAACCAACAAATGAAAAGTGCAAAACTTGCTTGTTAACAAAAATAACAAGGCTTTCTTTCAAGGCAATTGAAAGAAAAGAAGGGGTCTTAGGCTTAGTCCATTAGGACTTAGGGGACTTGCGTGCAACACCATCTTTGGGGCAAAAATGTTATTACATAACGTTCATTGATGACCATACAAGGTTTTGTTATGTCTATTTATTTCACTCTAAGAGTGAGGCACTAGATAGGTTTAAAGCATACAAGATCGAAGTTGCTTTACAAACCAAAAATATGTTCAAAAGGCTACAAACTAATCGCGGTGGTGAATACATGGACGAGGAGTACTTTGAATCTTGTGGAATAATCCATGAGACAACGGCTCCATATACCTCGTAAAAAATGAGGTGGTAGAATATAAGAACCGTGTGCTTAAGTTCATGGTTAATGCCATATTGTCCTATTCCGGGCTAAAGAACTTGTTTTGTGGTGAAGCAATGCTAACGACCAACTATATCTTAAATAGAGTGCCATGCAAGAGAAATCGACAATCACCTTATGATTTGTGTTTTAAAAGAAAACATAATCTCCATTATCTTCTTATATGGAGTTGTTGTGCGGTTGTTTGACTAAAGAACCCTAAGCGTAAGACATTAGGAGATATAGGTGTTGAGTGTATATTCATCGGATACGCTCATAACATTAAGGCCTATAGGTTCTTTTCCATAAAGCCTAATCACACCATCTCGGTCAACACCGTGATAGAATCATGTGATGCCATATTGGACGAGATTAGATTCTCATCGAGTCCTATGCCTAGGGAGATAGACCAAGAGGACTCAATCTATCATCAAACCCAATGGAAACCGAGGAGGAGTCGACGTTGGCGCTTGGACCTAGAATTACTAGGTCCATGACGTGTACTAGTGCGTCGAAGCACCAACTCCGATGGCCTAGGGCCATCACTCGAGGGAGTAACCCTGGATGACGAGGACACTAGCAATGGCAGGGACAAGGGCTCGACGTCTATGAGTGCCAATGACACCAAAGCATCGACGTCAGCCTCCCACACGCCCAAGCAACGATGTGTGCACTCAGCACTTGTGATTGAACTAAGGAGTAAGGTTCTATGATCCCATTTTCCAAGTCTTCTTGATGGAGGGTTCTAGGCAAAAGGAGGGTCAAATCATCTCAAATTTGCATATGGATGAAGATCCTAAGACATTCGTTGAGGCTATGAGTTCTCAAGATGTCTAATTTTGGAAAGAAACAATCTAAGATGAGATTGACTCGATTATTGTTGTTAAGAGAAACAATCCAAGATAAGATTGACTCGATTATTGCAACAACAATTAGGAGTTGTCGGACCTTCCCCTAGTTGCAAACCTTTAGGTTGCAAATGGATCTTCAAAAAGAAGATAAAGACCGATGGGTCCATTGACAAGTTTAAAGCCCGATTGGTAATTTAAGGATTTAGACAAAGAGAAAAGGTCAATTATTTTGACACTTAAGCCCCTGTGACTAGGATCACCACAATAATACTCTTGATTGCCTTACAAGCATTCATGGTCTTCTCATCCATTAATTGGACGTGAAAAGGACCTACCTCAACGGTGAATTGGATGAAAAAGTTTACATGAAGCAACCTGAAGGCTTTGTGGTAGACAACCAAGAACTTAAAGTGTGTCAATTGATCAAGTCCCTCTATGGACTCAAATAAGACCCAAAATAGTGGCATCAAAAGTTTGATGACGTAGTCTTGGTCGATGGCTTCAAGATCAATGAAGTGGATAAGTATGTATATAGTAAGTTTAATGATTCCGATCAAGGAGTTATAATATATCTATATGTTGATAACATGCTTATATTTAATACAAGCCAAATGGAAGTCAACAAGACCAAAAAGTTCTTATCTACTAAGTTCTCCATGGAGGATCTAGAAGAAACCAATGTGATCTTAGGCATTAAGATCAAACGGGATGTCAAGGGTTTGACCCTTACACAATCCCATTACATCAAAAAAGTGGTGAAATGTTTTCAATGTGATAAATCCACACCGATAAGTACAACTATGAACCCAAGTGAGAAACTTCTCCCTAATTTATTAGGAGAACCAATCTCACAACTTGAGTATTCTCAAGTGATTGGGTTCTTAATGTATGCCATGATGAGAACTCACCCCGACATAGCATTTGTTGTGGGCATGTTGAGTCTATACACAAGTCGACCTAGTTCAATTCATTGGAAGGCCCTTAGGAGAGTACTTTGGTACTTAAAAGGGACAATGACTTATGGCATTACATATGTGGGCGCTTTTTATGTTAGAGGGTTACACCAATGAAAGTTGGATCACCAATATGGAAGATCACTCATCTACGAGTGGTTGGGTATACCTATTAGGTGGTGGTGCGATTTCTTGGGCATCTAAGAAGAAAACCTGCATAACAACCTCGAATATGTAGTCAGAGTTTGTTGCTCTTGTTGCGGCCGCCAAAGAGGTGGAATGGCTTAGGAATCTTGTTAGTGTGAATGTGTGATACTCTTGTGGCCAAAGCCAATATTCCTTATTGCTATCTTATGTGATAGTCAAAGTACCTTGGTAAAGGCCTATAACCAAGTGTATAAAGTGAAATCAAGACATCTAGGTATGAGGCATAGTTCTATTCAAGAACTAATACACATTGAGTCATTTCAGTTGTCTTTGTGAGAACACACAATAATCTTGCCGATCACTTAACCAAGAGTTTGGCAAAAGAGTTAGTGTAGAAAGCATCTTGAGGGATGGAGTTAAAATCCTAATTAAGGTACCCTATGATTTGGACACCCAATTCTTCCCTTACCGAAAAGGTGTATGGTAGAATTCAATGTGGTAGGCCAAAGACATAGAGTTGGTATTGGATCGTACTTGTGTTAGAATACAAACACTGATCCTGAGGTATCAATGAACTGGGCAACATCTATTACTAATAACTAAAGCCCAAACAATTTCTGCCACTACATTGCGCCACATCACACCCTTTATTAAAATAATAGTGTTTTATAGTTAATTATGTAGAAAAAGTTATCTCCAAGTAAACATAAAGATAAAGTAATGTTAGTAAAAATTTATATCCAAATAAACATAAAGCTAAAATAATATAAGTATATTTTACCAATATAGATAAAAAATGACATTATATTTATCATATTTGTAAAAGATAAATTAAAAAATATAAGAAACATATGTACATGTGGTCACATATATTTTAAAATAAAAATAGCCATATAAATGATAATATCTTTATAATATCTATCTATCTATAACTATATATTAAAGCCTAACCTTTTCGAACCACCAATATATTTTGGCCCCTCCTTATATATAAAAAGTAATTTTGTATTCTTATTATTTATAATTTTTTCTTTTAAATTTTCTAAAAATATTTCTAATTTTTATAAAAAATAACATTCTAATATATTTAATAAAAAAATTAAAAGAAAGGAAAAAATAAAACATAAGATTTTTCTAATATATAATGATAGATTGTTATCATAATAAGGTAGGAAAATATTTTTACTATTAATTTTGTCTATCTAAAAATAACATTACACTATATTTTATATTTGGAAAAAATTAATTCGAATTTTAATTAAAAAATATTTTATCTTTATCCATTTATCTATTTATGTAAAAGATTTATCTTAAATCAAACTTAGTTTAAAAAAATTAAAAATTTTAAATATGTATATAATTACTTGCCTAAATTAAATTTTGATAAAAAAAATTATATTATGTTTTCCTTAATTTCCTTTTTTGATTATTTATGTTAGTATAAAAGATTTTTTATCTTTAAAAAAAATTCTATATTCATTCATCTTTTTTTTTATCTTTTCTTATTAATTAACTTTTTAACTTTTTATTGAAAAGATTTTTAAAGAATTGAATTTGATTAAAACAATTATAATAATTTATAATATTTTTGGCTTTTTAATTATTTTTCTAAAACATTTATAAAATTTACTGATTCTAATTAAAATAATTTTTATTTATACTTTTTTCATAAATAAATTATCATTAAGCTATCAAACGTATATTGGACTCACCTTAACAACTTTGGTTGTGCCTCACATATATTGGCTCACCTTAATGATTTTTCTAATAAATACGTTATTTTTATTTTTTTTGTATTAAATTAAAATACTATTCATTAAATAAATTAGGTATTAAATTCGTATAGTCGTGCATGGCACAACGTGTATAAGGAGTTAGACCTGTTTATGAAATATTGTCAAGGAAAAAGAGCAATGTGGATTATTTTATCTTAATAATCTAGATTTAATTTATTTTATTTGATTTCAAAAAAAAATTTATACATATTATAGGTAATAAATTACTTATATTATATTTTCTTTATTAAGATCTTTTTTTATATTATATCTAAAAAAATATCAAGTCATAGTCGTGCAACTAGTAATTAATAAATAAGCAAAACGAAAACAAGTATTTTCCAAATCAAAGTTACTATATTTATTAGTTGAAACAAACTTACCAACGTAAATCTTAGGTTTCTAGGTGTACACAACTCATAGGGACGAACCTAATATTCCTAAGCGTCGAACGTCTTCAACCAACTTGGCGAACCTGACTGCATACACAACTCCGTCAACCTATCCTCGTGTCTTTATCTTCTCCTAAACTCAATCGCACACAAGTCTCGTTTTTTTCTCTCTAAAACAACTCATTAAAAATCCTTAACAAAAACTAGTTTAACCTAGACAAGTATATCCTATTTATAGAGTTTGGTTCAAATGAAACAAACTTTTATCCTAAAACGTGAAACAAATACATTTTTCCTAGTTTGTAGTGCACTTTTCATATAAAAGTGCATTGCAAAATATAAAAAGTGCAATTCGAAAAAGTACGCTACAAAAAGTTCGAAAAATGCACTCTACAATAGGAAAAGTGCACTACGAACTAGGAAAATTGCATTCATTTCAGGATAAGAGTCCGTTTTAGGATAAGAGTTTGTTTCATTTCAACCAAACTACCTATTTATAAACTCATGGAATAGCATTATATATATCCATAATAAGATAAATAATTTTTACATAGATTTAATTTCTATCTAAATACAAAGTAGTTCATAAATTTTATTCAATACAATTTACAAATTTACAAGTATGAGTTCATCAATATACAATTACATTTTCATAAAAGAGAGGAAAATTTCGGTTGGAATCCTCGAGTTCCTTACTTTTCCGAATGGTGCCTTGAAAAAATAAATTAATCTAATCGAGTGGTACCTCTGAACTTTTGTAAAAGTCCGGCTGGTGCCCTTACTAGTGAGTTTTCGTTAGTTTTTAACTAAATAAGTCTGTTTTCTAATGAAAAAAATAATATATTTTTGTATTTAATTAAATTCAAAGACAATTTTAATTTAATAAAAATTCAAATAAATTGTATAAAATATTAAAGTAGTATTTATATTATATATATATATATATGTTAGTAGATTTTATGTTGTATAATTAAAATAATTTTAAATTAAAACCAAAAATATTACAATATTGATATTAAAATTAATAATCAAAACTCGAGTATACCAACCGGAATTTCCCCAAAAGATTCAAAATAGAAAATCTGAAGTAACAAGTAACTAATTAACAATGAGAGTTTTGCTAGACTAACCGGATATTGTATCTCTGGGGAAGGAAGATGAATCCTGTAAATATATATGTTCTAACTCCGAAAAAAGACCAAAATTAGCCCTGCGTTTTAAAAATTCCATTTATCAATACACAAGCTATCTTACATTAATCGTAGATCTGTCTAATTCAACAATTGAAATTTGTCCACGTTAATTATCTAGCCGAACTCTTATAAGTAGATGACCCCCATTGAATTTTAAAGAAGCTAGGTAGGAGATATTTGAATAGTCAAGACAAGACATGGTAGGGATATATGGATAGCGAGCTAAGATAAAAATGCGGACAAATTCATCTTTTGTCCCGAGGAAAACCCAATTTATGTTACTTTCTCGGCCAAAAAGCTGTAACTTGGTCAATAAGTCATACTTTTTATGAAAGTCTGAACATAACAAGAACAATTAATCAATCCGATGTCATGTTGTGGATATTTGTTCAAGTAATTGGAAAGACTTGATTGTTTCTTGTTCGGTGGAGGAGCAGCCAACACATCTAACAGACTTAGACTGATTCCTGATTGTTAGGTTTCCTCACGAAATTCACGATAGTGACTAGCAAATTAAGCTCTGTCAAGCAATGTTTTTAGTTTTCACCATTATTGATATGATCACAAAATTCTCAAATAGCAAGTACATAATATTAATATAGCCTTTGGATGAATTGTACGACAACATGCATGTAAATTGCGTGCATATAAATATAAATATTTTTTTTTGAATTTTTAAGGCATTTTCATTCATGTAAAATAATATACTCAAGTATGAACATAAAACCGTATAGTATAAACATTGTAGTATGAACTTAGTAGTACTACATCATAAATATATGTATATTATATGTGAACCTTGCCTTATTAGAATAGGAACGTTTGCATCAAATAAGAATTTCTTCTCACTACAAGGATTCTCTTCACTTGAACCCACTCCCTAATAATTATAAAATTATCGTTTTCCTAACGTGTGCTCATAGGCACATATTAATAAGTTAGTTTTCGAAAGTTTTTTCAAGTTATTTACTTATCAACCTAGCGTAATATGCTAAAATGGAGACTGATGGATCAAGAGTTCAAGACGTATGCATCCCAAAATAAAATTGATAAATCCTAGAAAAAGAATTAAAATTTACAAACATATATCATATTTTTCTAAATTTTCTCATATTAATCTGCTCACCCAATAACTAATATTATCCTTTTAAAAAAAATCAAACCCATTTGAATTAGGGTGTGTTTGCATATAAGTAGTTGAAGTTTAAATTGTAGTGGTAGTTAAAAAACTAGTTTAAGCCCATGAGTTATCATATGTTATCTCTTTTATGTCCATACTATGTATAAAAAGAGACGGGTAATTATGACTTCTTAAACCTAAAATACTAGAAACTAGTTTAAAAGCTTTATTTATACATGACCATTTTAATAAGTTATTTAACTAGTTACTAGTTAAAAAATAACAATATTTGGCGAGTAATAAATAACTAGTTACTAGTTTAAATAAAAACCTCAAAAAATAAGGGGTTTGGGTAGTTGCTTGGAGTTATTTTGAATAAAATAACCAAAATGAAAATAATAGTGATTAATTTCTTTTCTCTGATTAAATAAAAAAATCTGAGTTGTGACTTGTAACTAGTTATATCTAGTTAATTATGTCCAAATAAAATTTAGTTATTTATTTTAACTCCAACCCATATTTGACCTAATTATACAACTACAACTCCTATTTCAGCTATAATTACTTAAACAATTTGTATGTCCAACCCACCCTAAAGCTTTTAATTTAAACAAGATAAAAAACTGGAAATCCACCTATAACTATATATTAACGCTATATCTTTTCGGGCCACCAGAACGATTCTGGCCCCACCACATATTTAAAAAATTAATTTTTATTTCTATTTTTATAACTTCTTTCTATTAAATTCTTTTTTAACCATTTAAATTTATCTCTAACATTAAAATAAATATCTATTTAGTATAACAATATCTTTTAATAGATTCCTTATAAAAGTATTTAAAATTAAAGATAAAATATTTTAAATATTTTAAAATAAATGTAAATCATTTGGCATATATCTTTTGATGAAATCATTTATATATATATATATATTGATTTTCTTTTATAATAAAAAACCAATTATAAATATTTATAATGTTTAAAATTAATAAAAATAGGTAATAAAATATTTAATTGATATAATAAAATATTTGATAATTTCTAAATTTACATACGTGAAAACTAATAAAATATGAATAATATAATATTTAATATTATCTAATCTTTACTTTATTGAACCACAAAATGAGTTTGATCCCATTAATTTATAAATATGTTATATTTTGAAATTATCTTTATCTTTCATATTTTATTATATCTTATTTATTAAGTTAACTATTATTTTTTAAATTCTTATCTCTTCCATATTTGAATATATAAATTTTTATAATCATATTTTATTTACATATCTATGAATTTTCATCAAGGAAAAAGAGAATGTAACTATTTTATCTTAATATATCTTCATTCTCAACATTAAATGTAATCATTTATATTAATTAAAAAATCATATATTCTACGAGCAATAAATTACTTACACTAAAGTTTACATTATATTTTTATTTATTAATATCCTATTTATAATGTCTGCAAAATATCGAATCATGGTCTTACATGGCACGACGGGTACAACTAGTTCATTTAATTTGTCCATGCAAAGTTGAAAACGCGCTTAGAAATATAAAAAAACCCTACGACTACATTTAAATTTTGGGAAATTCCTTTTGGTGCCCCTAAGTTTTTGCCTTTACCTTTTGGTACCCAAGAAAAAAACTTATTTCTCTTGGTACCCCTGAGGTTTTGGCTTTTCCTGTTGATGCCCCTCCCCTGTTCAAATTAGTTAAATTCAACCTCACCATTATGTTCATCACCCTTCAATTAGTAAGATTTGACTATTAAAAACTTAAAATTCATAACCCAACCATCCCAATTTGAATGTGTAAACAGGGATTTATTATACATAACCCACTAAAAATAATAAAAAAAGCCTAATTTGACTCAAATTTACACACAAGTCCTTTTGTAAAACAAAAATCACGTTTTCTCACATCTCCCCTCTCGGAACAGCAGCTTCGGCATATCGTTCTGGCCAATTTTCGGTGATTTGAAGCCCATTTTCGACTGATATTCGATCTCTACGATCTCTACCTTCAATATTAAACTCATTAAATCTCTCCACATGTGCATTAGAGTTTTCGAAATTAGGGTTTCAGATCTGGAAATTTTGAAATCAATTTGATGCAAAATTAGATAAATTGGTTGAAACTATGCATATGAAACGGTAAGAAATGACGAGATTTGTTGAGTTTATGTGTTTTTTGGATCAATTTTGACCAAAATTGGATTATTAATGAATTTGGCAGTTCGAGTATAGATTTGTAAGTTGAAAACATTGGGTAAAAGTGGTATGAATTCAGGATTTGTGGGTCGAAAATGAGTGTAAAAGAAGGCATCAGTGGCAGACGATGAGGTTGTACGACGGTGGCCAACAATGGAGTGGCCGACGGGGATGGTGTGAAGAAAATGAGAAAGGAGAAGGAAGATAAATTTAGGAGGGACTCACTTATAAATATAATAAATTTAGTGATTTTAGTTAGGGCTGTAATCGAACCGAGCCGAGTTTTGAATTGTTCAGGCTCGGCTCGGTCATTCAAAGCCCTGTTCGGGCTCGGGCTCGAGCTCGATTCGAGCCCAAATTTTTGTTCGAGCTCGGTTTGTTTAAGGCTCGTCGAGCTCGAGCTCGGCTCGCGAGCCCGCTCGATTAACTTGTTTATGAGCACAAGCTCAACGAACCAGATCGTTTATCTTGTTTACGAGCACAAGCTCGACAAGCTTGCTCGTTTAGTTCTTTCGAGAATAAATAAAACCTGCTCAAATTAATATATAAAACCTACTCAAATTAATTTATAAAACCTACAGACATGCTCAAATTTCATAGAAAAACATTACACAATACATTAACAATACAAAGGTCTTGCAAACCCCAACTAAAGTCTTTGATACAAAAGATAGAACAAATATTAATAATACAAACTATAAAATGTCTTGAAAAACAAAACACAAACAACAATTTATATGATCCCAAGGAGAGCAAACTATAATTAATGTATTACAAATCTTCAAACCATCAAAGAGGATGTTCAAATCTTATAACTTCTTCTTTCTTGGCATCCTACAAAAGAATGAGGTCATATAATCAAACATATTATATATGAATATTCAATAGATAAGTTATGAATTAGTGAAAACTAACATCATTTCTTAATCTTGTATTTTCTTCTTTCATTACAATATTTCAAGCACGCAAACTAAAAGTATTTTCTTAATTTTGTCATGAATTATTGGAAAAAATCGTAACCCTAACCTTAATGATAAAAAATGATGACGAGGTGAAAGAACAACTAAAAAAGTTAGTGGGGTTTTAATTAAAAGTAAAGGCAACTGAATCATGAAAGGATAAGCCAGCCCAAGCACTTAGCACTACATCATCTTTGTGGACAAAGACACTGCTGTCTAGTGCCATACTGCCATCTACCCTCTTCCTTTTCTTTTCAGAATCATCTGCATTTTTTGTAATTACTTTAATTTGTTTTTGAATCTCAATTATACTTTTCAGAATCATCCTTTTCATGTCTAGTGCCACCTAATCTCTCTAGACTCATCATTTGTTTTTTAATCTCAATTACCCACATCCACATACATAACAATTCTACTACAGAGTAGTATTTTTATTACACAGATACTAATTAATGGTACTAATTTTGGGATTCTTTTAATCTTCTGAAGTAGAGCAAACTTAAAAAGAGTAAATTTGATTTCACTCCAGTTATGGGTAAGACAAAATTTATTTGGAAGCAAAATGTGGTAATCAAGAAAGAAGCATTGTTTTTTTTACAGATGAGGATCTGAACCTGTAGAGGCTTGCGGAAGAGATGAGCTTGGAGGCCGGCTGGATCAACAATCTACAAAAATATGAGGGGTTTGTAAAAATTTA
This sequence comes from Fallopia convolvulus, assembly GCA_964016875.1. Classification (NCBI taxonomy): domain Eukaryota; kingdom Viridiplantae; phylum Streptophyta; class Magnoliopsida; order Caryophyllales; family Polygonaceae; genus Fallopia; species Fallopia convolvulus. The sequence continues at coordinate 22,605,617 of OZ024734.1, read as the reverse complement.
TCAAAGCACACGAATCACAAAAAAAATTGAAACCTGGTTTATGGGCACACCAGAATCTCAGAAAGAGAGGTCGACGAGTTTCCACTAGGCAAGCACAAATTGACACATTCAAGGTTTGCTTCAAACACACCACAAGCTGCACCTGCAAAGGACAAACCAAAAATCAAAACAAAAAAGTTCACAAATTAAACAAACCAAAGAAGTAATCGAGATTCTAGAAGTGTACCAAGCGAGATCTCAGATCCGGCTCCTCCTCTGGCTTCCCGGCGTTGGATCTCGCCGATCTAGTCGGACACCAGAAGCAATCGAGCAATATCTTTGGATGGTCAGAAAACAGAAGCACTAGGAGAAAAAATCGAACTGAACACGGGAGATCTGAAATTGGAGAGGGGAGAGTCGGAGATCTGAGATTTGAGAGGGGGAGTCGGAGGAGAGAGTCGGAGATTTGAGAGGGGAGAGTCGGGAGATCCGAATATCGCAAGTTGAGAGAGTGACCGAGTGAGAGAGAACGGAAGAAGAGAGAGCGGCGGGCAACTAACGAGATCTGTCTAGGTTAATTAGAAGGGAGGGAGTAAATGGCTTTTAGGGTTATCATACATTGGGCTTCTTAAAAATGGGCCGGTTAATGGGTTATATGTTATTTAATATTTGTATTATATATAATTAAATTTGTTTATTAATATATAATCGAATATATTTATGAACATAAAATCGGACGTGTTCACGAATATGTAATCGAGCTTGTTCATGAACATATAATCGAGCTTGCTCACGAATAAACGAGTCGAATACGCTTGTGTTCAAGCTCGGTTCATTTATTTTTCGAGCTTGCTCGTGTTCGGTTCGTTATAAATCGAATCGAACACGAACGGAATTTAACCGAGCCGAACACCGAATTTCTCGCGAACGGCTTGGTTCGCTTACAGCCCTAATTTTAGTAGGTTATGAATAGTAGTTATGTTTTTTAAATAACCCTTAAAATAGAGGATTGTTTTAAAATTCAAATTGATGTAGTTTGATTGTGAATTTAAGTGTTTTATGTGTTGAATCCTACTAATTTAAGGGTGATGAACATAATAGTAAGCTTGAAATTAACTAATTTGAACTAGAGAAGGGTGTCAACGGGAAAAGCCAAAACCTCATGGGTACTAAGAGGAATAAGTTTTTTTTTCTTGAGCAGCAAAAGGAAAAAGCAAAACCTTAGGACACCAAAAGGAATTTCCTGAAGTTTTAAATTAGTTTTTATGTCATTGCAAATACACTCCATACAACAGTTATTACAACTACCTATAATAAAACATCTTGTTTTCTCCTTTAATGACGATAATATTTGTAATTCAATGGCTACGTTTACTCACTAATCACTATGAATAATTATGAGTTCACCCATAATTACAGCATTCCTCGCTGGGTCAAAAACTCAAATGGACAAATTGTAATATCTTATAGATGTATTATTAGTTATCAGACAAACACAAAGTTCCAAAACCACAAATATTTTGCAATTCGCATTATTCCTTGCTCTTAAAAGAAAAGCACTTGAATCTCTCAACTATGAGATTTAAGATTGAACTTGGCAAGTATTTGGAGACAGATACCCTTGCTCTATGAAAGAAGCAACGCAGTCATCAAACATCTCTTCAACGGTCTTGAATTTGAATCCCAAGCTCTGTATCTTGCCAGTGTTCAACTCATAATATGGCCTCTGTGGGTTCTCAATACTGCAATTCAGAGCAACAGATCTTCACTTTTTAGTATTGAGGTTGAACACACTGTAAAATTAAACACAGTTTGAACTAAACCTGGTGGGGATCGGATAATTCGGATAGCGAGAGAGGAGGAAAGCCGTCAATTCATCAGGCTCCATGACCTTGGAGCTACAGAGGTAGCGCCCATGAGCGTTTGGGTGCTCATACACCAAAATGTGGCACATTGCAACATCATCTATGTGCACATATCCCATCCTCCCATGGAACTCAAACCTTGATCCGTCTCCTGGAAAAAAAAAACAACAGCAACAATAATTACACTGTGGAGCTTCCCTTACAGGAAATCTGGGGGGTCAAGATAGGCCCCCCCTGGCATAACGCAAAGGAGGAGCGCCCACAAGACCCAACGGACGACAGAGCACATAAAGCAAACAAGACAGGAAAAAGAGAAAAAAATTAAAAAAAAGTAGTGAATAGTAACAAGCCTCAAAGAGTGGTTTTCTATATTGAAGAGAAGTAAGGATATGTTACATTACCTTTGAACAAGCCAAGAATGTCAGAACAAGTAGGAGACAAAGACGGTGACAAGCTTGGGCCGACAATGAATGATGGAATCACTGTCACTAAGTCAATGTTGTTTTCCTTGCAGAACTCCCATGCTGATCTCTCTGCATGGATCTTTGAGAGTGCATACCAAACCTTCGATCACCATAAAAAAAAAACAGACTAGCAGATTAATTGTTTGTATCTAGCTCATATTAGTCACATATATATGTTGAAAACAAACTAGCAAATGTGTTTCTTGAATGTGATGATACCTGATACATTTCACAAAGCTCTACAGAGCTCCAAACTGACTCATCCAAAGGCACGTTTGGATCGATGTCCTCTCTGATCCTCACCGCCGAAGAAGATGAGGTGAGAACGACACGTTTCAGAGACGGGTTCCTTTTGCAAGAGCGAAGCACGTTCAGTGTGCCCTTGATTGCAGGCTCCAATATTTCAGCCTGAGTATTCAGAAGATGCTTGATCATATAACAAAGAAATGAAATTTTCATATATTGTTAGGTTATTGCGAGGGAAATTGTAATATTGATCTTGCCTTGGGAACTACAGGGGAAGCAGTGTGAAATACACCATTACAGCCCATGATGGCCTTGTCAAAGCTGCCTTCAACCATGAGGTCAGCCCTTATCAGTTGAAGCCTCTCTTTTGCACCTTCCAGCTTCCACATATGTGCTAACTTCTTTTCATCTCCTACAATAATATCAACCATGAACTTTTCATTAGTAAGTCAAATCTTAGTATGTCATTCATGTCCTTATTTTAAAATAAATAAGAGTTAGCTTGTACAGTGATTGGAGAGGAGGAAATAAGTGAGGATGTTGAACCTGGATCTCTGACAGTGCCAATAACAAAGTAACCAGAGGAGAGGAGTCTCTTAACAATCCAAGAAGCTAAGAACCCAGATGCTCCTGTGACACACACTCTGCCTTTCCCAGTTCCATTCAACTTGTCCATTCTTTGAATTCTCTTTCAATTTTTAAGCTCCAAATCTAATGACTTGGGTGCTTACACTTGTGCCTTTTTAAAACATGGGCATGCGTTTGTTCTCATAATCTCAAGTACTCATGCATTATTGACCTCTCATCAACATCTCTTCATGCTCTTCCACAGGAAATGGGTTGGAGTGAACAAGGCAAGGGGAAGGTATACTGTGCAGAACATGTGATATAAACTAATTCCTTTCTCATTGAATTTATTAATTGTTGAAAAGTTTATAATTGCATACACGAATTACTGGCTTGGATATTGAATCACAAATTTTGGCTACTATTTTAGTGCAGTTCTTTAGTACAATGACATACAGAACTTAAAGCAGATCAAGAACTTCACAATTCCAGGAATCAGTTCATTACACTTGAACAAGAAGATCCTAAACCCAAATAGACATGCTAATTACACCTTTCATCCTGGAAAATTGTTAGCATATGTCACGAAACCCTAGTCATGTTCCACACTTCACAAAACACACACACAACTCTTTTCACGTAAACACAACAATAGCAACATTGACCCAGTGCAGTTCCCCTAAAGGAAAATCCGGGGGGCCAAAATGGAGGGCCTCACCTAAACACAAGGGATGTTAAAATCCTAATGACAAATAAACATTCCACATTGATCAAACTGAAGGGATGTTAGGAGGAGATTGAGGGGAGCCATTTTCAAGAAGAAAGCTCCTGCTACAATAAGACCTAGTTGTGCTCGAAGAAGACGGGAAATACCTCCCTTCTCCGGAGTGAAAAGCCGTTCTTTGGCTTTTCCCTTTGCCTGACAATCTCCTCGCCCCTGAAATTCCTTCATCATCTTCAACCGCCTGCAAGAATCCATTGTGAATCGGATCTGAGCTTTCATAAAGAAGCCTCAAAACCTGTTTAATAGACGGCCTAGCCCGTCCTTCAGCGTGGGTGCACCATTCCACTATTTCTATTAGTGTCTTGAGCTGGTCACAGTCAAAGTTGTCACCAAGAGTGGGGTCCACTAGCTCAGGTAATCTGGTGTCTGAGGCAAGATATGGCTTTGACCATTCTACCAGGTTCTTGTTTTCTTGTATGGCTCGCCTTCCTGTTACAATCTCCAATAGTACTACACCATAGCTGTAGATGTCACTCTTCTCAGTCAGATCTCGGGTTACCACATACTCAGGGTCCATATAACCTGAATGGCAATCCAAAATAGGATGTTAGATTTTATAGCCGTATAGGGTACATCTGGAATTTTGGATTATACATGATGGTGCATTATCTTGCATAAATATCTTATATTGTATTATAATGCAAGATCATGAATAATCAAGTGTAGTCCAAATACACCTTTATGTAAATGGCCTTTTTTTATGTCAGCATTCTATGTATTTTTGTTTTCATTACCTGGTGTGCCCCGAACATCGGTGTTTATAGGTTCGAAGTAAACCGTGCCGTCTTTTGAAGCATGTGCAAGGCCAAAATCTGCAACCTGGAAATACATACAGATTTGAGTTTCATAATTTGAAGTAATGTCAATTCTAGGGAAAATTATCTCGAAATATTGGCAATGAAGTGTTGCCTGTCATAATGGGTAAACTAATTGAGTTGAATATAGAAAGCTTTATGAAGAGAGATGGTTATTAACAGCAGTAATAAAAAGGAGCATAGAGGAAATGTACCTTTGCTACAAAATTCTCATCAAGTAGAATGTTGCTAGATTTGATATCTCGGTGGCAAAGAGGAGGATCACAATAGAAGTGAAGGTATTCCTGCACATGCCAGTACAATAGAAGGGAAAAGTGGAGTAAGATCTTTCTCAACTAATCTGTCATACATGAGTTGCAATTTTAGTAAACATTCTTATACAACAAGCTAGTAGACCTAAGAGATTATGAGTAGGTCTTAATTACCAGGGCATTTGCCACATCAATGGCAATCTGGATCCTCATCTGCCAGCTCAATGATGGACTCCCTGGAGCTATGGGAATAAATGAAAACCTCATCAGGCTAGATTTTCACAAACTTAGAAGAAAGACAACTATAACATCACTTAATACTTACAATGAAGATGGTCTTTCAAGCTTCCATTTTCCAAATACTCGTACATAAGAAACCTACATAGAAAAAACATCAGAAGCTATTTCTATGCATTAGTGCACATGTTAATGTTAGATGAAACGCATATAAGGAACTACCTCTCCTTTTTCTGAATGCAGAAACCTTTTAAGGCCACAAGGTGACGATGATGTAATTTGGCTACAAGTTCAATCTCCCTGCAGAACTCATCCTCTGCTTGCTCTGACACTCTGTCCATCCTCTTAACAGCAGCCACCAAACCATCACTGAACTCGGCTTTATACACAGTTCCGAATCCTCCTTGTCCAATGACTGTAGAAAAGCTGTTTGTGGCCTTCTTGGTCTCCTTATATGTGAATTTTCTAAACACAGAAGATGGGCCTACAGTACAAAACATATATCAGATCCATTTATTAAGCATTAGATAAAGAAAATAACTTTTCCACCATGGGTCAATTTTTTTGGTAGCATCAACAAATGTAATACCTTCCTGAATCTTCAGTATAGGGCGAGGGGGACGAGGAGTAGCTCCCATGGAAGGCTTGAGATTATCCTCAGAATCCTCAAGCTCTTTTCTTTTCCTATGGATAAAAAATATGAGCGCCATGAGAAGCATAAGAGAGGTTACAGTGACAGCAATCCCAATTGCAGGTAGAACTGTGAGGTGGTAGTGATGACGGGTTCCATTAAGAGGTAGACCCAGTGACAGCTCACTCGGGCCTGCAGCGATCAATTGACTTGGGGGTGCCTTTGGGGTCTGTGCGGATGAGGATTGTGTTGAAACTAAAGCAAAAGGTCAATAGGAAACAATCAAGCGTTTCTCTTTGGTGATAATTGATAAATGATAACTATGGTGCATCATATGGAGAAATAATAGGATGAAAAGATACTTCTAGTGCTTTGAAAATGACAGAAGTTGAATAATTAATGGAAATAATATTTCCTCCTATTGTTTGCAATGCATATATTCATATAGTGTGCAAAAATATACAGGTAAAAAAATACAGAGGAGAACCCTTGTCCCAAGAGCCTACTCAGTTAAGGAACCAAAATCCTAACCCAATTTGACAAATGATAATCTTGGAAGTTGAAATTCCCTCACTTTCATACTAATCCTTAAGTCCTAGTAAAGATAGAGAATATGTCTAGTAACAAAAAAAGTATCTAGAATTAATAGAATTTCTAGCTCCCATCCACATTCCCAACATAGTCTAGCACAAAATGAGACTAAAACTACTCAGAAACAGTGTCTGTTTGTCTTTCATGCTTATAAGGTACTTTTTATTTTTAAGTCAACTGCTTATAAGTCTAATATATGGTGTTAATTACTTATAAGTCATTACTTTTATAATCCACACAGGCCCTAAGTTCCAGGATTTGTACCTATAGTACTAAGCCCAGGAGTATGAAAGAAACAGCCAGCAAATCCAGCAGCAGAAGCATCATCAGCTTGGCTTGCAAGGGCTGCAAATGTAGCATCTCTGCAAGTATTCAACGTCACATTATCCTCTGCTTCTGTTATATCATGCAGATAGATAATGCTGGCATTTATGCATCTTCTGCAATCATTTTTCTCTACAACTGGAACCACACAATTTTGAGTGACATCACCAAAACCTGGTGACTGAGCCATCTGTGTAACAGTCGTTCTGCCTCTACATTCATAGGTAACGGGAATCTTTGTTCCGAGTCCACAGAACTCAGTGGCATTCTGAGGAACCCCATAGAGCTCAAAGGTTTGCGATATAGACTGAAGGCAAACCTCAGATGAATCTAAAGCAACCCCCAGATCACCCGTCACATTTGAATATCGAGCGACTGTCACTGCAACAAATGCATTAATGTAACGGCAACATTTCCCTCGGTCGTTTGGGTTTGAACACATGGAAGCCAGAAGAGTGAAGTTGGATCCATTTAGGTTTAGAGGACAGCCTGCAACAGCAAGAAATGGATTTAAGCAACTAAAACATATTTCAGTAGCAAAGAGTCCCTTCATGCAAAGTCATGTCTGGGAGGATTTTTGAACAATATAACGGAAGTTGAGGATTTAAGCAAGCAATTAGGATACTTAGATCCTCGTTTTTAAAATGGAAATGAGCTTCAATTATAAACCATTGCCTACATTTGGTTGTTAATAAATCATCAAGGATGTTTTGATGGAATATTAATTGTGTCAACAGGAGTAGGAAGAATATGCCCTTTCATCATGTGCTCACACTGTACAGACATATCAGCAAATTGAGTGTCTGCATTGATCAATTATCTCTGTAGTTATTACCCAAATTTTAGCACAGGTTCAAAGCCTTGATTTTGCATTTTCACATGATGTTACAGTAACCAAGTTGTTCAGACTTCATGGTGATCTAAAATGAATCAATTGTGATTAAAGGTGTTCAAACTCTCACTCTTTACTGTTTGTAACTACTGACTTTATATAGATGATTAGTGCAAGCCACTACTGATTCCAATCTTGCTGATTAGTTATTCAATCAACTTTTGCACCATGCAAAGACACGAACCCACTTAAGGATTAATCACAAAAATGCACTCTCATTCAACACTAGCAAACAACAAACAGGAAAAAAACAACAACTCAAAACTAAAACAAAACATCAAAGAGAATCAGACCGCAGCCACCCATTTACAGAAACATGCACATGTCTCCACAAATTAAGTAGACTGAAAACCACTTACTTATTAACCCAGTGTAATCCCACTCAGAGCGGGATCTAGGGGTCGAGATGTACACACCTTTACTCTGAGAAACTCGAGAGGATGTTTACAAAAAACCCAGAGATGACAGGAGCAAGACAAAAAAAACTGAATTCAGTTATGTAACAAAAATAACAGAATTTAGTTCAAATGCAGCCTATATATATCTCGAAGGCACTGTATAAATACAGCCAAAGAGCCATAGTCAAGCCATAGTAAACTGAAAACCAATTAAATACAAAACAACAGGAAGCTTAATGTAGCCCAAACCAAAAGGCCCTGCTAATGAGTAATGACATTGCTAGTTTCTCCAAAAACCAGAATGTCCAATAGAACAAGCCAAATACTTAGAACTTGCGAAAGAATTTGAATAGCCATTTTTAGACAACAAATTAACAGTTATCCAGACACAACAGAGCACCTGAATCTCAAATCATTCTTCCAAAATTTCAATCATAAATAACACATATTAGGATACGAAAAACAAACCACAGGACAGAAAGACAAACAATTCACAATCCCAGAAAAAGAAAAACCGAAATCAAATTGGTCTTGTCGTATCTCATCTTTCATTCCATCTCAGAAGTCGAAAGACAAGGATGTCTATTTTTAAGCCCAGTCCGAACAAGTAGAACAAGCAACAAACAGAAACATGAGAAGGAGAAAGCGAAGCAAAGTAGCAGCAAAAGGAAAAATAAAATAAGTGGGGAGTAAATGCGCCAAACCTGCCATTATTAATGGAAGCTGGGTCTGAAGAAAACTCGCCATTAATCCCAAAATGGCCGCCTTCGCGTAAACAGGCAACCCCATTTCCAAGAGAGAGCTCCGTTTAGGGGTATGTGTTCATGGTTTTGAGAACAGTGGAGTGAAGGTATGAGTAGTATGCTGCCGAGAAACCCTCTCTCATCAGTCCCCCTACACAAATGACAAACCAGCCTATTTTCTTCTTCTTTTTTTCCACTTTGGTTTAGTTCAATTAGGATTTTAAATTATTTTTTTTGACACATTTAGCTCATTACAAGCCAAACATTAGGTTACCTTAAAATAACAAGGCCAGTCTAAATCATCCCTACGGATGAACTTCAAAAAATGCAACAACATAGGATAGCAAAAACTAAAAGACCTAGAAAAACTATCACTAGGAAAATAATTAAAAGAAACTGGAGTTGAAACATCCAACGCTTGACGACAATCGTTGATATTGACATGCTTTCTTGCCAAGAACTCAGCAACATCATTACACTCCCTAAAACAATGAAAAAACCTCTTAAAACCCACCAATCAAAGAATTAATTTCTTGAACCAAAAATTTAATTTCTCATGGAATCTTCTAAATATTTCGTAAAGTATTTATGAGCATTAAATTATCTCCCTCAATTATGTTATGAGTAATATTTAAAGAAAGAGGTTCCTTTATACCTTTTACTTGTATCATAGCCACTGTCTCAGCTTGAAGAATTGACACATGATTTATTTTTCCCTTAAAATACTTGTAACAAGACTAGAATTATTTCGAATAATAAAACTTATAAAAGTATCTGAGTTCTTATTTTTTGAAGCATCAAAATTCAACTTTTGCCATTGATCCGGATGTTTCTTCCAAATTGCCATTTTTCCCTTTTCCTAACATTTTGCGTTTTATTTATTAATTTTTGATTAGCTACATTCCATAGGGCAAATTCTCTACAAGCAATTTCAAAAGGACAAATTAGCAATTGTAATTGAGTGATTAAAAATAATAGAATTCCTATGATTCCAAAAATAACACCAAAGAAAACACAAAATATCTGAGTGTGTATTTAATTTAATTATAAAAAATAAATCTGACATAAAACAATCTATTAACAGCGCAAATTTAATTACAATATTTAATTTTGACTCCAAATTACCAATCATTAGAGTAGTAAATGGACAAAGAAAAAACAGATGATGTAATGATTCATTACTCGAATCACACAATGAACAAGTTGCTGAGACAGAGTTATAAAATCTATTTAATCTCTCTGTTGTAGGTAAGCAATCAGAACATGTTTTTTAAATGAAATTCTGAACTTTAGGTGGCATAGGTAACTTCCAAATCCACAAAAAACCAGAACTCGACAAATGTTGCAAAGATGTTATTAATTCAGAGGCTGACTTAACCGTAAAAGAACCATCCGAAGATGGACTCCAAATAATTGTATCCTCTAAATTGGATAAAGGAATTATCATAGAAGAAATATTATTTACTACCCAATCTGGTAACAGAATAGATAAATCTGTAATTTATATTCCAAGTTTTATTAGGCAGAATAAAAAAAGAAACCTTTAGATTAATATCTATATCGTCAAAGTACTCCATTAAATTCGAGTTTCTTGTCCAATTATCCGACCTAAATAATATTTTGTCACCATTTCCAACAAGCCATTTCACACCTTTAGAAAAAATATTTCTAATGTGTAATAATCTTCCAAACTGCCAAGAAATAGCTCTTTGTTTATAATTAAAAATATGTTGATTATGCAAATATTTAGAATTTTCCATAATAATTTCATTTGAAGAGATACATTATTATTATAGGGTGCGCCATGCTAGATCTGGATCTTGGCCCTCTTGATATGCTGCTCGTCGGCGACTTGGGTGCTCCATGCCAAATCCGAATCTGAGTCCTCTAGATACGCCGCTCATCGGCGGCTTGGGTACTTCATGCCAAATCCGAATCTTGGCCCTCCAAATATGCCGCTCGTCGGCGGCTCGACGGAGATTTAGGCCATCTCCTATCTTGATTTGCCGCTTGCCGACTCGACCCCAAGTCCCGATCTCGTCGATTGAACCCTCCCATATTTGTTGTGCGACGGGCTATTGTGTAAGACGGACTCCGGAGCCTGCAAATGTGTGGGAAAGAGAAAAAAAGGACAGAATAAAGAATTTTAAAAAAAGGAATAAGAAGGAAATGGGTTTTGAACATCCGTGAGTTGCAAGCCAGGGGTTAGAAAATTAGTTTTTTTTTGTTTTTTTTTTTATGGTTCTCTTTTAAAACTTAAATCTAAAAGAAATAAATAAGAACTATCACATGCAGAAAAGGAGAAAACAATATATAATTTTAGCTTAAATTTAGTAGAGGTTTATCTTTTTCTTTTAATTACTTGTCCTCCACGAAAAGTTTGTGGGTTACTTGTGTGACAAGTTTCGACTTCTTTTCTTGTGTGGCAAGTTTTGTTTCTTTTGCGGCAAGTTCTTTTTTTCTTTTTTCCTTTTACTTGCGAGGCAAGCTTTTTACTCGCGGATCAAGTTTTGTTTCTGCTTGCGTTGCAAGTAAAACGTTTTGTTTTACTTGTGAGGCAAGTTCGACTTCTTTTCTCGCAGGTTAGCTTGAGGCTTATTTAATATACTTTTTTCCGAGGAGTTAGAGCTGCGTTTGACATTGGACCGAGTTGTATTAGGCCAGGTCGCTTGGTGCTTTGAGGCTTCTGAAGATCCTTCATCTCGGTGGAGGGAACGTCAGTAGTCCGTTTCGCACGCCCAAGAGAGGTCGACCTGTTGCCCGCGGCGCTATTCTTATAGTGCTTTACTCACCCCGATCTCAAACTCGTCTAAGTTCTTATTTTTCGGAGTATCGTACCTTTCATAGCTATTCCTGCTTGTTTTTTTTACTCTCTTAGCCTTTTTCGGCTGCCGTTTTTTTACGGCCTCTCGGATTACCAAGTCTGTTTGGTATTCCGAATTCTTACCTTATCAAAAAAAATATAGATATGAATAAATGATAGAAAGAAACAGCCAAAACATGGTTTTGTAATCATTGTATTATAGGAAAAACAATGATCAGGTCTTTTGTTTTAGTTGAACACGTAAGGTATATGATAAAAATATCAAAGACCAAAACATGGTCCTGTATAGAGATTTAATTAAATTTGCACTTTGTTAACTTGTACAAGTAAATTCAAACGTAAATTTTCAATATAATTGTAAATCAAACGTAGTACAAAAACATTCAACCTTTGCAAAGCTTTCCTTCAAAAATTCTTTTATCAGAAAAGAAGTTCTTACATGAAAAAGAAGAAGATTGTATTTTTAAGATACATAAAGAAGAAGAAAGACAAGCTCTCATATCATTGAGCCATAAAATGATGATCCATAAATATTACGATTTAGAAAATTGAAAGCAGTATAAAATATGTACTGATGATGCCCAAAATAGTAAAAGTAAAAAGGGGGCCTAGGGTACAGAGAACAAACGGACAATTCTAGGTCTCATTCCCGTATCCCTCATTTATTTAAACAAAATTCCTACCTCCGCGAGATCCAAGACCTTGTAACCGACTCTACCCTAAACCTCGGAACAAAGCCTAGACCTCGTAACCTATTCTACTGACGCCCGCCCACACGCACCACTCATTGATGCTGCTTCCCCAAGCCAATCACCAGCTGCCTCACCTTCGAGCCAATCAGAAGTCCCCAATCTCGGGCGTCCCACATCGGACCTTTTCCAAAACTCGACTCACCAATCCTCTATAAATAGAGAAGAACCTCGTAAGAGGAGGGGGTCGAAAAACATCTTGAACTCAAGAACTATCTTTTCCAAAGCTCATTTCCATTTTAAAATGGAAATGAGCTTCAATTATAAACCATTGCCTACATTTGGTTGTTAATAAATCATCAAGGATGTTTTGATGGAATATTAATTGTGTCAACAGGAGTAGGAAGAATATGCCCTTTCATCATGTGTTCACACTGTACAGACATATCAGCAAATTGAGTGTCTGCATTGATCAATTATCTCTGTAGTTATTACCCAAATTTTAGCACAGGTTCAAAGCCTTGATTTTGCATTTTCACATGATGTTACAGTAACCAAGTTGTTCAGACTTCATGGTGATCTAAAATGAATCAATTGTGATTAAAGGTGTTCAAACTCTCACTCTTTACTGTTTGTAACTACTGACTTTATATAGATGATTAGTGCAAGCCACTACTGATTCCAATCTTGCTGATTAGTTATTCAATCAACTTTTGCACCATGCAAAGACACGAACCCACTTAAGGATTAATCACAAAAATGCACTCTCATTCAACACTAGCAAACAACAAACAGGAAAAAAACAACAACTCAAAACTAAAACAAAACATCAAAGAGAATCAGACCGCAGCCACCCATTTACAGAAACATGCACATGTCTCCACAAATTAAGTAGACTGAAAACCACTTACTTATTAACCCAGTGTAATCCCACTCAGAGCGGGATCTAGGGGTCGAGATGTACACACCTTTACTCTGAGAAACTCGAGAGGATGTTTACAAAAAACCCAGAGATGACAGGAGCAAGACAAAAAAAACTGAATTCAGTTATGTAACAAAAATAACAGAATTTAGTTCAAATGCAGCCTATATATATCTCGAAGGCACTGTATAAATACAGCCAAAGAGCCATAGTCAAGCCATAGTAAACTGAAAACCAATTAAATACAAAACAACAGGAAGCTTAATGTAGCCCAAACCAAAAGGCCCTGCTAATGAGTAATGACATTGCTAGTTTCTCCAAAAACCAGAATGTCCAATAGAACAAGCCAAATACTTAGAACTTGCGAAAGAATTTGAATAGCCATTTTTAGACAACAAATTAACAGTTATCCAGACACAACAGAGCACCTGAATCTCAAATCATTCTTCCAAAATTTCAATCATAAATAACACATATTAGGATACGAAAAACAAACCACAGGACAGAAAGACAAACAATTCACAATCCCAGAAAAAGAAAAACCGAAATCAAATTGGTCTTGTCGTATCTCATCTTTCATTCCATCTCAGAAGTCGAAAGACAAGGATGTCTATTTTTAAGCCCAGTCCGAACAAGTAGAACAAGCAACAAACAGAAACATGAGAAGGAGAAAGCGAAGCAAAGTAGCAGCAAAAGGAAAAATAAAATAAGTGGGGAGTAAATGCGCCAAACCTGCCATTATTAATGGAAGCTGGGTCTGAAGAAAACTCGCCATTAATCCCAAAATGGCCGCCTTCGCGTAAACAGGCAACCCCATTTCCAAGAGAGAGCTCCGTTTAGGGGTATGTGTTCATGGTTTTGAGAACAGTGGAGTGAAGGTATGAGTAGTATGCTGCCGAGAAACCCTCTCTCATCAGTCCCCCTACACAAATGACAAACCAGCCTATTTTCTTCTTCTTTTTTTTCCACTTTGGTTTAGTTCAATTAGGATTTTAAATTATTTTTTTTTGACACATTTAGCTCATTACAAGCCAAACATTAGGTTACCTTAAAATAACAAGGCCAGTCTAAATCATCCCTACGGATGAACTTCAAAAAATGCAACAACATAGGATAGCAAAAACTAAAAGACCTAGAAAAACTATCACTAGGAAAATAATTAAAAGAAACTGGAGTTGAAACATCCAACGCTTGACGACAATCGTTGATATTGACATGCTTTCTTGCCAAGAACTCAGCAACATCATTACACTCCCTAAAACAATGAAAAAACCTCTTAAAACCCACCAATCAAAGAATTAATTTCTTGAACCAAAAATTTAATTTCTCATGGAATCTTCTAAATATTTCGTAAAGTATTTATGAGCATTAAATTATCTCCCTCAATTATGTTATGAGTAATATTTAAAGAAAGAGGTTCCTTTATACCTTTTACTTGTATCATAGCCAGTGTCTCAGCTTGAAGAATTGACACATGATTTATTTTTCCCTTAAAATACTTGTAACAAGACTAGAATTATTTCGAATAATAAAACTTATAAAAGTATCTGAGTTCTTATTTTTTGAAGCATCAAAATTCAACTTTTGCCATTGATCCGGATGTTTCTTCCAAATTGCCATTTTTCCCTTTTCCTAACATTTTGCGTTTTATTTATTAATTTTTGATTAGCTACATTCCATAGGGCAAATTCTCTACAAGCAATTTCAAAAGGACAAATTAGCAATTGTAATTGAGTGATTAAAAATAATAGAATTCCTATGATTCCAAAAATAACACCAAAGAAAACACAAAATATCTGAGTGTGTATTTAATTTAATTATAAAAAATAAATCTGACATAAAACAATCTATTAACAGCGCAAATTTAATTACAATATTTAATTTTGACTCCAAATTACCAATCATTAGAGTAGTAAATGGACAAAGAAAAAACAGATGATGTAATGATTCATTACTCGAATCACACAATGAACAAGTTGCTGAGACAGAGTTATAAAATCTATTTAATCTCTCTGTTGTAGGTAAGCAATCAGAACATGTTTTTTAAATGAAATTCTGAACTTTAGGTGGCATAGGTAACTTCCAAATCCACAAAAAACCAGAACTCGACAAATGTTGCAAAGATGTTATTAATTCAGAGGCTGACTTAACCGTAAAAGAACCATCCGAAGATGGACTCCAAATAATTGTATCCTCTAAATTGGATAAAGGAATTATCATAGAAGAAATATTATTTACTACCCAATCTGGTAACAGAATAGATAAATCTGTAATTTATATTCCAAGTTTTATTAGGCAGAATAAAAAAAGAAACCTTTAGATTAATATCTATATCGTCAAAGTACTCCATTAAATTCGAGTTTCTTGTCCAATTATCCGACCTAAATAATATTTTGTCACCATTTCCAACAAGCCATTTCACACCTTTAGAAAAAATATTTCTAATGTGTAATAATCTTCCAAACTGCCAAGAAATAGCTCTTTGTTTATAATTAAAAATATGTTGATTATGCAAATATTTAGAATTTTCCATAATAATTTCATTTGAAGAGATACATTATTATTATAGGGTGCGCCATGCTAGATCTGGATCTTGGCCCTCTTGATATGCTGCTCGTCGGCGACTTGGGTGCTCCATGCCAAATCCGAATCTGAGTCCTCTAGATACGCCGCTCATCGGCGGCTTGGGTACTTCATGCCAAATCCGAATCTTGGCCCTCCAAATATGCCGCTCGTCGGCGGCTCGACGGAGATTTAGGCCATCTCCTATCTTGATTTGCCGCTTGCCGACTCGACCCCAAGTCCCGATCTCGTCGATTGAACCCTCCCATATTTGTTGTGCGACGGGCTATTGTGTAAGACGGACTCCGGAGCCTGCAAATGTGTGGGAAAGAGAAAAAAAGGACAGAATAAAGAATTTTAAAAAAAGGAATAAGAAGGAAATGGGTTTTGAACATCCGTGAGTTGCAAGCCAGGGGTTAGAAAATTAGTTTTTTTTTGTTTTTTTTTTTATGGTTCTCTTTTAAAACTTAAATCTAAAAGAAATAAATAAGAACTATCACATGCAGAAAAGGAGAAAACAATATATAATTTTAGCTTAAATTTAGTAGAGGTTTATCTTTTTCTTTTAATTACTTGTCCTCCACGAAAAGTTTGTGGGTTACTTGTGTGACAAGTTTCGACTTCTTTTCTTGTGTGGCAAGTTTTGTTTCTTTTGCGGCAAGTTCTTTTTTTCTTTTTTCCTTTTACTTGCGAGGCAAGCTTTTTACTCGCGGATCAAGTTTTGTTTCTGCTTGCTTTGCAAGTAAAACGTTTTGTTTTACTTGTGAGGCAAGTTCGACTTCTTTTCTCGCAGGTTAGCTTGAGGCTTATTTAATATACTTTTTTCCGAGGAGTTAGAGCTGCGTTTGACATTGGACCGAGTTGTATTAGGCCAGGTCGCTTGGTGCTTTGAGGCTTCTGAAGATCCTTCATCTCGGTGGAGGGAACGTCAGTAGTCCGTTTCGCACGCCCAAGAGAGGTCGACCTGTTGCCCGCGGCGCTATTCTTATAGTGCTTTACTCACCCCGATCTCAAACTCGTCTAAGTTCTTATTTTTCGGAGTATTGTACCTTTCATAGCTATTCCTGCTTGTTTTTTTTACTCTCTTAGCCTTTTTCGGCTGCCGTTTTTTTACGGCCTCTCGGATTACCAAGTCTGTTTGGTATTCCGAATTCTTACCTTATCAAAAAAAATATAGATATGAATAAATGATAGAAAGAAACAGCCAAAACATGGTTTTGTAATCATTGTATTATAGGAAAAACAATGATCAGGTCTTTTGTTTTAGTTGAACACGTAAGGTATATGATAAAAATATCAAAGACCAAAACATGGTCCTGTATAGAGATTTAATTAAATTTGCACTTTGTTAACTTGTACAAGTAAATTCAAACGTAAATTTTCAATATAATTGTAAATCAAACGTAGTACAAAAACATTCAACCTTTGCAAAGCTTTCCTTCAAAAATTCTTTTATCAGAAAAGAAGTTCTTACATGAAAAAGAAGAAGATTGTATTTTTAAGATACATAAAGAAGAAGAAAGACAAGCTCTCATATCATTGAGCCATAAAATGATGATCCATAAATATTACGATTTAGAAAATTGAAAGCAGTATAAAATATGTACTGATGATGCCCAAAATAGTAAAAGTAAAAAGGGGGCCTAGGGTACAGAGAACAAACGGACAATTCTAGGTCTCATTCCCGTATCCCTCATTTATTTAAACAAAATTCCTACCTCCGCGAGATCCAAGACCTTGTAACCGACTCTACCCTAAACCTCGGAACAAAGCCTAGACCTCGTAACCTATTCTACTGACGCCCGCCCACACGCACCACTCATTGATGCTGCTTCCCCAAGCCAATCACCAGCTGCCTCACCTTCGAGCCAATCAGAAGTCCCCAATCTCGGGCGTCCCACATCGGACCTTTTCCAAAACTCGACTCACCAATCCTCTATAAATAGAGAAGAACCTCGTAAGAGGAGGGGGTCGAAAAACATCTTGAACTCAAGAACTATCTTGCTCGTTGAAGATCGACGTGATAGAAACATCGTCAAAAGACCTCGCTACAGACAAGAGGAATCCACAAAAAGACTTCAAGTCGCACAAAGACCTCGCTCACACTAAAGACCTCGCTACAAAATCTCACAAGGCTCTCTACACCACGCTCCCAAGTCCACCTCGCCCCAAGACCAATCGCGCACGCTGTTAGGAAGTAGGAGATCTCGAACGCTGTTAGATCGAGATCTCGGAACCTCGTAGGAGGTCAAGGTGTAATTCTCAATTATTTATTAGCCTCGTGGGCTTGTAACCTCGTTGTAGAGAAAAGTATAAATAAAGAAGCAAGTGTTTGCACTTTCGAATATAATAACCCCGTTCCTTGTCTTCAAGCGAGTCGTGATTTCGGGTTTCATCACTGGCGTCGTCTGTGGGAACTTCTTCATCCTAAGTAGTCCCCCGATTAGTGAAAACCTGTAACACCCCCTCCTTAATGTACTTGAGGTGTTACCGCCAGTAACCCTAATTAGTCCTAATTCAAGGTTACCCAAGGCTTTAAAACTTATAATCACAACAAGTATTACAACACTTTATTACAATCCATAGTATGAATTCCTTCCATACACAAAAGCATAACCACAACTTGGACAAAAGTAAAATATTTACAACATATTTGTTCTTCTTCAAGCGACCATTGTCAAAACCTTTTTACTTTCTAAACTTCTTGGCTAGCCTTCTCTTTGCGGATTAACTTCTTTAGTAGCTGATGCGTCGTATACAGACGGTGGGCACCAGCCGGCCATGCAATTGAATAAGGTGGTCGGGTTAGTCTAATGAAAGACTAAGCAAGTGGAGAAAATGAATGGTTCCTATGGTAGTGACTAAACATATTAGCATCGAAATCCGAATGACAACCGGTCGATGATCCAACAGTTAGCAGTCCCATAGAGGATAAGAAATGAGGCAATGCATAATCAAAAGATAGGACACCACAGCTTGCGGTTCCATTAAGAAACATGAACAATTGTTGGGAACTTATATTAATCACACAATATTTTTAAAAGCCTCCATCGACTAATCAGATTGACTTAATCAAAGTTTGATTAAGAATCATTCATACCCGGGAGTAAGAATGGCTTTCCGACTAGACTAACCATTCAGGTACATTAATGTGCCTAACGCACTTATCTTATATTAGTTTCAATCTTTTCTCAAACAGGTTGGTGGCTTTTAATCGGTTCGAACTACTGCCGAAATATCGTGGTATTGTAGAGATCATCGGAGTATTTCATCCATGTCATCTACTCTGTATCAAGATCACAAGACTTAAGCTATCCTTGATCTTTCATTTTCATATGGTGAGGTAGAGATCACAGAGGCCTATTACCATGTCGTCTACACTACACCGTGCCGAACCTGCACTTAGTTAGAGTGCCTATCAACCCTCTCACACGAAGAGTAGGGGATCAGAGTCATGACTCACCATTAGGATTAGGCCCCTCCTAATGTAATATTGTTTTAAAGAGAGGATATGGAACCACGTTCCCCTCCCTGAAGCTACCTTAATACACAACAAAGTCTCAATGAGAGACCACAAACAAGTTTGCACATAACGGACCTAAATCCAGTTCTACCGCAAACTGAATAAACAACATAGTCATTATTTCTAACAATATAACAACCTATCATATTTTATTAAGCATACAAGTTATTCCCAACACAAAAATATTAAATGGGATTCAATTCCTCATTTAATAACATTAATGCAAGAGCGAACCGTCCACTTGCCTTATAAGGCGTGCTCAACGCTCTTAGTGATTTCAACAGAAATCTTTATCTTCCTTCTGCCAATAATAACAACAGATTCTTCAACAACGAGCTCATGGATACAATTCTTAGTTGTATAATCCAATTCTACAACTTCCTAATCGATAAACGATTTGATTTCCGAATATCAATATATATATATAAATCCTTAGTTATCATGCTTCAAGGAGCCATCTTGGCGGAATTATAACTAATTATCCACTTCACTTTTGAAACAATTTTCTAAATAAAAATTGTTCATTAGTAACAGTTCTACAAGATTACCAAATCTCAGATCAAACGGATTAACAACGAATCCCGAGTAATTATCCGAAGTCCTTTACCTGACAATCGATGTCTAAACTTGTCTTCGCTATAAGTAACGATCCAGACGTCCGTTTCTCGAGCGGTTTGAACCTGTGGAACCGTATCAACGTCAAGATTATAAAAATCATAATTTAATTAACAAAGCGGAACCGAAAGGTCCTTACGTTGGCTCCGTAACCACCCTGCTAATTAATTTCGAGCGTTAATACCTTCACTCGAACTTCGAGCTTGTTCGGCTCGATGGCGGCTCGACCCAAGGACCCGAGGGTGGCGGTGTGACATCCGGTGGCAACCCCTGGCGGTGGGTGGTGGTCGGCGAGCTGCTGTTCGCCGGCGGCGGGGCAGCGAGGCAAAGGAGGAAGCCGAAGATGAAGATGGCGCTCCCTCTCCCAAGTTCATTCCGTCCTGATTTATCTCCCTGGTTTCGGCTTTCAAACAGCCCGGTTTCACACAACAAAGAGGAGGTGGTGAAGGAGGAGTTGAGGGTGGTGGCAGGCAAGGTGGTGGCAAGGAAAAACGCTGGCGGTGAAGACCGAATTCAACGCCCGAATACGTCGTTCCGTCCGAACTCTCTCGTACACTCTCTCGGCCTTTTTTTTGGTAGAAGAGGATAGACTTTGACAAGTCAAGGAAATGGTTGTCCCCAATTTCTATCTCCCAAATTCTTATACGTTAAGCAAGAGACGGTCAAATGCCATTTTCCGTCCCGGAACGGGACTCACGTGAAAGCGGTAAAATTATGTATCTCGGGTGGAAAAACTTACTAAACGAAAAACGTCCCGTAAATTATGTAGACCAATAAAACTAATTTTCCATGATTTTATCTTGCTACCTTCAATTTTTAAGGCTTCCGTTTCGTATTTTAAATTCCATCCGGTACATAATTAAAAAGACGGCTTATCCAATAAATATTCTTTTTCCACCGAAAAATCCTGAAATTCACATCGTTCCATAAATCATTTCTGTATGATTTTAGGATATCACCAAAAATTTTCTAGGATTTAATCTCCAACAAAAATATTGGATTAAGCGTTAAAATGGACAAAAAGGTTAAAAAGATATCCGAGAAAAATTCAACAATATCCTTAAAACCGCAGCTATTACATTGGTACCCCCTTAAAAATGGTTTCAACCACGAAACCAGAAAAGTCAAGTTACAAGAAACAAAAGATGCCAATGTACACAGTTACATGAACAAAACTGCAAAGCTGGTAGTACCCCCTTAAAGATTCACACTAGGTGGATATCAACTCAGGATAACGACTTAGCATTTCTTGCTCTGTTTCCCATGTTTCCCAAATTGTCCCCTCTCCACCATTCTTAGACCATAAAATTCTTACCAAAGGTATTTCTTTGCTACGAAGCATCTTTACACGACGTTCCAGAATTCTGATTGGTTTCTCCTCATAACTACCATTTGGTTGAACTTCAATATCATCATAACTAAGGACATGAGATTCATCCGGCACATATTGTCTTAACAAGGAGACATGAAAAACATCATGTACGGGGTGTGTTGCCGGAGGTAAGGCAAGTCGATAAGCCAACTTACCCACTCTTTCTAAAATCTCAAAGGGTCCAACGTATCGAGGATTGAGCTTACCTCGTTTACCAAAACGAAATACTCCTTTAGATGGAGATATTCTCACAAAAACTTTGTCACCAACTGCAAACTCAATATCTCTTCTTTTCAAGTCAGCATAAGACTTTTGATGACTCTGAGCTGTTAACATTCTCTGCCTGATCAAAGCTATATCAGTTGTAGTCTTCTCAATCAACTCGGGTCCGAGAAGAATCTTATCAGCACCTTCATCCCAACATATCGGGGATCGACACTTACGACCATAAAGAGCCTCATACGGTACCATCTTAATCGTAGAATGTCAGCTATTATTATAAGTGAATTCTATCAAGCTTAAACTGGTATCCCAACTGGTTGTTCGATCAAGTACACAAGCACGAAGCATATCCTCAAGAGTTTGAATTGTTCTCTCAGATTGCCCGTCAGTTTGAGGATGGAAAGCAGTGCTGAAACACAATTCAATTCCCAAAGCCTTATGCAAATTCTTCCAGAATCTTGACATAAACCTTCCATCTCGATCAGAGATTATAGTTTTAGGAGTACCATGAAGACGAATAATTTCATGAATAAAGACCTTGGCCAACTTTTGGATTTCCCATGCTATCTTGATTGCTATGAAATGTGCACTCTTTGTGAGTCGGTCAATAATAACCCATATAGCATCTTTATGCCCTTGTGTCTTAGGCAATCCTGTGACGAAGTCCATGGCAATGTCTTCCTATTTTCACTCAGGTACTGGAAGTGGTTGTAATATACCTCCTGGTCTTCTATGTTCAATCTTCACTTTCTGGCATACTATGCATCTAGCCACAAATTCTGCCACATCATTCTTCATGTTGGGCCACCAGAAATTTCGGCGTAGCTCTTTGAACATCTTGCTAGAACCTGGGTGAATGGAATATGCAAAGGAATGAGCTTCCCTCAAAATCATCTTCCTTAACTATTCAATTGCAAGTACACAGATCCTATCCCGAAACCACAGAGATCCATCATCCTGAATAATAAACCCCGGTGCCTTGCCTTCTTGCACTTCTCCGCTAATCTTAATCAAAACAACATCTTTTGCTTGTTTCTCCCTGATTTGATCTAGCAGAGTAGCTTGAATTTCTAAGCTACTCAAACAACCTTATTGCCTTTCAAACCAAATTTCAGTTTCTGTTTGAATCAATTCCTGTTGTAGCCTTGGTTGAACTGTTAACATTGCTACTATAGTTTCTTGAGCAGTTTTTCTACTTAAAGCATCTGCCACCACACTGGCTTTACCTGGATGATATAGCAACTCAATATCATAATCTTTCAACAATTCCAACCATCTTCTCTGTCTCATATTCAACTCCTTTTGAGTAAACACATATTTTAAACTCTTGTGGTCGATAAAGATTTGGCACTTGACACCATAGAGATAATGTCGCCAAATTTTCAAAGCAAAGACCACGGCTGCAAGTTCTAAATCATGAGTCGGATAATTTACCTCATAAACCTTATGTTGTCGAGATGCATATGCAATAACCTTACCATGCTGCATTAACACACAACCCAAACCTTGTTTTGAAGCATCACTGTAGACCACATACCCTTCATTCCCATCTGGCAGAGTCAAAATTGGGGCACTGGTAAGTCGTCTCTTGAGTTCTTGAAAACTTGCTTCACATTTGTCATCCCACACAAACTTTTTATTCACCTTACGAAGTAATCCTGTCATAGGTAAAGATATTTTCGAGAATCCTTCTACAAAACGTCGATAATACCCGACAAGTCCTAAGAAACTTCTTACCTCTTTAACATTCTAAGGTTGTTTCCATTCAGTGACTGCCTTGACCTTTTGAGGATCTACCATTAATCCATCTTGATTGATAATATGTCCCAAGAAGGCCACTTCCTTTAACCAGAAAGCACATTTAGACAACTTAGCATAAAGTTCATGATGTCTAAGTACTTCAAAAATTATCCGAAGATGCTCCTCATGCTCAAGTTTATCTCTTGAGTAGATCAAAATGTCATCAATGAATACCACCACAAACTCGTCGAGATATTCATGAAAACATCTATACATTAAATCCATGAAAACTCCAGGTGCATTTGTCAGTCCAAAAGGCATTACCAAGAACTCATAATGACCGTAACGAGTTCGAAAAGCAGTTTTTGGAATATCTTCCTCACATACTCTGAGCTGATGGTATCCTGACCTTAAGTCAATCTTAGAGAAGATCTTTGCACCTCTTAGCTGATCTAACAAATCATCAATCCTTGGTAAGGGATACTTATTCTTAATGGTAACCTTATTCAGCTCACGGTAATCAATACATAACCGGAAGGTTCCATCTTTCTTCTTTACAAACAGTACCGGAGCGCCCTAGGGTGAAGCACTCGGTCTTATATATCCTTTTTCCAGCAACTCATCGAGTTGTTTCTTCAATTCTTTCATCTCGATAGGAGCCATTCTATAAGGTGCTTTAGAAATTGGTGCCGTTCCAGGTTCCAACGTAATTGTAAATTCAACAATACGCTTTGGAGGTAAACCTGGGAGTTCCTCGGGAAAAACATTAGTAAATTCTCTAACCACAGGAATTTCTTCAATATTTACCTTCTTTTCATCAAACTCTTCAAGAAAACACAAATAGCCAACACATCCTTGACGTAGCAGCTTAGCAGCCTTCATAGAACTGATCAGCTTCCCATTTTCTGCATCACCTTTTCCTTTGAAACGACACACATATTTTCCTTCTTCTTGGATGGTTACCATTCGGGAACTAAAGTCTATTATAGCTCCATGTTGTAATAACCAATCCATGCCTAAGATGATGTCGTAAGGAGCCATTGGAATGCATATAAGGTTGGCTTTAAACTTCTGACCTTGAATGCTAATGGGAAAATTATTAAATTGTTTGGTTCCTACGATCTTTTCTTTGTTTGGTAGGTTTACCACAAAAGGTTCACATGAATTAGTGCATTTTAGTCCTAATTGCTCTACACAGTTCTCAGATATGAAAGAATGTGTTGCTCCAGAATCAAACAACAAGAAAATAGCAGTTGACTGAACATATAAAATACCTTGACATACAGGAGCTTCTGGTTCATCACTACGCCTCATCTCATAGAGACGCTGACCTTGCTTTGTTGACGTCATTGTCGATTTTCCCTTATTGTGAGCAGTAGACTGAACAGAGGCTGATTTGGCAACTTCAGTCGGAACACGGCTATTCTGAGCAACAGAGGTTTGACGTGACTGTGCTGAACCATCTTTATTCTGTGGACAATATGCACGCATGTGTCCTTCCTTTCCACACTGAAAGCACTTCCTTTGAGTCTTAGTACAAAACTTACTAATGTGACCTGATTCTCCACAATTATAACAAACCGTCCGACCCTTCTTTTGTCCAGATTGGAAGGACCTAGTTAAACCAGACTCAGTTTTAGCCCGGTTTGACTTTTCAAACTTCTAAAAGGGTGCCGGTCTTTTGAATCCACTAAATTGTGAACGTTGTTGAGATACTTGTTCCCCTTTCTTTACTTCCTGATCAGACCTTTCCAAAGAAACTTCTAAGCGGTATGCTGCATCAACATACTGTTCCAGAGTTGAACACTTTACATGGACCATTAGTGGCTTCATCTTCGGGTTTATCCATTCATAGAATCTCTCAATTTTCTGTTCTTCAAAAAGATGATTAAATTTGGCAGCCATCTCGGGTATTTTCATACCCTCAACTTGCGGGTACGAAAATTCTCTTTCTTTTTCTTTCCTAATAGCAGCAGAAAAGAACCTATCTAACATCTTATCTTTAAACATTCTCCAACTCAGTTTTGGGTGCCTAGACAAACCAGTACTTTTCCACCATTCAGTCGCCCCTTCCTTAAGCTGTAAAGCAACAATACATACCTTCTCAGACTCTGTACATGAGATATTTTCCATCAACTGTTCGATGTGGGAAAACCAATATGCTATTTTAACAAGTTCACCTGTTCCATCATAACTGTCGGGCTTCATATTCAAGGCCCGAGAAAAATTCATACTTTGAACAGGTGGAAGCTCTTGAGGATATTCCACTTCTATATTTCCCACATGTCCACTTTCTTCAACTACTGGTGCAACATTTTGAGCAGCTGGGAGAACAGACTGAATAGTTTGAAGCATTAAATTCTTCAAAGTTTCCATAGTTTCCTCATCGAAAACTATATTCCTTCTAACCTTCGGATCAGGTTGATTCGCAGGATTTTGAGACTCTCCTTTCTCCCTAGAATTCCTGTTTGAATCATCCCCTTGCTAAGATCTTCCTGTGTTTACCATCTGAATAAAACAACAGAAGACAAAACTTCCTTTATTCCAAAGCAAAGATATGAAGTCAAAGAGGTATATATAAACAAAACTTCCATTTATTTATATCACATCATACACCAACTCTATTTTACAACTCTGTTCTGCAAACAAAGTCAAAACCAACTTATTTACATAAAGGGACTTGTACTTCCACAAACCATTCTATCAACCATTATTTACATTCTATAAAGGCACACTTAAAACCATAACTTCTTAAACCTTACAGCAAACCTTAATTTACATCTAAGAAAACTTACAAAACCAACTTATCCATCTCGACTCGTTCATGCCCTTATCCATTCCTCACTATATCGAGGGAGGATGACAGAAATTATCCAAAAAGTCAGCATCAAACTGCAAAGGGTCTTTTAGGACATTCTGATCGAATACAAGTGATTCCCCTTGCTCGAGTTTCCTATAGAAGAAGTTCTACGCGAAGGGTTTAAATGCAGTCCCACAATGCCCCAGATAAAAAGATCTTCATAAGGTTCCAATTCTCGCTTCCAGGCTTGTACGACATTCATTAACCTTTCCATCTTTACCTCAAATTTCACAAATTGAGTTCTCCCAGAGGATATCCAATCCTCCCAAGACTGTATCATCACAGGATTTCCACCTTCAGTTTCCTGAACCTGATCTTTACCAGAAAAACTAGGACCTACCGCTCCTACTATCTGCCGAGGATAGTTATCCACAGAAGGGGAAAGCCACTGAGACGAAGTATAGACTCCAGACTCATGCGAAGATAACAAAGATTGACTGGAATTCGAATACCGTATCTGCTCTGATTGCGAAGCCTCTTCTTCCTCAGGGTCTTCTTCTTCACTCGAGATGACTACAGGGTTCACTCCCATACCCAATTCCTCATCACTGGGTATATTCACATATTCAATTTCCATTCTTGGCGAAGCTGGAAACCCTTTGGTTAAACTTACTCGAGAAGATTCCACTTCATCAACGGTAAATGCTCCGTTCTTCGCTCTTTTTCCGAGCTCATCATTACTATGCTGCCCTTGGTTCCTCTTCATTTCCTTGGAAAAAGAACAAGCAAAACAATTTAGAGAACTTTCGGCTTTGATACCACTTCTGTAACACCCCCTCCTTAATGTACTTGAGGTGTTATCGCCAGTAACCCTAATTAGTCCTAATTCAAGGTTACCCAAGGCTTTAAAACTTATAATCACAACAAGTATTACAACACTTTATTACAATCCATAGTATGACTTCCTTCCATACACAAAACCAAAACCACAACTTGGACAAAAGTAAAATATTTACAACAGATTTGTTCTTCTTCAAGCGACCACTTTCAAAACCTTTTTACTTCCTAAACTTCTTGGCTAGCCTTCTCTTCGCGGATTAACTTCTTTAGTAGCTGATGCGTCGTATACAGACGGTGGGCACCAGCCGACCATGCAATTGAATAAGGTGGTCGAGTTAGTCTAATGAAAGACTAAGCAAGTGGAGAAAATGACTGGTTCCTATGGTAATGACTAAACATATTGGCATCGAAATCCGAATGACAACCGGTCGATGATCCAACAGTTAGCAGTCCCATAGAGGATAAGAAATGAGGCAATGCATAATCAAAAGATAGGACACCACAACTTGCGGTTCCATTAAGAAACATGAACAATTGTTGGGAACTTATATTAATCACACAATATTTTTAAAAGCCTCCATCGACTAATCAGATTGACTTAATAAAAGTTTGATTAAGAATCATTCATAACCGGGAGTAAGAATGGCTTTCCGACTAGACTAACCATTCAGGTACATTAATGTTCCTAACACACTTATCTTATATTAGTTTCAATCTTTTCTCAAACAGGTTGGTGGCTTTTAATCGGTTCGAACTACTACCGAAATATCGTGGTATTGTAGAGATCATCGGAGTATTTCATCCATGTCATCTACTCTGTACCAAGATCACAGGACTTAAGCTATCCTTGATCTTTCATTTTCATATGGTGAGGTAGAGATCACAGAGGCCTATTACCATGTCGTCTACACTACACCGTGCCGAACCTGCACTTAGCTAGAGTGCCTATCAATCCTCTCACACGAAGAGTAGGGGATCAGAGTCATGACTTACCATTAGGATTAGGCCCCTCCTAACGTAATATTGTTTTAAAGAGAGGATATGGAACCACGTTCCCCTCCCTGAAGCTACCTTAATACACAACAAAGTCTCAATGAGAGACCACAAACAAGTTTGCACATAACGGACCTAAATCCAGTTCTAGCGAAAACTGAATAAACAACATAGTCATTATTTCTAACAATATAACAACCTATCATATGTTATTAAGCATACAATTTGTTCCCAACACAAAAATATTAAATGGGATTCAATTCCTCATTTAATAACATTAATGCAAGAGCGAACCGTCCACTTGCCTTATAAGGCGTGCTCAACGCTCTCAGCGATTCCAACAGAAATCTTTATCTTCATTCTGCCAATAATAACAACAGATTCTTCAACAATAAGCTCATGGATACAATTCTTAGTTGTATAATCCAATTCTACAACTTCCTAATTGATAAACGATTTGATTTCCGAATATCGATATATATATAAATCCTTAGTTATCATGCTTCAAGGAGCCATCTTGGCGGAATTATAACTACTTATCCGCTTCACTTTTGAAACAATTTTCTAAATAAAAATTGTTCATTAGTAACAGTTCTACAAGATTACCAAATCTCAGATCAAACGGATTAACAACGAATCCCGAGTAATTATCAGAAGTCCTTTACCTGACAATCGATGTCTAAACTTGTCTTCGCTATAAGTAACGATCCAAACGTCCGTTTCTCGAGCGGTTTGAAAATGTGGAACCGTATCAACGTCAAGATTATAAAAACCATAAATTTAATTAGCAAAGCGGAACCGAAAGATCCTTACGGTGGCTTCGTAACCACCCCGCTAATTAATTTCGAGCGTTAATACCTTCACTCGAACTTCGAGCTTGTTCGGCTCGATGGCGGCTCGACCCAAGGACCCGAGGGTGGCGGTGTGATGTCCGGTGGCAACCCCTGGCGGTGGGTGGTGGTCGGCGAGCAGCTGTTCACCGGCGGCGGGGCAGCAAGGCAGAGGAGGAAGCCGAAGATGAAGATGGCGCTCCCTCTCCCAAGTCCGTTCCGTCCTGATTTATCTCCCTGGTTTCGGCTTTCAAATAGCCTGGTTTCACACAACAAAGAGGAGGTGGTGAAGGAGGAGTTGAGGGTGGTGGCTGGCAAGGTGGTGGCAAGGAAACACGCTGGCGGTGAAGACCGAATTCCACGCCCGAATACTTCGTTACGTCTGAACTCTCTCGTACACTCTCTCGACCTTTTTGTTTGGTAGAAGAGGATAGACTTTGACAAGTCAAGGAAATGGTTGTCCCCAATTTCTATCTCCCAAATGCTTATACGTTAAGCAAGAGACGGT
Source organism: Fallopia convolvulus (assembly GCA_964016875.1). Taxonomy (NCBI): domain Eukaryota; kingdom Viridiplantae; phylum Streptophyta; class Magnoliopsida; order Caryophyllales; family Polygonaceae; genus Fallopia; species Fallopia convolvulus. The sequence continues at coordinate 22,576,390 of OZ024734.1, read as the reverse complement.
CAAATGCCATTTTCTGTCCCGGAACGGGACTGGCGTTAAAGCGGTAAAATTATGTACCTCTGGTGGAAAAACTCACTAAACGAAAAACGTCCCGTAAATTATGTAGACCAATAAAACCAATTTTCCATGATTTTATCTTGCTACCTTCAATTTTTAAGGCTTCCGTTTTGTATTTTAAATTCCATCCGGTACATAATTAAAAAGACGGCTTATCCAATAAATATTCTTTTTCCACCGAAAAATCCTAAAATTCACAACGTTCCATAAAATCATTTCTTTATGATTTTAGGATATCACCAACAATTTTCTAGGATTTAATCTCCAACAAAAATATTGGATTAAGCCTTAAAATGGACAAAAAGGTTAAAAAGATATCCGAGAAAAATTCAACAATATCCTTAAAACCGCAGCTATTACAAAACCTTGAGTTTTGAACCTCTCAAAATGACTTGCTCAAACAACTTCTTTCCCCAACATCCCGACAATATGCCTGAGACCCCGCAATGGATGGTCGCGGGACCTCCGGGATGCCCTTTCGTGGTTCCTCCAGGTTGGACGTACAACGCTCCCCAAAACCCCTACCCATTCCAAGGGTATGAGTAGGGCGGTGCGCCCCCAGTTCCGTATCCCTACCCAAGTTACGAACAGTACCAGCAAGGTCACCCCCATACGTCCCCATGCCTGCTCAAGGACAACCTCACTCTGAATACGTACCCGCGTACGTACCCGGGCATGGACCTAGGCAGGAAACGTCGACCAACGGCTCATCAACGGAGAGACCTCCCCGGGATCCCATGCAAATCTCGCGATCTTGTTCGCGACGTTCGAGAATGCTAGATGCGGAGATGTCCGAAACAGCGGGGAGTGCGGCGCACCCCTTGGTAAAATCGAAGTCACGCCGTCCATCGATCGAGATCGGGTACAGTAACCCCTTTGTAACCGAGATCCAAGAGGCGCCCATGCCCAAAGGCTTCCAATGGCCACAAATGGGGCTCTACGACGGCACGGCCGATCCCGAGGACCACATAAAACACTTCATCGTCCAGATGAGCGTTAACTCCTACAACGACGCCATTTTCTGCCGTATCTTCCCAACCACCTTGGACAAAGCCGTAATGACGCGGTTCACCAGCCTCAAGGTGGAACCTGTGGCCTCGGTCTCTCAGCTGTGTGAATCCTTCGTCGCACACTTCAACGGCTCGAGGAAACGCAAGAAGAACATGCGAGACCTCCGCGGCATTGAACAAGGGGAAAGCGAGATGTTGGGTACCTTCTTCACGAGGTTCACCACCGCGGTCGCGGAGATCGTACACATCGATGAGTCATCGGTGCGGGACATCCTCATGGGCAACCTTTACCAAGGGGCTTTTAAGAATCGCATTTTTCTCAAAAACCCGACGACGTACGAGAGCCTGTGTGCTCGGATCACGGCCCAAGTTTACGCCGAGGACGCCGCCAACCAGAGCTCGCGACCGAGGAACGATAAAGAAATCGTGACCGAGGCAAAGGGAAAGTCAAAGATGACCGCACCGGCCGCGAAGGATGCGTACATGACGCAGACTCATGACAGGCGCGCCGACTACAAGGGCAACAACAGAAACAACAGCCGTACAACAACCGCGGAAATGGAGGTGGAGGCTGGAGCTGTTTCGGCGGAAAGCCACGGGGTTACAAAGGCAAAGGCGGCCCCGTGTACAATCCAAACGAAAGAGGACACGCCAACCCCGTGTCAAGAGCCAACCTCGTACAGCAAGGGCCAGCCAACCTCGACCCAACAACGTTGAGCAGCACGACCCTGCGAGGCAGACACACTCCGGGCAGGCCGCGGGGCCCGATGGGTACATCAATACCATCTTGGATGGACCCTCGCTGGCGGGTTCGAGCCAGGCGGAGAGAAAGAGATACGCGAGGGCAAGCCACCATGAGCCCTCGGTGTACAGTGTGACGCAGACCTCGCGGTCCCACGTGTGTTTGGCTTTCACCTCCGAGGACGCCGAGGGACTCCACATGCCCCACTCCGACCCCTTGGTGATACACGCTCAACTGGGCTAAAAAATAGTGAAGCGAGTACTGGTGGACACAGGTTCCTCCGTAGACATCATGTACTTTGGCGCCTTCGAGCAGTTAGGTATCTCCGCGACGTCCTTGAAGCCCTACGCTGGGAAGCTCACCTCCTTCTCGAGAAACGAGGTTGATGTCGCAGGTCTCATAGACCTTTGGATGACGCTCGGCACCGGCTCCACAACGAGAACCGAGGTGGTACACCTGCATTCTGCTTACAACGCAATCATCGGGAGGGTCTCCTTGATGAAGTTCCAGGCGGTGGTCTCCATCTACCACCTCAAGATGAAATTCCCCATCGACGACGGTGTCGGGGAGGTGAAGGGCAACCATGAAGAGGGCCGCGTCTGCTACATGACCTCGGCAAAACAAAAGTGCCCGGTGTTCATGGTAGAGACCTCCGGCGAAGCAGACCTCGAAGTCCGGGACTTCACAATTCCTACCCCCGAGGCAGAAAGAAGGGTGATAACTACCTTTGAGAACAACGCCGAGAAAATCTACCTCGGGGAGTGCCTCACCGGGACGTCTGCAACATCCCTAGAAGCCTTGCTTGCTGAGTCCCGCGACGTGTTCGCCTGGACCGCGAAGGACCTCCGCGGCGTTCCTCGGACACTAGCCCAACACTCCCTGAACGTCGATGTGGCCACATGCCCTGTGGTGCAGCGACGAAGAAAAATGAATGAAGAAAGGGCGAACGCCGCCAACAACGAGGTGGAGAAGCTGCTGGCCACAAATATCATCCAAGAGGTCCAGTATCCAAGGTGGTTGTCCAACGTCGTGTTGGTCAAAAAGGCCAACGGCAAGTGGCAGATGTGTGTGGACTTTAAAGACCTTAACAAGGCTTGCCCCAAGGACAGCTACCCCCTGCCCTCAATTGACGAGTTCGTTGATTCGACTGCAGGCCACGAGGTCCTAAGCTTTCTCGACGCGTACTCGGGATACAACCAGATCTCGATGAATTCGCGAGATGAGGAGGAGACGTCCTTCATCACCCAACGGGGAACCTACTGCTACAAGGTCATGCCCATCGGCCTCAAAAACGTCGGGGCCACGTTTCAACGTCTCATCGACTGGGTCTTCAAGAACCATCTGGGGAGAAACGTGTCGGCTTACGTAGACGACATCGTCGTACGGAGCAAAAGCCCCGGAGAACATCTGGTCGACCTCGTTGAGGTCTTCGCCACCCTTAGACACAACCGCCTCAGCCTGAATCCCGAGAAGTATGTCTTCGGCGTGTCATCAGGGAAGTTCCTAGGCTTCATGATCAGTGATCGCGGGATCGACGTCAACCCCGCCAAAGTCGAGTTGATCCTCTCAATGAGGTCCCCGAGGTCTCGGACAGAAGTACAGCGGCTCAACGGCGCTGTAAACTACCTGGGGAGATTTTGCTCCCGATTGGCCGACAAATCTCTCCCCTTCTTTGCCGCCCTCAAGAAGAACGACAAGTTCGTCTGGGATGAAAGGCTCGAGGCTGCTTTCTCCAAGTTGAAGACCTTCCTTACAAAGCTCCCCACCTTGTCGCCTCCGTTGGCAGGCGAAGACCTGCAACTGTACGTAGCGGTGAGCCCCGAGACAGTCAGCGCGGTGCTCACCAGAGAAGCCATGCACCCAGTGTACTTCGTGAGTCGCGTGCTCCAACCTGCAGAGCAGCGATACTCCCAGGCGGAGAAAATGACGCTGGCAGTAGTGACCGTCGCGAGGCGCCTACGCCCTTACTTCCATGCACATCCCATCCAAGTCCTCTCTGACCTCCCACTCTGTCAAATCCTCCATTAGCCCGCCCTCTCCATGCGTATGACGAAGAGGGCTGTCGAGCTCTCCGAGTTCGACATCAACTACCTCCCGAGGACCGCGATGAAGGGACATGCCCTCGCCGATTTCATGGTGGAGGTCTCCTTCCCCGAGACCGACACAAGCTTTGAAGAATGGAAAGTATTTGTTGACGGCTCACGATGTGATGCCGGCGGTGGGGCCGACGTATTCCTCGCTGGTCCCTCAATCGAGATGGAGTATGCCCTCAACTTCGCCTTCGAGGCCACCAATAACGACGCCGAATACGAGGCCATGATCTCCGGGATCGAGATGGCGCTCCTTAGCGGGGCCCGCAAAATCAGGGTCTACATAGATTCCGAGCTGGTGGCACGACAGCTCAACGGTCAATACGACACCAGGACGGGATTCCTGTCTGCCTACCGAGAAAAGGTAAAGGCCTTGGTGTCGTGCCTTGAATCTTTTGCGGTAGAATCCATCCCGCGAGCCTCGAACACAAAGGCGGATGCCCTCGCGAGGTTGGGATCTGCCCTTCCCCTGGAGGTAGGGAACCGCGTAATGATAGAGAGAAAACTGTCAAGAAGCGTGACCAGCGAGGTCCTTTCCGTCAGAACCGAGGACTGGAGGTTCCCAATAACACGATACGTGAAAAGCGGTGTCCTCCCAGAGGACCCCGTGCTGGCCAGAAAACTGAAAATGTAAGCGGCTCGCTACTGCATTGTCGGCATCCAACTCTACCGTCGAGGCTACGCCGAACCCAACTTGCTATGTGTGCCGCCCGAGGTCACGGATCACATCCTCTTCGAAGCCCATGAGGGAGTCTGTGGCGGTCACCCGGGGTGGCGGGCCTTGGCACATAAAATCATCCACCTAGGTTACTTTTGGCCCACTCTCAGGCAAGATGCGAAGACCTACGTCGAAAGGTGCGATGCGTGCCAGAAACACGGGAACCTCCAGCACGTCCCAACATCCCGTCACCAATCCATCCACGCATCCTGCCCATTTGCGATGTGGGGAATGGACATCCTCGGACCCTTTCCCAAAGCGGCCGGCCAAGTGCAATACATCTTGGTCATTGTCGATTACTTCACGAAGTGGATTGAGGCGCAAGCCATGGCAAAAATCACCGGGGCAAAGGTCTGCGAGTTCCTCTGGAAAAACCTCGTTTGTCGTTTCGACGTCCCCATGACCATCATGACTGATCATGGCCCCAATTCGACTGCGAGGAGACCCGGACCTTCTACTCTGAACTAGGCATAGCCCTCAAGTTCTCCTCCGTGGCCCACCCCTAGTCCAATGGCCAGGAAGAAAACGTCAACGCCCGCATCTTGACCGACCTAAAGGAGCGTCTGGGCGTGGCTCAGGGGCGCTGGGCAGAACTACTTCCACTCGTCCTCTGGACGTATCACACGACCGCGCGTCATGCAACGGGCGAGACACCCTTCGCTCTAACATACGGAGCGGAAGCGCTAGTCCTTGTGGAGACCCTGGTCCCATCGGCGAGAGTCTTTACTTCGACGAGAAAGAAAACGAGACCAACCTCAAGGTCGAGCTACAATTCAGGGACGAGTTGCGTGAGGTGGCAGACCTACGGTCCAAAGAATACAAGCATCGCGTGGCTATATACCATGACAAGAAGGTCAGACCTCGCCTTTTGTCCACGGGAAACCTCGTTTTGAGGCGCACCGAAGGTGGCAAGTTGGATCCCAACTGGGAGGGGCCGTATCTCCTCGGCGAGGAGGTCGCGCCCGGGGCTTTTAAGCTCAAAGACAGCGAGGGACGCACCCTGAGAAAAACATGAAATGTCGCTCGACTCAAGAAGTACTATGTGTAAACTCTTCGAACTCCGTTGTTGCGTTTTGTGAATAAAGGATTGATGGCTTTTCAAAAACTCTCTAAAAAAACGAAAACCTCGTTTGAAAATAAGTCCACCCCTCGCTTCCCTCTTGGGGTTGGAGAATCTCGTTGAGCCCACCCCTCGCTTCCCGCTTGGGGTTGGAGAATCTCGTTGAAGTCCACCCCTCGCTTCCCGCTTGGGGTTGGAGAATCTCGTTGAGTCCACCCCTCGCTTCCCGCTTTGGGTTGGAGAATCTCGTTGAGTCCACCCCTCGCTTCCCGCTTGGGGTTGGAGAATCTCGTTGAGTCCACCCCTCGCTTCCCGCTTGGGGTTGGAGAATCTCGTTGAAGTCCACCCCTCGCTTCCCGCTTGGGGTTGGAGAATCTCGTTGACTCCACCCCTCGCTTCCCACTTAGGGTTGGAGAATCTCGTTGAGTCCACCCCTCGCTTCCCGCTTGGGGTTGGAGAATCTCGATTAAGTCATACGGGATCTGAACGAAGCCCACGGTGCCATCATAATAATCAATGTGTGAGGCTCGTGACCTCGGCATATTCTCGATGAAAATAAATACTCGAGGTGGCCCGGGTGTCACAATAGATGTGACACCCGACCCATGGGGTTGGATGAATGGATCGATGAGGAGTCGATGTGGATAAATGGATACAAGCAAAAAACATACAAACAATCCATAAGATAAGAAAGACAACATAAAACGAAAGCCAAGAGGGCCGATATGTGCATAGAGCAAAGGCCACAAGGGCCAGGATGTTTAATTACAGACCCCGCAGGGCCACCAAAATGAAGGCCACAAGGGCCAAGATGTTCAAATTACAAACCCCGTAGGGCCACCAGCAAGACAAAAATAAAAAAAAGCAGCATCCTTGAACTCTGTGGGGCTTCGGCGGCGGGACCGGTGAGTTCAACGGGTACATTCCTCGAAGTTTCGACAGCAGAGTCGACAGGCGCGTTAGAAGCCTCTAAAACCGGAGCAGGAAAAGCGGAAGGCTGGGAGCTAGGCGCGTCGGTCGCGGGCTGAGGGCCCGTGGAGACCACCTCCGGGCTTTCCCGAACGAGGTCCACCACGGGAGGAGCCTCGCTTGCCACGGTCCCGTCCGTGTTAAGGAAGAACTCGCATTCTCCCTCGGGCTCCTCCCCATCCAACTCCCCCATAGTCTCGTCATAGTTGGGGTTGAAGAAGACGATGCGAGGATCAATGTGCCCGTACTTGGCCACCGCCTGCTTGACGCCCATGCGGATGGTCTGATGGAACATCTTCCTCACACATTCCACCAATTTCGCCTTATACTCCTCCGAGTCCACGTATTTGGGCCCCGCGGCCTCCACCTCCTCGTTAAGCTCAACGACACGCCGTTCAAGGCGGGTAATCTCCTCCTCTGCCTTCGAAAGCTCTACTACTTTCTCCTTAAAGAATTTGTGCTCGACGGAGAGCTTACCCCGAAGCTCCTCATTCTCGCCCTGTAAGGCCTCGACCACTTCTCTCGCCTTGCTCTCTCGCTCCTTGACCCGGGTCTCGCCCTCCTTCGCCCGAGTCTCACCCTCCTTCGCTCGAGTTTCTCCCTCCTTCGCCCTCGCCGCCGCCTTAGCCTCGTCCCTTGCCGCAACCTCCGCGGCTTCAGCCCGTTTCTTGATCACAGCGAGCTCCTTTGAATGCTTCTCGCACTCCTCAGTACGGGCTATAAGCGCCGCCTCCATCTTTCCCATCCTCGCATGGGCAAGGGCGATGCAGATACGGTTATAGTTGTCAAAAAAGGTGTGTTGTAGATTCGCAAAAAGTGAGAAAAGGAATGAGAAAGAAGGCACGAAGTCTTTCCCTGACGCACCTCGCTGATCGTCAGCCCGAGATTTCTTCTTCTTCTCCCCAGGGGGGACTCCGCGCCTTTCCTCTTATGGCTGATCGCTCACGAATGCGAGGGTCTAGAGATACAATTTATAACCCGACCCCGTTGTAGCACGTGGTGGGTGTCGAACGCTCGGGAAATCTACTCGATTGAGGTGCCTAAACACTAGAAAGCTGGGAAGGAGAACTTAAAACAAAGGAAAACAAAGAGAACAGTCGGGACCGACACAAGTGTCATGTCGGGCCCAATGTTGGCGACAAAGAGGGAAGTCGGGACCGACGTAGAGCAAGTCGGGCCCGATGTAGCTGGTTTTGTCAAACTCAAAGATTGAAAGTAGATCTTGGGCTTTTGGGTTCCTTCTCTAGTAGATTAAGGCTTTTCCACCCCAATTCAAGCAATAAGTGATGATCGGAATAGGATCGAGGTGCTTTCGCCCTCGTTCCAACCAATTCTACACATCGATCATTGGGGAAATCCCCTTCGAAGCACGGTCTTGAGATGGACAAATGTTCACTTTCGTTACTTTGCCAATCACAAGCCTTGATTCCTTACTTTCATAAGGAATTGCAGCTCTATGTAGAGTGGGTTCCTAGATCAAGCACTCAAGGCTTATGGAATTGGGGTTTCTAGCCTAACCTAGCTAGAGTTTTCCCCCATAACCCAAGATCAAGGAGATCTACTCCATATGGCAAACAAAGAAAGCAAACAAATCACAAAGCAAAGCAATCAACATCATCAATCTCAAACCAAAGCCAAATTTCATTCACAAATCAAAAGCAATCCACAAACTCCAATCCAAGGTTTCCAAATCCACAAAATCAAAACAAGGCAAAGCTAATCTATCAACCAAACCTATCAAATCTCCTTCTCCTATGCCGATTCCCTCTCTTCTCCTTCTCCTCTCCTTCCTCCTTGCTCTCCAAGTATCCTCTTGAGAGTTTTTGAGAGTTGGTCCCTTCCTTTGTGTGTGGGAACCTCCTCCAATTAGAAGATAAGAGAGCCTTTATAGATGAGGGGCAAAAGTGGTAGTTTACAATTTCGCGCCTTGGAGCCCAATCCAGCCAGCGACCGACTCGGACCGACACGGAGCACCTCGGGCCTGACTTACTGGGCAAGTCGGTCCGAGGTCGAAAAATCATCTTGGGTCTGGCGTTGGTTCCAACTCGATCCGTACCTCGTTCCACCTTCTTCTTGTTGGCTTTTCTCTTGTTCTTCTTCATGGCTTGCTCCTCTCTTTCCCTCTTAAGCTCAGGCCTTGCTCCATGTTCTGATTCTCCTTCAAAACGACCCTTGATCCATGCCAAAACACCTACAAAACACATAAAACGCGCATAGTCTCCGAATCTCATAGAAATACGGGAACTAAGCTAAAAAGGAACAAAACACACAAGAAAAGGGGAAAAAGAAACATATTTACAAAGGAAATCATATATAAAAACACCACCAAATAAAGAGACATCAAAATACCCCATACTTAAACTTGCTTGTCCTCAAGCAATAACAATGTAAGCAAGACCGAAACATAATCTTCAAGTAAAGCCTCGTATGAAAACACATTTAAGCACAAGTGATTGATATTCAAGCAAGATTACATCATCACACATGATTAAGTGTTCCAAGGAATAGAGTCAATGCAACTAAGCCTCACTTTAGGGATATGTGAATGTGTATCACTCATCATGTGTATGGATATAGCAATGAACACTCAAGCTCAAAAATCATGCAAGTAAGGACTTTACTATTGAAGCTAATATCACCAAATCCTCCACCTAGATATGCCTAATACAAAGTACACAAAGAATTCGAACTTGGCTCAATGGAGGTCCTCAAAGAGGTTCCATTCGGTCGGGTTGTAATGGGGTTTTTGGTATTTCTCAAGGTGGGAATTATTTGGTCTTGTGGTGCTTACAATGGGGATTGAACAACCTAAACTCTCACCAACTTCACCAAAATTCCACAATCAATTTCACACTCATCCAAAAGACTTAACATTTTTCCTCTCAACCCAAAATTTCACTTAACATTCCACTTCATCTTTGCTCTTAGGATTTTTGTTGGATTTTCCACACTTTCTACACTGGACCGACTTTCTTATGACATCGGGCCCGATGTGGTGTGTAACTCGGTCGGACCCTTTTTCTCCACTTAAGCTCTTTACCTTCATTCCACTTTCCATTTCCAACATTTTCTTTCTTTCTTTCTTTCTTCTTCTTCATTTTCTTTTTGCACAACAAAGATGCACTACCCACATGATTCATAACACCATTCTTTGCCCTTAAACCAAAGAGAATCTCAACTCTTCAAATACAATCCAAACCTCTCTTCTAAAGTCCAATCCCATAAGGGTCAAGTCATATAAGGCTAGGAATAATATTTTTGAGGAGTTTCAAACAAAGGCCTAGGCTAAAACGGGGCTACAAACAAAGGATTCACTTCATGGTAGGATATGGAACATTTATGTGACTAAAAGAACAAAGTTCAAAATCAATGTGACAATGCTAGGACAAATCTCATGACAGTCTTGGAAAATAGATAAACACCGCAATAGCAAGTTTTACTAAGCATGCATGAGCTAATCACACAAGAAACATGAGGGATATGCAAATATGAACAAGCATCCCTAAAATGGCCAAAAATCAATCTCACAAGGGTCACTCATACTTAGTTGCATAAGAACTCATCCTAGAACTCACATGTTCAATAAAACAAGCAAGATATCATGATCACATCAAAAGCAACATCTTTTTAGAGGCTAAACCATCCAAAAATATGCAAAGGAATTTACATGCTCACATCATCATTAGCTTTCATTTGGACATCTAAGATGGGAATTTCTAGTCCAAAAACTACAAAACACAAAATCTTTTTGTTGTTTTCAACACAATTTTTCAAATTTTTTATGGATTTTTGCAAAAATTTCTCTATACAAAACCAAAACAAAGACTCATCCATTCAAAACCAAATCAATCATCCATGTCATTCCACAAACCACAAACCAAGAAACAAACATCCCAAACACAAACTAGAAACCGAAAACCAAATATCCTCAAAATAACAAACACACACAAGCAAGTGAAATCATGAGCATACTTACCCCCACCCCATCAAACAAGGAAAACAAAAACTTAAAAGCAAGAGAGAAGAGTACAAAGAGCTCACAATTTCTTTATTCTTCAATGGCATGTCTAGAATCACTCAAAGGGGTTGTCACGCCTATATCCTCTTTGGAGTCTCGCTTGCCGCTCCCTCTCGTACACTTGCTCTTGGTAGAAGTCTTGTGGTGGTGGTTGGAGTTGAGGATCCGGGCGCGTCCATTGGTCCTCACGGGAAGGGAAGTTCCCGCTCATCAATGTGTTGAAGCTATCTTGGACCCGCCACCTTTGGTCCTCCACCTCTCTAAGCTCATCCACGTACCTCTCGCCTAGTGTAGCCGAGGGCTCGGTTCATCTCTTCTTGGCTAGCTTGGAAAGCACCTTGTTGTTGAAGCAATTGTTGTTGTTGAAGATTCACTTGATGGACCTCTTGAAGAACATTCTCTTGTTGAAGTTGAAGATGGGCCATTTGGTTGGCCAAGAAGGACATGTCCACCGTTTGTTGTCGCTCGGGAAACACCATTCCCGGACCATACCATTGGGCGTAGCCTTCATAACCGCCACCTTGAGCTTGTTCTTGCCTTGCACACTTCCCTCTCCATGCTCATAGTGCCTCGGGACCTCATCACCATAGAAGGCACCGGACCGATTTTGATGGAAGTCGGGCCCGATGTCATGTGTACCTCGGTCCGCCAATGTTGGAGCTTGGTGCGTGGCTCGGAGGTTGGCCATCAAGTCTTGGAAGCGCTCATCTTATTCATTTTGCTCTTGATCGACGTCCAAGTCTTCCCCACGAGGTGCAAACACAAAGTTATCTTGGTCGGAATCCGGTGAAGATGGAGGGGAGGTAAACCGAATGTGTTGAGGTTGTTGTAGTCGCCCCTCTCTTGCACCTTCGGGGTCACCAAATGAGTGTGGCTTGCCAGCCCACACTTGGTACCAATTGTGATACCGAGAAAGATCATAGAGGTTGGGCACCAACCGGATGGACACACCATCATAGTTCGAGTGAGGGGCCAAAGAAGTCATGTAAAGCTTATCCTTGATGATGTTGGCCTTCTTGAAATACTTCATGTTCATATACTCAACACCATTTGGAGCCGGAGAATACTTGTTAAGGTCGACTCCTAGACGCACGGCTAGCCTTGCTATCATTCCGCCGAAGTAGATCCAAGAGGAGCTTTGGAAGTCTCGCACCATCTTGACCCACTCCCATGCAAGGTTCATGGGCTTCTCGGTGTGGAAGAGCATCTCATGTAGCAACATAATCTCTACCTTCATCGGCTTGTTCAACTCATGACGATCATAGATTGCACATCCCAAAACTCGCACCATGACCCGAAAAAGAGGGCTAGCAATCTCGGTTGTGGTGGCGCCCTTTCTCATCTCGCTCTTCCCGGCCACATGCCGCCACACTTGGTTCACCTTCTCGTTGTCGACGTCGGTCTCTTCTCTTGGACATGGAAACCCGAAGTAGGTAGCCAAGTCCCTAAGAGAGAGATTGTGGTCCTCATTGCCCAATTGGAAGGTGATCGCCCCTTCCTCATCCTCCATATTATCATAAGTGCATTCAAAAGTGGCCATGAATTCCGAGGTGAGGGTGGGATAGTGGGTGTTGTCCCACCTTAGCATCCCATTGAGACCGATGTGGGAGTAGCATCTTGGAAGAGCTTGATCCATGTCCATCTTCCTCACGGTTTCCCAATCAAGCCACCTTGTGTGATGCTTAAGCGCCATATACCTTGCATAACTCTCAACTTGCGCATCATCCTCCAAGTAAACATCATCCAACTTTGGCTCTTTTCTTGACTTCTTGGACTTCTTCTTCGGCCTTTCCGCATGAGATGATGAAGCTCTAGTCTCCATGGTACCGGATTTGAAGAGTATTGGACTTTTAAACAAACAATCTACTTAGAACTCAAACTTTCTCAACCTAGATCGAGATGTGGGATGAAGAACGAGATTGAACTCGAAATTTCTCTTTGGAATCGGGCTAGGGAGGCCTTTTTGTGATTGGATCGAGATGAAGAAAGGGAGAGATGTGTGGATCGAGTATGGTGAGGGGGGGCCGATTTTGAGAGTGTGAGGAAGATGGGTTGTATTTTGGGAATGGTGGTTAATATGAAGATGGTAGGTAGGTGGGGGATGGCATTTAATGGGGGAAAGGGACAAATTAGGTCAAAGGGCAAAAATGGCATTCCACCCAGTCCGATCGGGTCGGACCGACGTCGTGGACCGACGTCCCTGTGTCGGGCCCGACTTACCTGGGCTCGATGTGGGGTGTTCGGGTCACCAATTTTACTCCATCCTCTTGCAACTTCTTTCTCCATATTTCCATTTAATTTTTTTATTTTTTTTTCACCTCAAATCCTACACAACCTTGAAGAATACACAACACCAAAAATCCACAAAACACTAGATAGAGATTGGTTAGAGAAAAGCTAGGCTAAACTAAGAAAAATCAAACTAAAATTACGAAAAGAAAGCTACTAGCTCGGGTTGCCTCCCGAGAAGCGCTCGTTTAGAGTCACTAGCTTGACTTCCTAACCTCAATCTCATGGCGGGTGAAACACGGTGAATTGCTCGCCATTGTTGTGCCCATTCCCATTGCCCTCATACCCATAAAACCACCAACGATGGTCAATATAGGCATGGCTCTTCGATCTCGGGCCTCTCTCATCATACTCCTCCAACGAATGAGATTTCTCCTCCTTACTTGCTCCATCATGTTCCTCTTTTACTACACCAAAGTTATCCAAAGAATTCCTAGGAGATTCTACCAATTCATCTTTCAAGTCACTAAGGCAAATGTAGGAGTCTCCTAAGTCATCTTTCAAATCACTTAAACAAATGTAGGAATCAAAAGTTTGGAAAGAATTGTGGTCATCACCAACATCAAAAGGATATAAGTAAGGATACTCTTCATTTCTCCTTGGGCTAGCATTGATCCTTGACTCATCTTGTTCCTCAACTTGCTCCAACAACTCCCTTGCTTGTATTTGTTCATTGATCCCTTCATCACTTCTCAACACAATGACCTCTCTAGCAACTTCCACTTCTTCTCTTTTTCTCTTGGCACTCTCTTCAAGTTTGAGGATAGCCAAGGCGTCCGGCTCATTCAAAGCCTTGTTGAAGTGAAAATCGACCTTTTCTTCACCAATCTCAAAGGAAACTTTTCCGTTTTTGACATCAAACCTTGCCCCCGCCGTAGCTAAGAATGGTCTTCCTAAGATTATTGGGACCAAGGGGTCCTCGTGCATGTCCAAGATCACGAAATCATCGGGAACAAAGTACTTTCCAACTCGCACCGGCACGTCATCCAAATATTCCCTTAGCCTTGATGATGGAACCGTCGGCCATAGTTAGGGACATATCGGTCGGCTCAATTTCACCTAAATTTGCCCTTCTCCAAATACTAGCGGGCATCACTGAAACACTTGCCCCAAGGTTACATAAGGCTTGGAAGTTTTGAGACCCCACACCAATAGTTATAGCAAAGCGACTGGGATCTCCTAGCTTTTGCGGTAACTCCAAGGTCTTGACCTCATCTTGCATTTCAACTATGGACCTCTTCTTGCTCAAAATCTCCTTTAAAAACTTGGCATAGGATGGCATCTCGCTCAATGCATCGGTGAACGGGATAGAGATGTTCAAACCTTGCAAAAGCTTGAGAAACCTCTTGAACTTGTTCTCAACAACATCTTTCGACTTCTTTGAGGGATATGGAATAGTTGTTGCACCTTGAATCTTGCTTGGATCAACCTCCTTGGACTTCCCCACTTCACTTGCAACATTTCCTGGTTGGACCGACTTAGGCACCACGTCGGGCCGATGTCGTGTATCACGGTCCTGGGGCAGAGCTGAGGCAGAGTAGTCGGATCGACATCTGGGTACGTCGGGTCCGACTCACTCTCAACCTCGGTCAGGGGCAGAGGAGTTGATCTTCCTGCTGGGTCGACTTCAGGGAACCTCGGACCCGACTTGCTGGGTAAGTCGGTCCGGCTCTCTTCATTCTTCTTAGGCATGTGTGGCTCGGGTAGGTTTCGGCCACTTCTCAATCCAATTGCCCGGACTTCATTTTGATTGTTTTGAGCTCAGGGGTTCTCCTCGGTTCGGCCCGGAAGTCTCCCATTCTCTCTCGGGGCTTGAGTTGCAATTTGGGCAAATTGATTGTCGACTTGCCTCCTCCATGCACCAAACTCATTGAATTGGGTCCTCATCTCCTTGAACCCATCCCTCATCTCTTGAGCCAATGATTGTAGCTCATTGAATCCCGGTAGCCTATATGGTGGTGGTTGCGGCGCCCTTGGCTCGTTTTGGTTGAATTTGTTGTTGTAGCCTTGAGCTTGACCGTTGTTCCACCGGCCATTACCACCATTGTTGAAGTTGCCTCTTCCACCGAAATTTCCTCGAACATAGTTTGCCTCCTCAATTTGCTCGGCCAAGCGCACTTGGCTCTCATTCGGACAAACTTGTGTAGCATGTACAAAGGATCCACACCCCTCACAAGCTCTAGCATTTTGCTTGTAGTAGTGGACTTGCCTCTTAAGCTTGCTCACTTCACCTTCAAGGAATTGGAGCTTCACATCCTTGTCAATGTCTTCTCCCTTTGGATCATATAACTTCCTTGCACCTTCACCTTGAACTTTCACCTCTTTGCTAGCTTGACTCACCCCATACATGGCCTCATAATCGGATAGCTTGTCAAGTAGCTCCCAAGCTTGATCCGGTGTCAAGTCTACGAACCCACAATCGGTGTGGAGATTGAGCTTGTCCTTCATTGCCGGATTGATGCCTTGGAAAAAGATGTCTTGGAGCACATATGGTTGTTGGCCATGAGTAGGACATTGGCGCAACATCTCCTTGAAACGGTCCCATGCTTCGAAGAGAGGCTCATTCGGACCTTGTTGAAAGCTTGCAATTTTCCTTCTTAGCTCGGTTGTCTTTGAGGGCGGGAAGAACTTCATCAAGAAAGCATCATGGAGTGCCTTCCAAGTTGTGATTGACCTAGGGGCTTGGCTCTCGAGCCAATGTGTGGCCTTGCCCCCAAGTGACCACTTGAACGCCTTTAGAAGCACATACTCCATCGTCTCCTCGTCGGTAGAGATCGTCTCACACATGTCCACAAAGCGTTTGACGTGCTCTATGGGACACTCATGTGGACATCCCTCGAATTGATCACGCTTGATGAGGGAGATGAATTGCGTCTTGATCTCAAAATTCTTGGCAACCTCGGGAAGCACAATAACCGGTTCGGGTACCCTCAACTCCGGATGCATGTATTGGCGTGCATTCCTGGGTAGAGCGTTGAGTTGAGCCTCGGCCCTCATCCGTTGCTCCCGTTCTCTTCTTGCCACCGCCTCTTGATTGTCCTTCTCAAGTTGCAATCTAGCCATTTCGGCCCTAAGTCGAGCCAACTCCTCATCACCATGGAGAGCTTGATTCTCCATCCTTTTCCTTCTTCGGGCTTCTTTGAGAATACTTTCCGGATCACTCACAAACTCAAGCTTAAGTGTTCCTCGGGAGGAACGAGCTCGCATACACCTACGAAACAAAGACACAAACCAAAACAAATCAAAAACAAACAAAGGGTTTGGGCTATTCCCTCACCCAAATCACTACCAAAACACAAGAAACTCACCAAATTGGCACTCAATGCACTTAGAATTCCCCGGCAACGACGCCAATCTTTTGATCTCTCACGAATGCGAGGGTCTAGAGATACAATTTATAACCCGACCCCGTTGTAGCACGTGGTGGGTGTCGAACGAGGGAAATCTACTCGATTGAGGTGCCTAAACACTTGAAAGCTGGGAAGGAGAGCTTAAAACAAAGGAAAACAAAGAGAACAGTCGGGACCGACACAAGTGTCACGTCGGGCCCGATGTTGGCGACAAAGAGGGAAGTCGGGACCGACGTAGAGCAAGTCGGGCCCGATGTAGCTGGTTTTGTCGAACTCAAAGATTGAAAGTAGATCTTGGGCTTTTGGGTTCCTTCTCTAGTAGATTAAGGCTTTTCCACCCCAATTCAAGCAATAAGTGATGATCGGAATAGGATCGAGGTGCTTTCGCCCTCGTTCCAACCACTTCTACACATCGATCATTGGGGAAATCCCCTTCGAAGCAAGGTCTTGAGATGGACAAATGTTCACTTTCGTTACTTTGCCAATCACAAGCCTTGATTCCTTACTTTCATAAGGAATTGTAGCTCTATGTAGAGTGGGTTCCTAGATCAAGCACTCAAGGCTTATGGAATTGGGGTTTCTAGCCCAACCTAGCTAGAGTTTTCCCCCATAACCCAAGATCAAGGAGATCTACTCCATATGGCAAACAAAGAAAGCAAACAAATCACAAAGCAAAGCAATCAACATCATCAACCTCAAACCAAAGCCAAATTTCATTCACAAATCAAAAGCAATCCACAAACTCCAATCCAAGGTTTCCAAATCCACAAAATCAAAATAAGGCAAAGCTAATCTATCAACCAAACCTATCAAATCTCCTTCTCCTATGCCGATTCCCTCTCTTCTCCTTCTCCTCTCCTTCCTCCTTGCTCTCCAAGTATCCTCTTGAGAGTTTTTGAGAGTTGGTCCCTTCCTTTGTGTGTGGGAACCTCCTCCAATTAGAAGATAAGAGAGCCTTTATAGATGAGGGGCAAAAGTGGTAGTTTACAATTTCGTGCATTGGAGCCCAATCCAGCCAGCGACCGACTCGGACCGACACGGAGCACCTCAGGCCTGACTTACTGGGCAAGTCGGTCCGAGGTCGAAAAATTATCTTGGGTCTGGCGTTGGTTCCAACTCGATCCGTACCTCGTTCCACCTTCTTCTTGTTGGCTTTTCTCTTGTTCTTCTTCATGGCTTGCTCCTCTCTTTCCCTCTTAAGCTCGGGCCTTGCTCTATGTTCCGATTCTCCTTCAAAACGACCCTTGATCCATGCCAAAACACCTACAAAACACATAAAACGCGCATAGTCTCCGAATCTCATAGAAATACGGGAACTAAGCTAAAAAGGAAAAAAAAACACAAGAAAAGGGGAAAAGGAAACATATTTACAAAGGAAATCATATATAAAAACACCACCAAATAAAGAGACATCAATGGCCGACTCTGTCGCCAGACCCTCAAGAGGAATGGGACGATGTCCTCGCAACGTCCCCTTTCGGCAGGGCCGCCCCGGAGGTCTTCTCCCCTTTAGACGGCCTCGCGACGTCTCCTTTGGACGTCTTCGCGACGTCTCCTTTGGGCGGCCTCGCGACGTCCTATTGGGACGTCTTCGCGACGTCCCCTTTGGACAGAACCCCCTCAGGAGTCTTCCCCCCGGGCGCAATCGTCGGCGGGGGTGTAGGTTTAGACTGCGTGGTGGATGGCCTCGCCTGCGGATTCGGGTCCTTAATAACTATCCCCGTTTGAGCTCGGGAAACTGGGGCCGCAGGACTAGAAGTCACGGGTTTCTTCCCCTTTGACTTCGAGGTGAGAGCGTGCAAAAGATCCACTGCTAAAGAAAAACAAGAGAGTAAGTTTTAAAGGACAAAGAAACGAGTTGAGACTAGCGAGGCTTCTAAAAAAAGAAAAAAAAACGATGTTGAAATAAGCTAGGATTGCGCGGTTGTTGACCTCGTTATCTGACAAAGGAGGACAAACAAAAATACATGTGTAACAAAGAAAGAAGAATAAAATACCCTCGTTGCCCTCGCGTGGTGGAGGGACAAGGCTCAGGCCGGCCCGCTCAAGCCGGTCCCGTGCTAGATACTTCTGGTGTCGGGCCTGGCGCACCTGGGTGTATCGTGCCTTAAGCGCCTTGAGTTGTGGGACCGTGTGCGAACCCACTTGCCGAACAAAATCGCCTGGCGCCGTGGGGAAATTGAGATACCTCCCGGTGACGTCCCGAACCACGAACCAACTCTTTTTCCATGGCCCGACGTTCGAAACATTATCGGTAATCTTGATGCCCGACAAGCTAAGGTTGACGAGACAGGATTCTGGGTCCCTCCTTGCCAGGAACAACGTCGACATGTCGTTAACGTTTGGCTCATCCCCGAGCTCGCGACTGCGGATCGTGTAGGCACACAACAACCTCCAGGCGTTGGGAAACAATTGTGCAGGGCATATCTGCATCCCCACAGAAAGTCGACGATGTGTTGGGCCAGGGGTAACCTAAAGCCCGCTTGAAGACTGGACGAATGCACAACCGCGCACCTTTCATAAGACGCCCAGGGGTCGCCCCCCTCTTCCGGAAGTGCTAGCTCAACCCCCTCGGGCCAGGCGAAGTCCTTGGCAATTTTTTCAAGATCCTCAGGTTTCAGCTCGGTAGGCATTCCCCCAAAAAGGCCTCGCTGGAATCCGAGGACATGGGGATCCTCTCCTCAAGAACAGCCGGAACGCGGGACACGACAAAAAACACCAAAAGACAGGAAGAAGAGGGTCGAGAAACTTACTTGTTAAAAGCCGGCGAAGAAAGGGTGGTGGTGCAACTGGCAAATGGCGAAGGCTCGTCTGAAAACCTTCTGGAGAAACCGCTCGCAGGAAGCCGAGGAGACGAAGAGATAAAGGGCAAAAATGCTGAAAGAGAAGATGAAGGGGAAGCGTGTGTGATACGCCCTTATAAAGAAAAGGCTTGGGCCTCCCCCGCTCCGGAAAGGCTTATTGGGCCTATTCCACCTGAGCGGCCCATTAAGCAAGAAATGAAGAGCAGGCCCAAGAAGTTTCACCCACGCGAACGAGAAAAAAACCCAAGTGTGGAGCTTCGCAAGGGGAAAACCTCGCAGAATGATCGCCCCAATCCCGAGAACCCCACATCTCGCAAAACACCAACCTCGAGAACCCCATACCTCGCAAAACACTTTCCCAACCTCGAGAACCCCATACCTCGCAAAACACTTTCCAAACCTCGAGAACCAAACACCTCGTAAAAAAACCCCCTGACCTCTAAACCTTGTACCCCGCGACCCCAGGGAACTTATACCCTGCGGCCCTCGGGGCGAGATCCCTAGGCCATGGGGTTGTGATGATGCCCAAAATAGTAAAAGTAAAAAGGGGGCCCAGGGTACAGAGAACAAACGGACGATTCTGGGTCCCACTCCCATATCCCTCATTTATTTAAACAAAATTCCTACCTCCGCGAGGTCCAAGACCTCGTAACCGACTCTACCCTAAACCTCAGAACGAAGCCTAGACCTCGTAACCTATTCTACTGACGCCCGCCCATACGCACCACTCATTGATGCCGCTTCCCCAAGCCAATCACCAGCTGCCTCACCTTCGGGCCAATCAGAAGTCCCCAATCTCGGGCGTCCCACATCGGACCTTTGCCAAAACTCGACTCACCAATCCTCTATAAATAGAGAAGAACCTCGTAAGAGGAGGGGGTCGAAAAACATCTTGAACTCAAGAACTATCTTGCTCGTTGAAGATCGACGTGATAGAAACATCGTCAAAAGACCTCGCTACAGACAAGAGGAGTCCACAAAAAGACTTCAAGTCGCACAAAGACCTCGCTCACACTAAAGACCTCACTACAAAATCGCACAAGGCTCTCTACACCACGCTCCCAAGTCCACCTCGCCCCAAGACCAATCGCACAACACTTAGGTGTTAGAATCATTTAGGAAGTAGGAGATCTCGAACGCTGTTAGATCGAGATCTCGGAACCTCGTAGGAGGTCTAGGTGTAATTCTCAATTATTTATTAGCCTCGTGGGCTTGTAACCTCGCTGTAGAGAAAAAGTATAAATAAAGAAGCAAGTGTTTGCACTTTCGAATATAATAACCTCGTTCCTTGTCTTCTAGCGAGTCGTTATTTCGGGTTTCATCATGTACTACCTTCAAGATCTAGCCACTCAGTTGGAATTTTATTTTGAGAAACTTTCGTGTTGATAACATGTTGTGAAATATTTGAGAGAGAAAGCTGAGAAATCTGAATTGGTTTTGTTGATTCTTTACAATGAATAGTACATCCTATTTATAGCCAAAACTTTGCGTACATGAGAAGTTCGGTCGTATAAAGCTGAGAAAAATTGAAGGCCGTCATTGTTGTAATGATTGTCAGCTTAATAAAACAAAAAGGTGATGATGCTATTTCATCTCTTAGGCCTAATAAAACAAAAGTAATGATGGATGAATAATTCACCTTATCTCTTAACAGATCTAATATTTTTTTATATTAATTTTATGCCTAATAAATTTTTTTTATCTTTTAACAAGACTCGGGTTTCAAGTATATAATTTTTTATCTATATGTTGATAAAATATGGAACACATCTAAATAATTTTTTTTATAAATTATAAAATTTTATTACGAGATTATATATAAGTGCTTTAAATTTTACATTAATATCATGATATTGCATAATCTTTAATAAAATTATCCGTGAGTATCACGGGGATTCAACTAATTTAGAGATACTATGAAATCTGGTTCTCTCTAAAAATTTGAAATGGGAAAAATTTGCGGGTTATTACAGTCCGAAACATATCCCGATATTTTCACGGGCGGAGCGCCGCTGCATGGACTGAAGAATCTTATTCCTCGCATAAAATGTGGGAAAAAATTTGGCCCACATTATTCAAAAATTAAGGCCCAAGTATCGTCATAATCTCGCTCTTCTTCCACCGCAACTGGCTATTCAACAACCTTACCTTCACTCTTTTCATTACATGTACCTAAAGCAATCCAGGGTCGTCCAATCATATTACGGGGCCCTGTTCCAATATTAAATTCTAATTTTTTTATCTATCAAATTTATTATAAAGTATTAATTATATATTAAATTTGGTTTCTACCAAAAATATATTAAATTTGGTAATATTATTGGAACTTCGATTTAGTACCATAAACAAATTTGAATTTTTTTCATGTAAATAATGAGTAAATATTCAAAATTTTATAAAATTAATAGTTAAAAGAGATTTGTTTAACAAATATAAATAAAAACTCATAATTAAAGTGATTAAAAAAACAGAAAAAAAATGAAAACAATCACTATACTGAAATTTAAAGTTCTTTCCCAAGCCAAATTTGCTTTTAAGTTCGTTTTCCAAGTAAATTTGAGTTGCCACCAAATGTAACTAATGATATCTAACTAACTTGCAGGATTAAATTTTTATTATTTGTTAGATATAACTAAATTAAAAAAAATATTTAGTTAAAATGTTTGACCATTTAAATAGATTGAAATAAAAATCATACTACTGAAATTTATGTATTCATAAACTCTATAAACAATCCATCCTAATTAACAAAATGATTACCATTAAGGTTAATGTGAGCACATAAATAGATAAAAAAATGTCATGGGCCCCAGTAAAAACGTTTGGAATAAAAAAAAATTGTATGCGTCCCGTGAGTATTGAACTCAGAACCCATCGACAAATTTGATAAAATGAGTATTCCACTCAACCACTAGAGCAACTATTTCACCATACATGTTTACTCTCATTTTTTTTATATATAAGAACGACAAGATATTTGGGGCTCCATAAAATTTGGGGGCCCTGTTCCGTTGGGCTGTTTGCACAGTCCAATGGACGGGCCTGAGACAATCAACCAACAAATCATAATAGATGGGAGCAATTAGTCTTATCTATGATTGCCAATAGTACTTTGAATTCTGGGGATTTTCTTAGACTAAAGATTGTTTGAATCGAATGCTCACGGCTCTTTCAGTTCCTCGAGACAATTCATAAATAATTTAACAAGCCTAAGTCTAACCATACTACAGTACATAATTGAGCTTTATGCAAAGTTGACTTATATGGAGTCTGTGGAACTCGTTCAAGAGAATCAACACGCTTAAATTGCCTAGAGATGCAGTTCGATTAATGAGTAGAGCGACAAGGAAAATTTTGAAAAGTACGTTACAGCTGTTTAGCCTACTAAGTAACATAACCTGGACTTGTTATAGGCAGATATGTCTAACCCAAGTCAAACTAGCTCACCTATACTAGATTCTTTCCTTAATCTATGTAGATTATTTTTTTTATGGAAAAAAGTAGATTACTTAGGTGTGCTAATATCATTATTTCTTAGAAATCGCAAACGATCGAGTATGTTGGTAGGAGGAACCAGAATAGTCTGAATTTGTTGGAACAAAACAGGGTAGGGAACTATTAGTGCACAAATTTGTAGGGGTGAATTAATTGAGTTCTTTTCTTCTCTCCTTCTTCAATGATTTTAAATCTTCCTCCTAGACTTACAAGCCCATAAAACATTCTTCTCCAATTCAATAAATTTCCATAATAATTAATTAATGAAACATAAATAAAAAATATAAACAACTCACCACTATCTTAGGAAAATAAATATCCTAAAATAGCAATATTATAGATGCTATAATATATATCATAGAAAATAGTAGTAATAAATATTCGGTTCGGCTAATGTGTGCACATGGGCACACAATAAAAGTATTAATTTGAGAAATTATTTCAAAACTATTCCCTAAATTGGAATTAATGAACCCTTTTAAAAAAATCAAAATTAACAAACAAAATTCAAATTTACCAAGATTAGAATTCTAAATGTGTGCCCATGGGCACACATTAGAAAAATCCATAAATATTTTTAGCACAAAATATTTAATTACCAAAATATCCACTATATTCATATATTCGTACATCATTGCCTTCATACATGGCTTAATGCTCTTCCAAAAAGTATCTTAAAGAGAACTTGTTTATATACACAAGAAGCAGGAATATGTCCTGGCAGTGGTCCAAATTAATGCTCTTAAAGACCAAGTTCCTCGAAGGCCTAATATGGCATATAAGGGATGGACGTAGTATTCGATTCTGGAAGGACCAATGGGCAACGAACCTCCCCTTATTAAATGTCTGCACTAATATACAAGATATAGATCTAAATGCAACTGTCTCTCATTTTATTGATGACAACAAGCAATGGAAGACTAGAGAGCTTTCTAATTAGTTACATGATGAATGGGTAAGAAAGATCACATCGATACTAATTTCGAAAAATGAAATCCGAGATCGGCTATACCAGCACCCTAGTAAAAATGGCTGGTTTCCACGCATTCCGCATCATCATTTATATCTCATGAACATAGTATGAGAGATTGTGAATTTGACTGGATTTGGCGATTAGATGTCATGCAAAAAGTAAAATTCTTCTTATAGAAAGTCTGCACAAAAGGCCTTCCAACTAACGATCTTTTGCTACAAAGACATGTGACTATGACAGCAGAATGTCCGTTATGTCAGATCAACGAGAAGTGACAAAGCATTTGTTACTACAATGCCTTGTGACATTAACGACTTTAGCTAAAGTTGATCCTAACATTGTAAACAACATAATCTAGATTGGACCAAATAATGATTCCATTTTGACACTTATTCAACGACTAAAAGCAGAATTGAAAAAACCGCTATTTATAGAATTATGTATTGCGTGATGGAGCGTTTGGTATTACCAAAACAGATCAACTTTCAACCAACCGATAGATGGGCCCACAAGAAACATATACAAATTTATACAATCACAGATAAATATGTGCAATAAAGCGAAAACCCTCGACGTCAACAAGAAATACTTCCAACTGCATCCGAAACCAGAAAAAAGAAAAAAAGAAAATGAAAAGCATGGACTAAACCAACAAAGGGATTTGCAAAATCAATTTTGACGGGTCAAAAAAGAATAATAGAATTTCAACGGGGGCATATATTATCAGGGATCATTGGGGAAGAACAATTACAATAAATGCTAATGCCAACGAAAATTGGAATGTTATTTAGGTGGAGGCTAGAGGAATGTACGAGGCAGTTTGCAATGCTAAGGCCAGACACTGATGTTCGTGTTTTTAGTATAGTTTTTAAGTGTTTTTTAGTTGTTTAGCTTAGTATAGTTAAGTTTTAGTATTTGTTTTGTGTGTTTTAGGATAAGTTTACATATGTTGTGAAAAATATGGAAGCTACTCCATTTTCGTGTTTTTTGTAGGTTTTCGAAGCAAAAAAGGGAACATTCCGAAGGAGTTGAGATCGTGAGGATGATGGTGGAGCATGGTCGAAGACAAGGATAGAAGAAGACACTTTAAAGATCCCGACAAATCCAAAAGAGGTTGTGACAAAGTACAAAGAAACCAAGAAAATAGAGACCTCGATACCGACCTTGTGGGTTCGATACCGAGCTGTGCAACAGAGCAAAGTTGTAGAGTTCAACAAAGACACCTACCGACCTTGACATGTCGACACCGAGGTCCCCTGTGTCGGTAGGCGCGCACCAACTTCAAGATTTCTATCTTTTATTTCGCAATCTTTCAAGTTTGGAAAGTTCTATCTATTAGAAACTTTATATATAGTTTCTCTTAGTATAAATACCATGTTTTAGTCTAGTTTAAGGTACGTTTTTTAGTTCATAGGAGACGGAGAGAGAGAGAGAGAGAGAGAGAGAGAGAGAGAGAGAGAGAGAGAGAGAGAGAGAGAGAGAGAGAGAGACGGACGGCTGAAAAGCTCGATCTTCTCCTCTGTTTTTCTGGTTTCGATTTTGCTTTAGAGTTTACTTGGGGAAGAAGATTGTAATTTAAGACAAGTTTCGACTTTTAATTCAAGTAAGCTTTGTTTTGTTTTCATATAATGTTCCCATTCAATATTATTGTTTGCAATCATGAGTGAGTAGTACGCTTTTCTAGGGTCGAGTTTGAAAAACCGACATAGTTGTGCATGATTGATTGTGTGATGAATATTTGATTGCCTTCTATCTTTTATCTACTTGTTTTATGCTTATACTTAGACGAAAGTCGAAGTAATTGGAGTTTATTGCTTGATCGAAAGAGAAAGTTGTAACCTTGAATATTGATATTGTTCGATAACGAAAGTTTCGAGCTTTGGATCAAAAATAAGTAGAGAGTGAATTGATTCATGAAAGTCGATTGATTTGCTTGCTTAATTCAACGAAAGTTGACAACTTTATGTCGTGGAGAGTGAATTTATTCTTTACACTATCTTGAATGCATGATTATGTCGTGGTAAACCCTTATCCTAGATCTTTTCTCCATTTGAAAACACATTCATAATTACTTTGTTTAGCATCGGTATCGAGGTAACCAGGTCGGTACCGAGCCTGCGTTTTGACTGTGTTAGTAGTCTTGTTTGATTCGAAAGTCAGCATCGATACCGACCCTGAAAAGGTCGGTACCGAAGTGATCGTAGCCTCGCCTTTGCTTTCTTCTCTGTCTTATTTTATTTCCGCACTTTCCAGCTTTCTAGAATAAGTAATCAATCATAACTTGCTTCCCGTGAACGATCTTGACTTTGCTATACACAGCAGGGTCTTGATTATAAATTTATTTGTTGTCAAGAAACGCTCCCAACAGGCACCTATCAAAAATTAAATTGAAGGAGACAACCTAATTGTCATCAATGCTTTAAAAGGAAGAAGATCGTGTTCATGGCAAATCAAAATGTTAATGGTCGATACTTTAGTTATGTTGCAGTCCTTCGAGGTTATTCGCATTCTCCATACACCTTGTGACTGCAACAAAGTGGCGGATTTGATCACCGACCTTCGACATGTGGTTAGTCAGTGGCGTAGCTAGGAATATTTCTCAGTGGGGGCTAAATTCCTTCGACTATAATTTTTTTTTGTCTTTTTAATAAAATATAAAAAATTACAATAATTTCAGAGCAAACTTTGCAACTTATCAAAATATCAAATTCACCATTCAACTGATGAAATCTAATATTGTTTTCATGTGGACAATGAATCAAAGATCAACAATAAGGGGCCAAATTTCTCAAACTAAATGTTAATTTAACTAAAATTCAAGACAATGGATCAAAAATCATAACACTCGTTAATAATTTATTTCATTCCTGTGCAAATTTAACTAAAATTCCGGACAATGGATCAAACTAAATGCCAAATTTCTGAAACTAAATATTAATTTAACTAAAATTCAGGATAAAAGCTTTTCCCCTTCTGTGAATAGAAAATCCCCAAATCCTCCATATTTTCCCCTCCTTTCAAGGAAGTGATATGTACAGCAGTAAAAGCGTTTCCCCAAATACTCCATCTTTTCCCCTCAGTAGCAAATCCCCAAACCAAATGCACTGAGTACAGCATAAGAATTCCTAAGTGAGTCTAGAAACTATTCACAGCAAAAGCTTCAAAATTCAACATACAAAGAGATGGAAGAAGGCGAGGAGAACCAACCTGAACGGAGAAGCAGGCGAGCGGCGTCGGTGAGCCAGCGAGCAGGCGAGCGACGTCGGTGAGCCAGCGTGCAGTCGAGCAACGTCGGTGAGCGCCGGTTAGCCGTGAGCGACGTTCACAGATCTGGAGAGGAGGCAATTTTCATGAGCCTGGGGGTGAGGCGATTTTCACATCTCCAGATCTCGCTATTTTCGCTTGATAAAACTCGGGTGAGGCTTTTCGTGAGACTCCAAACCTAAAAATATTATTTTTTTATATTTATAAAAAAAAATTTAAAATCCCAGTAGGGGCTGTAGCCACTGTTCTAAAAAACGGCCTGGGCGGCCGCCTAGGCGTCGCCTAGGCGCTGGGCGGTGGTCCACCGTCCCGATTGTTGCCCTGGGCGGTGGACTGGGCGGCTAGGCGGGCGGCTAGGCGGGCAGGGCGGGCGCCTAGGCGGGCAGGGCGGGCGCCTAGGCGGACTAGGCGGGCGCCTAGGCGGGCTAGGCAAGTTGTGCGAGCTAGGCGGGCTGGGCGGCCTTCTAGGCGGGCTGGGCGGCCTTCTAGGCGGGCTGGGCGGCCTTCTAGCTGCGGGCGAGGCGGCCTTCTTGGTAGCTTGGGCGGACCATAAAAAGGCTCTAGGTTTGATTTCATTCAGAGACATTATAATAGGATTATTTTTTATTTATATATTCTTAACAATCACAAATAATAATCTTATATAAAAAAATCATACCAATCTGCCCAGATTTCGCCTAGGCCTCCGCCTAGCCGTCTAAGCGCTAGGCCCCAGCCCACCGCCTAGCTCCGCCTAGCGTTTTTTAGAACACTGGTTGTAGCCCACACTGGGCACTACACAGATCCGCCCCTGTGGTTAGTGTTAATCAGATTTAGAACCATTCAGGGGTTGAAACCCTCATGCTTAAGGATGCGCTAGGTTGAGTTTTCTCGGCCTAATTCTTTCCTACTCAAAAAAAAAAAATACACGCGTATGGGCGATCTCTTCCTGGTACTGAGCGATTCGTCGATATTTTTTATGCAATACTCAATCTAATGCAAAAACTGACTTTTATTAAATAAAAAAATATGAATGTTATGAATTATAGGACAAACTAAAATGTAAGATTGACCTTGCTCAACTCACTAAGTTTTTGACTTGATGATGTTTTCCAATGTTAAATTCTCTTTTGCTATCCCTACCGCATTATTCTCCGTCTAAAACAATTCTACTTTCGGTTTCTATGATTGTTTTTTAAGTATTGACTTTTTGCATGTATGTTTTCAAGACTTTTCTTTGTGGTTGTGGTGTATGTTTGCGACATTAATATGAATTTATCTATTTTGCTTTATGTAATTGATGAAGTATTTCTTGCTAGTCACGTATTGTACCTACCAAAGAATCCTAACTAACCAAACTAATGTACTTGGTTTACTTGGTTAGCAAGGCTCGATTCCATAAAGACTTACGTATTTGTCTGTTTAAATTGTATGCCAAGTACGAGAAACAAAGGGGAGATTGATTGTCTAAACCATGAAATAATGCAAGCAAACAAAACAACAAAAAATGTGCAAGTTGATGAAAATATGAATGAGATATATGCTTGATTAACCAACATCCACTTGCAAACTCAATTACTGATCATTGAAAAATCCTAACTCTATTCCTCTTGAATAACTTATTGTGGAAGTAATTACTCCAATTCCTTTAAACAAGTAGTAATTAGCTAAACCAAACCCTAGAAATACTTATTATCAATCAATCTAGAAACCATCTAGATCAATTCAATAATAGTAATGAACAACAACGAAATCAATAAGGACAATTGAATTTAAGCAACCAGACATAAACCAATTGTAAATTAATCCTCTTTGCAATCAACTAGTTCAACTAGCCCTAGAGAATTACAAGTGCTACTATGATCTATATGATTCAACAAAAAATCAATAGATTAGATCTCGCAGTAGACTGATTCAGGAAGATATTAGATGACCAAACTAACAAAATCCTAAAATCAATCATTCAACATTCAAGCACAAAGGATTAAAATTACTCAAGAGAAATTGATAGAAAGAATAAATCTCATAGTAATTCTGAATCTGAAGTTTCAATTTATTAATCTGATGAAACCCGAAATAATACGAGCTATAAACAGGATTATATTACATACTAACTCTCGGGATTTCGTACAACCAAATAACCATTCATCTAATTGTTTTGTAATCCTCTTTACAATTAAAGTCTCGTACAACCAAATAACCATTCATCTGATTGTTTTGTAATCCTCTTTACAATTAAAGTCATTTGGACTTTATACCGTAAATAGCGCGATCTCACTTAGAGATCAAGCACATCGAATCTAGGTACAGAAAAAGATTCCTAACCCGGAGAGGTTTTTCGATCCCTTATACCATCCTGTTCCACCCTTATTTATAGCGTTTGATTGTTCGGCCTTCTCTGCCTTTGTCGATGTGGGAAACAAGAGTTATGATAAGCCAACAAATAAGATGGTGAGGTCGCAAATTGTTAGTGGACAACGAGCCATTGAATTTTCGTCTTTGAAGAGTAGTTGGCTCCATTAAGCTGGAGGTGGTGATGATTCATGCAAATTAGGCATTTACGTGTAGTTTGCATGTATGGTTTTGATTGTTGAGCTAGTACCGATCTCATGTTTGGGATGAGCACCTGATTATGTGCACACCATTTAATGGGCCAAGTCCATTAATTCGCATAACAATATTTGCATGTCCTTTTGTTATAATAACCACGTTCTATTTATATCATGCATATTTTGAACGCGTGTTTGTATTTATGCAATGCATTATCCCTCTTATAAACGAGTTATTTATTCATTACGGTTTTTGAGCTTTAAGACTCACATTTCATAGAAAATGACTTTTAATACACTTTTGATTATTTAGGGCTTGTTTGGTTGAATGTAGGAAGTATAATTCCCAGGAAGTCATTTCCCATGAATTAAATTCCTATGATTTGAAATTCCATGGATTTGAGAAAATGTGTTTGGTTGAATTTTAAATTTTATAATTTTAAATAAAGGAAGTTAAGATTTTACATAAAAAGTGGAGGAATTGGAACTTACCAAGGGGTGCTAGGTAAGTCTAATTCCCACAAAACGCAGGAAGTTAAAATTCCTAGGAATTTAAATTCACATGATTTTCCGTCATAATTTTCCAACCAAACACTTATATTTAATCTTACTTCATGTGATTTTCTAATTCATATGATTTAGAATGTTAACCAAACAAGCACTTAAAAGTTATTTGGCGCACCATCATAATCAAACAAAAAATTTAGTTCTCCATAGAAACAAAATCTCCAACTAGGGTTCTCAGTCTTCCAAAATTATGAGAATATCCTTAAAAAAAACTAAAACAAAGTATTTATATCAAAGGAAAATAACTTGGGTCGCAATCCTAATGAGGAAATAAGATAATCCTGATCAACCTAAAGATATATCCTCAAAGAGGAGTAAAGAGGGGATGAAGTCAGAAAAGTGTGGGAGCTTTCCCCTCCCGTGTTATGCACTGGAGGCAAAGTGTGGCTGGAGTCGGCATTCTGCGGTCACGGTTTCCCTTCCTGGCCCGCGCTTTTCCTCTAACGACACTTTCGGAGGCAATTTTGACACTCTTTGAGTGGGAATTTGGACTCGGATAAGCATGAAATGTATCTTATCGAGTTAGCTTTATAATGACATGAAATTGACCTTAATACGACTACCTTAATTATTGAACAGAGCGTAGCAAGATAGAGACGTCGAAACAACAAATCCAATGCATGTCCCGGATTTAAGCGATCTTTTCCATAACCTCTTACATCTTAATATTCATCAAAAGTGGCTTGCATATCCTCGTAAAGACACTTGAACATCTCCTATCTTGAATCCTCCAACTTGAGGCGGATTAAAGCTCAATTCAACTATCCTTTCTCCTTAAAAAGACCTAAAATGATGCAAATATGCGTGTAGATTCCGATTTCGCCAAGAACTACTAAATATGCTAAAACTAACAAAAACATGGAAACCAATCTATCTAAAATCTAAAACTACCATAAAACTACTACCGAAATACATGCTATCTGATAACTTGCATTTTAGAGCATCTTAGGACATGCATTTAGTTCTTAGTTTAGTATGTTTTCTTGCATTTGTCTCATGTTTCTAGTACTTTTAGTTTAGTTTCCGTTATAGATGTCTACATGCGTATATTTATGCTTTTCAGGTACTTTAGAGAGTTTCAAGCTTCATTGGAACGCGTTTGGATACAAGACGGAATCAAGAATTCAGTCTAGGAGGCATCGGGACCGGAAAAGATCAACTAAGGAGTCCAAAATAAGCAGAATCACACGATTAAGGCTAAGGTCGTGCACCAAGGTGCACGGTCGTGCAAGCGGTGTTGAAGAACATCGGATCGTGCGCCATTAGCCCGTACCCGTTGAAGGTCGTGCGCCATACCACGCACGATTGTGCATTTTACTTCAGAGAAAGGCAAGGCCCGTGCGTTCACAGACGCACGATCGTGCATCTCCATGTTCAAACCCGAACGCTCCCTATCCTCCGCCGCCTTAGTAGATTGTTTGGTGAGTTCCTCTCTCTCTTTTATTCTCTACTTTTCGGACAATGTAGATTTTAAGTTTGGGGGAGGGAAACATGTTTCATGTTAGTTAGATTGCATATAGTTTCATGCTAATGTGTACTTTCATATTTAAATCTGTTTGCATTTGTCTTTGAATAAAAAAAAGAGAAAAAAATTCAGAAAAATGTCAAAAGTACAAAAAAAATCATGCATTTTAGATGTTATTGAATCCTTTTAATGGAAAACCCCTTATCCTCTTATTTATTCTTTGAATAACTCTAAAGTCCCATGACATGCTTGAATTGTTGAAACATCTACATATTAGCAAGACTGTGGATTTGTATTCTTTGCATGTAATTGAATGAGCACATGCTATCTTTTGAGATTTGAGATTATGCTGAAGTTCTAGACATGTTTAGCCTTGTGAGATCATCTATTTAGCCTAGGACTATTTGTCCTCTCACTATGATTTGTTAATCTAGAACTTGCGTTTAGATATCTATTTTGAGGCTGCTTACATGAGTCTTGCATATGACATTAAAGTGATAGAGGCATTATTTTTTATTAGCATATATTTCTCTATCCACCCTGCATATTAATCCTTCTTTTTGAAGCCCCTGTTAGCCTTAATAGCCTATCATTTTAAGCTCCACAAAATTAAATTCCGAGCCTAATGAGCCTGATGATGAGGTATTTTTCAGTCGTTTACCTATCAAAGAATCCTAACTTAACCAAACTTAGTAGAACGACAAGTAAGGGTCGATCCCACAGAGACTCATGTATTTATGTAATTACTTAGGTGCCAAGTAACCAAATAGGGGGGTTTTATGATTGAAAATTTAATCTAATATGCAAACTAAAAACTAACTATGAATGCAAAGTTTGATTATAAATATATGAGAGAAAAGCGTGTTCAACTAGTTAAATCCATAATAGATATACTTATTGATCATTGAATCTCTTGATTCTCAATTCCCTTAAATAATCTACTGTGGATTATTATCCAAAACTTTATATTTAGTTGAAAGAGCTAACAGTCTGAACAACCCTAATCATCTAACGACCTAGAACAATGTCTAGATTCAATTAAACGACAACTTTAAGTTTAAAGTATCGATAGAAACAAATACTCAACGCAGACAACTAATCAAGTTATTTGTGGTCTATTCCCTTCTACAACTGAATAGCACGAACCGGTCTAAACAATTATAGTTGCTACTTTATCTAATCAATCCCGAACGGGACTTAATCAGATTAGTTGTAAATTAACCTAAAAATTCTATTAGATGATCAAGCTAACAAAACCATAGAATAATTCTGATTCAATTAAGCACATGGAATAAAACCTATTCAAGTTGTTGAGAATCAATCAAACCTCACAATATATGCAATCTATGATTTCAATAACCAGTCAAACACAAAAGATTTAGCCATGCATAATTAAATTGAAAACAAACTTACAAGAGTTTCAAAGTTGCTCTCTTGAGAGAAAAACCTAGCCTCCAAAAGTCTGATAAAAGTTTTGAAAAAGATAGACTAAAAAGAGTTTAAATATGTCTCCCAAAACAATCCTCAAACCCTCCAATTAAACATAATTTCGGACAAGATATAACCAAACCCAAAAGTCAAGCCCAAAAGTCGTCGGCCCATGTTCGCGTGAAAGTCCGGATTGCGCAGGTTACACCCCAAATTGCGCGGCCGCGCAATTGCTCGGGTTAGGTCCAAAATTGCGGGGTCGCGCATTTAGCATGCAACCAGCGCTTTTACCCTCGGTTCAGCATTCAAACGACACTTCAGAGGCTGTTTTGACCTACTTAGAGTTGGAATTTGGACTCAGAGTAAAAACATGAATTGTAGCTCTTTGAAATAGCTTTCCAGTGATACCAAATTAAGCTTCATCCGACCACTGTAGCGCCCAAACCAAGCATTGCAAGATAGAGGTGTCAAAGCAAGTCTCCAATGCATAGCCCGATTTTAAGCGTTCTTTTCACACAAGCTCTTGGGCCTTGGTTCTTCTAATCTTCACTTGTATCACTTTTAAGCTTCATCTTGATCCTCCACAATCATCTAAAATGCATCCCGTACATGCTTGTTTACCTAAAGATCTGCAAAACCGAACAAAACAAGCGCAACTACCCGAAAACACTAGATCCTAGAAACTAACCTAAAACTAACTAAAACTAAGTTAAAATTATGCAAAACCAACATAAAACATGCATATAAACTATACCTATATGCAAGCTATCACCTGACCCTTCTGGAGAATAGGAACTTTTTGCTGGATTTATTTTGTGAAGTTTGAGTGAGTTGGGGAGTTAAGAAGAAGAATGAGATTGGTGGATGAGTTGAAAGAAAAAAATGTGAAGTAAAGGGAATGAAGGCTGAAAATGAAGAATGGTTTGAGCTTGATAATATAGTGCATATGAAGGAAAAGTCTCAAAAGCAATGAAAAGAAAATGGGTTGAAAGAAATTTCCAAACAAGTGTGAGAAAAAAAAAGAAAGAAGTTGAAGTTTGAATAAAGGTTTGGAAAGAAAGCAAGATAAAAGGTTTGTTGGTGTTGATGAAGCTTGATTCCTATTTTCCAGTTTTAGCACCACATAGCCAAATATATTCCATGCCTTAATCTTCTCACCTTGGCCACATTACAACCCAGTAAAAGACCTCTTGATTTTTGTTGTATGCAATGTCCATAGCGGTGGAGAATTAGAACATTGATACAAGCATATGGTAGTTTAGCGGTCTTAGTTTAGAATTGAGCGAAACACTATACCCTAAACACTTGAGTGAGAGAGACAAACACATTCTCCTACTGAAGTCTAGAATGGATGCATTCTCTTGGTCTTTTTGATTTTCTAAAGCATGTGCAATGATTTCAATTTGTGAACTACAAGTTTATTGATTAATATGCTTAATTTCATTTGAGGTGGATACTTGAATTACATTGTATTGT
Organism: Fallopia convolvulus; assembly: GCA_964016875.1. Taxonomy (NCBI): domain Eukaryota; kingdom Viridiplantae; phylum Streptophyta; class Magnoliopsida; order Caryophyllales; family Polygonaceae; genus Fallopia; species Fallopia convolvulus. The sequence continues at coordinate 22,542,087 of OZ024734.1, read as the reverse complement.
GGGGTGTCGAGTTTATTTCTTGCTTGAGGACAAGCAAGGTTCAAGTTTGGGGGATTTTGATAACTTGCATTTTAGAGCATCTTAGGACATGCATTTAGTTCTTAGTTTAGTATGTTTTCTTGCATTTGTCTCATGTTTCTAGTACTTTTAGTTTAGTTTCCGCTATAGATGTCTACATGCGTATATTTATGCTTTTCAAGTACTTTGGAGAGTTTCGAGATTCACTGGAATGCGTTTGGATACAAGACGGAATCAAGACTTCAGTCTAGGAGGCATCGGGACCGGAAAAGATCAACTAAGGAGTACAAAATAAGGAGAATCACACGATCAAGGCTAAGGTCGTGCACCAAGGTGCAAGGTCGTGCAGGCGGTGTTGAACAATGTCGGATTGTGCGCCATTAGCCCGAACCCGTTGAAGGTCGTGCACCATACCACGCACGATCGTGCGTTTTACTTTAGAGAAAGGCAAGGCGTGTGAGTTCACAGCCGCATGATCGTGCATCTCCATGTTCAAACTCGTGCGTTCCCTTAGAGTCGTGCGTTGCCCTGTACGGTCGTGCGCCTCGGCGCACGACGCGCGCCGTGGGTTGTGCGTCCTTCGTGTGATGTGTTTTTAGGCCGCCTCTCTTATCTTATCCCTAGTATAAATATTTTACTTTGTCTTCTAGATGAGGGTTCGACTTTTGACCTAATTTTATTGCTTGAGAGACAAGTTTAGAGAGATTTATTGGAGATTTTGAAGACCTTTGTTGAATTGAGTTTAGATTTGTTGGATTTGAATCAAGTTTGTTTGTTTCTTCAATCCGGTATGTTGATTCTCATTGTTGCATTGCTTTCTTCTCTTTCCATGTCTAGCTAGCCCCAAATTCTAAGATTGGGGTGAACCCAATGATGTCTAGGTAGACTTATTTATTAAATTGCACAATCTGTTGTTTGAAGATTTGTTTGATTCAATCCTATATGCTTTATACCCTAGTAATTTATTTGAATGGGAACTTGCCAAAGTTTGAGACTGAAAGGTGAAAACTTTGATAAGTAGTCAGACAACGAATTGAGACTGAAAGGTACTTTTTCCTGTTGGAACCCTAGGATTTGAACCTGAGTTTTATCTATTATGAAAATATTTTGATGTCTCTTGTGGAATAACAATTGTCATAGAAATCTAAGGTTGGTTTGAGTTAGCAAGTCGCAAAAGCGGATTTTGATTCAATTTAATCTTAAATTCTAAGTGCTTAAAGGTCTAGATTTTAATTTGCAAGTCACGAAAGTGGATGTTTAATTGATTCTAGATACGTTTGTTAACATTCGAAAGAATTTAGCGGATACATTAGACAATTGCCTTCAAACGAAGTCAAAATTAAGATTGTGCAATCATCCTTTATAGTCTACTGAAGCATTATTGTGGTGATCCTTGATCTTAGAAGCCTTTCTCTCATTGATTTCTCATATATTTACTTGTTTGCTTGCTTATAGTTAGTTTGATAGTTAAAATCATACAACAACCTTTTCTTATTTTTACGGCTTAGTCTACTGTTTGAATACAATTAATACTACATAGTCCCAGAGTTCGACACCTTGGTATTACAACCGATCTCGTACACTTGCGGGGTAGGATTTGGCCTATCACTATCAGTAACTATGCGTGGGATAAAGGGTATCGTAAAGTTATTGTTGAGTCAGACTCACAAATTATGGTCAATTTGTTGAGTTCTAGGGTGGCGAAAAATCACTCGCTCTCTAGAATGGCATTACAATGTCAAGGCTTTATTAGTAGGGATTGGACTATCCAACTCCGACTTGTGTATCGAGAGGCGAATTCGGTTGCGGATCGTCTCGCTTCGTTAGCTTTTAACTTTCCTATTGGTTTGCATGTATTGTGTGCCCCGCCTGAGGGGATTATTTACTGTTGCTTGATGATGTAAGGGGTCGGGCTATCCCCCGTTTGCTGACTACTTAGCCCTTTTTATTATTAATAAAATGCCCCATTGAGGGGCCGGAGAGTACCGCCTCTCCTTCTACCAAAAAAAAAAGTAACTATGCCTTGATGATTATGATCTTCTTTTTTATGAAGCCAAATGGGGGAATAATCTGGGCAATAGACCAAAGGGGAAGTCTATTATTGAATATTGTGCAAGTATTAATCTTAGGGGGAACTTTTTAGAATAGTTGGTTTATCTATCTATTTTGTCCATATTGTGCTTTCAGGGTTTATACAGGAAAAATGAGTTTATCACCTTCAAAAGGGGGGGGGGGGGATTTGTTAGAAAGTGACCAGTTAAAGATTTTTATGGTTCCAAACTTGAAGGAAGTCTACGACATGGATTCTTTTTTGAAGTCGTAGACATGTGAGAATTCCTAGACATGTGAACCGAGATAAAATGAAAGATTTGTTAGAATGTTAATTCGAGATTTTAATATGTCCCAAACATGAGTGAAGTGACCGACATTAAACATTTGCGAAATATTCTTCACGTTGCCGACATGCAAAATATTCCTTACATCACCAACATGAAAGGCAAAACGGAATAAAAGATCTTGAAAAAGCATGGAAGATTGTGTAAGATTCCATATCTATATAAAATAGGATAAATCTGCATAGGATAAGAAAGGACGTGGAACTTGCTTAAGCACTAAGGAATTTGCTTATTATAACATTTGTTTTATCCTTAGAAGATTTATAAGGATTAAATTTATATTATCTTCCTTAATAAAAAAGGAAGTAATATATCTCTAAACCCTAGAGTGCTAGTGACAGACTTAAATTCATCATGCCTAAGCAAAGATAAATCCCTATTACTCAACTACAATATAGCTAGTAAGTCGGGGTTGAACCCAAGAGAATCTTGTATTTCAAAGTTAATATCTTTATCAACTAAAGTATTAAAAACGGGGGTTTTTTGTAGGATTGGGCAAATTTTGGTCTGGACCGGATTTTTGGACAAGACCGGACTGGACCGAGGGTATACCGGTCCGGTCCTCGGTCCATTAATTTTAAAATTCTATTCCCGGTCCGGTCCCATTCTGTGTCCGGTCTGGACCCGGACCGACTTTTTAAATATATATATATATATATAAATAATATTTTTTATGTTATAAAATTGATTTTTTTATTATTATTTAAGTTTCACTTTTATGTATATACTTCATAACATTATATTTTTCATAAATAATATATAAATTTTATGAATAAAAACATAATTTTTTCTTAAAAATATTAATATTAAAAAAATATCTAGGTCCAAAACCAGTGAGAAAGTAGACCGGACCGAGACTGAGCTGGACAAGGAAATTACGATCCGGTCCTCGGTCCAAATATTTAGGAAACTCGGTTCCGGTCCGATCCGGTTTTGGACCGTTGCCCACCCCTAGATTTTGGTTAGAATTCTAATTCCAAGAAAGCAAAGCAATTAATTAAGCAAGTAAACAAATTGTTTTATGCAAGTGGGAAGACAACTTCATTCACAAGCATCCAATTTTATCATCAAGTTTGTTGGTCATTGATTCTTAATAAGTATTTCCTTTCCTAAGATTATTCCTATCCTGATCTAATTTAATTAACAAGTCAACTAGTCATGCAAATACTTAATAACAAATAAAGATGAAACAATCATGAATTAATTTGATATTAGCAGTAAAAACAATGATTAAAATGATACATGCAGGGTGAGGAGCCCAGTTGGACTGGTTAATCCTTGGGGGAAGAACCCCGAGGTCTCCGGTTTGACATCCACCAGTGACGAAATCATAATGTGAATTTCTCTAGAACTGTTTACATTTCTCACCCGTTCAAGGGTGCTCTAGGCTAGTCCAATTAGTACTTGGGCTATCCTAAATCTTACCGAATCAAAATTAAAAAAAATAAACATGATACATGCAAATAACTCACAACAAGTTAAATATTAGCATGCAATCAACTCTCTTTCTCAATTGTTCTAGTCCAACGAGTTCTAGAATAATTAGTTTGCTACAAATATTAGGCTTTTCAACAAGAAACCTAAATCCTAGCAAATGAGTGTAGTTAATCTCAACAAGCGGATTAGTCAAGTAGAAATCAACAACATTCAACATCAATCAAGCACAAGAGAGATTTAAATAACTTAATGAATAGTACTTGAAATTAAATCTCACAACTTACTTGAATCCAAAAGCTTGAACTATGAATGAAAAAAGTTTTTTTAAAGTTCTCCATCAAAGAGTAAAACTTAGAATAAAAGTAAAGAAGGAAAATATCTAACTTTTTCAAACAAACTCTAAGACAAGAGTTTTTAAAATAGACCAAACCGAAACTTAAAAGATAATAAAAGGAAATAAATAAAAGATAATCTCAAAAAGTCTTGTACGCGTGAGATCCGGCAAAACCACGATTGCGGTTTGACTATCTTGACCCTCTGAGGCAGTGTAATACCCCGATCACTGTGGTGGAAACCAAGGCCACGATCTTCAATCCAGCATGTCTCTGTTGCGCCACCACGGTCACGGTGGTGGGCACCGCAGTCGTGATTCTTCTACAGATTTTATGTATCCTCAGTTAAGGCCATCGCAGTTGCGGTAATAGTACCCGCGACCGCGGTTTTTCAACAGACTAATAATTCTTCAAATCTTCACTTGAAACTCGTATTTTGCACACTTAGTCATCAAGTCTTGATCTTCAACAAAGAACTCTGAAAGACTAAAACTCTCTTTAAAAATTTACTAAAACGTCTTAGTTACACTATAGTTTCTATAGTGTATCAAATTCCTCCATACTTAGACTTTGCTCGTCCTTAAGTAAGCTCAAAACAAAATCTAGCAAGTAATAGAACGAAGGTCTACAGAAAACAAAAGGGAAGATGATCTAAAACTCAAAAGCACTCAAATAAGCTCACAATCGAACCCAAGTATTATACTTGGGAGCTCACGGATGATGAAAAAGTCATCCTCAAGGCAATAACCCACAATCGTGGGGGAACACATGTTCCATTTGTATCATTTCTAAGACCTTACACTCTTCACTATTGTACTAATCATTCTACAAATTACCTACAAATAAAATTGTTGACTTAAGCGTTGGAGGGCCATTGGAGAAACCCACAACCATCTCTCCTAGCAATTCGATTTTACCTTGTAGAAAATTCAAAGGGCGCAATCAGTATCCACCAGCGAGAATCCAAGAGCACTATCCCGCGGCCAGCAACAAAAAGCTACACTCAACAAGCCCTCAACTCTTGATGTACAAGCCCTTGGCTCCCAAGGCAAAACCCCTAGCTTATGGGGCTCAAGCAAGCCTACACATTATGGGCTTATGCTACTGATGTCTGTGTTTTTATCATGGTTTTAGAGTGTCTTCTTACGTTTTTTAAGTTGTGTTTAGTTGTTTTTTTGTGCGTGTCGTGTGTCTTTTGCTTTAGGTTTCATATTTTGTCAAAAGTGTGGAAAATATGCAAGTTTTGTGTTATCTTGTAGTCTTTGGAGCGGAAATGGAGCATTCAAGAGCATCATGGGAGTGGAGCAAAGCTAGGAAAGAAGACCGGAGAAAATCCAAAAATGAAAAGGGAAGAACAAGAGGAAAATAAGCCTAAACAGGCTCATTACCGACCCAGGAGGGGTCGGTACTGAGGCTTTCAGGAAACAAGATAGAAGCAATTCAGCAGAAAGTCCTACCGACCTTGATGGGGGGTCGTTACCAAGGGTACCCCGTGTCGGTAAGAATCACCAACTGAGAATTAAACGTGTTTTAATGAGAATATTCCGATATCTTTTTAGATAGATAGTTTTACATCTTTAAGCAAACTTTTCTAGATAGATTTCTCTAAGTATTTAAGCCTTTGTTTGGAACAAGTTTTGGGGAGTTCTCTCTCTTGGTTATTCACGTACATTTTAGGAGTAGCTTAGGGCGCAAGGAAGATATTGCTTTAGGGTTTCTTTGTGTTCTAAGTTGAGTTTGAAGACAATTGTTAATGTGAATTCAAGTAAGTTTTCTAGTTTAATTCAAAGACATGTTTTCCTTCAATTCTCTTGTTTGTTCTTCAACCATGAGTGAGTAGTTTTCTTATTCTAGGGTTGGGGTAAAAAAATCCAACATAGTTGTGCATGATGATAGTATGAATGTATGATTTGATTTCCTTTGATCTTGTTTCTACTTGTTTGTGCTTATGCTTTGATGAAAGTTGAAGTTAATTTATGTTTATGACTTGATCGAAACAAAAAGTTGTGAATTTGAATATGGATAAAGTTTGAAACGAAAGTTGAGAACTTTAGATCGTGATAAGTAGATATAAGTGAATTGATTTATGAAAGTTGTTGATTTTCTTATTTGTTCAACGAAAGTTGATTACTTTTTTGCAAAGGCATGATCTTTATGATTCATATGATTTAATATGCAAGACTATGTTATGGTAAACCCTAAATCCTATATCTTTTCTTGCTTGTTGAAAAATCTCGATCTCAGTTTTACCTCGTTACCGAGCCTCTCAGTGTTCTCGTTCCTTTGCTTTTGTTTGTTCTTGTTTCGATTATTTCTTCTGTTTGCTTGTTTTTCATTTTTTAGCATAGTAATTAAACATAGACTTATCTCGTGGACGAACTTGACTTCGATGTACTCAGCGGGGTCTTGATCTTATAAACTTGACTTCACATTTCACTGAGCAGTACCCAACCTACCGAGTCCAGCACCCCAGTGACGCCAACTCGAGCTCCACAGTTCCACCCCAATGGGTGGATGATTTGGTTCAGAGTATGGATTGGCTCCAGACAAGCCAACTCAGAATGTATGATCAGATGAACCGGTTCTAGGAGCATTATGAGCAACATCGTAGGTTGGATGAAGCGCGATGGAGGTCATTTGATGATTGTTGGGCACAGAGTGATGAGCGTTGGCAATCCACTGCTGAGTTTATGACCGAGATGAAGCGTCACTTTCCACCTCCACCACCTGCTTATTGATTCTCTCTTCATGATTACTTCTAGTTTGCTTCAAGGATGACTTTGTGAGTTCGTTTTCTTTTCCCTATTCTTTCTTTTTACTTGTCTGTGTTTCTATAGTGGGGACATGTTAGGTTTAAGTATGGGCTAGGGGAGCAAAAGAAAACTCATGTTGTGTTTTGTATTTTATCAAGTTCTATTTTTATGTGTTCTTTTTGTTGTTGGTTTAAGTTGTTTTTAGTTATTTTTCTTAATATATATATATATATATATAATAAAACACAAAATTTTTTTAGGACGGATGATACCTTAACTTAGAGTTCTATGATAGTGATTACTTGCTTGATCATGTAATTCATTTGGCATGTTTGGATAGTTTAGTTCGAGTCTTTCATGGAAATGTTTTTATGTGAATTTCTAGCTTGTGGTGTAATTGAGCACATATGACTTTTACGTATAAGTTAATTGCAATCCAACAAAATTTACCTAGTGAGCTTATTTTTAGCCTTGATTTTTTTTGTGTGATTTACTCTCCTATTGCATATTATCTCTTGATATTGTCATGGTTATTTATTTCTTGAAGTCTATATGGGATATTAGCTCATTACATGTGGAATTAGATAATAGAGAACTTATTTTCATTAGCCTTATTATTCCCTATCTACCCTATCATTATCTTTTTTAAGCCAATGTTTTTGAGCCTTTAAGCCTATTTTTAAGGTCCACAAAATTATTTCCCTAGCCGATGTATGCTTGACCCTATCCGGGGATTAGGACTTAGTGTTTGTTGAGATTGATTTTGTTGAGTGTGAGGGATGGGGTAATGAAGGATGGGTGTTATAGGAGTCTCATTGTTGATCAAGGTTTGTAAAAAGGATTTTTGGCTTAAAAGGATGCATAGTTAGTCGTGGAAAAAGAAAAGAAAAGAGGAAGACAAGCGAAAAAAACTATTGAAATCGTTACCTGCCCCATATAGGGTCGGTACCGAGTGTATCGAGCTTCCCAGAGAAAAAAAGAGAAAAAGAAAAAAAAGAAGTGAAGAAAAAAAAGAGAGTGTGAATAAGTGCAAATAAGAAAAGCCAAGAGTTTCTTTCTATATTTCATGAGACTTAGTTGGGGTATGTTGGGTAATGAAAGAGAGAAAGTGTGTTTAAAGTTTTAGTGAGTTTGGCATGTTGTTTTTTGAAGAGTTTTGGTGAGTTGTGTTCTAAGTTTAGGAGTCTTGATTCCCGGATTTTTAGCACCACAAAACCAAAAAAACTCCACACCTTATTGTTATTACCAAGCCCCATTACAACTCGGCTGAATGGAAGCTTCTATGAAGTTTTTCACTTAGCCGAAGTTCCCTTGATAAATTTGCATGTTTTGACATCTTTGGTAGAGAGATTGGTAATATAAGTAACAATATCTATGAGTTTTTGTATATAGGATGAGGTGAGAGATGTCTAAAAGTCTAAACACATGAGAGTTGAGTATAACACATTATCCCTTGTGAGGTTGGATTGTGATTGCTTGTGCTTATTAGTTGCTCATATATGTGTGATGACGTTTAAGTCACCGACTCATTTTCACTTGCGCTGAAATTGCTTTTTCATAAGGGCTAATACTTAATGGATGTGTTATTGGTTTTGATTCTTGTTTAGTAATTGCTTGAGGACAAACAAGTCTAAGTATGGGGTATTTTGATGTCCGTGTTTTTAGCATGTTTTAGAGTGTCTTTTTAGGTTTTTTAAGTTGTGTTTTTGTGCGTGATGTGTGTCTCTTGCTTTAGTTTTCATATTTTGTGAAAAGTGTGGAAACTACGCAAGTTTTGTGCTATCTTCTAGTTTTTGGAGCGGATATGGAGCAGTCAAGAGCATCATGGGAGTGGAGCAAAGCTAGGAAAGACTACCCCAGAAAATCCAAAAAGGAAAAGTGAAGAACAAGAGGAAAATAAGCCAGAAAAGGCTCGTTACTGACCTAGAAGGGGTCAGTACCGAGGCCTTCAGCAAACACGATAGAAGGATTTCAACAAAAAGTCCTACCAACGTTGAAGGGGGTCGTTACCCAGAGTACCCCGTGTCGATAGGCATCACCAACTCGAGAATTAAACGTGTTTTAATGAGAATATTCCGATATCTTTTTAGATAGATAGTTTTATATCTTTAAGCAAACTTTTCTAGATAGATTTCTCTAAGTATTTAAGCCTTTGTTTGGGACAAGTTTTGGGGAGTTCTCTCTCTTGGTTATTCACGTACGTTTGAGGAGTAGCTTAGGGCGCAAGGAAGAAATTGCTTTAGGGTTTCTTTGTGTTCTAAGTTGAGTTTGAAGACAATTGTTATTGTGAATTCAAGTAAGTTTTCTAGTTTCATGCAAAGACATGTTTTCCTTCAATTCTCTTGTTTGTTCTTCAACCATGAGTGAGTAGTTTTCTTATTCTAGGGTTGGGGTAAAAACCCAACATAGTTGTGCATGGTGATAGTATGAATGTCTGATTTGATTGCCTTTGATCTTGTTTCTACTTGTTTGTGCTTATGCTTTGATAAAAGTTGAAGTTAATTCATGTTTATGACTTGATCGAAAGAAAAAGTTGTGAATTTGAATAGATATAAAGTTTGAAACGAAAGTTGAGAACATTAGATCGTGATAAGTAAATATAAGTGAATTGATTTATGAAAGTTGATTGATTTACTTATTTGTTCAACGAAAGTTGATTATCTTGTGGTAAACCTTAAATCCTATATCTTTTCTCGCTTGTTGAAAAATCTCGATCTCAGTTTTACCTCGTTACCGAGCCTCTCAGTGTTCTCGTTCCCTTGCTTTTGTTTTTTCTTGTTTGGGTTGTTTCTTCTATTTGCTTGTTTTTCGTATTTTAGCATAGTAATTAAACATAGACTTCTCTTCCCGTGGACAAACCTGACTTCGCTGTACTCAGCGAGGTCTTGATCTTATAAATTTATTTGTTGGTCAAGAAATCCTTTCTACAGCTACGCAAATAAGGCGCCTAAAATTGCAAGGTGAAAAACGTATAATATTTGGTATGAACGCTCTACTTCTTAAAACAGAGTTGTATATTCATACTGACAAGCACCTTCTACAAGGGTTCCTTGTCCATTCAAGCCTCCGACTTCTAAAGCAAAAGCCCTTGGCTCCAAGGCACAAGCCTTCGACTTTTAGAGCACAAGCCCCCAGCTTCTGGGGCACGAGCCCTCAACTTCTAAGGCACCATCTTCTCTAGGGGTGGGCACGGTTGGTTAACCAGAGTTTCGGTAAACCGGACATCGGTTAACCGGAACTTCGGTTATTAAATTTCAATAACCATAACCGTATTGTTAGTTATCGATTAACCATTATCGGTTACCCGCGAAACTCGGTACGGTTTATTGGTTAACCGAATTGTTTTTAATTTTTTTTATTTATCAAAAATCAGATTTACAAAGTCTACACTCCAGACTGACAACTCCTATCAAGCCCACTCCTTTGGCTAGCAACTTCCATCACAACGTCTTATGACAAGATGTTCAACAACTCTCACCATAGTAGCTTTTACACAAGCAGTGAGTTTCATCTCACCCATCTACTCATGTCAATATCCAAGATGAAGTTGGGGCATTTTTAGCCCAAATTTTCAGCTAGGTTTGCACTTGAAAGATCCTGCTCGTGGACCCTAACTTTCCACTCTTGACTTCTGACCGAGGATCTTGTAGCACCAACGAGATCCCTAGATTTTCAAGATTAGTTGCAACCTCTTTGACTAGATATTCTTAAGCATTCAATGCCTATCCCCAAGGAAGAATTAGTCAATAGCCTATTATAAAGGAAGACCTATTCAAAGACTCAGTTTTTAGGAGTGGTTACTTCTTAACCTATCTGTAATTTGTAGCTATAAATAAGTGTTCTCTTAGTCATGTAAACACATCCGATGACTCACCTACATTCACACATTATAATTTTCTGTGTAACTCATGTAATCAACCCACGTAGATCACATTACTCTCGAATCTTCTAGCATCTGAACAAGCTTCTGCGGGATTCCGGATCCTAGACATCGGATTGTAATTCCTTATTTATAATTAATCAAAAGGTGATAAGCAATTATGCTTTATTTGCATTGTTTTCACATTCACTTTAATTACATTTTTTGCTTTCGATTATACTTCCTCTCGTCCACCCGACAACCGAAAACGATCGTATATAATTGGTTTTATAACCCCTCGAAAAGAACATAAGAGTGATATTTGTTATCTTTTGTCCAAAATAGTTAGGCTTCTTGGATAGTTGGGAAGTCATCTGATTTGTTGTTTTCCCTGGACTTGGACTCGTTATTTCCCCCCTTTGTTTGAAAATCGACCCTTATATTCTGCAGTGAATGAGCATTTTTTTAGCATTGATCAACAGCATAGAGTAAGAACAGATTGTCCGAATCCGCATTTTCTCCACTCACTCATGAGTCATGAGGCATAATCAATCATGCTTAACTCACATAATCACGTCTCAATCTGGACCCATCATCTTTTTTTCTCTGACTCCAAGACGCTTAAAGTCTCGTATGAAAATTTGACCCAAAAACAAAGTCTCTTATGAAAATAAAACGCACCCACCACAGCAGCAAATCAAAAGGAGAAAACAAAACAGACATAAATAAGCTCACCAAAATTCATTCTAACCATTTGCATCAAAATTCAATTTCTTACATACAAAAATTACATACAATCAAAAATAGAATTCACCTTTTTTTCCCTATGTACCCTCATTTCCCCAGTGCCTCTTGTGTCCTTCCCGACGAATTACAGAGATTCGAATCAAGTCAATTTTTTTATATAAAAATAAAAATAAATAAAATCCTAATCAATATGGAACGACGTCGCTGCAATTGAAATCGTCGGAATTTCCGATGGTATCCTCCGGCCACGAGTCTCTCAACATCTTGAGCAGCATCTGCGCTTTCCTCTTGGCGCGTTCGGTGCAATCGCTCTGCACGAGGAGCAGCAGCTGCGTCATGAGCCCCGCCGCCACCGCCTCCCTCTGCACCCTCTCCGACGCCGAGCACACCGCCAGCAGCGCCCCCGCCGCGTACTCCGTCGCCCTCTCCGACACCTTCAGTATCGTTCTCACAAGCAACGGCGCCGTGAGGGAATGAGACGAGAACGCCGCGCACCCCGCCGGCACCCGACACAGCAGCTCCACCGTCGCCAGCGCCCTCTCGGCGTCCCCCTTCTCCAGATCCGATGACGCCGCCATTAGATCCACCAGCACCTCCACCGCCCCCGCCGCCACCGCCCTCTGCCGGTGCTGCTTCGCCAAGCAGAGCGCGAACAGAGCCTTCACCCCAACCTTCACCGCCCTCGCGCACACGCCGCCCACGCGCATCACCCCGACGACTCCTTCGAACACCCCGTCGGCGCCGCTGACTCGCGACCGTAGCTCCGCCGATCTGGTCCCCGCCACAACCGATTCAATCACCGCCGCCGAATTGACCCGGACATCGGTCCGATTCGGCTCGAACAATAGCCCCGCCAAGAGCGCGACCCGATCCGGATCGGACGCGATGGAATTGCACTCGAATTCCCCCAATGGAAACAGAGCGAGGAGCGCGAGGGACTCGTTCCTCAACTCGGCCGAGTCGGGCTCGGGGGAGAAGAGGATCGAGAGGAGGACGTCGCGGGTATTGGGGAGGGAGGAGAGGAGGGCGCGGTTTTTGTCGGAGTCACGCGCGAGGCGGGAGAGGCGTGTGAGGACGGAAGCGCGTGAGGGGGTTGGGAGGGAGGAGAGTTGGGAGAGGAGGGATCGGAGGAGGGAAGGGTCGGCGGGCTGCTTCGGAGTGGGGATTCGCTGGACGCCAAAGGAGTGGTTGGCAACGCACCACTCCTGGATGAGGCGGCGGAGCGTGTGATTAGGGATCAAGGAGAAATCGGAGAGGGGAGAGCGCGTGACTGGACACGTGGTGTTGCCGGTGGAGATCCATGACTCGATGCTGGCGCGGTCGTAGGTTTGACCGGTGGAGACGGTGACGGGGTCTGACATGAGCTCGAGGGAGATTGGGCAGCGGAAGTAGTAGGGGATCTGGACGGCCCCGGCGTCGATTGGCTCCGGCGGCCCCGGCATGGATCTCCGCCCTCTCATTCAAAATCCAAAAACTAAACTGGCTTCGGATTTTGTTTTTGTTTGTTGCGGAAATTCTGTTGTGAATTTGAAGGGTGTGTGTGCCTGTGTGGGGGTCTTTATTCTGACCGGAGTTAAGGCTTTTGCAGAGGGCCACACGTGTGGCATCTGAACTACACGCGGACAGAGGCAGAGTCAGAGTGTGTGGGTAACCACGGAGTTAACTGTGGTTTACTTGTGGGGACCATCGGATGGGTGGGGGGTTGATGAGTGGGATTGACGAGGATGTTTGGTCAAAGATGAGCCGCTGACTATGTGGGTCCCACCCTTCTTTGTATTTTTTTTTTTTTTTTTTTTTTGTGGAGGATAAGGGTCCACTGCCCACTTTTCGTGAAAAACAAATTTCTTTACGGATTGTGTGACCTTGACCAAGGAAGGGTGTTTGTTTATTGTGTGCGATGATTACGAATGATGCAAGACGTAAACTAACTTTGTGAAATTTATTTTGATTTTCTTAATTAAATTTCTAATCCTTACTCTTGAAGAGGGTGATTTAAGTTAAAACGAATATCTTTTTATTAGTACCTTCTAGTTTTTACTTTTATTTTTTAATATTCAGACAAAATATTTAGACGAATGAAGGGCAACTAATTTAGAATTGAACGACGTCATGGAAAGGGAAGCGGTGGAACCCATCGCTTGTACCAATAGTGATGGGAACTACCGATATATTCAGAAGACGGAATGCATCACATTACCTTATGTATTGTCTTATAATTTAAATTAAATTATATTAAGTTATTTATCTTTAAATTAACTTATTTTTTTTGATAAGGATATCTTTTGGCCAAAATCAAAATCAAAGACATTGTTCCATCTTCCACCTCGCAAAGAAGGCGGAATGCATCCCGATCAACAATTAATTTAAATGAGAGTGAGGCGGTCTCGAGGGAGAATGTTGGTTGATCGAGCGTTCAAGAGGAGGTTCAAGTCACGGGTCAGGAAGCGAAGACGAGCCAACCCGTCAACTCCCCGCATACCTCGTACGTTCCCGTCGAGGATTTTGGTACGCAAAATATTAAATTTATGTGTAATTTATGGTTAATTATTAGTTTTATCGATTAAGTAGTTTATATGTTAATTATTAGTTTTATTGATTAAGTAGTTTACATGATAGTATAATTTATATGTTAATTCATGTTATAAAATTAAATAATTCATTTATGTGTAATTTACATTAATTTATGTTTAATTCTTAGTGATTAAGTAGTTGTAGAAATTAATTATGAATTTTCTTAATTTGCATGGTTAATATATTTATGGATTAATTAATAGTTTTATCGATTAACTATGAGTTTAAATTATGTTCATGCATGTTAGTAATTTATATCTTAATTTATGTTATACAAATAAATAAATAATTTAAGTTTAATTTATACATTAAGGTATGTTTCATTATTAGTAATTAAGTAGTTGTTGAAATTAATTATAAATTTTCTTAATTTGCTTGCTTAATATATTTATAGATTAATTATTAGTTTTATCGATTAATTATGAGTTTATATTAGATTCATGCATGATATAAGATTTTAGAGAAATGTCATTAAAAATGCATGCAGATCTAGGGGATATTTCAGCAATCGAAAGATTGCTCAATAGAAGTGCTGGGTTTTTTCCGATCCTCTATGCAGACCCTACCCAACTCACTTATGGTAGTACGAGCTATGCTGATGTTGGTCCATCAACCGGTCATGCCCAATATGGGGGTTACCAACTTCCCCATAGTATCCACCCCAAGAGTCGTACACTTATGATAGTACGAGCTATGGTATGCCACCACAAGAGTCGTACGGTATGTCAAGAGTCGTACATGACGCTCACGTTATGCACAAACTCGGAGGGCTCACAAATGCCGACGCAAGCCCCTGCCATGCACATGCACTACTCGGCTCCGGAGGAGCCCGATATCACGACCCATGATGATCAGGTCCCGACTTATATGGACCCGAGATTCATGCCCCCGGTCCATCCAAATGGTGGATATGGTGGCGGCCCTAACAACATGTCCTTACTCACCCACTTTTATACACATAGGGCACGTCACATTTGGGATCACCAACAGGTAAGAACATCAATCCGCACATGTTAGGAGTTGACCTTGCGGAGGTGAACTGGAAGACTGCTTCTGGTTGCATCAACACAACCGCTTTGAAGATTAGGTTGAAGAACCTGATGGCACAAAGAGAGGACCTGCACATGATCATGTCTCTTTACTTGTTTATGTTGCTCGGGAATACGTTGTTTTTGAACAAGTCTGATGCCGCTGCCAATCATAGGCTCATGCATCTGCTCCTAGACCATTGGGTGACCTCTCATTAGGTATGGGTAACGGCTAGATTGGCCTACTTGTACAAGCAATCGGGTTGTGCAACCTTCAAGGATGCTGCGGGTATTAGTGGGTGGATGTTTGTCCTACATGTGTGTATACCTAACCTTATATGCACTTTTAGTTGTTTGTAAATATTCATACATATATCTAACATAACATGTTTATATATTTCATAGACCTAGATATGGATATGGGGGTATTTTTCGATGTATAGAGGTCAGTTGGGCAGATCGTTGGGTGGGGATCCGACTCATTACCATTCAGAGTGGGGCCGGAAAAATAACGTGCAACAATGTCTTGCTATATGTTGTCAGTTAGATGAGCTCAAGATGGATCAGGTTTGTTGGATGTCGTGGGGCTAAGGCCTTGACTTTTCCATCAACGAGCTTGTGATGTCTCGTTACCGTGGTGTACTCACCTACTTCGACACGAGGGAGCCATATATGCCAGACTCAAGCTACAAGCAGCTTGGTTACCACCATACCATCCCTGTGTTGGACATCATTTGGCCATACAAGGTGAAGAGAGAACTAAAATTGACCTGTTACTCTTATGAAGTCTTTTTCAACGATGAGTATGGCCGTTGGGACTCCCGCTTCCAATCCTTGGTGCCCGAGGGGGAGCCAACCATATTCCCTTACACTATGGATGAGGACTATGTACCATGGCTTCAAGAGCGTTCTCATCCATATCTATTGAGAGGTCGACGTGCTCATCAAGAGACAATTCCACATGAGGTCGAAATGGTCCAAGTACGGTCTTCATCCATATATGTTGTTTGGTACTATCTATAATTATTTATTACTATTTAATTAATCTTGTTGTTTTACGTAGCGCATGGCTTATTTCGAAGGGATTGTCCGAAGTTGGCGTCCATACATGACCGATATGGGAGGATCGGGTAGAGCCTTTTTCGACACTATGCAGGCAAGAGTTCTTGGACAGTTGCCTGAAGCTCAACCGAACTGGCGCTTTGTTCAACTGCCCCCATACCAGCCCCCCCTTACCAGCCTGGACGTCATAGTGATGCGGGATATTATAGATAGATCTCTTGTTGTTTTTTGGATGTTTTATGGTGTTTTTTTTTTCTATGATTGTTGTAAGGATGTAGTACTCGTTTATGTTTTTTAGGGAACAATATTTTCAAGATGTTTGTTTAATTTATGATCTGTTGTTCTTTTTCTACGATTAACATACCGTTAAATAATAATAATAATAATAATAATAATAATAATAATAATAATAATAATAATAATATTTGGAATTATGGGTTTTACAACATTAAACAAACAGTCTACAAATACACATACAATACAAGTTCAAATACCATTACAAATACTCTACCTATTCTAATGGAAACTAGGAGGCAAACCAGCTGCTTTGTGGTAACCGGCGTACCAGGCCATGCGGCCATCAAAGCGGATATCCACCTCCATCAACGCTATAATGATGATATTTGATCCAAATCTTCGCAAAGGTAGGCATGGGGGCATCATCTAAGAGCGTAACCTGCAATAAAAAAAAAATTGTAAATAATAAAATAGAAGTTTTAGCAAAACTAGAATTTATATAAATGCATGACGCTTACTGGGACATAGCGGTTCCCAAAATGAGCAAGCTCTCATCGGGAGACATGTGTGAGGACCACGCTCGGATAGTATGACAAGTGCACACTGAAATCTAGTAGCAAACGCCAATCCGACCATTGGCATCTCCATCTAGAAGTAGTCTATACTGACATGATCGATTAATTTATCAATATGCGTAATATAAGGCCACATAGGTGCATATGTCTCGTAGTGCATCCTCAACTCCAAAGGCATATCCTCTCGCATCCTCCTCCAATTATCCTGCCCCCACCCAATGTAACATCCCCGACCAAAATGCATACGTCACTGTATTCATATAAGAGTAATAGCATATGCATTGCATATTGACATGATATATAGTGAGTTTTTAAAAGTAATATTTATTTTCTAATTAAGTTAATTATATTTTATAAAAATTTTAACTTAAAATTAATTAATAATTATTTCAGGAAAAAGTTTATAGTAAAGGAGTTTTGAGGGTGAAAACCGCAATTTTGGAAATATTTTGCCGAGTCTCTTACGCTGAACTCACTACATGTATAAATACATGTATCTTATCTTGTTCTTACTAGTTAAGAAATGGAATTTAAAAAAATGGGAGTTCGAGAGTTTAAAAACGAGAGAAGAGGAGATTTTTAAGGATTTGATTTTTTTATGTGGATCTGGTTCAAGATCTTTTCTATCGGGTTTTAATGTGGAGGAACAAGCGTGGTTTGGTAAGTTTTAATTAGTTAATGGTTTATTTAAATTTTATTGATTTTTCCAGATCTAGATCTACAGTTGATTTTAATTTGAAAATCAATCGATTTATAGTTCTTAGAGGGTGTTTTCGATATTGAATTTATATTCGAAAAAAAGATTTCAGAGTAATTTTAGGCTATTGCCTTGTAATGATATTATGGAGACCCTTGATCAAGTTTTACAGAAAGGTTTGAACTAGAAAAAGTTCTTCTATATATATATATAGTTTATCGTTGTCAAGTTTTAAATGATTTGGAATTATGCACAAGAAGTTACAATGCATTCTGGCATTTCATTGCATTTGAGGTTAGAGTTTATAAGAGTAAATAACCTAATTTGCATTGGGTTATATATAGGAGCACAAGTCATAGATCGTGGTCAGAGTCAAGGGGGCAGAAATATAGTATTTTTCGTAACCAGGTGAGTATAGACTGGAGATTCAACCCTATGTGCTATATGTGCTATATGGATATATATGTTATATGTGCTATATGGATACGTGTACTATATGAGTTATTTGGATATATGTGTTATATGTGATAGCTCTGAAATTTCTAGAGTTGTTTGCACAGAATGTATGTTAGCAGATAGCATATGATATATGATTACAGGATGCACTTGATTGCATAGCATTTTGTAATGAGATTTAAAATACCCATGACTGTCTTGCCCTAAATTTGTATACAGGACCTTGATGTTCGTGTTTTTGGTATAGTTTTTAGGGTGTTTTCTTAGTTTGTTAGGTTTAGTTTTGATAAGTTTAGGGTTAGTTTTGTGTGTTTTTGGATGGTTTTGCATATTTTGTGAAAAGTATGGAAGCTACTCCGTTTTGTGTCTTTTTGTAGGTTTTAGCAAGGAAACGGTGTTTTTTGGAGCTAAATTTGGGATGCTATGGTGAAGGACGGAAGGATATGAGATGAAGAAGTCGAAGTTCAAGTTTTTAGAGTTGAGGTGATGAAGAATTCAAAAATCCAGACTCGTTAACGAGGCTATGCAGGGTCGTTAACGAGGCTTCGGGATAGGGTTTTTCGAGAAATTCTTAGTGATGACCTACCGATCCTGTACGGGAATTTATTCCGTGTCGGTAGAGTGTTTTAATGAATTTTAGGGTTATTATATTTTGTTTTAAGTCTTGTTATTCTTCTAGGTTTTTATTTCTATCTTTTTAAGAGTAGGTTTCTATATTTTAGGAAAGTTTTTATCTTATATCCTTATTTATTTAGATAGCTTTATTAGTATAAATACCCTTCTTTATAACCTAGAGAGGGGGTGGCAAGTAGAGAAGAAGGAAGAGCCGAGAGAGAGAGAGAGAAGGGTCAGAGAGAGATCGAGCCGAGGTGAACGAGAGTTAGCCGAGGTCGTTAATCACGAGTTTCAATTCGGTTTTGTGTTTTTCGGTTTCTTTTGAATTCTGTAAGACGATATTTTCCTATTAATTTGAAGTAGTTGTTTTGTTTTCAATGTTCTCCTTTATAGAAGTTGTTTATTTTATAATTATGAGTAGTGAGTAGTTTTCTTATCTAGGGTCGGGGTTGAAAACCGACATAGTTATACATGGATTGATGAGTAAGATGATGTGTTGAATGCCTTCTATCTATTTTGAAATTGCTTGTTGTGTTTATACCGAGATGAAAGTCAAGGTAATTTGAGTTTTAAACTTGACCGAGAGAGAAAGTTATAAACTTGAAGGTTGATATTGTTTGAATACAAAAGTTTCAAGCTTTGGATCCAAAACAAGTGATTGAGTGAATTAATTTATGAGAGTAGGTTAATTTACTTACTAGTCAATGAAAGTTGATGAATTTATCTATTTAAAGGCATGATCTTTATCTTCTTACGAGTTTATATGCATGACTATGTTGTGGTGACCCTTGTCCTAGATCTTTTTTCTTGATTGAATTTTTCTTGATCATATTCGTTGCTGAGTTCGTAGCCTCGGTACCGAATTTATTTTTAGGTCGTTAGTAGTCTACAGGTTCGTTAACGATCCTGACAAAGTCGTTAACGAGGCTGGCCGTGAGTATTTTGCTTGTTTTTGTTTGATTTTCTAATAAGTAGTCGATAGATAAACAAACTGTGCTTCTCGTGGAACGATCCTGACTCCCCTATACTCAACAGGGTCTTGACTTATAAATTTATTTGTTGTCCAGAGTAAAGGCCCGTCAACAAATTGGCGCCGTTGCCGGGGAGCAACGAGTTTGTTTGTTTATATGTGGTTCTGGGAATAGCCCGACCCCGTTTTTGTTTTTAATTTTTGTTTTCTTTGTCTGTTTTCTCAGCGTATGCCGGTAGGACGTCGAAGGCTTGAATTTGACAACACTGGTTATTATTCAGAACCTGAACGTTCCCTGCACCGTAGACGCCGAGAGAACCGAGCCATGGCCACACCTGAAGAGCTGGCTCGTCAGTTGGAAGTCTTCCAAAACCAGATGGAGGCATTGAAAACCGAGAAAGAAGACGCTGCTGCCGAGGCTGAGCGTCAACGAGTTAACAATGCTCGTCTACAGGATGGGTTGAATGCCTATCCGAGGAATGCCAAACAATACATGCATCCGGAACTGAGGGTGTCAGAATCCCCAATTGTGCTTCCGGAGATAGAGAAACCATTTGAGATTAAGTCTCAATTTATATCCTTGATTAAGCGGGCTCAGTTTGAGGGGAAACCTACTGAGTGCCCTATGGAACATATTAGAAATTTTCTTGACTTATGTGACACCATAGCTGCTGAAGGTGTCTCACTTGAATATGTTCTGTTAAAAGCTTTCAGGTGGTCTCTTACTGGAAAGGCCCTGAGCTGGTTGGAGAGCTTACCTCCCAAGTCTATCAGGACTTGGAAGAACTTGTATGATCAATTTCTTACAAAATTCTTCCCTCCTGCCAAGACAATGGAGCTGAGGAAGCGCATCACCTCCTATCACCAGCTGCCTAATGAGACTTTTGTTGAAACATGGGAAATATTTAAAGAAATGCTTAGACAGTGCCCCACCCATGGGCAACCTTTATATGTTATTCAAGAAATCTTTTTCCAGGGTATCAACGCCGAGACCAAGAACTGCATCAACAGGCATACAACATGTGGTTTTATAGAGATGGACCCTACGACTGCATGGGAATTGCTGGATAAGCTGTCCAATTATGATGCCATGTATGGAACCCAACAAACTCCCCAGCCTCAGAAGCGTCTCTACGTACCTAACCGAGAAGAAGTTGACCCAGATGTTAAAAATCAATTTCTACAAGACGAGGTGAACCGTCTAAAGAAGCAGGTAAGTTTTCTGAAATCCTCTCAATCTTGTCAAGAGTGTGGTTCTTCTGCCCATAGTACTTCTGCTTGCACTAACATAGAGCAGGTAAGAGCCGCTGAGACAATTGCTGAAATGAATTACATGAGAGGCCCATACATGAACCAACCTAGTTATTTTGACAGGTAAAACAACTATCAAACATGGGGCAATCAAAATCCAAATCCAAGCTATGCAGCGCCCCCACCGGATAGAAGACCTGCGCCTTATCCACCTCCAGGCCATCAGGAGCCACCATCATGGGTACAAGGGTTACAAGAAAGCATTAATGGAGTCCACAATAAAGTTAATGAAGTACAATCCAACCTTAAACACCAAAATAAAAGATGGGGAGAGTTCGATGCATGGAAGAAGAATGTTGATTCCCAACTAGGGAACCTTGCTGCACAGATTCCAAGACCACAAGGGCAACTCCCGGGCCGTCCCGAGGAAAACCCTAGGGGACAAATAGCAGAGGTACACCTTAGGAGCGGAAAGACACTACCGGAGCGTGTCCAAGCTAAGGACAAGACTGAAGAGGATGCCACGGTTCAGCTCGATAACGAGCCAGCGAGGGCAAGTACCGAATTGGGACAACATGGTGACGAGGCTCCCAGGGTCGTCAACGACCCTAGTCCAGGTAAGTTTTCTAATCCGAGCCCTCCTCTCAAACCCAGGGTAGTTAACGACCCCAACAAGGTCGGTAACGATCCTCCGAGAATACCTAGCGACCCTAGTGTCGAACCGGTAACTTCACCTCTCGAGCCTAACTTGGTTTCGAGAATGGTGAAATCTCTTCCATTTCCCACTAAGAAATCTATGGACTCTACTGAGAGTATGTTGAAGCGTTTCGTAAAGATTTTTCAGGGCATTAATATTTCCATCCCATTAGCTGAGGCCCTAAGCGAAATGCCGGCTTACACGAAATTTTTGAAGGATATTCTTAGCAGGAAAAGATCCATCACAGAGTTGCAGGATGAAGTCCGATCTATTGCTCTACCGCAAAAGTTAGGAGATCCAGGAAGATTTGCCATAACATTTGGCATTGGCGACCACAAATTCAAAGCTTTATGTGATCTGGGAGCCAGTGCTAGTTTACTTCCTCTCTCAATCTGGTCTAAAGCCAACATGGGGCCACTAGAGCTAATCAACATGCGGTTATACATGGCAGATGGCTCTTGCATCAAACCTACAGGGGTTATAGAAGACTTTCCGGTTCAAGTGGGCAAATTCTTCGTTCCAAACGATTTCATTGTCATGATAATGCCCGAAGATCCGGTAGTGCCTATTATCTTGGGGAGACCGTTCCTTGCCACAGCTGGAGCCATAATTGATGTTAGGAGGGGAATCCTAACTTTCGAAATTGGGGATGAGGTGATCCGGTTCAAACAGTCAATAAAAGAGACCGATAGAGCCGAAGTCAAGATGCTCTACACCCACAATGAGATCATCGAATGTGGAGACCCCGTTGGAAGATTGGTGTCAAATGATGAATTTTCAGATCAAAGATGGGCAGAAATAGCCCTTGCAGTTTCGGTAAAAAGCTCCTCAACCCCAGTACTGATTCTCCTGGAAGAAGAAGCAGGCTCGTTAACGACCCCATCAACATCGTTAACGACCCTGGCCGAAGAAAATGAAACTTCAGCATTTGAATACCTCGAAGAGGTGTTGAAGACGGAGCCAGAAGAACCGATTCTAATTCCAGTTGAACCTTCTCCAACACTTAAACCTCTTCCGGACTCCCTCAGGTATGAATTCCTTGGTCCTAATTCTACCTTTCCTGTCATCATTAATGCTAAATTAAAAGACGAGGAAGTAGAAAAACTGCTGAATGTGCTTAGGATGCATAGAAAAGCCATAGGCTACTCCCTAGATGATATAACTGGCATATCCCCTTCTCTTTGCATGCATAGGATATAAATGGAGGATAATCATAAACCCACTATAGAGCATCAACGTAGGTTAAATCCTAACATGAAGGATGTAGTCAAAAAGGAAATCATTAAATTACTTGATGTTGGGATCATATTTCCTATATCGGACAACCAATGGGTGAGTCCGGTCCATGTAGTCCCAAAGGGGGGGGGAATGAATGTTATAGAAAATGAAAAGGGAGAGCTTATTCCGACTAGGACCACTACCAGTTGGAGGATGTGCATTGATTATAGGAAGTTTAATAGTGCTATTAGAAAAGATCATTTTCCGCTTCCTTTCATTGATCAGGTTTTAGAACGCTTAGCCCAACATGATTAATTTTGTTATCTAGATGGCTATAGCGGCTTTTGGCAGATTCCCATTCATCCTGATGATCAGGAGAAGACTACCTTTACATGTCCCTATGGAACCTTTGTTTATAAAAGAATGCCATTTGGGCTTTGCAATGCCCCCACAACTCTTATTCTCTCTATTGCTCTTATTGAGTCAATTTCGCCGAATCTTTCAATAAATTTGTCTTTTTTGCAGAACCTTTCAATAAATTTGTCTTTTTCCACCTTTCAAAGGTGTATGATGGCCATTTTTTTGGATATGATAGAGGAGATTGTAGAGGTTTTCATGGATGATTTTTCTGTTTATGGTTCTTCATTTGATGCTTGTCTTGCTAACCTTGCACGTGTGCTTACAAGATGTGAAGAAACCAATCTTGTGTTAAACTGGGAAAAATGCCATTTCATGGTTCAAGAGGGGATAGTGCTAGGACATCTTGTCTCTAAGAGAGTGATAGAAGTAGATAAAGCAAAAATTGAGCTTATTGAAAAACTACCTCCTCCCTCTTCTGTAAAAGACATTAGGAGTTTCCTAGGGCATGCTGGTTTTTACAGACGCTTTATTCAGGATTTTTCTAAGATAGCTAAACCTTTGACTAACCTATTGATGAAAGATGTAGTGTTTGAGCTTTCCCCAAAATGTCTTGAAGCATTTTAATGGTTGAGAGCAGCCCTCGTGTCCGCCCCTATTATGCAGTCCTTGGATTGGACATTACCCTTTGAGATAATGTGCGACGCCAGTGACTATGCAGTCGGCGCAGTCTTGGGTCAGCGGAAGGATAAGAAACTCCACGCCATCTACTACGCCATTAAGACGCTGGATGAGGCGCAGAGTAAGTATACCACAACGGAAAAGGAGTTCCTTGCTGTGGTATTTTCTTTTGAAAAATTCCGGTCCTACCTTGTTGGATCCAAAGTGATTGTTTACACTGACCATGAGGCTGTTAGATACCTAATGGCCAAAAAGGATGCCAAGCCTAGATTGCTTTGTTGGATGCTCTTACTGCAGGAATTTGACCATGAAATAAGAGACAAGAAGGGAGCAGAGAACCTAGTGGCGGATCACTTATCCAGATTGCCAGTTGAGCATATCACTGAATTCAACAATGAAGTGCCGATAAATGATTCCAGACCAGACGAACACCTCATGCTGAATAAGGTCGAACTCAACAAGACCCTCGTCACTGACCCCTTTAGGGTCGTTAATGAGGCACCGAGGCTGGAATGCATAGATCACGAGAGCAATGACCCTAGGTGCATCGACATATCAGTCAGACAGGTCGTTACCATGCCACGGGGGGGGGGGGGGGGGGGGGGGGGGGGGGTCGTCACCGAAGATAACACTACATCTCCAGGGTCGTTAACGACCCACTCAGGTCCGGTGACGACCGGGTCAGGTAAGATTTATAAACCAAAACTCATTCAATTCAATCCAATTCCTTCCTCTCTTACCACTTCTATTTCTTCTACATCAATTCATGCTGTTAGTGGGTCAAAAGCCCCTTGGTTCGCGGATTTTGCTAACTATCTTGTAGGAGGTGTGATTCCCGCGGGACTAACCCCACAAAAGAAAAGAAGTTCCTCCACGATGTAAAACAGTACTATTGGGATGATCGTTACTTGTTTAAACAAGGAAGTGACCACCGCTTTAGACGCTGTATCCCAGAAGAGGAGATAGAGAACGTGATCCGTCAATGTCACACACTATCTACCGGAGGCCATGCAAAAGGGTTCAAAACCACGACGAAGATTCTTCAAAAAGGTCTCTATTGGCCAACCATGTTCAAGGATGTACAAGCTTATGTGACAGCATGTGATGGATGCCAACGCTCAGGCAACATCACTTGGAGACATGAGAATCCACTAACCGGGATACTAGAGGTCGAGTTATTCGATGTATGGGGGATAGACTTCATGTGACCTTTTCCCGCATCAGGCCCCTACAAATATATCCTAGTGGCAGTCGATTATGTCTCTAAGAGTGCTCTCAATGGTTGCCCAAAATCTTGGGCATCAAAGAGAGAGGCAATAAAAAAATAATATATGGAAGAAAGAGAGTGATGACCAAGTGAAAATTGGGGATAGTGATGACCAAAGTTAGTTTTGGGCAATGCCTTCACATGATGACAAGTGGCATTTGGACCAAAATTTTTTGTGAATGTGAATTTAGGTATTAAAAAAATTCAAAAAATATTAATATTTTATTTGATGACCAAATAGGTTTGGGCAACCATTGAATATGCTCTAAGTGGGTGGAGGCAGTTGCTACAAGGACCAACGACGCTAAAATTGTGGCCAAATTTATTAAGACTAACATCTTTTCCAGGTTCGGCGTTCCAAGAGTCCTCATTAGTGATGGTGGTTCTCATTTCATTGAGCTGAGTTTTGAAGCACTTTTGGCTAAGTATGGGGTATCACATCGGGTGGCAACACCGTATCATCCCCAAACCAGTGGCCAAGTTGAAGTTTCAAATAGGCAAATAAAGAGCATATTGGAGAAGACAGTGTCCCGTTCTATGAAGGATTGATCTTCCAAGTTGGATGACGCTCTATGGGCATACATGACAGCATACAAGACGCCTCTGTGCACCACTCCTTATAATCTAGTGTATGGCAAAGCATGTCATTTACCGGTCGAGATGGAGCATAAAGCATTGTGGGCTCTTAAGGAGCTCAACATGAACCTCGACGCGACAAGAGCAAAAAGATTCATGGACTTGCAAGCACTAGAAGAATTGAGGCTTAAGGCGTACGAAAATGTTGAATTCTACAAAGAGCGCACCAAGCGGTGGCATGATCAGAAATTAGTGCCCAAAACCTATGAGTTGGCGATAAGGTACTTCTTTTCAACTCTAGACTCCGTTTATTTCCAGGGAAGCTTAGGACACGATGGAGTGGGCCATTTTTGGTTCTTCACATCTATCCCCACGGTGCGGTAGAGTTGATCGATAACCAAGGCGCAATCTTCAAAGTTAACGGCCACCGACTAAAAACGTTTCATGAGCAACCCGACCCAGATGAATAGATTAGAGTCACTATGGCTCTTACAACGTCGGATTAGCCAAGGTAAGTACGTCGTGCTAACGACGTTAAAAATAGCGCTTACGGGAGGCAACCCGCTTTTAGTATAGACTAGATTTTTCCTTTCTTTTTAGATCTTTTTCCTAGCTTTCTTTTGAGTTTTTAGTATTTTTTTAGGATAGAGAATAGGATAGTTTCCTTTTAGCTAACAAGATGCAGGAGATGGGCTCGTAATCCATTCAAAGAGGGTATGGTGGCTCGTTAACGACCCACCCAGGGTCGTTAACGACCCGGTCTGGCGACCCGACTCGGCAAACGGGCAGGTAAGTTTTTTTCTTTTAAACCTAATATATCTTCTATCTTCTACCCCCCCTTGCCGCCTCTACCTACCCCTCCTCCTATTTCTACCCTCTCCTATATAACCCTTCTAAACCTCCCAAAATCCTACTCTCAAACCCTCAAATCCCAAGCATTAAACTCTCAAAATCCCTACCAAAATCCTTCATCACCAATTGGAATTCACCACTCCACCGACCTCGTTACCCAACCAAGTTACCGACGCCCGCCACCCTTGTTTTCGTTACCGACGAGATCCGGGCTCGTTAACCACCCAATTTTTTTCCTTTTGTTCTTCAAGTTCTCAATCTACCGGTATGATTTCTCAACCCTAACTCTTTATTGAATGATTCATGATTTTTAGGGTAGAAATTTCGTATCTAGATTGCGTTTATAGAGGTGGTCGAATTGCATGTCTTGTTCTTGCCCATGAATTTGATTTGTGCTTAGTTGTTCTCGATCGAGGAAGAGTTGTTCGTGCCTAGTTCCCCATTGCAATTTGATTGGAAAAGCATGAATTTTCTTGTTCTAGATATTGAGTTCGATCTTCACCGTATTAATTTTGGGCAATTCTAGCATGTTCGGGATGGGTAATTGAGTAAGTATGGGGTGCATATACTTGATTGTGTGTCTAGTGTAGGATTATGGAGGATACATGCTTGATTCATGGCTTAATTTTAGAGTTAATTTCACTCGGAGATTTGCGACTAGTTCATGTTCAGGCTCGTTAACGACCCACCCAGGCTCATTAACGACCCTGCGTATCTTCAAAGTTGACAAAACCAGTCTAGACCCGTTAACGACCCAATTGGGTAGTTAATGACGAATTCCGAGGGCTATTCCGAGACCAAGTATGGGGTCTCTTATCTAATCTACTTGAGTGGATCTTATCTTGGAAAAGTCGTAATTTTTTGTAGGTCCACATGGCAAGTTCAAGCCAAGCCGCTACCGAGCCCAAAAGAAGAAGAGGGATTAGAGGTCCCCATCTCCACCTCGCATGGATAACGTGATCCTGCGCACGCAAGGGCAAGCGAACCGATACAACGCCATCCTAGACAAGGACCACACCACTAGGTGGTTCTCGAGGTCTAGTGCTAAAGCCAAGAGGATCTATGATGATGTTAAGGAGGCCTTTGCTATTCTCGGTACGCCTCATTTGCTGAAGAAGGAGAATTTACCACACTTTCCGGCTCTCACATCCGAGTTCCTAGCCACTCTTGAGACAATCTTCCCGACGAAGACTTTGCCGTGTCGCATTCGATTTAGGCTCGGTAATGTGAACCGAGAGTACACTTTGGCGGAGTTCATTGCTATTCTGGAGCTCCCAAATCCATCTCGAGAGTACAACCTCAAAGATTATAAGGTGACAAGGACTTGGAGCTACATCACCAGGGAGGTAAAGCCCTCCGCTGCGGCATTATCCGGGGCAAGCATCATCAACCCCATATTCAGGATCATTCTCCGAGTCCTAGCCGCTACATTCTGGCCCAAGAGAGAGTTGAACAGGCTGACTAGGATAGATGTTGCTTGCCTCCGCACTATGCTTTTTGAGGAGCCTGCCCCATTGAACTTGGGGTACGAATGGCTTTATTATGTGGAGAAGTCAACCAAGTCTAAAGAAGTATGGTGCGGGAATCTGGTTAGTCTCCTGGCGACCAATCTTGGAATCGATCTCACTCGTTACACGCCCTATCATGCCCAATTGCTCAACCGGAACTATTGGTTTAGCTCCGGTATTTTCACACAAGTTCGGGATGGGTATGTTACTAAAGTTCAAGGCCGAGATGTTGTAGTCACCCGTGACAAGTTGGAGCTACTTTACCTACCAAATTGGTATGAGGCATGGACGGGGCATGCATTCCCGTTAGAGACCAAGCCGGAAGATGAGCTATCACTTAGGCCGTGTGAGACGAGATTTGAGCGAGAAGGAGAAGAGATGAATGAAGATGAAGATGAGACTAAAGAGGCAGCTACTGAGGGAGGCACAGAGGAGCTCAACCTCGAGGATGAAGACCTCGATACTGGAATTCTGGGCTAAAATATCTTCGTTAACGAGCCATTCAGGGTCGTTAACGACCACTTCGAGGCCTCTACCGATGCTCCTACCGAGGCACACATCTTCGGTAACGACCCGCCGAGAGCATCTACCGACGCCTCCCAGGCTCCTATCGACCCTCACTCTTATGGTCTCATGCCATACAATCCGGTGCTTTACCAAGACCATTTCCAGCCTCACAATCACTATCAACCACCTCCTCAGCCCGAGTACACTAGATCGAGTATTCTGCCTCCATGGGCCGAAGATCTTTCTGCTCAGATGCAACAACTTCACCTTCAGCAGAACCATATTCATCGGAGGATGGATAGATGGGAGAGTGTCTATTCTGCTCGCATGACATTTGAGGATACGAGGCATCAACAGAGAGAGGCGGAGGATGTAGAGCGCTGGAGGACGATGTATGACTTCATGGGCAACTTCGAGCATTACTTTCCTCCACCAAACCGTTGATTCCGCTTGAAGAAGTATTTTCTTGTTTTCTACTTCATGACTTTGTAAGTTTTTTTTTGTTTTCTCTTTTCTTGTTTTCTTTGGTTTTCTTTTCTATTTCTTTCCTTCTTCTTATTTTTCTTATAGTGGGGACACTGTAATTTTAAGTATGGGGTGAGAGAAAGTAGAAAACTTGTTGTTTTGTGTCTTATTTGTCTTATGTGTTCTATGTGTTTTAAGTAGTTTTTGTTCCATAAAAAAACCCGAAAAATTTGAAAAAAGAAATTCCAAAGAGAGTTTTAGCATTAATAAATATCCCTTTCTTATGTTCTATGATAGTAGTTGCTAACATAATCATATAATTCCTTGCAAACATGTCTTTGAGAATATAGCCGGATTCTTAATTTGAATTTGTTTTTATAGAGGAATAGCATTTGATGAAATTGAGCATATATACCTTTTAGCATAAGTGATGCAATCCAACAAAATTTGTCTTGTGAGTTATTTTTGGCCTTATAGGGAGATCATAAAGAATCCTCTTCTTTTTTGTGTGATTTACTCTCTATATGCATATTATCTCTTGGAATTGTGATGGTTATCTATTTCTTGAGACCTATATAAGATTTATAGTTCATTACTTGTGAAAATCAAATGACAAAGAACTTATTTTTATAAGCCCTATTAATCCCTATCCACCCTTACATGATCCTTCTTTTTGAAGCCAACTTGAGCCTGAAGCCTTTTATTTTTAGCTCCACAAAAATTGTTCCCTAGCCAAGATAAGCTTGACCCTATTCGGGGATTAGGACTTAGTTTGGAGAGGTTTGTTTTCTTGAGTTTAAAAAAACAGAGTGAAATGTTATGATTTGGTTTGAATTAAAGGATTGTTGGGAAGGGTAGATTGGAAGTCTCTTGCTTAAATTGTGTAAAAAGAAAGATCTCTTGGTACAAAAGATGCACGAGTTAAGATTGTTTGTTGAAAGAAAGAAAGAGGAGGAGTGCACGATGAAGTTCGGTAACGACCATGTTGGCTCGTTAACGAGGCAACAAAGAAAAAATATGAGCCGAAGGAGAGTATGAAATAAATAGAAAGAAGTAAGAAGTGCATGTGTGTTTAGTAGATAAACCAGAGATTCTTTTGAGTTGTTTTTATGAGACTTTCTAGGATATGTTGGGTGAGTAAAGAGTGTGCATAATAAAGAAGAGAGAGTTTGGTTATCTTTTGAGTTTTTTGTTTATGTGTGAGTTTTTAGGAGTCTTAGATTCCTGGATATTATTAGTACTACATGACCAAATATTTCCACGCCTTATTGTCTTTACCAAGCCCCATTACAACCCGGCCGAATGGAAGCTTCCATGAAGTTTTTCATTGAGCCCCCTAAGTTCTCTTGATGATTTTTTGCTTGTTTTGACAAATCTTAGGTGGAGAGTTTGGTGATATAAGTTCCAATTTCTATGAGTTTTTGTATATAAGATGAGTTGAGAGTTGAATTTATAAGCCCAAACACTTGAGAGTTGAGTGAAACACATATATCCCTTATGAGGTTGGATTGTATTTGTTTATGTCTATTTGGTGCATATATGTGTGATGACGTTAATAGTCATTTGCTATTTTCTTCTATATGTTTTGATGTTGCTTTTTAGATGATGGCTATAGTTTGATAAGTATGGTTGTTTGGTTTTGATTATTGTTTAGTGACTGCTTGAGGACAAGCAAGTCTAAGTATGGGTATTTTGATGTTCGTGTTTTTGGTATAGTTATTAGGGTATTTTCTTAGTTTGTTAGGTTTAGTTTTGATAAGTTTAGGGTTACTTTTGTGTGTTTTTGGATGGTTTTGCATATTTTGTGAAAAGTATGGAAGCTACTCCGTTTTGTGTCTTTTTGTAGGTTTTAGCAAGGAAACGGTGCTTTTTAGAGATAAATTTGGGATGCTATGGTGAAGGACGAAAGGATACGAGATGAAGAAGTCGAAGTTCAAGTTTTTAGAGTTGAAGTGATGAAGAAGTCAAAAATCCAGGCTCGTTAACGAGGCTATGCAGGGTCGTTAACGAGGCTTCGGGATAGGGTTTTTCGAGAAATTCTTAGTGATGACCTACCGATCCTGTGCGGGAATTTATTCCGTGTCGGTAGAGTGTTTTTAATGAGTTTTAGGGTTATTATATTTTGTTTTAAGTCTTGTTATTCTTCTAGGTTTTTATTTCTATCTTTTTAAGAGTAGGTTTCTATCTTTTAGGAAAGTTTTTATCTTATATCCTTATTTATTTAGATAGCTTTATTAGCATAAATACCCTTCTTTATAACCTAGAGAGGGGGTGGCAAGTAGAGAAGAAAAAAGAGCCGAGAGAGAGAGAGAGAAGGGTCGGAGAGAGATCGAGCCGAGGTGAATGAGAGTTAGCCGAGGTCGTTAATCACGAGTTTCGATTCGGTTTTGTATTTTTCAGTTTCTTCTGAATTCTGTAAGACGATATTTTCCTATTAATTTGAAGTAGTTGTTTTGTTTTCAATGTTCTCCTTTATAGAAGTTGTTTATTTTATAATTATGAGTAGTGAGTAGTTTTGAAACCCGACATAGTTATACATGGATTGATGAGTAAGATGATGTGTTGAATGCCTTCTATCTATTTTGAGATTGCTTGTTGTGTTTATACCGAGATGAATGTCAAGGTAATTTGAGTTTTAAACTTGATCGAGAGAGAAAATTATTAATTAACTTTTAGTTAAATTTTTTATAAAATATAATAAACTTAATTAGAAAATAAATATTACTTTTAAAAACTCATTATATATCATGTCAATATGCTATGCATATGCTATTACTCTTATATGAGTGCGAAATGACGTATGCATTTTGGTTGAGGATGTTACATTTCTCCCCCTCTATAAGAATTTTGAGGAATCTCTTCATATGACTTTCTCATCTTATCCTCTGTTTCACAAGATGTTTCCTCTATATCATGTAACTGTTTGATTTGTAATCTGCTATCATGATTGGTTCCTCTATGTAGCTTAGATTTTCTGCAAACTGTACTTCTGAATCTTTTAACACATGTGACAGATTAGATTGATATTGTAGCAACATACTGACATGTAAAATGTTATGAATATGAGCCAAACATCAATGTGTCATCCTGAATGTCAAATGGCGTATCTTTTCCTTGTCGAACATGTTCAATAATTTCTATCAACTTCTTATCTCTTACTTGTGCATCTGTAATTTTCTAGTTCAACACTAACATAATCTCAAAAGTAGCAATCAGTACTTCATTTGTTTCAAAATATAGTCTAGCATTTAGATCTCGCAAAGTAATCAAATCTGATAATGAAGTCATATGCATATTTTCAATCATACCACTAGACTTTTGACTTAAAGCATCTGTTAAAACATTGGCCTTTCCTCGATGATACTCAATTGTACAATCATAATCTTTCAGTAGTTCTATCTAGCGCCGTTGTCGCATATTCAACTGCTTTAGGCTCATCAAATATTTCAAACTCTTATGATCTGTAAAGATTCGAAATGTTTCTCTATATAGATAATGTCGCTAAATCTTTAGGGGAAATACTACTGCTGTCAGCTCTAAATCATGTACAAGATAAGAAACTTCATGTGATCGATACTGTCATGATGCATAGGCAGTTACTTTTCCATCCAGCCTTAAGACACAATCAAGACTCTGATATAAACCATCAGTGTAAATACCAGATACTTTTAGTACCTATAAGAATTCTCAGTATTGCTGTTGTAGTTTGTCGGTGCTTTAACACATTAAAGCTCTGTTGGCACGCAAAATACCAATGGAATGACGCATTATTTCTTAACAATTTAGTGAGTGGTGTAGCGACAATAGAGAATCCTTCAACAATCATTTGTAGTATCCAAACATACCAAGAAAACTATGAACTTCTATAACTGTAGTTGACTGCTTCAACGTTCTTTGAATCAACCTCTATACCTTTTTCAGATAGTATATGTCCTCAAAAAATATCACAGGATCCAACCAGAATTCACACTTGCTCAATTTAGCATACAATTGTTTTTTTTTCCCAAGACTTGTAGCACAGTATGCAAATGATCAGCATGCTCCTCTGTACTTTGCGAATATATCAATATATCGTCAAGAAAGATGATCACAAATCTGTCTAGAAAAGATTGAAACATCTTGTTCATCAAAGCCATATATTCTGCTGGTGCATTAGTCAAACCATATAGAATTACCAGAAACACATAATGCTCATATCGACTCCTGAGTGTTGTCTTGGTAATGTCATCTTTAGCTATCTTCAACTGATGGTATCATGATCAAAGGTCTATCTTTGAAAATACCTTTGAACCTTGAAGTTGATCAAATAAATCATCTATTCTTGGCAATGGATACTTGTTCTTCACTGTCACCTGATTCAACTTTCTGTAATCTATGCACAGTCATAAGATACACTAGCCCTAATGAATACTTTGTCCAACAAATCCTGTAAATATTTGTTCACTTCCTGTAACTCTAGAAGAGCCATCCAATATGGAAGAATAGAAATCGGTGCAGTACCTGACGTTAATTTCATAGTAAACTCTATCTCTCTATCAAGTAGTAATCTTGGAATGTCCTTTGGAAGCACATCGGGAAAATCTTTAACAATTGGAATATTTTCAACCTCATCACATTCACTTATACGGTCTATAACATGTGCCATATATGCCTCACATCCCTCTCTGATCATGCAAAAAGCCGTTGTTGCAGATATTATGCAAGTGGGTACCATTTGTCTATTACCATAGAGAATCACTCCAGATTTTTCAAACGATTCTATCACTACCTCTTTGGTATAACAATCCACTTTAGCATGGTGTCTTAACAACCAATCATATCTAATATAACATCAAACTCATGCAGGAATAACAAGATCAGATCAACATGTAACTCTACTGTATCCACTCATATTATACAATAGCGATATATTGTATGTATCCTTACCATTTTCTCTGCACTTCCTCTTTTGATGGTTCATGTGTATGAAATGTATGCTCATATGGTGCTGTATGAAATGCTTCTATAGACTGACTGGCACGGCTGAACCTTGTCTCCTTTGTGCATCATGTTCATGAATGCAATTCTAATGTCAATGACATATGCTAATGCTTATGAATGCATGCCCTTAAAAAATCATATCCCTGCTCTGATACCAAAAACTAGGTGTGACACCCTTATACCCTATGACACATACTTTGTAATAACTTAATTCACATATAAACATATAATTCACATATAAGCAACTATCCACATAAGCACAAAGCAAAAAGTAACAACCATAAAGGGTTGCACACGCACACACACACAGGTAGTTACTTCTTATGCTAATACATCTATTACTCTAACTTCTATTACAACTCATATGTCTAAGATGCAAAATGAGGAGGAGAAGGTTGCAT
This sequence comes from Fallopia convolvulus, assembly GCA_964016875.1. Classification (NCBI taxonomy): domain Eukaryota; kingdom Viridiplantae; phylum Streptophyta; class Magnoliopsida; order Caryophyllales; family Polygonaceae; genus Fallopia; species Fallopia convolvulus. The sequence goes on along the minus strand of OZ024734.1, from coordinate 22,507,574 downwards.
TGAGCTTCAGCCGGCCGACCTGTATGAATGTAACCTCTAAAAGAGACACACGCTAGTAAGTTCTAGCTGAGCCTGAAAAATTGTTTTGGGATTTACGTGAGTCGCATACTCAGTGAATATAAACCATCATCAATTATTTCACACAGAGTCAAGACATTTAGTCCATGTACATAAACACACATATTATGTATATGTTATATAAAAATTTACTATGCAAATGCAAGTGCTGATGTATCCGATTTATTATTATGTGAACTGTACAAGCCTGAATCTGCCTCGAGTTTACTGTATATGGACTCTTATGGTCCCTTTAAGAAAGAAATCCGAAGATCTCCTCATTGACCCGTAGGTCCTGCATGATCCCAAGATCCTGTATGATCCGAAGATCCTATATGACCCATAGGTCTCGTATGATCCGTAGATCTTGTATGACCCGTAGGTCCTGTATACAAATTCAGGGCAAGACAGTCACAAGTCCTTTTAAATCTCATTGCAAAATGATATGCAATCAAGTTCATCATGTAATCATATATCATATGCTATCTGCTAATATACTTTCTGTGCAAACAACTCTAGAAATTTTAGAGCTATCACATATAACACATATATCCAAATAACTCATATAGTACATGTATCCATATAGCACATATAGCATATATATCCATATAGCACATAGGGTTGAATCTCCGGTCTATACTCACCTATTTAAAACAGATACTATATTTCTCTCCCTTGACTCTGACCACGGTCTATGACTTGTGCTCCTATATATAACCCAATGCAAATTAGGCTATTTACTCTTATAAACTCTAACCCCAAATGCAGTGAAATGCCAGAATGCATTGTAACTTCTTGTGCATAATTCCAAATCATTTAAAACTTGGCAACGATAAACTATATATATAGAAGAATATTTTTCTAGTTCAAACCTTTCTGTAAAACTTGATCAAGGGTCTCGATAATATCATTACAAGGCAATAGCCTAAAATTACTCTGAAATCTTTTTCCGAATATAAATTCAAAATCGAAAACACCCTCTGAGAACTATAAATCGATTGATTTTCAAACTAAAATCAACTGTAGATCTAGATCTCGAAAAATCAATGAAATCCAAATAAACCATTAAATAATTAAAACTTACCAACCCAAGTTTGTTCCTCTAGATTAAAACCCGATAGAAAAGATCTTGAACCAGATCCACATAAAAAAAAACAAATCCTTAAAAATCTCCTCTTCTCTCTTTTTTAAACTCTCGAACTCCCATTTTTTTTAAATTCCATTTCTTAACAAATAAGAACAAGATAAGATACATGTATTTATACATGTAGTGAGTTCGTCGTAAGGGAGTCGGCAATATATTTCCAAAATTGTGGTTTTCACCCTCAAAACTCCTTTACTATAAACTTTACCCTGAAATAATTATTAATTAACTTTTAGTTAAAAACTTTTTAAATATAAAAACTTAATTCGAAAATAAATATTACTTTTAAAGAGTTTGGTTCAAATGAAACAAACTCTTATCCTAAAACGAACTCTTATCCTAAAACGAATGCACTTTTCATAGTTAGTAATTCACTTTTCATATAAAAGTGCATTGAAAAATACAGAAAGTGCATTACGAAAAAGTGCACTAAAATTTTTTGAAAAGTGCACTAAAAAGTACGAAAAGTACAAATGCGAAAAAGTGCACTCTGAAGTATGAAAAGTGCACTACTAACTACAAAAAGTGCATTCGTTTTAGGATAAGAGTTCGTTTTAGGATAAGAGTTTGTTTCATTTGAACCAAACTCTACTTTTAAAAACTCACTATATATCATGCTAATATGCTATGCATATGCTAGTAATATGCTGTGAAGGCAAATGACGTATGCACTTTGGTCGGGGATGTTACACCCAACAAGATAAGCGAGCGCCCTGTACTCGCAATTACTGTCTCCTAGGACATCAGTACTGCTGACGAGGAATTGCCTCATGAAGGTGGGTACATGGACACCGAGATCAACTTTAATGTGCACTTCTTCTTCAAGCGTCGGACGATATACATCCACCTCCTCCTCTTCCTCTAGAACATGGCTAAGTGCGACCCCAGGCATACAACGAGTGCCTCTTCCGTGCTGTAGAAGATGCTCCAGCCTAGTCAAGTTTCTTAGTTGGACCTTTGAGTTCTTCCTTGGCCTAACCTTCTTCTTCCTTTGGAGAGATGGCTTTGACAAATCCCTCTCGTTAAGATGATTGAGGTTCATGTATATTCGACCAACCTGATGCTTGATAGTACGATCAATCTAGCCTTCATAGAAGTCTTGTATCATCCTCGTCCAAATCTCGTCATTTGGATCAAGCGTAGCGGGGGCCACTTTATCTACTCCCCTTTGGCCTTCCCACACCAATTGCTTTTAGAAATAATGAATCATTGAAAGATGAATAGGCATACATTCCTTGATACAAGCAAGGACTTGGTGAGGGCATGGTAGTCTACAGGCCGACTTCCACCACGCATCATCACATATTAGACGGAATCCACTACTAGGGTCGTTTATAGCGCAGATATGGGAAAACAACTCTCCAATACAACTGTTTCAGAGGCGAGACAAGACAGTTCTGAGCAGCTCGGCCATATGTTTGATGAACAACGGGGTGCTTGTACGGTCTCGTTCCATCTCTCCCCTAATGGTGTGCACCTGAATGTTCACCATGGAGTGCATCTTTCTCAAAATAGTGCTGAACCCCCAACGGAAATAATCCTTCAACAAAGAGTGTTGGGACTCGACCCGAAAAAAAGAACCGGTTTTATATTCAGTGCTAATAGTTATTAACCATTTTTATATTCTCGAAAAGGGAAATTAATAAGCATACATGTTCGTGGTCCTTGTAAACAAATGAAAACAATGATTGTTGTACGCTCTGACAATGTGATTATGCCAAGGAGTGAACCAGTTTCTTTGGAGGTACGCAAACAACATCGGATTGAGCGGATTCCGTACTCCAGTCCGACCATTCCGCAGTAGGCCAACTCGTGCATCGTACTCTATTACAACCATCGAGCATAATAGTTCCCATGCTTTGTTTGCAAACCAATCTGCATACGCCGCAAAAAACTCGTTTACTAGAGCGTATGCCTTGCAATTTTGCTGGATATGCACCCAGCACAAAAAGTGCTTGGCGTTGGGAAACATGACCGCAACAACGTTGACCTCGGCTACATCACGATCAATGACAACAACTTTCGACATTTTTCCAACCATTTGGGACACCTCCCGCAACTGATATAATACCCATTCGTAGTGATCTTGGGTCTCTCTTGACATAAATGCAATCCCAATGCTAAAAGTATGCCCGGTGCAAGTAAACCCTACCATCTCACTCAAGGGCATGTTATACTTGTAATATTAACTAATTTGAATAACATAATGTTGAGAGGGTTTCTTGACAACAAATAAATTTATAATCAAGACCCCGCTAAGTATAGGGGAGTCAGGATCGTTCCACAGGAAGCAAGGTTTGCTTATCTATCGACTACTAAAAAAATAAAACAAAAGCAAGCAAAACACACAAGCAACCTCGTTAACGACGTTGTCAGCCTCGTTAACGAGCCACCGAGAATAAAAAGACCTAAACTAACGACCTAGACAGGTTCGGTACCGAGCCAACGAACTCAGTAACGAATATGATCTTGGAAGAAATCAAATAAAAACAAAGATCTAGGACAAGGGTTACCACAACATAGTCATGCATGCAAGCTCGTAAGAAGATAAATATCATGCCTTTAAATAGATAGATACATCAACTTTCATTGACTTAGCAAGTAAATTAATCTACTTTCATAAACTAATTACTCAATTGCTTGTTTTGGATCTAAAGCTTGAAACTTTCGTACTCAAACAATATCAACCTTCAAGTTTATAACTTTCTCTTTCAATCAAGTCAACAACTCAAATTACCTCAAGTTTCATCTCGGTATAAGAACAACAAACAATCTCAACAATAGATAAAAGGCTTTCAACACATAATCTTACTTACCAAACATGCATAACTATGCCGGGTTTCAACCCCGACCCTAGATAAGAAGACTACTCACTAATCATGACTATGAAACCAATAACTTTAATCAAGGATAACATTGAAAACAAAATACTACTCAAATTAATAAGAAATATCGTCTTACAGAGATTCAGAAGAAACAGAAAACACCAAAATACCGAATCAAAAACACGACTAACGACCCCGGTAACTCTCGTCCACCGAGCTCTTTGATCACGACTCCGATCATTTTCTCTCTCTATCGGCTCTTCCTCCTCTCTCTACTCTACTCTACCTATGATCGATCTCCCCCCTCTCTAAGCTAGATAGAAGGGTATTTATACTAAAAAAAACTAGAAACTATAAATGGCTAAAAGATATAAATTTTTTAAAAAGATAGAATCTATTCTAAAAGATAGAAATAAAATCTAGAAAGATAACAAGACCTAAAATACATAATATAATAACTCTAAAATCATAAAAAGATACTCTACTGACACGGAAATAAATTCCTGCACAAGATCGGTGAGTCACAAAGTCAACTCTCGAATATCTCCACCTCGTTGCCTCGTAAACGAGCCTGGGTTTGGCTTCTTCAACACTTCTCTTCCAAAAACTCGAACTTCAGCTTCTTCATCTTGTATTCCTCCATCTTTTATCATAGCTCTCCAAATTCAGCTCCAAACAACACCTTTTCCCTGCTAAAACCTACAAAAAGACACAAAACGGAGTAGCTTCCATACTTTTCACAAAATATGCAAAACTATCCAAAAACTCACAAATCTAACCCTAAACTTATCAAAACTAACCCTAATAACCTAAGAAAACTTATCAAAAACTATACTAAAAACACGAACATCAAAATACCCCATACTTGACTTGCTTGTCCTCAAGCAATCACTAAACATTAATCAAAACCAAACAACATACTCATAAAATTATAACCATCATCTAAAAAGCAACTTCAAAACACCTAGAAGAAAAATAGCAAAGGACTATTAACGTCATCACACACATATACACCAAATATAGACACAAGAAAATACAATCCAACCTCACAAGGGATAATGTGTTTCTCTCAACTCTCAAGTGTTTAGGCTTATAAATATATCTCTCAACTCATCTTATATACAAAAACTCATAGAAATTGGAACTTATATCACCAAACTCTCCACCTAAGAAATTGGAACTTCATAGAAGCTTCCATTCGACCGGGGTGTAATGGGGCTTGGTAAAGACAAATAGGCGTGGAAAATTTTGGCTATGTGGTGCTAATAATATCCGGGAATCAAAGACTCCTAAAAACTCACACATCCAAAACTCTAAAAAAAAACATATACCAAACTCACTCTCTCATTATGCACACTTATTTTCATATACCACTTATCCTAGAAAGTCTCAGAAAACAAAAGAACCTCCAGCTTATCTCATAAACACTATGCACCTCAAACTCTTCATTATTTTTTTCTATTCATCATTTTTTTTCCTCTTTCTCTGCCTCGTTAATGAACCCCTTCAGGGTCGTTAACGATCTTCATCGTGTACTCCTCTTTCTAACAACTTCTTTTTATGCATCTTTTGTACCAAGAGACCTTTCTTTTTCACAATTAACTTAAGAGACTTCCAATCTACCCTTCCCAATAATCCTTCAATTTCAAACCAAACATAACATCTCTCTCTTTTCTTTTCTTTTCAACACTCAACAAAACAATTTCCTCTCCAAATCTAAGTCCTAATCCCCGGATAGGGTCAAGCTTATATCGGCTAGGGAAAAATTTTGTGGAGCTAAGAATAAAAGGCTTCAGGCTCAAGTTGTTTGTCAAAAGAAGGATAATGTAAAGGTAGATAAGGAATAATAGGGCTTATAAAAATAAGTTCTCTATCATATGATTTTCATAAGTAATGAACTATAAATCCTATATAGGTCTCAAGTAATAGATAACCATCACAATTCCAAGAGATAATATGCATATAGAGAGTAAATCACACAAGAAAAGAAGAGGGATTCGTTGATGTTCTCCCTAGTAGGCCAAAAATTTCTCACAAGGCTAATTTTTGTTGGATTGCATCACTTATGCTAAGAAGGTATATGTGCTCAATTTCATCAAATGCTATTCCTTCCTAAAAACAACTTCAAAATAAGAATCCGGCTATATTCTTAAAGACATGATTGCAAGGAATTAAATGATCATGCTAGCAACTACTATCATAGAACATAAGAAAGGGATATCTATCAATTCTAAAACTTTTTTTTTTTAGATTTTTTCCTAACTTTTTCGATTATTTTTCATTTTTTTCTTTCTCGTTTTTTTTCTTTTTCGGAATAAAAACTACTTAAAACAAAGCACAAAAACAAACAAGACACAAAGCTTTCTACTTTCTCCCACCCCATACTTAAAATTACAGTGTCCCCACTGTAAGAAAAATAAGAAGAAGGAATGAAATAGAAAAGAAAAACACAAGAAAATAAGAAAAAAGAAAACAAAAACTTACAAATTCTCATAAGTGGAAAATAAGGAAAACGTCTTCAAGCTGAATCAACGGTTAGGTGAAGGAAAATAGTGCTCAAAGTTCCCCATGAAGTCGTACATCGTCCTCCACCGCTCGACATCCTCTGTCTCTCTCTGACGATGCCTCTCACCCTCAAATGTCATCCGAGCTGAATAGACAGTTTCCCATCTATCCATCCTCCTATGAATGTGGTCCTGTTGGAGGTGAAGCTGTTGCATCCATGCAGAAAGATCCTCGACCCATGGTGGCGGAATGCTCGATCCAGTGTACTCAGGCTGAGGAGGTGGTGGGTAATGAGGCTGAAAGTGATCATGGTGAAGCACCGGGTGGTATGGCACAAGCCCATAAGAGTAGGGGTCGGTAGGTGCTTGCGGAGGGTCGGTAGCTGCCCTCGGCGGGTCGTTAACGACCCTGGGTACCTCGTTAGCAGCAGATGTAGAAGGCTGGAAATGATCGTTACGAGCCTGGTGGGCTCGTCAACGAGGACGTTGGTGCCTAAAACTTTTGTATCGAGGTCTTCTTCCTCGAGGTTGAGCTCCTCTGTGCCGCCGTCTGTGTCGGCCTCCTCGGTGTCTTCTCCAACTAACTCGGTATCCATCTTCATCTTCATCTTCATCCATCGCATCTTCCTCTCTTTCAAACCGGGACACACACGACCTAAGTGATAGCTCATCCTCCGGCTTGGGCTCTAACGGGAAAGCATGTCCCGTCCACGCCTCGTACCAATTTGGTACGTATAAAAGCTCCAGCTTGTCGAGGGTTGGTACAACAATACGGTTTTGAACTTTGGTCTTGACCCCTCCCTCAGCTTGAATGAAAATACTGGAACTATACCAATAGTTCTTGTTGAGCAACTAAGCATGAGCCGGCGTGTAGCGAGTGAGGTCGACTCCAAGGTTTGTGGCAAAAAGACTGACCAAGTTACCACACCAAACTTCCTTGGACTTGGTTGATTTCTCTATGTAGTAGAGCCATTCATATCCCAAATTCAAAGGGACAGGCTCCTCGAAAAGGATAGTGCGGAGAAAAGCAACTTCTGTCCTCGTTGGCCTGTTCAACTCTCGCTTTGGCCAGAATGTAGCGGCTAGGACTCGGAGAATGATCCTGAAAATGGGGTTGATGATGCTTGCCCTAGATAATGCCGCTGTGGAGGATTGGACCTCTCTAGTGATGTAGCTCCAAGTCCGAGTCACCTTGTAGTCCTTCAGACTGTACTCTCTAGAAGGGTTTGGGAGCTCCCGAATTGCATTGAGCTCCGCCATGGTGAACTCACGGCTCACATTACCGAGCCGAAACTGGATACGTCCCGCCGAAGTCTTCGATGGGAAACTAGTCTCTAGAGTGGCCAAGAACTCGGATGTGAGGGCCGGAAAGTGTGGTAGATTCTCCTTCTTCAGTAGATGAGATGCACCGAGAATAACGAAGGCCTCCTTGACATCCGTGTAAATCCCCGTGTGTACGACACTTGACTTTGAGAACCAACGAGTGTTGTGGTCCTTATCTAGAATGGCACGGTATCGATTCACTTGGCCTTGAGTGCTCAAGATCACATTATCCATGCGAGGTGGAGATGGGGACCTCTGATTCCTCCTCTTCTTTTGAGCTCGGGTAGCGGGTCTGCTTGAACTTGCCATTTGATCTACAAAACAATTATGATTTTCCCAAGCTAAGATCTACTCAAAATAGATAGGCAAGAGACCCCATATTTGGTATCAAAATAGACTCGAAATTATTCGTCAACCACCCAATTGGGTCGTTAAAGAATCTGGTTTGGTTTAGAATCGGTGAAGCTGATGCAAGGTCGTTAACGAGCTTGGGTGGGTCGTTAACGAGCTGCCGAGAGCCAGTTCACAGAGTTCCGAATGTCATCAACTTTAAAAATCAGACCATAAATCAAGTATGCATCCTCTATACTCCTCCAATAGACACACAATCGGGTTTATGCACCCCATACTTGCTCGATAACCCATCCCGAACATGCTAGAATTACCCAAAATTGTCATGCAAAGATTGAACTTAATACTAGAACAAGAAAAATTCATGCTTTTCTAATTCCATTGTTGCAATGGAGAATCTAACATGAATAATCTTCCCTAGAACAAGAACAACTAAGCACAACCAAAAATTTTAATGAGCACAATCCAAACATGCAAATCGATCCTCTCTATAAACAAGATCCAAGATATGAAATTTCTACCCTAAGAACCATGAATCATGCAATTTAAGAGTTAGGGTTTAGAAATCATATCAAAGAATCGAGAATTTGAAGAACAAGAGATCAAAATTGGGTGGCTAACGAGCGTGGACCTCGTCGGTAGGAAAAACGGTGTTCCGGGCTTTGTTAACGACAAGGTCTCCGACGGTCAGTGGAGTGAAAGATTCCGATCGATGGTGAGAGTATTTGGTGGAGGTTTGAAGGATTTAGAGTTTTGAGATTTGTGAGTAACAATTTTGAGAATTTGGGAGGGTTAAATAGAAGGGGGTAGAAATAGGAGGGGAGGGGTAGGTAGTGGCGGCTGGGGGGGGGGGGTAAGAATTAGGGTAGAAGATAAAAAGATAGATTAGGTTTAGAAAAACTTACCGGCCTAAGTCGGTTCGCCAAACCGGGTCGTTAACGACCCTGGGTGGGTCGTTAACGAGCCACCGTAGCCTCCTTGAGTAATTTTCGAGCCCCTTTTCCTGCATCTTGTTAGCTCTAAATTTATCCTAATTTCTATCCAAAAAAACTACTAAAAAAGAAAAACACAAAAGAAAACTAAGAAAAAGAATCTAAAAAGAAAAATCTAATCTATACTAAGAGCGGGTTGCCTCCCGTAAGCGCTATGTTTAACGTCGTCAGCCCGACGTACTTCCCTGGCTTAGGGTGGCTTTTTTGTAGCTATGTCAGGGTCTCGAGATACCCCATACTTAGCTTTGTAGGCGTTGTTTGCTTGAGTCACTAAGCTAGGTCCCTTGTCTTCCATGAGTATGCCCGGTATTCCTACATATGGGTTAGTGAAATCTGGAAACCAAGGCGGTTTGGACTCCTCATTAGCATATGCCATGGGGCATGGTGTAGGAATAAGGTAAGAAGAAGAGTACTCACCTTGATTATTTCCTTGTATGTGAGACTTGCTAGTGGTCCAAGGAAGCTCGACAAGGTCCCGTGTGAGAATCTCGTCCTCTTTCAAAGTTGGTGGAAGTTCGGTAGTATCAGCTATGTCGAGTTCTGGTTGGGTCAACTCAATTTGCACGACCGCGGTTGGGTCATTTGCGTTTTGGTCCAAGCTGAATTCCACACGTTCTTCTCCAATCTCAAACGTAAGAAGTCCTTTCCGCACATCGACCTTGGCACTTGCTGTAGCAAGGAATGGTCTGCCTAGGATAACGGGGACATGAGGATCCTCAGGCATGTCGAGGACAACGAAATCATTTGGTATGAAGAATTTCCCAACTTGAATAGGGTAGTCATCCACGACCCCTGTGGCTTTGATGCATGATCCGTCTGCCATGAAGAGGTTCATATCCACAGGCTCTAGCGGTCCCATGTTCGCTTTTAACCAAATGGAAAGAGGAAGCAAACTGGTACTGGCTCCCAGATCACATAAAGCTTTGAATTTGTGGTCGCCTATGCCAATCGTGATGGCAAATCTCCCTAGATCTCCAAGCTTTTCTGGTAAAGTAATGGATCGGACTTCATCCTGCAGCTCAGTGATGGAACTTTTCCTGCTAAGAATATCTTTCAAAAACTTTGTGTAAGCCGGCATTTCGCTTAGGGCCTCAGTGAATGGGATGGAAATATTAATGCCCTGAAGAATCTTCACGAAACGCTTGAACTTACTCTCAGTAGAGTCCATAGATTTCTTAGTTGGAAATGGAAGAGATTTCACCATTCTTGAAACCAAGTTAGGCTCGAGAGGTGAAAGTATCGGGTCGACATTAGGGTCGTTAGGTGTCCTCGGCGGGTCCTTACCGACCCTGGTGGGGTCGTTAACTACCCTGGGATGGAGAGGAAGGCTCGGTTAGAAGACTTATTTGAATTAGGGTCGTTAGATACCCTCGAAGCCTTGTCACCATGGTATACTAGTTCGGTACTTGCCCTCGCTGGCTCGTTACCAAGCTGAACCGTGACGTCCTCTTCCTTCTTGTCCTCAGCTTGGAATCGCTCCGACAATGTCTTCCCGCTCCTAAGGTAAAATGCTGCTATTTGTCCCCTAGGGTTTTCTTCGGGACGGCCCGGAAGTTGCCCTTGAGGCCTCGGAATCTGTGCAACAAGGTTCCCTAGTTGGGAATCGACATTCTTCATCCATATATCGAACTCTCCCCATCTATTATTTTGTTGGTTCAGGTTGGCTTGAACTTCGTTAACCTTGTTAGTTACTCCGTTAATGCCTTCCTGTAATCCTTGAACCCATGATGGTGGCTCCTGGTGGCCTGGAGGTCGATATGGTGCAGGTCGTCTATCTGGCGGAGGTGCTGCATAGTTTGGATTTGGATTTTGATTGCCCCATGCATGATAATTGTTTGACCTGTCAAAATAGCTAGTTTGGTTCCTGTATGGGCCTCTCATATAATTCATCTCAACAATTGTCTCAGCGGCTCTTACCTGCTCTATGTTAGTGCAAGCAGACGTACTATGGGCAGAAGAACCACACTCCTGACAGGATTAAGAGGATTTCAGAAAACTTACCTGCTTCTTCAGACGGTTGAGCTCATCTTGTAGAAATTGAGTTTTAACATCCGGGTCAACTTCGTCTCGGTTAGGCATGTAGAGACGTTTCTGGGGATGTGGAGTTTGCTGGGTTCCATACATGGCATCATAATTGGACAGCTTATCCAGCAATTCCCATGCAGTCGTAGGGTCCATCTCTATAAAACCGCATGCAATATGCGTGTTGATGCGGTTCTTGGTCTCTGCGTTGATACCCTGGAAAAAGATTTCTTGTAGAACATATAAAGGTTGCCCATGAGTGGGGCACTGTCTAAGCATCTCTTTAAATCTTTCCCATGTTTCAACAAAAGTCTCATTAGGCAGCTGGTGATAGAAGGTGATGTGTTTTCTCAACTCCGTTGTCTTGGCAGGCGGGAAGAATTTTGTAAGAAATTGATCATACAAGTTCTTCCAAGTCCTGATAGACTTAGGAGGCAAGCTCTCCAACCAGCTCATGGCCTTTCCAGCAAGAGACCACCTGGAAGCTTTTAACAGAACATATTCAAGTGAGACACCTTCAGCAGCTATGGTGTCACATAGATCAAGAAAATTCCTAATATGTTCCATAGGGCACTCAAAAGGTTTCCCTTCAAACTGAGTCCGCTTGATCAAGGATATGAACTGCGATTTAATCTCAAAAGTTTTTTCTATCTCCGGAAGATCAATTGGAGACTCTGGCACCCTCAGTTCTGGATGCATATACTGTTTGGCATTCCTCGGATAGGCATTCATCTCTTCATGTAGACGTGCATTGTTAGTTCGTTGCCGCTCAGCCTCGGCATCAGCACCTTCCTTCTCGGTTTTCAACGCCTCCATCTGATTTCGGAGGACTTCTAACTGACGAGCCATCTCTTTAGGTGTGGCCATGGCTCGGTTCTCTCGGCGTCTACGGTGCAGGGAACGTTCAGGTTCTGAATAATAACCAGCGTTGTCAAATTCAAGCCTCCAACGTCCTACCGGCATACGCTGAGAAAACAGACAAAAAAACAAAAATTAAAAACAAAAACGGGGTCGGGCTATTCCCAAACCCACAGATAAACAAACAAAACACGTTGCTTCCCCGACAACGGCGTCAATTTGTTGAGAGGGTTTCTTGACAACAAATAAATTTATAATCAAGACCCCGCTGAGTATAGGGGAGTTAGGATCGTTCACATGGAGAAAGTCAGTATCAAGTTTTGTTTACTTGGAGTGCAAACAATCAACAAAATAAGGGTTTTTATCAAGAGAAAAAGAAGATCTAAGGTTTTGCCCCTTTGTGTTTCGTTAGGTCGTTTCTTTTTTATGCCTTAATTATTCAATTTACTATTGTCAGAAAAGCTGGAGGCTTTGATTTTTATGGTTCCAAACGGTCGTTACTTGGACGACCTCGAGAGAATATGAGAAGAGTCGCCAACGTTAGTTAGGTCGCCGACGTGAGTTGAAGACAAATCTCGAAGATCTTGAAGACGCGTGTGATCTTTGAAGACTGGATAATATATTCTTGTTTTAGGAAAGATCTTCCTTGGACAAGATAGTTGGCCGAGTTTTGCCTTTGCCCTAAGCCGTATATTATTGTATCTTGTTTTACGCTTAGGATGAGATTGTAAAGATAAAGAAAATATTATCTTTCCATAACCGAATTGGAAGATAATATTCTCTCTTATCTGACCTGATTTTTGTGTATTTAATCTAAAGCTTTAGGTTAGAAGACATACGAACTCATACTGCGTTTTGTGAAAGAAAGAAAAACATAGTTCGAGAGTTCGGAGAGATGTAGGCTTGTTAGATTGGTTAAGGGTTGTTGTTACTCGGTTCACAACGAGTTCTAGAGTACTTGGGAAGTAAGTCTAGATCTAGGGTGTTCTTGTAAACAGTTCAAAAGATCAATAAAGCAAGATACGACTTTTAATCCTTCCAAGCGAGAACTTGGAATGGAGTATTTTTCACATTTGATTAATATAGTTCATTGTTGAGAGGGTTTATTGACAACAAATTAATTTATAGTCAAGACCCCGCTGAGTATAGGGGAGTCTGGATCGTCCACATGGAGAAAGTCAGTATCAAGTTTTGTTTACTTGGAGTGCAAACAATCAACAAAATAAGGGTTTTTATCAAGAGAAAAAGAAGATCTAAGGTTTAGGGTATCCGCACAACAATAATCATGCATACAAACGCTAATGAAACACATAGATCATGCTTTTATCACATAAAGGTGCTAACTTTCATTAACTTTAAGCAAGTAAATCAATCAACATTCGCTAAATTAATAAACTTACTATCTAATATCTTCTATTTCAACTAGGATTGATCCGCTTTCACTTCAAAACCCTAAATTGACTATTCTGATTCAAAGTTTTCGCTTTCGCTTCAACTACAATTGAGAAATTCCCTTCAACTTTCGTTTCAAGGATTAAGAACAAGAGAATAGATTCATGCAATAAAAACAATCAAGACATGATCACAAACAAGCATGCACAACCATTGTTGGGTTTAACCCCAACCTTAGAGAGAGAAAAGTACTCACAATTCATATTTAAAAACATCTAAGTTAAATTAAAGAGAAAGGAAAAGCTTACAACCGAATCCACAACGAAACTTGTCCTCCAAGTAATCCACAATTTCGTCCTCCCTCTCACACGCCTCTTCTCTCCTCCGCTCCCCATAAACTAGGTTAATTGTAGCCGCCTCAAACTAAAGCTAGAACAAGAGTATTTATAGAGAAAAACCTAATCTATCTAAAAGCTATCTATAAGGAAATAAATCTTTATATATATTCCTCCTATAAGGAAATTCATCTAGTAAAAGATATATCCCTTCTATCTAATAACATAAAAGGAAACTAATAAAAAGGGATAAAAATATATTAATTGCACCAACTCTAAAGTCTTCTACCGACACGGGACCCTCGGTATTGACCCCGTTAGGGTCGGTAGATCTTCATGCTGAATTCTCGAATTTTGCTCTCTCCACACCTCGATATCGACCTTGCCAGGGTCGATATCGACCCTCTTCAGCATTGAAAACAACTTTGAGTAAAACTTGCATAGCGGTTTCGTTACAACTCCGTTTGACTCGATTCTTTTTCCTATGCCTTTGTAACGAGTTTCTCTACCTCTTTCCAAGCTCAAAATTGATCTTCATTATCTCTATTGGAGTGCTTTTCTTCGGCTTTCACTTCATTCTTGCATGCTATCTTCAAGTGCTTTCCTCCTTTCTTCAAGATATGCTCCAAAACAGCTTCAAAACCTATAAAAACACCACCAAAGCTTATGAAGACTCCATATCTTAAGGAAATATGAAAACCTACACAAACGACTCAAAACAAAACAAAAAACTAAAGAGAAAGACTCAAACACACAAAAACACACCCTAAAAACATAACTAAAAAGGCGGATATCAAAATACCCATACTTAGACTTGCTTGTCCTCAAGCAATCACTAAACATAGATCAAAACCATGAACATATCTATCAAGTAATAGCCTTTATCAAAAAGCAAAATCAGCACAAGTGAAATTTAGACAAGTGACTTTAACGTCATCACACATATATGAGCAACTAATGAACACAAGCAATCACAATCCAACCTCACAGGGGATATGTGTTTCTCTCAACTCTCAAGTGTTTAGGCGTATAAGTACAACTCTCAACTCAATCAAACATGTAAAAACTCATAGAAATTGTAACTTATATCACCAATCTCTCTACCAAATATTGTCAAAACACGTAAAATCATCAAAAGAACTTAGGCTCAATGGAAAACTTCATAGAAGCTTCCATTCGGCCGGGTTGTAATGGGGCTTGGTAATGACAATAGGGAGTGGAAATATTTTGGCTTTGTGGTGCTAATAATATCCGGGAATATGGACTCCTAAACTCACACACATCCAAAACTCTCAAAAGATAACCAAACACACTCAATATTATGCACTCTACTTACTTTCATTGACCTTTTTATCCCAACTAATCTTGCTTACAAACACTTAAGGAAAATTTGGCTCATGTACATTATTCACTGCTCAACTCTTCCCTTTTTTTGAATTTTGCTTTGATTTTTCACTTCTTCCTTTTTTTTCTTGTTGGGAAGCTCGATATCGACACTACTAGGGTCGGTAACGATATCACTGTTCTGATTTCTTTTTTCTTTCTTTTATAGCAAGTGCATTCAGGGAACCAAACTCCTTGTACATAACAAACTGCAAGATTCTATTACTTTACCCAACCCATGTTACCACACACTTGAACCAATACATCTCACTCAACAAAAATTATAACCAACACTACGTCCTAATCCCCGGATAGGGTCAAGCTTTTATCGGCCAGGGAACAATTTTGTGGAGTTATAAATAAAAGGCTTTAAGGCACAAAGAAATTGGCTTCAAAAAGAGGGATAATGTAAGGGTGGATAAGGATTAATAAGGCTCATGAAAATAAGTTCTCCATCATATGATTTCACAAGTAATGAACTAAAATCTTATAGAGTCTTCAAGAAATAGATAACCATCACAATTGCAAGAGATAATATGCATATAAGAGAGTAAACCACACATGAAAAGAAGAGGGATTTTTTTGATGTTCTCCCTATAAGGCCAAAAATATCTCACGAGGTAGCAATTTTTGTTGGATTGCAATTAAACTCATGTCAAAAGTCATACATGCTCAGTTTCATCACAAGCTAAAAATTCACATAAAAACAATTTCATGGTAGAATCGGGCTAACCATCAAAGACATGTTAAAAGGATTTACATGATTATGCAAGCAATTTACTATCATAGAACCATCTAAGTGGAATATTATCAATCTTAAAAACACAAACAAACAAAAACTGACACTAAACTGAGTTTCCTTTTTCCTATACCCCATACTTAAACCAAACGGTGTCCTCATTGTTTAAAGCAAAGACATAAAAATAAAAAGAGGATAAGGAAATTGTTAAGTTATCTGAAGTTGATAGTTGACCACGGAGGAGGTTACTAAATTTTTTTTCGGGTTCCTGTCAGGGTCAGTACCGACTCTGTGGAGGTCGTTACCGAACTTGCTATCTTGCTACCGAATTTTCTTTGTTCGATCTTAGCACCAAGTATCTTGAATTTTCGTCTTCGGATTAGCACTTCTTCTTTGTACTTGAGTCACTTTACAAAAACTTCTATCCCTACTACACTAATCTAATCTAAAAACAAGTCAAAAGAAAGCTAGCAAAAAGTTCTAAGAAAGCAAAAACTAAAAGCGAAAACAAAAAGCGGGTTGCCTCCCGTAAGCGCTATTTGTAACGTCGTTAGCCCAACGAACTTACCTTGGCGGATCAAGGCGGCTTCCATCCAGCTATGTCGGGATTAAAAGAAACCCCATACTTAGATGGAAAAGCATCAAAGCTTCTCTCCAAGACATATTGTCCTCTATCATCAATAAGAATGCTTGGAATTTCTACATTAGGGTTAGTAAAATCCGAAAACCAGGGAGGTTTTTATTCTTTCACAGTATGCTTAATAGTAGGAGTTGTAAAAGAAGGATGAAAGAAATGATCATGACAAGAATCAATTAGATCAGAGCAAGGAGACTTACCTTTGTCACCCTGAGGAGGGGTCGTTACCGAGGGTATGTGGGTCGTTACTGACCCCACTGGGTCAAGGAATGCCTTGGTAACGTGCTTGCTTGTAACGGATATGTGATCATCTTTCTTCATTGGATAAAGGGTCGTTACCGACCATGGGGGGTCGGTAGGCTCCTTGATATGCACTTCCTCCTTGAATATGCTTGTTTCGGGTCTCATGAAAAGGTCGTTATCGATCCATGGAGGGTCGGTTGGCCCTTTGTTAATGCTCTTTACAACAACGGTCTCATTCACATCGGGATTGAAACGGAACTCGACCTTATCCTCCCCAATATCGAATGTGAGGAGCCCCTTCCTAACATCAACTCGCGCCCCTGCGGTAGCTAAGAATGGTCTTCCAAGAATGATTGGTACCACAGGGTCTTCAGGCATGTCTAGGACAATGAGGTCGTTTGGGACAAAAAATTTGCCAACTTTAACAGGGAAATCCTCAACGACTCCAGTTGCCTTTACACAGGATCCGTCTGCCATGTACAACCTCATATTGATGGGTTCCAACGGTTCGATGTTAGCCTTGGTCCAGATAGACAATGGTAATAAACTGGCAGTAGCACCTAGATCACAAAGAGCTTTAAAACGGTGAGTCCCAATACCAATTGAAATTGCAAACTTACTTGGATCACCGAGCTTTTCAGGGAGCTTTATAGATCGAACTTCACTTGACATCTCTGAGATAGATATTTTCCTGCTCAAAACCTCTTTTAAAAATTTTGTGTAGGCAAGCATTTCATTAAGGGCATCAGTAAATGGAATAGAAATATTTAACCCTTGAAGAATTTTAACAAAACGTCTAAACTTTCCTTCCGTAACATCATTGGTTTTCTTAATCGGGAATGTATGAGTTTTAGACTGACTCGGGATAGAGAGATACCCGGATCGAGGCCGTACCGAATCGACAAGAGGGTCGACCAGTGTTGGAGAAGGGTCGATATCGACCCTGGTAGGGTCGGTATCGAGCCGAGAATCTGGTTCGGAAGACTAACCTGGCCTAGAGGGGTCAATATCGACCTTTTTGGGGTCGATATAGAACCTTTGTGGGGTCGGTATCGACCTTGTTAGGGTCGTCATCCTCGTTACCGGGCTCTTTCGCCTTGGCCTTAGCACGGTTCGGTAGTGTTTTTCCGCTTCGGAGGTGGATTGCTGCAATTTGGCCTCTCGGGTTCTCCTCGGGGCGGCCCGGTAATTGCCCATGAGGTCTTGGAATTTGAGCAGCAAGGTTGCCAAGTTGGGAGTCAATGCTCTTCTTCCATGTTTCTAGCTCTCTCAACTGTGCTTGTACTCCGTTCAACCGATTGTTAAGGTTGGTTTGGACTCCATCAATCTTGCTATGGACGTTATTGAATTTATTATGGACTCCATTAATGCCCTCTTGTAACCCTTGTACCCATGAAGGTGGCTCTTGATATCTTGGTGGTCTGTAAGGGGGGGGGGGCTTCCTTTCTTGTGGTGGAGGTGCATAGTTGCCCTAGGTGGGCTGATTGTTGTTCCTCCCTGCATAAGAATTATGTGCTTGGTTCCCATAGGGACCTCTCATATAGTTAGCTTCTTCATATGCCTCAACAGCACGCACCTGTTGCAAGTTAATGCAGGCAGAAGTAGCATGGGAATGAGACCCACATTCTAGACAAGATGGAGATGAAAGATAACTTACCTGCTTCTTCAAACGGTTGATCTCATCTTGCAAGAATTGGTGCTTCACTTCGGGGTCTACCTCGTCCCTGTTTGGATTGTAGAGCCATCTTTGAGGTTGTTGGGCTTGTTGTGCTCCATATA
The DNA here is from genome assembly GCA_964016875.1 of Fallopia convolvulus. NCBI lineage: Eukaryota > Viridiplantae > Streptophyta > Magnoliopsida > Caryophyllales > Polygonaceae > Fallopia > Fallopia convolvulus. Next base: position 22,488,990 of record OZ024734.1, on the reverse strand, counting down.
TTGCATCGTAGTTGGTCAACTTTTCAAGCAATGCCCATGCCTCATCGGGATCCATTTCTATGAAACTGCAAGCAGTGTGCAGGTTGATGCGGTTCTTCGTTTCAGCATTGATCCCTTGGAAGAAGATTTCTTGGAGTACATATTGTGGTTGCCCATGGGTAGGGCACTGTCTAAGCATCTCCTTGAATCTCTCCCATGTCTCCACAAAGGTCTCATTAGGCAACTGGTTATAGGAGGTGATACGTTTTCTTAACTCCGTTGTCTTAGCAGGAGGAAAGAACTTAGTCATGAATAAGTCATGCAAGGTTCTCCATGTCCTTATCGATCTAGGAGGTAAGCTTTCTAGCCAGCTCAGGGCCTTACCTGCAAGAGACCATTTAAAAGCTTTTAGTTGGACATATTCTAAAGAGACACCATCAGCAGCAATGGTGTCACACAAATCAACAAAATTACGAATATGCTCCATAGGGCATTCAGTTGGTTTTCCCTCAAACTGAGCTCTCTTAATCAAAGATATAAACTGAGATTTAATTTCAAAAGCCCTTTCTATCTTAGGAAGCACTATGGCTGATTCTAGCACCCTCAGTTCCGGGTGCATGTATTGCTTAGCATTCCTAGGGATAATATTCAACTGCTCTTGTAATTGAATACGTTGCTCCCTTTCTTGATCTTTCTCGGCTTGCAACGCCTCCCTCTGTCTACGTAGAGCAGCCATCTGTTGGGCTATATCCTCAGGAGTAGCCATTGCTTTGTTTGCTCTTAATCTATTGTGGAAGGATCGCTCGGGTTCAGGGTCTACGACTGGATTAGAGACAACTCGGCATCCTTCAGCTGGCATACACTGTAAGCAAAAACAAAAACAAAACGAAATCAAAAGCAAAACGGGTTCTCAGATGAAGGTCGGTATCGAGGCCTAAAGGGTCGATATCGAGCCTACAGTGACCCCGAAAAAGAAAAACCGAAAGAAGAAAAACTAAGTTTTGTCGACAGGGTCGGTACCGACCTGGATAGGGTCGATATCGACTCGGCAATGATCCTGAAAACAAACAGAAAAAGAAAAAAAAACTGGGTTTGCAGACAAGGTCGGTACCGACCCTAGGGGGTCGATATCGACTCGATAGAGTCTCGAAAAACGCAAAAAGAACAAAACTTGGCACTATTCAAATCTCCCCGGCAACGGCGCCAATTTGTTGGGAGGGTTTATTGACAACAAATAAATTTATAGTCAAGACCCCGCTGAGTATAGGGGAGTCAGGATCGTCCACACGGAGAAAGTCAATATCAAGTTTTGTTTACTTGGAGCACAAGTAATCAATAAAGTAAGGGTTTTTATCAAAGAGAAAAAAGAAGATATAAGGTTTAGGGTATCCCCACAACAATAATCATGCATACAAATGCTAATGAAACACATAGATCATGCTTTTATCACATAAAGGTGCTAACTTTCGTTAACTTTAAGCAAGTAAATCAATCAACTTTCGCTAAATTAATAAACTTACTATCTAATATCTTCTACATCAACTAGGATTGATCCGCTTTCGCTTCAAAACCCTAAATTGACTATTCTGATTCAAAGTTTTCGCTTTCACTTCAACTATGAATGAGAAATTCCCTTCAACTTTCGTTTCAAGGATTAAGAACAAGAGAATAGATTCATGCAATAAAAACAATCAAGACATGATCACAAATAAGCATGCACAACCATTGTTGGGTTTAACCCCAACCTTAGAGAGAGAAAAGTACTCACAATTCATATTTAAAAACATCTAAATTAAATTAAAGAGAAAGGAAAAGCTTACAACCGAATCCACAACGAAACTTGTCCTCCAAGTAATCCACGATTTCGTCCTCCCTCTCACACGCCTCTTCTCTCCTCCTCTTCCCCTAAACTAGGTTAATTGTAGCCTCCTTAAACTAAAGCTAGAACAAGAGTATTTATAGAGAAAAACCTAATCTATCTAGAAGCTATCTATAAGGAAATAAATCTTTAAAAGGTATATTCCTCCTATAAGGAAATAAATCTAATAAAAGATATATCCCTTCTATCTAATAACATAAAAGGAAACTAATAAAAAGGGATAAAAATATATTAATTGCACCAACTCTAAAGTCTTCTACCGACACGGGACCCTTGGTATTGACCCCGTCAGGATCGGTAGATCTTCATGCTGAATTCTCGAATTTTTCTCTCTCCGCACCTCGATATCGACCTTGGAAGGGTCGATATCGGCCCTCTTCAGCATTGAAAACACCTTTGAGTAAAACTTGCGTAGCGGTTTCGTTACAACTCCGTTTGACTCGAATCTTTTTCCTATGTCTTTGTAACGAGTTTCTCTTCCTCTTTACAAGCTCAAACTTGATCTTAAATATCTCTATTGGAGTGCTTTTCTTCGGTTTTCACTTCATTCTTGAGTGCTATCTTCAAGTGCTTTCCTCCTTTCTTCAAGATATGCTCCAAAACAACTTCAAAACCTATAAAAACACCAACAAAGCTTATGTAGACTCCATATCTTAAGGAAATATGAAAACCTACAAAAACGAGTCAAAACAAAACACAAAACTAAAGAGAAAGACTCAAACACACAAAAACACACCCTAAAAACATAACTAAAAAGGCGGATATCATTCATCGATTAAGTGTTTCCACTATAAAAAAATTCATTGTGTGTAAGTAAGTCTTTCTTGTAGTTTATGTCCGCTGCATTTACTTAAGAGGTCGACGACTTAGTTGAGGTCGGCGACCTAAACGTATTAATGATCCTACAACTATCTAGGTTCAAATGATCTTTTGTCCACTCGTGAATCCATTAGAAAGTTTCTCTATTTGGCCCTTAATCTCTGGATATTTCGGTTGCCAATCTTTAGTTTTTCCCACCAGTCTCGTGTTATTTTGTTTAAAGAGAAACTTATATTTTGCTTGTTGATTGTTGCATACTTATGTTTGCTGCTTGTTGGGATTTGTTGCTCCTTCCCGTGTTTGCTCAATGTAAACTTTCAATTTTCTATTACACCCTTTGGCTCGCTTTCATTTTTGTTTAAAATAAAAACTTGCACATTGTACATGCTATTATTTCTTGTGGGTATAAAAGTGGGACTATAGCTTCCTTGAAACTCATTCAAAAAGAATCCCTCTTCGGGAGATAATTCCTCTTTCTTTTGTCTAATGGGAAGTACTCCATGGATTTGGTTTGAATTTCATCATGGTATCAGAGTATAGGCTCTCTTTCTTTTCGTTCCTTTTTATGGCTTAGTTACTCCCTATTTCTCTGAATTTTTTGTTTAACCTATCTCGGATTAGTGATTTTTTCCCGAAGGATCTTTTTAGTCTAGAAAGAGTGCTTTGCTTGCTTCTTTGGTGTTCATTTGTTGATATCCGATATGGAATTTGAGTTTGTGATCGCTGGATCTGAGTTTATGAAGATGACTAGAGAACGCATCAAATTAAAGAAGGTGTCATCAAGGAGTTGAGGGACAACACTACGGTCATGGATCACACAAATATTTTGTACATGCATCCTTTGGATAATCTAGGTATGGTTCTAGTATCCAGAGTGTTTGATGGAACTAGTTTTAGTACTTGGAGAAGGTCTTTGATGATTTCTTTATCGGCTAAGAATAATAGCGAATTAGTAAATGGAACTTTGTATAGGCCAAATATGTCTTTTGCAAATTATAACACATCGGAGTGTTGTAATGACATGGTTTTATCATGGATCATGGATGCAATAAGTAAGGAAATAGCGGACAATATCATTTACACAAACATTATACGTGTTTGATATGTGGAATGAGCTTTGCACACATTTTTTGTCAATCTAACCTAGCTAAGACCTTTTTAATTCTGAAAGAGCTATGCACTATTTGACAAGGAAATGATAGTATCATAGTTTATTTCACAAAGATCAAATGCTTATGGGATGAATTAAAAGAGTTAAAGAAACTTTGGATCTAATCTGTCAAGGATAAAATTTGAGATGCACCAAAAGGCTTTTGTAGCTTATTATAGGGTTTCATAATAATTACATTGTGTGAGGGGAAATATTTTGATGTTGAGTCAGGATAGGATCCTATCATTCTCCCCCAAAACTTAAATTCAAAGCGTTCTCACTTCGAGCAAGGTAGGGCTAGGGAGTGTCGATACTCGACCCTGGCTAGGTACTGCAAATATGGTGGGCAACACGTGGTTGGAATTTGAGGAACATTGAAACACTATTTCATTGTGCAATTGCATGGCCATATGAGTTAACAAGTTAATATCCTTGATGGGAAAAACCTCCAATCGATCCTTAATTGGAGTGTTAACCCCACTGAGGAACCTACAACGGAGTCTCACTTGGGAACACTACTACAAAATAGGGCTTTTAGACCGGGCGTTTTTAGTAATTTAAACCGTATATGGTATGAAAATGGTTCGGGTTTCAGGTTGGTGTAATAATAGGTTATATAAAGCGGACCTATTTTACACGCCCGGTTTAAAAAAGTCTGATTATAGAGCGCGGACCTGAACATATCCGCGTTAAAAAGTTCAGTATAAAATTGCATCTTACACCCACTATATAGCTCGGATATGTGTACCTCCGGGCTATAAACTCCCCACTATATAGCTCGGATATATAACCTCCGGGCTATAAACTCCCCATTATATAGCCCGAATATATGTGCCTTCGGGCTATAAACTCTTGTTACATTAAATAGCTCGGATAAACGTGATCCGCGTTATATTAGGTGAATTTTTTTTATATTCGATTTTATTTTGTTCATTAATCCCTGTATATAATATCAAATCAAATACACTCCAATAATACCTATTTTTGTCACAATCACCATTCACTACAAAATTATATAACTCCATGACACATAATATAATCCATCATATCACCATCCACTCAAAAAGTTGCACAAGTGCAGAACAAACACTGTCACTAGTTCAAGAAACATTCTTCACAAAGTTTGAGGAAACTAGAATTCAAAAAGGAACACAAACATTGTCATTAGTAATTTAAGTTTGCATCTTCTCATCAACAAACCAGCTGAATACTAGACTTAAAAAAACCTTTGAACACCAACAGAAGCTACCCCTTGTGAATCTTCAAATTTGCACATTTAGTGTACACACCCTTGTGACCAATAGCCCACTTTTAATTTGATCCAACCAAATCTGCACATTCAACCATTTGCTAATTAATACATTCAGCCAGAATTAGTCCACATCCCTTAAGATTTACTTCCTATATATATGACACAGTAAACAAACAACTAAGATACATAATAACTAATATATCTTACCTATAGAAGAGTAAGAAAATAATCTAACAACTCCTTTCGAAGTTCATCAATGTCTCCATGTTTGCATGTCGTCTTATTATCATACCACTAAAATATCAAACATAATAACTTTGAATTAGTATGGTTGTCAACTCCTAATATAGTAAAAAATAACGCTATCACATAATGCAAAATTTAGCTAAAAGCTGAAGAATTAAAGAAGTGCAAAAATGTCAACTTTCTTCTGTTTTTGTGTGTACTGTCTTGCTTTGTTCTTGTAAGAATGTTACAGTACAAACCCTGGGGATTGAATTTTACTAAATCCTAATTATGGATAATATCTATGTTGAATAATTCAGCATGTCGAATACCATAGAGGGATACCGACAACATGCAAAGAATGTCAAATCTGATATGATAGATGAGCTGCAGAGATGCATGTTCATCATTCTTTTTAGTTGCAAATGAGATTCTATCTTAGTTATTATATTTGGGTAGTTGTATTTTATATCTTTGATTATTTGTGAATTGGTTTAACACTTGCTAAATTGGTTATAGCATGCATAAATGAATCAATTGTGTCTTGCTGATGGGGACACTATAAGTCACCTTGATAGGGATAACTTTAGCACTTTTTTGAAAAAGTAGAACATCCTTCATGAACTTTAAGACATAATATCCTGAATCAATTGTGTCTTGCTGACGAGGACACTATAAGTCATCACAAATGTATGTATTATGTTAAAATATAGATCATATAATATTAATGCAATATAATATTAAATTTAGAAAATCTAATCATCATATTACCTTAATACAATGCCATAAAATTTGATTTCTTGGTGTTTTCCTGCCCATTCTGGTATATTTTAGTTTGAAGCTCCTGTTTAAAACCATAGTTTTTGGTTAGGATCTGAGTATAAAAATATCATATTTTATTTTCATAAACAAACACTTACAATGCAACTAATGATTCAACATCTTTCTCTACTTTTTCGTGACGTGGATCAATCCAATAAGCATGGCCCAAGTGAGGATTCAACAAGATCAACACCCAATTATACCTACATATATGTATATATGTGAGAATGCTTAAATATCGATGAAATATTAAAAGAATAAATATTTGTTACCTAAAATGATATGGTGCGATAAATATCTTATCTTTGACATCGCCTTCCATTGTATTTGCAATATAACCAGCCCTTTGTTCAATGCCTTGGCCCAATGGAGAAATTTGAGTAGGACAAAGGAATTTGAAAATGTCTTGAACTCCTTTGAAGTGCTTGTCAAATAAATTTCTACAAATACAACAACCACAAATCAATTAGTGAAAATAAACACAAGTTCTTACTTATTTACCAAAATACTAAACAAGAACTTACCTAATATATAATATCACATGAGAAGCTCCAACCTCTTTTCTATTGAGCCATCTTTCAAGCTCCTCCTTGCCAATTTCAAGCTCAGGATGCTCACATTGAAACATTTTAGCAGCAAATTTAATTTTTCGCACACTGTTTCCATTATATTCATCTAATAATCATTGATAGGTTTCCGAAAGACTTGGCTCTAATTTAACTTCAGTTGGGCCGATTATTGATTTGTTTGTCAAAGTCTTTTCCTTCACATTTTCCCTCAATGCTTCTGTTTCAGGGCGCTCCTGACACTTGTTCATTCAATACATCAAAAAAATTAGACCGCAGATTAATGTTACAAAAAATATGTACAACATTAGCACCAGAATTCAGAATATTCATCCTTGACATTTTTACAGCACATTCTAATCAAACCAGAAAGTTAGTAAGGCCAAACTTATGTTGAATTCAGTTGAGAGAGATCAACTTCTTATATCAAACATACACTAGATTCATTTCGAATGAAACCAATCTATATCTCAATTCAGTTGAGAGAGATCAACTTATATTAGAACCTAAAAAACTTCATCTAGAAGGAAGAACAAGATAATCAGATTTAGTTAAAGAGGGACAACCATCATCTTAATCATGACACAAGCATCATCTTAATCATGGACAAGCATCAGATAAGGTCCATCTTAATCATGGAACAAGGGCCAAACAGGGACCATCTAAACCAACAACTTACCTCAATCGGAATCACAAGATGGTCGGGCCACGCAATAAATTGTCCTATAGCATCTCTCACTTTGCCAACTTCATCAGTAGGGCGTGGCACCACAACATCACCTTTTATAAGGGTGACTACTTCGACTCTCAAATAACCACTCTCTAATGCTTGATTATGAAGTACCCCCACACCGTTAGAAGAACGATAAAATTTTCCTCTTGCAACTGCTTGTTTGAGATCCGGCCAAAAAAGCTCACATGATTGCCACTCCTAAGAAATGAAAAATATTTCAAGTTCAATAAAAAAGCAATGAATATTATAACACAATCAGTAGTTATATACTTACAGATTTGATTGATTCAATAGCGACCTTCTTAGGGGTAGAACAAGATGCTTTGCCACTTTGTACACAAGGAACCTGAGGTGTTGGAGTAGAAAACACATGCATATCTTGAGGTGAGGGCCCTTCTTTGCTTGTTTGTCTCTCTTCCATCAACTTGTGAATGACAAGTTCAAGTGCCTTGATCTTTTCAATAAATGTAGACTGCATGACATTCATTTGATCCTTGAGTTCGGAAATAACAACCTCTCTAGCTTCGGTTGCTTTAGATGAAGACGCCCCTTTGGATGAACGAGGCCAATATTTACCGACCACAACATCTTGACCAACCCCTCTAACACGTCCAGGATGCTCAGGCTTACCTAATGCCAATGCTAGCACATCTTTTTGCCCAGTGATAATAAGCTCCCCAAAAGCTTCTTGTTCCATGTAACGATGTTGTCCTCATAATGAAATGAGCTTAAAAAAAATACTCAAAGCAAATAGATTTTGGCTTAAATAAATAGATTTTGGCTCAAAAAAATACTCAAAGCCATAAACAGATTTTTAATCAATCTGTTGCTGAAATTTATTTATCAAACTATAAACCCAGATTATTAGCAAGTGACCAAAAGTTGATCATTAGTATTTATCAAACTATCTTGTTGCCTATATGTAGCTTTAGTCCACTCTTGTGGTTTACTGTTGACTAGTAGCTATTTAACCCTAAAAAACAAACTAGTGAGTTATAGTTGACTAGTGATTCAACATGTTTAACCCTAAAAAACCGTTCCATCAAAATCAGTCCATTATTTTAAAACATCAGAAATTTAGTCCCAAATTCATAAAACAAGAAAAATTCAGTCCGGATTTTTTTGAAAACATTTGCAACAATAAAACATGCAAATCAGTCCATTACTTTAAAAAAATAATTGCATTTAAAATGCAAGTTACTAGTTTCTCAATGACTGATTGTGCTTTTTCATCATAATCTCCAGATTTTTTCCCCTTGCTTTCATCCATAAGATTGATCGGGACACATCAGAATCTGGTTCCATATTATGCTCAGCTTTCTAAAATAAGAAAAATATTACATTCACATTAATAAACTCATTATAAGCCAACTGCATAAATAAACACATCAGAAAAAGGATGCATGATGGAGTATGTATTCAACTACTTACATATTCATCCTCGAGGATGGCATAACCCTTACGAGACGCCCTATAAGTATAATCATTTAGGCATGACAGATTTCGAAATTTCTCACTTTTAGCCTATCATAACCATATTAACATTGCTTAGTATGTGAACACAAGTATTTGCAAGCTGTCAAAATCAATGAAACATTATATGTGAACACAAGAGATTGAATGGTCACCTTAAACTCTTCTGATTGTCGAATTTGAAGAAATTCAGTCCATTGATCCTTAGTGATGTACTTGTCATAAATGGTTGGAGGTTTGGTGCGAATCTCACATGTCTTCTTATCCACCGTATATCGTGCACCCAAGTCCTTTTTGAATTGCCTCCATAATGTACCTACTTTTTTCACAACCCAATCCTTTAGCTCAATTGGAAGAATAAAGCCATCCTTGAAGTATAAACAAAACAAAAAACATACTTAAAAAGATTATAAGTACAATACTTATTGTAATAGTTAAAAAATTATGCATGTGGTTATTACCAAAACATCTTCCCAAATAGCATCTTTTTCTTCTTCTGAAACAAGCCCCCAATTATCTATAGTGATTGGAACCCACTTCTTTGTTGTAGTGCCAATATAAGTGGACAACTTTGCTCTATTTTCTCCTATAGGTTGGCCCTTCTTATTCAGCCTTATTGGTTGATGAATACCTTCACCTATGCCTTTTGCAATACTCCTCATAAGTGAAGCCCCTCTAGTCTTACGCTTCTTCTCAGGCTGAATCTCATGTTGATTTTCAGAATTAGTAGACAGTTGTTTACGCTTTCTTGGAGGCATCTGCATATGTAGAAAAAAAATCAGTTCATAAATATAATGACTAATATAAGTTACAAATTAATCATATATCATAGATCCTACATATGTACATAATATCTACCTTAACGTACAACTAGAACCTTAAGCTAAATCTTTTCGCTTTGCTGAAATTACATGACTAGAGGATGCATTTTCCATTGGTATCACGTCATTAAGCCAAATGCCTTCTTCATGATCATCTCTAAGATAAAGATCCTCTACGTTTGCATCTTCATGGGAGGTGGGCATTAATAATAAGGGATTATCCTCTTCAAAATCATCATCAACTTCTTCATCAAATTTTCTCTTTGGTTTGGACAATACTATAGACCAATTGGAATTAATAAGATCAGGGACATGAAACACTTGTTTCGCTTGTGATGCTAATATAAATGGATCATCTTTGTGTCCTACTTTATTAAGAGAAACTGAAATAAAACCCATTTCATCAACCATGACTCCGCCATTATTGTCCTTGTATTGTGGTTCACCGCAATCAACATTTGGGCAACTCTGCAACGGTGCATATTCCTTCCTGTACAAAATGCAATCGTTTGGACAAGCATGTATCTTATCATATTCCATGCCCACTGAGCGCAGCAACTTCTTGGCCTTATATGTACTACTAGGAAGGGAGTTTTCTTTTTGAAGAATTTCTTTCAATAGCTCAAGTAAAGCTGAAAAACTGACATCACTCCATTCATTTCCAGCTTTCAAATAATATAATTTCAGCACAGCTGACATTTGGGTAAATCTAGTGCATCCATCATACAACAGCCTTTGTGGATCATTCAAAAAATTCTCAAACATATCAGGACGATCGATAAGAATCTCTTGAACGTCATCTATCATATCATCTAGGCGATCTCCTTCGAAAGTACTAAAGTTGTTGACTTGTGTTGTGTCATAACTAGCAGATTGAATAGGTGCTTTCTCCCCATGCCAAATCCATACTTTGTAGTTAGGATTAATGCCATCACAAATTAGATGATCTCTAATAACACTAATCTTGTACGTTCTTGAATAACCACACTTTGTGCATGGACATATAAATCTAGCAGGTTCAGCACCACGTTCAATGGCAAATTTAATAAATGACTCCACCCCCTCTACATATTCAATCGACATACGATTCGCTAACATCCAAGATTTATCTACCATTCTACATAAAGTCAAAACAATAACTAATTTTTAATCATGGTGGTGTCTAAGTTATATACACATATCATTCACATTTCATTCACGCATCAATTTTCTAGGAAAAATACAAGTTGTACTCCACAATTTTACCAACATATGAATGCAAAAATAAGTTAAATAGCAGAAATTTTTAAAGAAAAATTCAGAATAGTTCATTATAAAAAACTAATCAAGAAAAATTCAACATACAGGTCATATAGGATTTGGGGGTCTTGTTAAAACACCAAAGGCCAAATTCAGGAAATTGTGAGATAAAACTCAGCATGGATCAATAAAGCTATTGCATATCCCATTTCTATACTTGAACTATCATTTTCACAAACATTGTTATTTTTTAAGGATATCGTATTGTTTACTGGGGAGGAAAACTTCTACTGGGTATAAAAAGATGAAACAGTCTGTACACATGCAGGACACATGCATGTCATATAAAACATAATGTAGAACTAAATTTAGAATGAAGCTCTTAATTCAGAAATGATCATGAAAACTGCTCCATCGGAATTAGTCCATTATTTTAAAACATGAGAAATTCATTCCTAAATTCATACAACTTGAGAAATTGAGTCCGAATTTTTTCTTCTTCAGTTTAAGAGTTATATTTTATAGTGATGTCTAAGCTGAGTACACATATACTCCATAGTTATATAGATAGAAAGAAAAGGCTAGTATAACCATAAAAATTCTATTGTCAAGGATGAAGGAGTAATAGAATTATATCATAAATAAAAATAATTAGTCAAAATTAAAGAGAGTAATACCTCAACAATGCCAATTCAAACACAAGTGAACCCTCAAATATTAGAAAAATTACTAGATAGCAATACCTGTATGCAAATTAAACCAAATTAAATAAATTAATGGGAAAATAATTACTGGGTAAAACCTATCAACTCATAGAAGTATTTACACATTCTCATACTTATCAATAATTTATATTACCCAAGGTGCAACTAAGAAATCGCTTCCCCGGTCTCAAATGGAAGATTTGTTGAGCAACAATGCAAAAACCTATAGCAAAAAATGGAGAGAGAAATTTTACAAATTTGATTTGTAAAACAAATATAATCCAATATATAAAATAATACTATGTGGCAAAAAACAAACATTAGACAAAAAAAAAAGCAAAACATAAACAATCCAAACTAAAATAAGATGAGTTCTTAAGTCTCTCACATTATTAAAGCTTCCACTTGGACTCATAACATAGTAAAGTTTGCATAAAGAGACTAGCTAGCTACTGACTCAAAGTAATGAGAATGATGATTTTAATATTTACTTTCAGCCAAGTTCACATAAAAAGCCTAGCTAGCTATTGATATATATAGTGAGTATGAAATATGGAAATGGAGAAGGGCTAGTTTTGTGAAGCCATATTTTTGGTTAAAAAGGGCTAGTTTTGTGAAGCCATATTTTTATGTGTAACTACAACATCTGACCAAAAGAAAAGAGAACGACTTCTAAAATAGAAAGTTTCCTCATGGCTTCATTATATACATATTCAAGAACCAAATCAAGGAGAGAGCTAGATAGGAATGCAAAATCCAGCAATTAGGAAAAAAAAAACCAGCACAAAACAAAGATAAATTTTTGTATTGTATTTAGAGTTGTTGTTTTTATTTGCTTAGCAATACTATATAACTACTATTGTAAGAAATTCCTTCCAGAGACCAGAATGGAGTATTAAAAATTTAAATCTAAATTGGGCACTATTTGGAACCACTATGGTGCAATTGACTATAAAAACTTCACATTCCATGATTTCAAGTCATTGTACAGGAACAGAATCAACCAGGTCTTCATCTAACTAATATCACATCCAAGATTTGTACAGAAGCACATCTAACAACAGAAAATGAGAAAAATGAATAATTTCATCGAACATGTCCACTACAAGGATCCAGGCAAACGTCGTAGCCCAACCAACCAATAAGAATTTCAAGTCAATCAATCCGAGCACCTCAGACACTTCAATTCCAGAAAATTTCAAGCCAAATCCATCATGGATTGGATTAAAAAAAATTATGTAAGAAATCTAAGAAATTACCTAAGTTATCAAGCAAACATATCAGTGACTACTCTAAAATGACAGGTTCCGGATTCAGCTAGCCCTAGAAATTCAAACAGAAAAATCAATCTAGAAACTGAACAAATGTAAGCGAATGATAGAGAGAGAACCATTGATGAAGAAGATAACAACCTCTTTAACCATGGAAGACGTATGGAAAGTGAGATGAGAGAAATGGCGACCTTCTTCTTGCCTTTTCCCAACGAATTACATATTAGGGAGTAGAAGAGCAAAAAAGAGCTTGAGCACAGCAAAAGATCAGAGATTAGGTTTAGGGGCTCATGAAATTGAAGACGAAATCGATTGGGAACAAGGGTAGTGCAAACTTAGGTTTAGGGATTGCAATTGGAGGAAGCTTCAAAAGATCAGAGATTGGGAACAAGGACAACGCGGTAGAACTTAGGTTTAGGGATTTCACGAGGCCGCGGGAAGTTGCCCGCTTCTTTATTTAAGGGTCAAAAAAACCCCGCGAGCTTCAATTTTTGGCATGCCTCTCACACACATAAAAAGGCCGGTGCATTATCCGTGCTATTTTTTATGTCAAATCGCTTTAATAAACCGAAGGTTACCAATAAAAACACGCTCGTGCTATTAAAAAGTGCATCTCATGTGAGCCATGTACATAAATAAACCGGGCGTTCATATTACCTCCGGGTTATTTCTCTCTTTTTTTTAATTTATAAAGAATAGTGAAGAATCTTGGTATTTATTTGTGTTTTATACCGGGTATTTGAGGTCCGTGATTTAATCCCCACGAGTTAAAAGAGCAATTTTGTAGTAGTGGAAGTTGAGATATTAACCTTATGGAACAATCTTCCAACTTAGAAAAGAACTCTTGAAGGTTGAGGTTGCCTTGGCAAGCAATGGAATTCTCTAATCTCATTTGGTCCTTATAATCGGAAAGCATGTATTTCATATGCATGATGTACATCAATTGCCGCCATTCATTGGTAGGAAAAACACCACGTATTTGCCTCTCACTAACAAACCAGACCACCATACACGAGCCGCGCCTTGAAAATGGAGTGTGGCAACCGTGACATGGTCCTCTGGTGGCATCTAGTAATAGCTTACCGTGTACTCTGTGGTCTGGACCCACTCAAGATATGCCACCGGATCAGAAGCTTCGACGAATGGCTTGATCATGAGCATGACGTCATGCCTTAAGGTGTGGGGCTGATCTTGGTCATGATGAGCACGTCAGTCTCGAGTACCTTCATAGGCAAATGTATCAGGTGACAACAAAGACTCATCATTATGGTTGGCACACCTTGGCACGCCTCCCGACTTCTTTGTGACCATGAAGGTGAGTGTCACAATGGGTGCACTCGTCATAGGCCCGATTTATTTCAGGGCCCTCATTGCGAGGGGGTGGAACCAAATTTGAATCCCGGACATGAGTATCGTGTTCCCAATGATGCCCAATATTCATTAGGGGTGGGACCCAATCCGATGGGTGATAATCCTACTCGGGAGTGTCAACCAAAAGAGGAATATATGTCATAGGGGTTGTCTAACTCTACTTGGTGGAGTTTGTCATCATTGAACTACTCATAGGCATCTAGAAATTTCGGTGTCATTTAGAAATACACCTCGCCCCATGTCGTTGCAAAAACAGTAAGGACTGGTCTAGATGACTTTGTCCACGTGGTGGCCTAGGAGTCATGTAATGGCCACGAAGAGGAGTTGTTAGACACTTGTCGCAATATCCCGAGTTGTGTGACGGGCTTGCCTCTAGGCCAGCCCTTTACTATTGATGGTGCGGTGTAGGCAACGCTGAGGATCCACTTGATCATTGTGGGATGCAACAACGGAGGATCCACTTGTGCTAGATTCCGTATCTCCAAGTTTGGATTTTTGAGCCAAGGAATTGGAATTTGCAACCAACTCTTGGTTTGTTTTCTCGGTTTCATTAGTACCCCCATGAAATCAATTGACCCAATGACGACATGGAGTAAAAGAATACATGTAGCAATCAAGAAAGACAAGCAAAACACTCCAATTAACCAAGTATGCAACCAAGATAGGCTTGGGTGTATTGCCTTGAGGGCAGCTCGAAGGGGTAAAAAAATGCGGTCTTAGATTGCAAATCACACATAAAATTGAGACACAAAAACGAGCACGTAATTAACTAAATCAGCACACAAGTGTAGGCAATCAAAAGTCTGGCAAGGCTATAGTCGGAGTCAAATGAAAGCCTTTAAATTTTTTTATAAGCAAGACAAAAGTTTTTGAATCTTTTGTGCGTGTTCTTAGAATCACCTTTTTCTATTTTTTTTAATAAACAACTAGGTGACTTGCATAGATCAAGCAAGGATGAGAGGGTGGCTTGGTCGACTTCAAAAAGCAATGGCGGGAAAACAAGACAACACAAGTGCACTTAATTCAATTCAAATGCAATGGATTGAATAAGAATGGATATCATCAATTAGAATGCATTAATAACCAAATCACACCACAAATATTCAAGGATAAAAGGAAAAATAAATTTGTTGGCCTAGACTTGCTAGATCGACGAGGACTAGATCTCTCTTACGTGTTTGCACTCGAATTTATCAGAGTTGCGAACTATCAATAATCATGAATGTAAAAGGCCGAATGGATTACGTAAATGGAGAGATCAAAATGACTTACAATACTTATGGCTTCAATGTAGTTGATAGCTATTTGGCTTGGGAAGAGTCTCGATCTGACGCTTGGATAGTTGAAGGTGGTGGAAGAAAGAGAGAAAGGGACGACATTGGTGCCTATGGGTATGACAGTAGAATCGCGCAAAGGAGTCACAAGCGAGATTGGCCTCAAAATCCTAGATTCAATTTTGATTAGGTCTAGAACTCGAGATCCAAAGGGGTGTGTTATAGTCACTTTGGAAGCAACAACCATGAAGAATAGGTAAATGATGGTATCAATCAAGAACAAGATGAGGAAAAGAATAGCAAGGTGATAAGACAATGTTTGGGTGACGTTCCGTTGCACAAAGGAGACACCAAGCTTCCACAAAAGTATAACCATTTCCTTAGGCATGTGTGCTTCACATGTTGTGTTCTTAGGTATCTTATGATTGTATTTTATTGGCTGAGGCAAGAGAAGTGTTACGCTAATCTTGCCAAGTGTGATTTTTGCTTTAATTCGAATATATTTCTTAGCTTTGTTGTTTCTAAATAAGGCTTGGGTGTAGATGATAGCAAAGTGAAATTGATACAAGAGTGGTCGTACCTGACCACTCCTACTATGAAGCGTTTTTTCCTTAGTGTAGTGGGTTCTATATGAAGTTTATTCATGATTTTTCTATTATAGTCAAACCTTTTCATGACCTAACCAAGAAGAATGCATAATTTAAGTGGAAGTTGCAACACGAGAATGCTTTTCATGATCTAACCAAGAAGAATGCATTACAGTAAGTAGACTTGTACATGGTCGGGTTTGGGCCGGGCCAAATTTTTTTCTTGTCCACATCAACGGCCGGGCTTGGCCCGGCCCTAATATCGACAGCAGTGGGGGCAAGGAGCGACCTTCACAACCCCTTCTCAAACTCAATCCCATCAGAGGTTGGTAATCGACCACCAATTGACGGATTAGGCTCCAGGTGCGTGCCCGACAGCCCAAAGTTGAAAACTTGATTGTGAATCAACGATCAACCACAATCAAAGCGAACAAAACCTAACAAGGGAAAAGTTGGTAATTTTCTGGAGCGAACGTAGGACCCTCACAAGCGGCGACGATCGATATTCGCTCGATCGGGCGCGTGTGGCTACCGAAATCGACCGCGAGAGAGTCCGCGATCGCGACCGGATAAACCGCAACCAATGCCACTGCTATCGCGGATCAGTCAGTAGGTGATCGCTACATGGCTTTTTGAGATTTGAAAACCCTAAAATCTCTAGGGCAAATTCGGATCATCGATCGGAGGCAATCAAGACTCATAGGCTGATCAAGCGAAACTCCGATATTCGTTCAGAGGATCAAACCCTAAAATGTACCAAGCAACAACTTGCTCAAAGATGATCAAATCCGTGACCCAACGTCACCCTCGAAGCTTGGTTACTCTTCGTGCAAGCCGACGTGGTTCGGATAAAGCGACGAAACCAATGCTTATAGCGCTACACAGTTTGATGAAATCAATCAGTGATGCGCATCGCTGAACCCGAAAGCAATCAAGATAGTGGGGCATCAACCACCGCCTAGAATAAAGATGAGATTGTGCTTAGGGTTGTCAATGGGTCGGGTTATGGGTGGGTGGAACACTTCCACCATCCGACCCGCAAGTAAAAATGCCCCTCCCGTCCCCCGCGGAATTTTCTACCCATCACCTAAACCACTTGTAACCCGCTGGCTATATGGTGACTCGTTCACCCGTATAGCCATTGTATTTTTTCCATTATCTTATTTAATACTGATAATTCAATACGAAAAAAATATATAAAGATAATGATTCAATAAGTAAATTATTAATACACTAAGTAAATGGAAATATAAATCCATCATTCTAAAATTAATATTAAAAAAACACAAAAAATACACTATAAAAGGTTAATTATTTGAAAATTTCCTTCAAAATATGAGAACACTTTCATAATATAATAGGATAACTGGGATATAAAATGGGTTAATTGGGTGGTTTGGGTGAAATGGGTGATGGGTGGGTTATGGTTCGGGTTATTTGGGTGACAAAATCTCACCCATAACCGACCCGTTACCCGTTTCACCCATCACCCAATCCGCCCATCACCCGCTTTGTTTGGGTTTTCGCCCGTTTATTTTGGGTGGGTTAAAAGGGTGGGTTGGTCAACCATGGGGAATCGGCGGATTGTTAAAGACAAGAATAATCGAGTGAAGTCTTGCCGCTATAAATCCTTGGAAAAATCGCTAGGCTAAAGCGTTCTTTGTAAAGATCCAAGAAAAGCGCCTCATTAGTAAATTAACGATCGAAAGGACCAATCGGCGGCTCGTTAGCGTTATCTAATTCGTTGATAACATGCGCGGTCCCGAGCTGGTAGACACTAATGAGAAGATCGAAGGAATGCAAGTCAACTACGAAGCAAATGCTGAAATTTCGGAAATTCTTCGATCAGCAAAGATCGCGATCGCGGCCAGCGAGGCCGCGGTCGCGGCCACGGATTCCGCGGTTGCAGCCCCATATTCTGCGGCCGCAGACAGTCCCTAGAAACGGTTGTTACCTCAGTTAACGCAGATCGCGACCGTTGTTCCCAAACCGCGACCGTTGTTCACCCTAGTGAGCTTCTAATCAAATTGAAATCCATGAAATCGTACGACGCGTGTCGGAATCATGGATCCGAAGACTGAGTGTTGGGGCATTGTAAAACCAAAAGGTCGAACAACGCTCATATAAGATAGAAGAGTTCAAGTTGCTCAAGATCGGACAATGATCAAGCGATCAAAACGAGTCCATTGATGCCTTGGCGACGCTAGCCACTAATGCAAGAATCTCTTGGGACCTCGATGTGCGTCGAGGCAACGAGATGTCCAAAACATTGGCATCTAAATCGAAATTGTGAGCAAGAGCTTGCTTGCAATTGTGATCGTGATCACAAAAAACGAAATCGTGTAAGGATCTCGAATGGAAAACACTCTTGATGTGCAACTTGGATGATAACATTGACCCTCGGATATCGTCGGGGCATGGAAAGTTCTCTTAAGGGCTCATAGGTTTTTCCTATCGCCGGAAAATATTCTTTATTATTTTTTCTGGCCAAACTTGAGAAGCGTACACCCAAGCAGGGTTGAGCCTACATTGAAACGAGATCTGTGAAAGCATATACAAAATATACGCCGGAGATTGCATTTCGGCTCTCCGAGCTCGTTTGCAAAAAAAAAAAACTAGTGGCCTTTCATATGGAAAGTGCCTCGGGAAAACCAATAAAAGAATCGTCGCGCTCTTTCTGACCACCTCGTCTTTGTCGAGGATCGTCGATACGCTTCCGTTGCACAAATCGCATCCTACCAACAGGTAGCCGTAACCCAAAGCGTGGAGGCCTATATGTCATAAGGTTATGGAAAAACACACGCGTACGGTATAGCTCGGCCCGGATTGGAAGGGATTATATTAGGTGGTTGCAGCGCAAAGTCGGATAAGTCAATCGTTCAAGAGTCTTGACGGGAATGTCGTCCCTCGGATTTGGGATATCGCCCATCTTGAAAAAGCTCCTCGCATGGATGTTGTGTTAAGAATAAAGCTTATTGGACAAGCACCTCGTTTTTGTGTTCTTTGTTTTCTGAAACAAAATCCCCGGTCGGGAACCTTTTTAACATTCTGTTCTCCCTTCTCTGTTTTGCTTGTTCCAATGGGTCTACCTTAAACCTCAACAAATGACACACTTAAGAGTGAGCAAGATTTCTATGATATTCGCTCATAGATGTGTAAACTATGATATTCGCTCATAGGAAAATGTATGATATTCGCTCATAGATGTGTAAACTATGATATTCGCTCATAGATAAATTCATGATATTCGCTCATGAATGCCCATGATATTCGCTCATGGACAAGCTCGCACACACGCACGTTAAGGGAACCCAATCGACTAATCCTCATGGCCACTTCAACTAAGAGATCTGTGTACCCTACGTCACTGTATATGAGAAAACGTATACAACGACGTAGGTGGGGCATTTGTGATCGGGTAAAAAATCATAGCTACCATATTATTATTTTTGTTATCTCCATAAAGGTATTTCTTAATTATTACATATTTATTATCTTTTATCTATTTTCCTATTATATTAAATATGGTGGTTATGCAACTTTATGGAAGATTTTATCTTTCATTAAAGATAGAATTAAAGTTGGAAAAGGGGTGGAATATTCCTTGCTTGGGCTTTAAGGCAGTTGACCAGCCCTTGGAAGATAGAATTTTTGGCCTTATTGATAAGAAATTCGCCCCCTACCTCTCCTTCTTCCATTAAAAATACAGGTCTGATATGCACAATTATATTGTGTATTTAAGAGGAGTTTTAGCATGGGTTTATGGTATTTTTAGGTGTTTTATATGCTATTTTCAACTAGCAGAAGGAAGACTCAAAGATGCATATTCTCGAAGTTTTAGAGATGGATTGAAGAAAACTGTAGATCGACGTTCTGGTGCTGGCGGCGACCGCCGCCGACCAGGCAGCGCCCGCCGCCTCTAATAATGCGGGAATCTGAGTGCGCCACGTGTTTTGTTTTTATTGGTCATATCTTTATCAGCTTTATTCCGAGTTTATGTATTTTTGGATAGACTATTATCATATTTTTCTTTCAGAATTTTTAGCGTTTCATGAAGAACTAAGCCCTTTTGCTTAGTCAGACAGTTTGAAGCATCGTTTGACTTTCAGTTGTGAGATTTCTACTCTTTATCTATTGCATGGAATTATTTTTCTCTCTTGTTTGAATTGTTTATGTGATTGATTTCAACAATTTCTAGGGTTGTTGTTATTGAATCTCAATTGCTAGATCTAGAGAAATTACTGGTTGAGTTTCTCTATTTCATAGTAGCAAACTGCGATGTACTAGTATCTGGTTGTGCTAGTCTATTGTAGAAGAGAGTAAAATTGCATTCTAGTATAAAAGCTGGTTGTTTTATGCTAGAATTGTATCCTGATTATATTTCTATTCTTAATGCTGCTTTTGAATTGAATCTTGATAGTTTCAAGGTTATTCAATTAGTTAGGATTAATTGTTACTGGTTGTGCTATTAATTATCTTTGAAAAGGAATTGGAATTCCATATGCATGCGATATTGAGTGAATATATGATCAACTTGTCATGCGAATGTGCATCTCTGGTCTACTAAGTATTTTTCCCAAATTGATAAAAACCCAAACTTTATTGCTTTAATTAGTTTTTGCATACATGTTATTTAATTTACTTCATAAATTCCCTGTTACTTGTTTGACATAATATTCACATATAAAGATAAATATCCTCCATGCGGATTCGACCCTTACTTCTTCATGACTACAGTCTTTAGGTTTGTTAGGACTCTTTTGCATAGCCATGATTTGTACGACCATTTCACTCCTATCAAATTGGCACCGTTGCCGGCGAGGCAATAATTGTCTTTTGTGTGATTTTTGTGCCAATCTGGATGTTGTGAACCTATCTTACAGTTCATAACACTTGTTCTACTAATCTATGGCTTTGTTCAAGTTTAAACAATTTCAGGATGAACACTTCCATGATTATTTTTCTAGATTTCAAGACCATGTGTTCAAACTTGGTACATGGGGAGTCCGATACAGTGATGGAGAGGTCAACATCGGAGTTATTCTTGGTATGAATTTTGAGACAAGGGTATTGGCTAACTACATGAGCAATGAGAGGCTTTTATATATGGAATCCGAGGAATGCTGGGATTTCATATGTTTCATGAGCTATCAGAGCTTTTATGTTGAGTCATCCTCCCAACAGCCACAACCGGTTGATACGTCTCTTGAGGATTTCATGAAAGAACTCTCTACCAGGACGGATGCTTTGACAAGGGAAGATTGTTCTGCCACAGAGATACTTGCAAAGCCTAGGGAGCCAGAATCATCTTCTCCCATGTGGAGTCATGAGTTTGAGCCTTCTATGGTCTTGGAAGAAGATTATTTTGTTGACCATGATTACTTCTTTTTTGATGAAGTTGACAACCACGAGGGAGGAAATCAACTAGACACATCTGTTAAGGCTCCCTCCATCATGTTGTGTCCTATGCTTGGCCTTGAAATCCAATGTTTCAGTTTCCCCACCTTCTCACATCCAAAGCTTATGGAGTTGCAAGATGAGGAACCAAGTCTAGAACATAAGGTGGAAGATGAAAACTATATGGAGTTCATCTTTGATGAAAGTGGTAATGGTGACAAGTGCTTTGACTCATACTGTAAGTATTTTCTAAAGCCACCACTTGTGTTGGATTTATTTGAGCAAATTCCAGTTCATGGCAACTAGGCACACATGTTTGATAAGTTAAAACCATTTTTGAAAGTTATATTATGCATCTTTAATTTATCATGGTGTTACTTATGTTTTTCTGAGATGTGTGCACAAGGGTTTGACAGGTCAATAAGGGCATTGACAATGTCTAATCTTGTCAATTTATGCTAAACATCAAGCCACAACGTTAAATAAGGCGCTTGTCGGGAGGCAACCCGGCCTAGGTAATTTCTTCCTTTCTTTTTTCTTTTTCTAGCTTAGTTGTTTTTGTTTCGGTTTTTCCTTTGTTTCTGTGTTGGACTAACCTACAGGTAGGGAAAAAAAGCGGAGCGCAACGGAACTTGCGGCGCCCGTCGCCGACAAAGCGGCGCCCGTCGCCAATTAATTCTGAACGACCCTAGCTACGACGTGTATGGCGGCACCCGCCTCCAAAATAGCGGCGACCGCGACGGTGCTTAAAATTTCGAAAAAAGGTGACCGCCACCCCTGGCGGCGCCCGCCGCCTCTATGATGTCGATTTCTGCCGTTCTGATGTTGCTCACCACTATTTCCCTACCCAAATTAGTAGTTGGTTTGTGAGTTTTTCTATTTCTCTTTACTTTTACTTTACATTGGGGACAATGTAAGATTTAAGTAGGGGGAAGGGAATTACTTGCTTTACATTCATGTAGTTGCATTAGATTAGGCATGTTAACTTTATGTTTTTCATTGATTAAAATTCTTGAAAAAAATGAAAAAAAATTAGAAAATTCATAAAAATACAAAAATATTGCATTTAGGTTCATATATCCCCATTGTTTGATTCTTCTTGTTTCTCTAAGTTGAGTATGAATTCTAACCCATGATTGTTTCTCAAAGTGTGTATGCAGTTGAGAAAGAAAAGTTTGGGAGAAGTAAGAAAAGAAAGTGTGCTGAAGTTTGGGTTTAGGATTAGTTCTTTATCCCGGATTTAGCACCACATGCCAAATATGAGTCCCTTCCAAATTTCTCTTTACCTTGGCCCCATTACAACCCTTAAAAAGACCTCTTGATTTTTGTTATGTGTTTGATCCGCAACGGTGGAGATTTAGAACTCTGATGCAAGCTTATGGTAGCCTAGTTTTCATGGTTGATTTTGAGCGAAACACCTACCCTTAAACACTTGCAATTTACCTTGGTGAGGTCTAGAATGAATGAATGGTCTTTACTTTTTGCTTATTATAATGCATGCTAGGAAGTCTTGGTCGGATTTTTGATTATATGTGAAATGCTTGTTTGACTTGAGATGGATGTATGATTGCATTTCTGTGGTGTGTTTTGGATTTATGACTTTCTTGAGGACAAGCAAGGGTTAAGCATGGGGGAATTTGATAGCTTGCATATAGGTAGTGTTTAGAATGCATGTTTCCATTTCTTTTGCATTGTTTTTAGATAGTTTTAGCTAGTTTCTTTAGTGTCTTAGAGTGTTTAGGAATTTTGGGGTTTTGCACTTGTTCTATGTTGTTTTACAGGTCTTAAAGTGAACAAGTGTGAAAGGAATGGAAACGAGAGAAGAACGCTTGAATTCGGGCCATCCATTGGAGTTGCTTGTTCAACACCTCTGTCTTGTGAGTGACCGTTCGGGATCTATATTGGTCTTATGAAGTTGGGTTTGATATCATTGGAAAGCTAATCCAAATAGCTACAATTCATGTTTGTACTCCGAGCCCAAATTCCAACTCGAAGTGAGTCAAAATAGCCCCCGAAGTGTCACTTGAGTTATGAACCGAGGTGCCGGCGGCGACCACGGCCAACCCGGCGGCGACCGTCGTCAACCCAGCGGCACCCGCCGCCCCTGACAGCCGAGAGATCTCTTACGCGCCCCGTGTTTTATCTTGATTGGCTCCTTTTCTATCAGTATTATTCTGAGATATTATATTTTTGGGATATAGTTTTAGACCTAGTTCTATATATTAGGGTTTGGAGAGTTGCATCTCTTATTGACGATTATCATATTTTTCTTTCAGAGTTTTTAGCTTTTCTATGGAGAACTAAGCCCTTTCGCTTAGTCAGACAATTGAAGCATCGTTTGAATTAAAGTTGTGAGATTTCTAATTCCTTATCTATTTCTTGGATTTAATCTTCTCTCTTGCTTGAATATTTATGATTTATTTCAACAATTCTACCTTGATCAACTAGGGTTTGTTGTTATTGAATCTATTGCTAGATCTAGAGTGTTACTGGTTGAGCATCTTTAGCTTGAAGTAGCAACTGCATCGTACTAGTATCTTGTTGCAGATTTCTTGAAGTCCCATATTTTCAACAAGTTTGGAATTCCCAAGGCCCTCATAAGTATTAGGGGAACTCACTTTTGTATTAGGACAATCACTGCCCTGTTAAAGAAGTATCATGTCAAGCAAAGAGTTTCTACTGCCTATCATCCTCAAACAAATGGCCAAGCGGAAGTATCAAAAAGGGATATTAAATCCATTCTGGAGAAGACGGTGTCCCCTAGCAGAAAAGATTGGAGCCAGAGGCTTGATGACATCGCATCCCACCGCTTGTTCCGCTTCTCGCCGACCTTATTTTTCGGGTATTTCTGGACTTTTTCTTCCCTTTATCGGTCCTTTGAGCATTTCGATTACCGAATATGAGTACTAGGAAGCGTGGGTCTACTAGATTTGCTCGATCTGAAATTTATGAGGGACGGAAGAAGAATGTGGATGAGAAGGAGTTTGTTTCTATTATATTCCTTGATCATGCGTTTATGAGAGAATTAGGCCTAGAGGAGTGCACTAGGCGGATGTTTGATCATGGAGGGTTAGGTAATTTTTATTTCAAGAATGCTCCTACATATCCTGAGTGGACTAGAGAGTTCATCATTACTCTTGAGGATGATCGTGATGCAGCTAGGATCACGTTTCAGTTAGGTGGTTCTATGCAGGTTTTGAGTTATGATGATCTAGATGTGGCGTTTGGTATTACAAAATAGCCTTCTGAATCTGCTGATTGGTCTGCTGCGAGTGCTCAGTTTACATTTTGGGATCAGTCCACTAGGTCTACACCATTTGATTCTAAGGGAGGGGAGCAAAATTATAAGTGGTCACATCCTTCTCCTCGGTTAGCTCACATGGTGCTTAGGATGGCTTGGTTTGGTCATTCTGAACCAAACAAGATCAATCATCCTGACTTGGAGGCGGTTTGGAGTTTGACACCGCGGTGTGCCTTGGTAAAAGATTGGAAGGCTATATTTTTATCTAGTTGTAAGAAGTGTAGTAGTGAGAAGAAGGGCAAGATTGCTATTAGCGTTATGATTTCTCTCATTGTTGAGTTGCTGGACATTCCTTTTCCTCCTCCAGTTGAGCGTCTTTCTGCTCGATTTACTTATGATAGGAGGTTTTTGAAGAACGATGCAGTGATTGGTGAGGCTGGGGCTCATATTGATTATCTGTTTGGTTCTATAGGTGCTTATAAGATTTGTTTGCCCATTATCGGTCTCCCATTTGGACTTGAGTATCATCACTTTGATCTCATACGGTTGTCAGTACCTGTTAGGGCTCCGGGTTCTTCTTCTGCTCCACAAGCTGCCCCACCAT
Organism: Fallopia convolvulus; assembly: GCA_964016875.1. Lineage (NCBI taxonomy): Eukaryota > Viridiplantae > Streptophyta > Magnoliopsida > Caryophyllales > Polygonaceae > Fallopia > Fallopia convolvulus. The sequence continues at coordinate 22,463,583 of OZ024734.1, read as the reverse complement.
CTACTTCGCAGCCTATTCCAGAGACTGCTTCCCAGGGAGACACAGTTATGCATGAGGATGCTCATGTTTCATATTTTCCTAGTACTTTAGCATGAGAGGATACTCGTTTGAGCTGGCAAGATGATATAATGCGCCGGATGAGCCAGCTTCAGTTCATCAGGAGGAGATGTTTGTTCAGCAATCTGCTTTATCAACTTCTATAGACGATGCGCCAATTCCATCAGGATCAGTCTTAGTTCTTCCAGCAGTAGACTAGATATTTCCAACAACAGGCTCAGTTTTTTTAGGGTGTGTGGCACAATTATCCATCATATCCTGACCACCCGCAGTATCCACCATATCCTCCACCACCATCTGATCAGTAGTGGTATTATTCTCTACTTCCCCTTTATTTTATCTTGTCTTTACTACATTGAGGACAATGTGTGTTCTAAGTGTGGGGGAGTTGGAATTATATTACTATAGATATGCTATAAAAATAAATTAAAAAAAAATCCATAAGAAAATTGAGAAAAGGCAAAATAAAATCATGGGATAGACTGAAAATCCGAAAAGGCGATCTAGGTAATAAGCATGTAATCTGGCAGACACTAGGCCTTAGCAAAAATAGATTCAGAGTGGTGTGAGTTGGTGAGTCCATTATTGAAAAATGAAATAAGTGTTTGGTGAAAACCTGAATAGGCGCCTAAGCAAAATGAGTGAAAAAAGAGTGTTTTAGGACTATCTTTTACCGGCGCAAAAGACATAAGAAGTGGAGTATAGGAATGTTTTGGGTAGGTTTTCACTAGGAGGTATAAGGTGTAGATTTATGGAGACTTTCACTCTCTTTGTTGAAGTTGTTGATGGACTTGTTAGGTGTTAGTTTTTGGTGGGTTGATGATTGATGTTTTGATGGATAATGGGGATTGATTGGTGGTTTGGTTGAGCATAATGATTGGTTGTTGTTGATGATGATATGCTCATTTATGTTGATGTTGAGTAGGGCAGGTAGTTAGAGCTTGTTTGCTATATCTTTTTGTTTAGGTTGGATAGTGCATGCATGAGAATGCTTTTATTCCTCTTTGTAAGCTTCCTTGCATATTGATGATCCGGGAGTTATAGTTTTTATGAGTGATAGTATTATGAGTCACTCAGGGACGAGTGAGATTCAAGTGTGGGGGAGTTTGATATGCACAATTATATTGTGTATTAGGAGGAGTTTTAGCATGGGTTTATGGTATTTTTAGTTGTTTTATATGCTATTTTCAGCTAGGAGAAGGAAGACTCAAAGATGCATATTCTCGAAGTTTTAGAGCTGGATTGAAGAAAACTGAAGATCGACGTTCTGGTGCTGGCGGCGACCGCCGCCGACTAGGCGGCGTCCGCCGCATCTGACAATGCGGGAATCCGAGTGCGCCACGTGTTTCGTTTTTATTGGTCATATCTTTATCAGCTTTATTCCGAGTTTATGTATTTTTGGATAGAATATTATCATATTTTTCTTTCAGAATTTTTAGCCTTTCATGGAGAACTAAGCCCTTTTGCTTAGTCAGACAGTTTGAAGCATCGTTTGACTTTCAGTTGTGAGATTTCTACTCTTTATCTATTGCATGGAATTAGTTTTCTCTCTTGTTTGAATTGTTTATGTGATTGATTTCAGCAATTCTTAGGGTTGTTGTTATTGAATCTCAATTGCTACATTTAGAGAAATTACTGGTTGAGTTTCTCTATTTCATAGTAGCAAACTGCATTGTACTAGTATCTGGTTGTGCTAGTCTATTGTAGAAGATAGTAAAATTCTATTCTAGTATAAAAGTTGGTTGTTTTATGCTAGAATTGTATTCTGATTATATTTCTTATCTTAATGCTGCTTTTGAATTGAATCTTGATATTTTCAAGGTTATTCAATTAGTTAGGATTGATAGTATCTGGTTGTGCTATTAATTATCTTTGAAAAGGAATTGGAATTCCATATGCATGCGATATTGAGTGAATCTATGATCAACTTGTCATGCGAATGTGGATCTCTGGTTGACCAAGTGTTTTTTCCAAATTGATAAAAACTCAAACTTTATTGCTTTAATTAGTTTTTGCATACTTGTTATTTAATTTACTTCATAAACTCCCTGTTACTTTTTGACATAAAATTCACATAGAAATATAAATCTCCTCCCTACGGATTCGACCCTTACTTCCCTAAGACTACAGTCTTTAGGTTTGTTAGGACTCTTTTGCATAGCCGTGATTTGTACGACCATTTCACGCCTATCAACGTCTTTGCCGTGTAGGGAAAGACACATGTTTCATATTGATTGATAGACTGATATTCGCTCAGGCTATTGAACACACCGATTGAGAGTTTGGACAGGCTAATATTCGCTTAGCTCGACTGTTCAGAATTATCCATACTCGCTGGATCTCTCGCTTTCTTGTTGTACCTCGACATTCAATTCGACAAACTGCTCTTTTGACTTAGGCATCGGAGGTGGATTAGGGGGTCTCCGCCCCCTATGTCCATTGTTTTGCAGGTTATATGTTGAAGGAGTTAGTTTGGAACGGAAGAGGAAAGGAGCATACAATTAGTGCATTGAAAGCGGAATTTTTGTGCACTAACAATAATAAATAATATAATTTAAATAATTATAATAAATTTGATGCTCTTGACTCGTTAGATCAACCACACGAAATGGCAATAACATGATTCGATTAATTCATAAATTTTATGATGACCTGGAGTCAAAGCGATCGAATCCGAACTCTATGAAACCGATCCAATTGATTAAGTCTATCTACAACTAATTGAACAAAAGCTGCAGTACCTAATGAGTAATGATGAAGCAGGGGATCCATCCTTTTTATTTGACCACAAAACAAATAAAAATGGAAAATTAGTTTTAAATAAAAAAGGCAATAATAAAGCTCCTTAGAGCATAACTATCAATGAACCCAATAAACCCCCCAATTCTTCACTTTTATCATTTCTCTCACTTTCACATCATTTTACAATCCCAAAATTTCATTTCACAAAACCCACTTAAATATCCATGAGCCCATAAACCCCTTTTCACTTTTTTCAATTCCCAACAACTATTTTTTTCCCCTTACACAATTACACAAATATACCTCTAATTTATTAAATTTAAATATCTCTTTATCTAATTTTATATGTCACGATAATCTTAATAAATTACAATCCGTTTATTTTAGTGTTATTTTAGGATTGTAAATTCGATTTAAATTTCAAAAAAATATTGCTTGCATAAAACAATGAATTATTTATAATAATAGATAAATATGCATTTTATTCCCTAAAATAACCTAAAAAACTATTATATACAAAATTAGTATCTATAGATAGATAAAATAAATTATAATTTTTAGCATAATTTTTTATATATTAAAAGTAGGCTAAAATAACTTTAAACATAATTTTATAATACTACAAACTAACGGTAGGTTTAAATAATCTTTAAATGATAAAAGTTGGCTTAATTTCACGATTGTGTGGGGACACCCCTGCTCCCACTGACGATGAACCTTCTCTTTCCAAGTTCCGTAAGTCGAAACCCAATTCTCGGTTTCATTGCTTTTTTTCATTTTTTTTCTTTTTAACGAAATCACACATGAATCGGGGGTACGTTGAACCCCCCGATATTCATGGTCTTAGATTTTATTAGTTTTTAGTTTGGGGGAGGTGGGAGTCAAAGGTCAAAGTTGTGTGGAGGAATGTGAAGTGTGAAGGGGGCCAGGTTGTCCTCTTCCTGTTCTAAAAATGCCTTTTTACCACCTTTGTACTCATTCTACTACGTACTTCATTTACCCTTTTCCCTCTACCCTTTTTATATTGGATTGAGATTCTTTATCTTATGTTTTTCGATCCCGGGGTTCGCAAGGGTTGGTCTTTGAAAGGATCTTGAGTTATTTTGATTGGAAATTCAGTATACATCTTAACCAATTAATATTGCCGGAAAAATTAAATATCTTTAAAATTTGTACTAAGAGTTAATCTATGACCTTTTGTACACCCCACTTATGGTTCTCGGCTCCTAGGAGCAGGGGTGGAGCAAGATGACCTCTGGCTAGTCTGAGGTGAGATGTGGAGAACTAGAGAAGAGAACTAGGAGCAAACACGAGGCGAAAACTGGAGAAAGGAGCCAGGAACATAATCAAGGCAGAGAGAGTAGAAAAAGAAGTTGATTAAAACCGAGTTTTTTAAGAGCATCTCCAAGAGATGTTCTAAAATTTTTCATAAAATGGAGAATCAATTGTCAAATTCTCTAAGAAAATACACCTTAAATCCAATAAATTCTTTGTTTTAAAGAACATTGCATTTAATATTATTAATTTTATCATATAAAATATTCTACCATACATGTTTAATAATTAAATAAATATTATCTTGCTTATTAAGTTAAAAAATTCTAAAATCTTAATCAAATAAATGATAAATTATTTGTTACTAGTTATACTCGTCATGCCATGCATGACTACGACTCGGATTAAGTATGATAGTATTTATATTAATATAATTATACATAAAAAGATAAAAAAATTATTCTCACATACGATAGTTTTTTATTTATATAATCAAATAAATTTTGAATTTTTACAATTTTTAAAAATAAATAGAGAAAAGAATTGTTTGAAAAAGATAAAGTAATATAAATAAAAGTTGAAATTTCAAAAATAAAGTTGGGCCAAAGTCATTGTGATTGCTTAAAAAGATACAATTTTAATATATAGTTATAGATATATTTTTAACCAAAATTTAATTTTTTAAAAAATCTTTTACTTCAAAAATGGATAAAAAGACATAAATAATGTAATTTTTATCATCTTGTAATTTTTTATTCTTTTATCATAATTTGATTTAAGAAAACTTTTATAGAAATATAAATATTGATAAATATAATATAATCAACTAATAGTCAATTATAAACTCAGAATCTATCCTAATATATACTATAGTTTATTTTATGTTATATAGAATCTTTTCAATATATATAAATTGTGAGAATGACATGTACGGAAAATTATAGGTGGCAAATGGTAAAATCCTACGTGGCAAATAGCTTATATTGTGATAGAAAAAATAACTTAAATAAATCATTATATATAACATTCATCACTAATATTTTGTCAAATATTTAATGTTTTTATAGTTTATTTTATTTTAGATATAATCTTTTGAAGTTAAATAAATATCATATCAAATATTTAATAATAATAATAAAGATTTAACATTAGATAACATCTTTATTTAGATAGATTCATTTAATTTTAAAAATCATTTAAAAAAATATAAAAAAATAAAATAATCCAAATTCTTGTAATTTTTTTTACCAAATATTTAAAAAAAATTGAATAAGAATTAAAAACATACTTAATGAGAAATGATGAAAAAATATAAATAAAGAATGCATATTTTAATGATAAGAAAATCACTTATATTTACATAAATAATTTGAAAAGAATATTAAGAAAAAGATAACGTATTTTTTTTTATCAAAAGTCAATTTAGGCAAGTAATTATTTAGATTGAAAGTCAATTTTTATCAAAATTTTAATTAGACAAATCTTTTACATAAATAGATAAAAAATAAAGATAAAATAATTTTCTTTTCTTTTAAATAAAATTCAAATTTAATGTTTTCATATAATAGATAGAAATTCAATTCGAAAAACTAAATTAATACATGTAATTATCTATCCTAATATATAATATATAATATGCTATAATTTATTTTAATTTTAGATAAAATCTTTTTGATGTATCCTAATTCCTAATATATAATAAATAACATCTTTATTTTTGATAGAATCTTTCCTAGATTAATTTATCCTTTTTCTATATTATTCTAAAATAATTTCAACATATAGAAATTCCCAAAATAAAAAATCCTATGTGGCGAAATCCTAGGTGGCTTAACGTGAGAACGACACGTAGGAAAATCTAAGGTGGCGCAACGTGGTGGCTTTATTCCTTATGTCTTTTATATATATGCATAGATTTGACTTAAAGAAAAATAACATATCAACCTAATGGATGATACATTATTTATTATTTGACTATAAGAAAATAAAATATTCTAAAATTTTAGGGCATTTTTAACAAATTCTCTATATTTTTTTCCAAAATGAAGAACTAAAACTTATATTTTTCTAATTTTATTACTCCAACTCTAACAAATTCTCTATTTTAGAAAATACTACATATATTGTAATTATTATTTTATATATTAAAATATTGTTTTTAAACTAATTTGACCAATAGGAAGAAAGTATAATTTATTACATACATTTAATGCATTACCCAAATGTCTTAGGGAATTTCCTAAATTTGGGGAGATCTCTACCCATTTTGGAGAATTGCTCTATACTAGGGTAAGATATAGAGAATTTGTTGGACCAAAAAAAAGGTCCAAAATCCCTAAAAACTCAATCGCCAAGAATTTGGGGAATCTGTTGGGCTTGCTCGAAAGGACTAAACTGGTATCATTTTTGTCTTGAATTTAAAATAGTAGGGCAAACTAGGATGAGGGCTAAATTAGATCAAATGCGACAAAATAAAAAATTTAAATATCGAATTCCTCTCTTTCACCGGACGCCTTGTGAGTTACGACCAAAAACTCTCATCTAGGGATGCTCACATCGACCCACACTAACATGACCAATAAATTGCGGGTCGCGAAGCAGGTCGATATTTTCATAAATTTGGGTCGTGGATCGGGTCAGCCCAAACTTGTCGGGTTGCAAGTCGACCCACAGATCCGCATCCATTAAAAAATTATTATACTAATTTTGAAAAATGAAGACAATTGAATTCTAAATCAGTAAACTTGTAAAAAAAATCAAACCTATAGGAAAGAGTCGCCGCTCTCATTTTCATCTTAAGAAAACTCTAGCTTTCTCACAACGAGTCGTTGCCGCTGGCTAGCCTGGATGGACCTCTACTAGACTCGCAAGGCACCCCCGATGGGTTACTCTCTGACCTCTGCCCTCTCCCCCTAGGTGACAACGACTGCGACAGAGTTGCTCTCCAGTACTCATGACTCTCAAACCCTCTCCGCCTCTGGCCCTCTAACCTCTCCGCCATCTAGTCGTCTCCGCCTCTCCGCCTTGGAAAAAGCTCTCTGACGGCGCCATGTACTCTTACTGCCTCTGCCCTTGTTGGAACTCCACTCCATATTGACTAAGCCCTACCTCTTCGACGGCGTTGTCGGGCTGTTCAAATCTGGGCCCAAAATGTACTAAGGAGAAGAAGAAGGGAAGCCTAATACTCTTCCTCGTTAGCTCGAATGATCTTAAGAGGATCAAATGGTTTGCGGCACAATCTCTGGCAACGACCTCGCCATTAATGGTGATTACTGATATTTGTGGGATCCGATCATAAGCCAGTAAAGAAGCAATGGTCAAAAGAAGGAGGGGGATATATATACACATGAAGAGTAAAAAGGGGGATATGGATATGAACACGAAACTAGTCACTGTAAATCGGCAATCTCATATACTTCCTTCGAATTCTATTATATTCTCAAGCGATCATAGTTCTGTTAATCCCCTTGTAATTTAACAGGGTTCTATTATAGTTCTCTCGCCAAGCATCATTCAATTCAGCTACTCCTTATTTTCGTGATCTACTACTTTCATTTGCATTGCTATTTAAATTTTGTCTTGCTCACGAGTTTAACGTGTTTAGACTACTTGTTGGTTGAGTTTCCCTCATTATAGCAGGTAACACGTTTACATGTTAAATCGGACCAAAACAATTGGCGCCCACCATGGGGCTCAACCAAGGAGAATCATCGAAGACCACAAATTCTACCTACGCGCAAGATGGAAGGAATTCAAAATTACCTACAACCATGTCGATGACCCCGAGTGATGTGACCCTCGATTGGCAAGGGACGGATCTAGGTTCGAAACGTCCGGATCTTCTCCGACAAGGGTAACCGGATAAATACGAGACCACAAAAGTGGACTCGCGGGCCTCTAATGCTCGTCGAAACGAGGGTTGGGCGATGCAGAATCAAGGTCGAGGGAAAAGGGTTAGAAAGGGGTGACGCCCGGGCCAAATAAGGAGGAATCTCGACTCTACTTAAACTTGGCTATTCATATTGGACGTAAGTAGTACAATGGGGCGAGGCTCCTTTATATAGAGGAGGAGGCACTCGAAACCCTAAACCTAATGGGAGAGGCGCCTAGGGCTTGTATGCAAACAAGGCCCAACGACTCCTGGCCCAATAAGACAACTTACTAAAAAGGGAAACTAACTAGAAAGGGAAATAACAACATACTAAATATGGAAACTATCTAGAAAGGGAAATAACAAGGCTATCCCATTCTACAAGAATGGAACACACGCCTAAAATGGAAATGACGGAAATATAAATAATAGCATAATATGAGACTAAGTCCTACGCCAAGGGGGTCTCCAAGGTCTAGGCCGTCTCGGGTCCGTTGGAGCTGGGTCCGAGCTGGGGCAGGGACGCATCACCGAGAACAACGAAATCAACCTAGGAGTCAACGATCAACAGGATGGAAATGGGATGGAAAGGGATAAACTGAATTCTGGAGACGAAAATGGGAATCGCACCACTTTCGCAACTGCTGAACAAGGAACAACGGTTGATTCCGATATTATCACCGAACTACATGCATCCATTCTCACCCTTCAATAGGATCTGGAAAACCAGAAAAATGCTCATGTCAAATTCACCAAGGTATATGGGAAACAAATTGAAACTTTAACTAATGATCAATCACAATTTGCTTCAATCTTAGTTACAATCAGCAACAAACCGGCAACGTGTTAATGGAGTAATGGACGATGTCGCTCGCTGATTGGACATGGACGATCTAAATCTTGTAACTCCGGATGATGGGAGATTAGTAATCGATAATAGTAGAAAGGAGGGATGGATATATCGTTCCCCCCTTTGTACCCGCTATTGCAAGGCTAGACATCTCTCGAAAGTATCACGTTCCGAAAGTACCTAAGTACGAAGGTGTTACGGATCTAGACCAACACATTGCTGCGTTTAAACAAGTCATGAATATTAGCACAATCCTTTTTGATATGAAGGAGATTGTTATGTGTTGGTTGGTTGGTAACACGTAATCGGGGCCAACACTTAATTGGTATTCACATTTACGTCTTCGAAGTATGCCATCCTTTGCTGAGTTGGTTGATAAGTTCAGGGTCAGGTTTGCAAGTAGCCGACATGCTAAGAAACGTTCTAGCGATCTGTACCGCTTGGTCCAAAAGACTAGCAAATCTTTGAAAGCCATCTTAAATAGGTATAATGAGGAGCTGGTCACTATAGAAGGACGCGACGCTGCCATAGGCGTAAAAGCATTTCGAAGAGGCATCTCAATTGGTAATCCCGATCTTTACCGTGAATTGACTAAATATCCTTGCTCGAAGTTCGATGAGATGCAGGTGAAGGCGTTAGCACACATACGTTTAGAAGAAGACCGCCTATTCTCCAACAAGATCACTAGTCCTCACTGACCAAAACGCCGACAAGGATGACGAGAAACCAGATATGTTCCATACCCGAACTCTTATCTTGCCAAACCAACTGTGAACACGACATCTTCCAAGGCGTACGAATGATATGAAGACCCAAGGTTACCTCCGAGGTTCTCACACTATAACTTTCGGGTGGATGCGATAAAAGTGGTCCGAAGTCTCACCAACATGGGGGATATTGTCAAGAGGCCAAGAAAGAGTAACACACTTTCATACCAAAAGGACAAATCTAAATGGTGTGATTTCCACTTAGGCCATGGTCATAGGACAGATAAATGTATCGCGTTATCGAAGGAGGTAAGTGAAATGCTACATAGGGGGTATCTCAAGGACTTGATATCGGAACGAGCAAGGGAGTAGCTGGAGCGCAACAAAGGAAAAGCCAGTCCGCCATCACCACCCAAGCTTACATGGGTAATTAACGTCATCACCGGGGGTTCTGAGGTTTGTGGTGTGACGTATTCTACAACTAAGAGAATTTCAAAGAGTACTCGGAGGGAGGAGTCCAAAATCTCAGTCTGAAAGGGCCATGATGTGATGCCCATCACCTTCGATGACATCGAGGAAGAAGAAGTCCATCATGACTGTTTGATTATTTCGTTAACAATTGTAAACTTTCTTGTTAAACGAGTTTTGATTGATAATGGAAGTTCTACTAATTTACTCATGTTGGTTGCCTTATACAGCTTAGGTATTGGTCTGGACGACATCATTAAGAAGTCTATGACGTTGGTAGGCTGCAGCAGCAAATCACGCAACACACTGAGAGAAATTTCATTGCCCACCATCGCGTGTGGAGTGAACTATCAGGTGAAATTTCAAATACTCGATTGTCCTTCACCATTTAATGTTATTTTTGTCAGGGCCTAGATCCATGGGATGAAGGCCATCCCCTCATCTTATCATCAATGTGTGAAGTTCCCATCGCCGTGGGGAATACAAGAAATCAAGAGGGAGCAAAAGATAGCAAGTGAATGCTATATAGTGACTATGAGAGTGACGACTTCCAATGCTCAACGAGTCGAAACAGAGAAGAAGTCGTCATCATAGCAATTAAAGGACTGCAAGACTCAAACTTACTACGTGAAGCCCGAAACACCCGAGCTCGAAGAAGTCGCTCAAAGAAGTCCATCATGATTGTTTGATTGAAGGGGAATTGAGGCAAGTCCAGACCAAATTAAAGCAATTATGGAGTTAAAATTACCGCCATGCGTCAAGGACGTCTAGAAGCTGAAAGGAGGAGTAGCTGCACTCAACCGGTTTATATCCAGATCATTAGACAAGAACAAGTTGTTCTACGATATTCTGAAGAAAAACAAGTCGTTTGAATGGACAAAAGCGCATGTAGAAGCTTTCCAGGAGCAAAACAGGTACCAATCTCATCCGCAAATATTGTCTAAGCCCAAGCCAAGAGAAATGTTATACGTCTACTTGGCGGTAACGGATGTAGCCGTGAGCGTAGTCTTGATTCGAGAAGAGGATGGGAACCAGTTGCCCATTTACTATGTAAGCAAAACCCTACTCGATATAGAAACCATGTATTCACCCGTAGAAAAACTCGTATTATCACTGGTAATGGCTTCCATTAAATTACGTCCTTATTTCGAAAGTCATTCTTTTACTGTGAGGAATAATTTTCCAATGAAGAGTGTTATGTCAAAGCCAGAAGTATCAGGTCGCCTGGTAAGGTGGTTAATTCACCTAAATGGGTACAACGTCACTTATGAGCCACGGACAACAATGAAGTCTCAAGCATTAGCGGATTTTGTGGCATACTTCACTCCTACCCTACCAGAAGAGGAATATCAGGAGGTGTTACAAGTTGAAAAATCAATAAGTATCAGCAAGTCGTTGATGCACACAGATGGAGTATCGAATCAAGTAGGCGTTGGACTAGGGGTAGTCCTGAAGTCGCCATAGGGGGATATGATAGCCCAAGCTATTCGTTGCACGTTCAAAGCTACTAAAAATGAAGAAGAATATGAGGCACTCATCGCAGGATTAATCATTGCCAAAGAATTGAATGTACAAGAGATCGAGGTAATATGTGATTCATTACTCATTGTTAATCAAGTCACGAATTCATATGTTGCCATTGATTCAAAATGAAGGCATATTTGGAGAAAGTCCAAGGAGTTATCAAAGGCTTTAAGCATTTTGAAATAAAACAAGTGCCTCAAGATGCCAACATGCAAGTAGACGCTCTAGCAAATCTTGGATACGCGATTGATTCGAGGGAGTACGACAGGATACCATTTGTGCACTTGGACGCACCTTCTATAACAAAAGAGATAGAAGTGTTCGAGTTTCGAGACACCGATATAGCTACTTCATGGGTAACACCTTACCTGAAGTGGTTACGAGATGGGATCTTACCTGATGATAAAGAAGAAGCTCAACGACTTAAGGTAAAGGCTTCTACTTTAGCTATTAAAGATGACATCTTGTTGAAGTGGATGTCTTCAAGATTATACGCACGATGTGTGAAGGAAGATGAGGTACAACATGTGTTACAAGACATTCATGATGGAGAATGCTAGAGTCATGCGGGTCGCAACTTGGCAAAGAAAGCAAGAAAGAATCATACGAACAAACGCATTTTCTTAGTTTGCTCGAAGGTGGGACGCATGCGAGCGTCATGGGCCCATTCCACATCAACCACCGGAGTTACTACATCTTATAACATCCCCTTGGCCATTCATTAAATGGGGGATTGACATTGTGGGTAAACTTCCTCCACCTTCGAGACAACGCGTTTACATATTGGCCATGACCGACTACTTCTCCAAATGGATCGAAGCAGAAGCCTTCAAAGAAGTAAAAGATGTACATGTCATCTCTTTTATCAAGAGGAACATCCTCAGCAAATTTGGTGTGCCATAAACCATAGTCTGTGACAACGACTCTCAGTTCATAAGTGAGAAAATGAATTTTTTTTCTCAGCAATACAACATTTAGTTAGTGATGTCCACTCCGCGATATCCTCAAGCTAATGGTCAAGCAGAAGCATGTAACAAGGTGATCATGAATAACTTGAAGAAACGCCTTAAAGAAGCTAAAGGGAAGTGGGCAGACGAGTTACCCCTTATTCTCTGGTCAGATCGGATGACTCCCAAAACTGCTACTAGGCATAAGCCTTTCTCTTTGGTGTATGGATGCGAAGCTGTGTTACCAGTTGAAATAACTTTACCCACAACCCGATACGGTCTTACCACTGAGCATTCTAATCGAGACAACTTGTTTCACCACCTGGATACGGTTGACAAGTTACTAGATGAAGCATCTGTTCGTATGGAGGCATACAGGCAGGGGGTGGCTCGGAGTTACAATAAACACGTTAAAGCAAAGGAGTTTCAAGTAGGTGATTGGGTACTAAGGAAGTTCCTCTAAAATACTCAAGAATTGAACGCTGGTAAACTTGGAGCTAATTGGGACGAGCCTTAATTATCAGATTACGAAAGTCGTCGGGTAGGGGGGCTATGAGTTAGTTTCCCACGATGGAAAGAAAATCCCAAGGAGTTCGAACGCGACAAATCTGAAACTTTATTAGTTTTGACAAAACCAAACAAGTCGCAACAAGGTACGTCTATTACTAGATTCTACTTATCAAATTCATTTACATTGTTTTACTTTACACACATGGAGCAACAACGATATTATGAAACTAACAAGGGACTCCTTCTGACATTACAAGCCAAAACATGGGCCCTTGCCTTACAATCAGGCTACAATGTGCACACAATGACTAGTCCCAAGATGCAAGAGACGAGAAATACGTTAATGACTCTAGAGCAAGAGGAGCCTAACACGAAAGAGATATGTGTGTAATCGGTCCAAGCTTTATTATCAATAAACATGAGTACATTATATTTCAGAGTTTCCTCTCATTACATCTCTCTCTCTCTCTCTCTCTCTCTCTCTCTCTCTCTCACAGCCTCTATTACAAAGCGCTATTACAAACAAACTTGGGTAAACACTACCAACAACCTTTTATTCAAAACGCGTTGACCTCCATCCTGTGATGCCTTTCTTCAGCCTTGTACGACCTGCAAAACAAACACGTAGACAAGCAAAATACTATGCAAACATACAACATTCACAAAGGACCATTAGTTATAACACTAAGAAGTAAAAATAGTCTGCCACAAAACATAAGGCCCTAAAACACAATTTTTCGTCCACCAAAGAGGGCTTCTTGAATGCAGACTCGTCTTCAAGAAACATGGCTTGGAACTGTTGTCTCTATTTGACGAAGTACCAGGTAACATGCTTCCCTGCACCAAACTCCTCCATCATCTCGAGGCAAGCCCTGCAAGAACTATAGTCTACAGTGTCTTCAATCTCCTTAGCAAGTGCAACCTCCATCTTTGAAATAGCCAAAAACTTATCTTCCCATTCCTTGGCGCAAGAAGATTTCTTCCCAGCAGTCTTCAGTAACTCCTCAACCTTTTTCTCCAGGATCTTCTTTTCATGTTTCAGAAGGGCACTCCGCTTCTTTTCCAACTGAAGACTCATTTGAGTCTGGGATAGTTGATGAGGTTGATCCTTGAAAGACTCTAAAGCTGACAAGATGAGCTGAAAAATTTGCATACATAATAAGACAAGTTAGTACATGATAGGTGCAAAGAGATGTAACGAATGAAGAAAGAATTTACCTTCCATTGAGTAGCTAGCATCTCCCCAAAAAATTCCGGCATGGTTGATCGAGTCGTCTCGCCTCGGAGACAATTTACGCCCATAGACATGAAAGAGAGCATGCATTTTTCCGCCGCCATGTCCAGCGACATCATAGTGCCCGACAAGTCAGTCAGATTGGGGAGAGGTTTTCTCCTTGATAGGGGAAGTCTTAAGAGAAGTGCAAGCTGCTTTTGGAGGAAGAGACACCGCCAAAGACGTATCTACCGTCGAAGCTATCTCGGGTTTCCTCTTCTTTCGAGCTTTGACTCGTTCCATGATGGTGAGCACTATGGTGGAGCGAGTAATCTTTGAACTTGATAACGTGCAAGCGTACATGGTCATACATGGCGAACACGTTAATACAAACCAGGAAAAAGGCATCAAATACTTACTTGACATCTTGGAATCTTCGGAATCAGCAAAACACGCCTTCACGAGCTTCGGGTAGGACCTTTCCTCCGTTGAGAGAGCCTCTATACGAGACAAAAGCTGAGCTGACACCTTACTGGGCTGGAGTGAAGCAAAATTCACTGCATCAAGGACAAACGAAGTCAAAAGTTAACGTCATCAGGAAGAATTAAAGTGAGCAATTAGAAAAAATGCTACTTGTTGCACGCCAACACGAGTCATTAGTTAAAATTTTGCGAGCCAGCGGGTCGCGGGCGGGTTGGTTCGACCCGTTGAGCATCCCTACTCTCATATAGTAGGGCAATTTGTCATCACCAAGTGCGACTCCAACCTGAGAACGATGGTAATGATGGGTGTTTTGGGCAAAAAGTACTAATGTACCTAAGTGTCCTAGATTTGGGTCATAATCGAAATAACCAAGCTAGAGTGATGAGAAAAGGATGAAAGGTTGAATCTTTTGTCTATTGATCGAAGTACATTCGAATCTTGGTTACAAGTGAAAAATCTCTCCCTTTGTTCTGCCAATTTTTTCTAAAAAAATCCATATTGTCCTTTTTTAGCACTGGTACCTTCAAACCTCGTTTCCCCTTGAACCGCATTTCTTGCCTTCAAAAATTACCAAGTAACATTTGCCCACTACCCATGTTGCAGGAGGTGGACGATGACCTTTGTTGCTTCTTCCGATCCTGTTTTCTTCGGAGTTGTCAATGGTCGTTTTCAGCCCAGTCAACTGATCATAGTCTTTAGCAATTTGACTAGTGTTAGTAACGGTTTGGCCAACGATCTTCGAGCAATTGGATTTTTCACTTAATGGGTCGGACATGAGCCAAATTACTTTGGCAAAAAAAAAGAGGATCCAACAGTACCCCCAAATCAGATCTGAATCCAGGCACGGGAGGAAGATATGATTTGTCGCTTCTCTTTGATGTGACTAGGGACATGTGAGAACTTCCGGGCCATTCGATCTATTTTGGGGAAGGGAAATGTTTTTACCTCACGGCTATAATTACACCACTAGCAATTGCTTCATGTCGTCCCTTGTTCTAATCTTTTAAAAGTGATAACTTTTTTCCTTCTCATTTCTTCTTTCGTTGTTCTTTTTTGCCTTCCATCGTCTCTTCCAAATCATAGGCAAAAGCTAAGATTGTGGCTAAGGGATTTGAGTTGTCTCGGTCATTAGACCCTCAAGATTGCCACCCATGTTCCATATCCAAGCAGGATGTGGACAAGATCATTCAAAACCATGGCTTTCTTCTAGGGACAAAGAATCATTGTTCGACGATTGAAGCCCTTGATTGGGTCAAGCCTGGATGGTTATGCTTTCTGCAGTATCCCTTTACTTTGGAGGATACGTTCTCATTTTCTCCTCTTATTTTGTATTTCTTAGTTGCTTTGAAAGTCTCTCTCACGTAACTTTTGTCCGCGACTTGAAGATCTTGTTTCGAATCAATGAATTCACGTTCAAAAAAGGTATTGACTTTATCGTGGTAGATTTACTCTTTGTCTACCATTTATCTACTCTTAGGAAATGTCACATCACTTTGCATGTAAGAGACACAAAGATTCCCCTGATCCTAAAGTCCAAGGTTAACGACAATGATTGGGTGACTCGGTTCTTCTTCTTCGAAAGGGTGTCGTTAGGAGGTCAATTTCATCTCGCGTTCCTTGACCAATGGAATACCAAATCAAAGGGTTTGATCTATGATTTTTTGCAATTCCTTTGTTACTGGAAGGCTTTGATATTTTTCTTTGTACTGTTTTGTTGGTTACAATACCTTCAGGACTTGACTCCCATACGCTAAAGAACAAAGCTTGCATGAAACTCCTTGTCATCCTTCCATGAGAGTGAATCTTCAAGAAGGTGATTGAACTACTTCATGAAGGGGACTCAAGTAACACAACAAATCATTCTAGGAGTTTTGCGGGTGAGGACGAGGATGTGGAATCTGCAGCCTCCAAGAAGATCGTGGAGGAGATTATCATCATTCCGCCCATGGTACCTACGGTACTCGATAACCCCCGAATGACATCCTCTGGTAAGTCTCCTTATACTGCGAGGCTGGTGTGACTAGATTAACTCCGTCCTTTATCATGTCTTTCATTCAAATCTTGTATATTACTTATGCTCACGTGTGTGGTAGGGAAATCTATTCCTCATACTGGTCGAGGCATCTCGATGAAAGCTATGATCCAAAACAAGTTGAGATCTAGGGACATGAAACCTCCGCTCGACACGAAGGTTAAGACCGAGGTGATCATGGCCAAAACTTGACCCCCCTGAGATTATGTAGTTGGATGGCAAGGACCCCTAAGATCTTTGGCCGAAGCTTCAAGCGCTCCATCGACCGAAAAAGGCTCATATTGGTGCTTCTCTTTCTAAGCTCGCTAATGACACTGACCACACGGCTAGGAAGGTGAAACTTTCTTCTTCCCTGCAATGCATCCGTGTGTCTTTACTATCACCATCGTGTCTCCTTGTTCTTCTATTTTGTGTATTCTTTTTATTTAAATTCTTTTTTTTTCCATGGTCTATGCTTTTCAGGGTTTTTGTCAATCACAAACACTACCATGAAGGAGAAACTTGTATCTGAGGGAGAGAAACTTACATTGGAGAAGGAGAAGCTTGCCTTGGAGAAGAAGAGGTCTTTAGCTGTCGATCGTCAAGAGAAAGATTCACACAAGATCGAGGAATTGAAGAAGATGATCAAGGTTTGGAATCGCCAAACTACGCTGACCGTAAGAGGGTCAAGGAGTTGGAAGCGACCTAGAAGAGGATTGTCAAAGAGTTCGGGGAGATTAGGGCATACTTCATAATGATGTCTTGACTCAAGATAATAAGGCAGTTCAGCAAAGGTCATCACACAGATTGGAACCTGGATGAGGAACTCAAGGAACTTTCATTTGTGCTACTCGTTGGAGAACCCGGTGCCCAGGGGTGAACTTTTGGCGTTCTTTGAGATTTTTGATGAGGAGATAGAAGGTGATGACCCCAGACTCAAGGCTAATAGCGACGTTGGGTCGGGGAACAATGACAAGGAGGCTAGATGTTGGGTCATGGACAACTCCATGACGAATGGGAAGAAGCTGATGGACCATGCTAATAATGGAAGTGTGCCATCTGGCGAAAATAAGGATTAAGGTCGTAGGCCTCGGTAAAGTTTTTATTTTCTCTTTCTTTTGAACAAGATGATCGTACGACTTGTTGTTAATTTTTTGGGTCTTAGTTGGCCAGGCATTGTTGTTACTGAATTACGTTCGTGGGGGTGCTGGTTTTTAAATGCACATTGTTCTCGTTTGACTATTTGTGTGTATGTTTGTATTGTGCTCATGGTGCCTTGCAAGTGTTTGTGAGTAATCACTGCTTAGAAGAAGGTTTTTTTAGGAGGACGAGGACCCTTGTAGAAGGCACTCGTCACGGGTGGAAGTTGTGTTTTTACTAACGAAAGACCCACGACGAATCAACCGTCAAGGCGTCTGTTGTGCGCTCTGGGCGCCCGTCGATTAGAGACGTCAGTTTTCGTTTGTAATTTATGGAATTGGTTATCCCGGCCATTTTAAAGCATATATATAAGCATATTATTGGAATAAGTAATCCCCTATAGCATGGCCAGTAAATATATGCGCATATGTATAAACGAGTCATTCTGATTCGTCATTTCATAGAGTTCCGAGAGACAATATGCAAAAGCAAATAGCATCATTAATTCACATGAAAGCAAGGAATAGTTTTACTTACACAGTGTCAAAAAAATGCAACTAACAACAGATGTTCATGGGACGACATAATAAATAACCAGCTAAACACAACTTCCAAGATAAAGAAATAAATGATAGCGGTCGTCCTATGTGACTAGCGACCGGAATAGTGGCAATTTCGGCTTCCTTATGGGAGTGCTACGAGATAACTAGCGTAGGGAAATGATGTTTTAGAACTGTAATTCATTATTTGTACTGCGTTCCAGCTATGTAATACAAAATCTCTATCCTTGGACTCTAGTTAGTATGCTCCTTGACCAACAACTTTCATGATCCCGTAAGGACCCTCCCAAGCTGGTGCTAATTTTCATGTTCTTGGTTCCATTGTGTTCTAGAAAAACTTCCTCAACACCTATTCACCGACTAGAAAAGTGCAGATCCTGATATTTCAGTTGTAGCTCCTAGCTACATGTTATATATGCTTGGCCAAGCGAATTTGTGCCCATTCTCAGAGCTCATTGGTGGTGTCAAGGTCTGTTGTCAACTTTGGGCGATTCTGCTCTTCCATTTGGAGACCATAACAGGTTATAGAGATGATAATTTCTCAACAATAACCGCTCACCCATGGACCAATGAAAGCGGGACAATCTCGTAACAATTTTAGGGGTTGTTTGGTCAGCTCACATGACATAACGAAGCTCGTCAACCCACTTTCGCCGTGCTTTGATGAGCCATTTTTGAGGTTATTCACAATCACTTTGTTACTAGCCTCTTCTTGGCCATTAGATTGTGGATAACGGGGAGTGGAAGTGATGAGTTCTATGTTTAAGTGTTTGTAGAACTCCATAGTCACCCATTTGTCTTTGACTTCCCGATAAGCTTCTACTTCGATCCACTTAGAGAAGTAATACGTCATGGTGAGGAAGAAGACCCTCTGTCCAAATGATGGAGGTAATTTTCCTACGATATCCATCCCCCATTGGATAAAAGGCCTTGGTATAAGAGTAGGATCCAAGGGTTCTGGTGGTTGATGTGCGGTTGGTGCGTGTCGTTGACAGGCATCGCACATTTGACAAAATTACAACGCGTCTCATTGTTGGCTAATACCATACTTGGTGCACGACTTTCTTTGACAAAATTCCTCCCCCGGTGTGATTTCCACAGTCCCCTTCATGGAGCTCCTTGAGGAGTTTGAAGACTCCTTCCTTGTTCAGGCAATGCTGAAGTGTTCCTATAACGGACCGATGGAAGAGCATCTCGTTTCTAATTGTAAACATTGTGGCTTTGTCCTTCAACACCTTAGCACATGCTTTATCCTTCAAGAGTGATGAGGTATTTTTACAGTAGTTTAATACTTACCAAAGAAACCTTAATAAACCAAACTCAACAAAGCAGTAAATAAAGGTCGAACCCACAAAGACTCTTGCATTTATGCTTTACTTGCATGCAAAGTAATAGTAAGGGGGGGGGGGGGGGGGTTGGATGATTGAATGATTATCTAAACCTAAGGATGCAAAGTAAAATCAAAGTATGAATGCAAAGATGTTTGTGAATGTAAAATTATGAGAGATTAATGCTTAACTAATTAATATCCATCATAGATATGCTTATTGATCATTAATTCTATTTATTCTCTCTTCACTAGAAAAATCTATTGTGGATTATGATTCCAAAATTCAATTTTAGTTATTAGACTACCAATCTATCAACCTTAATCATCTAACAACCTAGGAGACCTTCTAAATTCAATTAAACAATTAGCTTTTAGTTCCAAGTATCGATAGAAACAAACACTTAGAGCAACTAAACATATAAGTTACTTGTGGATTGATTCCCTTCTACAACTGAAACGTCTGACCGGGTCTAAACAATTATAGATCATAATTTATCTAATTAACTCCAACCAATAATTAATCAGATTAGAAACTCATAATTTGAATTAAAACATGCAATAAGGTTCCAAAAGTCATCCTTGGGAAACAACTCTAAAGAAACCCTAGCTCTCCAAATTCTAATTGTGATAATAAAAGAAAAGATATAAAAAGAGGAGTTTTAATTACCCCAACATAGAGAAAGAAATAAAATATTCATCCTTAAAACTATCCAAAAATACTTAAAATAACTAAAAGATAATAAATCTCATGTCGGTGCACATTACCCGCGGCATAACCGTCTAGCGCGGTCCTGGTCCAGATAGCAAGGTCACGTTCTGCCACCCCGATCCGCACTCTGCTTCGAACGCTTTGTCTCACATTCTTTTGGATTAGTGCATCTTGGATTGCTTTACTCAACCGAGCTCCACATGATCTACTTGCGTCTAGTATCTAATATCGCCTCCTTGCGTAGGTTCCCATCCCGTTCCCTCTTGTTTACATGAAGATCTGTAATACAACACATGATGAGCGCAAAACCCCAAGCTTCTAGAGAAACTAAGAACTAAAGAAACTAACTAAAACTAACCAAAAACCGTTCAAGAAAAGCGCAAATATGCATCCTAAGCACTAATTATATGTGAACTATGAAGGATTTTACCCAATGTCAACCAGTCAAGTTATGGCTTAGTCCTAGGTCAACGATATCATCGTTAGGACCTCGATTTTCTTCATGGTCATCCGAGGATGTTTCTAGTTACGTTCAGGGGAACTTTCATTATCTTCGGGACTTCCCTGTAGAGAGTCTCCAAGAGGTGTTTCCCCCAAGCTAATGACTTTCGTGATCTTCTCAAGGAATTCCTTGTTGACGACCGTCTTCTAGTCTGCCGGATAATCTCATTGGACAGTTGGGATCATAACATATATCAAATGGATTAGAGCGTACTCTTCCTAATCTATCATCGATGCTAGGCGAGCGAGTGAATATGTTTGGGCATTTTTCTCCCCAGGGATCTGTTCGAAGGAGATAACAACAAACTGAGGGATCAATCCCTTCACTACCTCTAGATAACCAGGCATTCATGCGTCTTTAGCCTCATACAACCCAAGAACTTGATTGTCGATCAATAATGAATTATAAATGAACTTAAGCCGACAAATACATAGATAGGTCATTCGTAATGGTTAAGCCGAAGATTAAGGCTTCGTACTCATATTCAATTTTTCGTATATTCGAACGAACACTGTACGGCTTGAGCTACTCTTTCCCCCTTGTGACAATTTCAGTACTACCCCAATATTGGTGTCCCTATCGTTCATGGCGCCATCGGTGTGAAGCGTCCATACTACTGGTTCCCCACTATGGTTGCCATCACCTCCTCCCTCAGCTTACCCTCCAAGGTAGGACTGAAATCGGCCACAAAATCGATGAGTGCCTAAGACTTGATTATCGTTCTAAGCTCTTATTGGATGTCAAATCCACTCAAGTGGATTGCCCACTTAGCCATTCGGCCAGTAAACACTGGTTTATGCATGATTGTTTTTAGCAGATGGGTGTTTTTGACTAGTTACTATTTCTTCCTCTTCTTCTGGTAAATCAAAGGGAAATCTTTCACATGGTATGTGCTTCGAGATAAGGATGAAGTTTGTTAGAGAACATGACCAAGGCGAGTACAAGTTTTTCTAGAGAAGAGTAAATGGTCTCAGCGGGGAGGAGAATTCGCTTCGAGAAGTACACTAGCTGTTGTTAATTGTCATGTTCCCTAACCAAGACCTCACTAATAGTATTCTCCGACCATCACAACCATGTATAACTATAGTAGTTCCCCATCTTCCGGTTTCGAAATGAGGAAGGGATTTGAGGAGTACCTCTTTAATTCTTGGAAAGCCTCTTCATGTTTTTTGTCCACTCAAAGTATTTTTGTCGGAGCACCTCATAGAGATGAATCTATTTAACGCTTCCTCTAAATGACGGTAGCAGTCGGCTAATTTAGAGATGAATCTATTTAATGCAACGGACTTTTGCTGTGAGCTTTTTAACAACTTTCACACTTCTTAGGGATTTTAGAGAAACAATTTTGCGGACCTGATATGGATTGGCATCTATCCCACTCTAGGTGACTAGATACTCGAGGAACTTGCTAGCCTTTACTCCAAACGTCCATTTTTTATGATTAAACTTCATATTGTATTCTCTTAAATTCTCGAACGCTTCCTCGAATGACGATGGTGGTCGGGAGCTCTTTTAGATTTGATGAGCATATCTTCTATATAGACTTCTGTCGTCATTCCTATCTATTTCTGGAACATTCTATTCACAAGTTGTTGGTATGTAGAGCCATCATGCCTCAAGCCGAATGGCATTAACTTATAATAGTATGTTCCTCGACTAGTGATGAAGGCTGTCTTTTCTTGATCGTCCTCGTACATGTTAATTTGATTGTATCCACTGAAGGCACCCATGAATGTTAGGAGTTCAATGCCAATCAATGGCATCAACCAAGGCATTAGTATGTTGGAGTGGGAAGGAATCCTTAGGGCAAGCCTTGTTGAGATCCGTGAAATCTACACACGTCCTCCATTTCCGACTTTTCTTTGGCACGACCACGATGTTTTCCAGCCATTCTGGATATTTGACCTCCTTGATCTTCCCACTTTCCAACAATTTGCTAACTTATTCAACTACTATCTTATTTCTCTTTTCTGTGAATTTTCTTCTTTTGTCTTCTTCACCGACGGATGAATGGGATCCACGTTTAATTTGTGAGTGATGACCTTCGGGTCGAAGCCTACCATATCTTCATTTGATTATGCGAAGCAATAATTTTTGCATAAGAATGCTAAAAACTCATCTTTCATTCCTGCTTCGAGGTTTGCACCAATCCTTACGGACCGCCACGATCGGATTTGTCCAGGGCCATTTCGTCCACCTGACTACCATCTTCTCTCGGATGTAAGGCAGACTCCGTGGTTGTTATTAGTTGCTATGTTGATTTCTAACTTTCTATGGGATTCAGTGTGAACTTATAACATTCCCTTTATGATTTCTGATCCACCATTATCTCTTGGATTCTCTATGGCGTTGGGGAATTTAACAGTCTAATGATACATGGACTGAATGACTCTCGTGTCGTGAAGCCAAGGTCTGCCCATTATGACATTATAGCATGAGGGGCAATCAATGAACGAGAACCTCACCTGAATGTTCACCCTTTTGCGTACGTGGGTATCCTATTTCTCTGATGGTGTGTTTCACCTCTCCGCTAAATCCTACTAGGTTGATGGGTTTTTTATCCACGTCTTCTTCACTCAACCTCATTTCCTTTATTTCTCTAAGAGTTGTCAAATTTGTGGAACTTGTAACACCCCGATAATTTAT
Organism: Fallopia convolvulus; assembly: GCA_964016875.1. Lineage (NCBI taxonomy): Eukaryota > Viridiplantae > Streptophyta > Magnoliopsida > Caryophyllales > Polygonaceae > Fallopia > Fallopia convolvulus. The sequence goes on along the minus strand of OZ024734.1, from coordinate 22,440,038 downwards.
AAGGGATTGAAGTTCTCCCAATGTCAACAAGAGCTCTTACTTTTCTGAGTTCGAGTGAGAACAAAGAACTCAAAAGTTAAGCGTGCAAGGGCTAGAGTAGTATCATGATGGGTGACCTCCTGGGAAGTTCTCGAGTTGGCATGGGATGGTGCCTCTAAGGCCTCGGGCCTTACAAATGATATTAGAGCCGACTCTAGGTTATGAGTGCACTTGGCCGGGAGGGCGGTGACTCAACCTAGAGTACGATGCTTGGGCCTTGATGAGGACGTCAAATGTTTAAGTGGGGGAGATTGTAACACCCCAATAATTTATAAGGGATTGTGGTTCTCCCCATATCAACAAGAGCTCTTCCTTTTCTCAGTTCGAGTGAGGACAAAGAACTCAGAAGTTAAGCGTGCAAGGACGAGAGTAGTACCAAGATGGGTGACCTCCTAGCAAGTTCTCGGATTGGCATGGGATTTTGCTTCTAAGGCCTCAGGCCTTATAGAATTGACGGTGTCGATCAACACTCTTGTTACCAATATGTTCCATATAGACAGAGATATAACGAGACCATCATGTTGAGGTCCTTCTAGACCGTCGGTGTCGGCCTCAACAAAGTAAAATGTAGGAATGCTATTACCTAATTTAAGGGCAACGGTTGACAATAATGCCTTATCTGGCGTGTCACTTAGCTATTGAGTACGTGGGTCCACATATACTTGATCCCCTAGTTATGACAGTCACAACACCAAATGGTACTAGCAATAAGGGCCTTCCCGCATTGGATGCTTCAATCACCCCTTGTGGAACCTAGGCGCTTGAGGCAACTTCTGTAATTCTATTTCACACCTGAGAGTCCCACACTCTCTTGTCACATGACAGTAATCATCATGGAAATCGCACCATTTGCTCATGTCCCTATTCAGGTATGACTTTTCATTTTTGTTTTGGCTACATGATGCATCCTCCTAGTTGTGCTAGGTTTTTGATGAGTTCTTCTAGGGATATACCCAAATTGAACTCTTCGTACTTAGGAGGAAGTGGCTTCACCTCTTTTGGAGATGAATGCCTATCACTTGCGACATTCACTTTAATAGCCTCCTAGTACAAACGACGATAGAGTTGGTCTTGACATTCCCATCGATGGTCGTTGATGACCTTTTTGTATATGCGTTCCCATATTCTCGTATGCTTTCTTAGCTTCAAATCTTCCTCAAGGTGAACTTGGGAGAGAGCCTTGTTCTGTACGTCCTCAAAACTATGTCAGGGGTGCCTAGTAAGCTCTTTGTAAAGGCCTCCTTCTTGGACAACCCCCTATCGAAAGGCCTCGAGATGGCAGTCAACACGTCAAAGTGCGGGATGGAAACCTTCTCCCAACTAAACCAATCGAGGTATTCTCGGGTGGATTCTTTAGATTAATTTCTAACTATTCGGTATAATAGATCACTCGACTGTTTCTCAAACTTTCGACTACTTGTGAATTGCACCCTAAACGAATCCATCAACTCAACAAAGGACTTTTCATTGTCGGGTGGATTCTTTAGATTAATTTCTAACTATTCGGTATAATAGATCACTTGACCGTCTCTCAAACTTCCAGCTACTTGTGAATTGCACCCTAAACGAATCCATCAACTCAACAAAGGACTTTTTATTTCCACTAGGACGGTACACAAGCCATTTTATACCTGGCCTTGCAAGAGCCACACTGAACCCCTTACACATCAACGTTTCTCATGAGTGGTACTGGACCGCGCTAGTCATCATTTCTACTTGAAGATGGCAATGTACTCGTCATAGTCACTCGTCTTGTCATAAGAGACAATAGACGGAACTGAGAACTTCTTCGATATTTCGACCCGTGCGATTGAGTGAGTGAATGGTGATTAGTCAGACCCATTGATGGATTCCCTTTTGATTAGTCAAGGGATGGTAGGGATCCTAGCTATCTATTTCATGAACATTTTGAAGTGATCACGGATGATCTCCTCCAACTCACGTGGATGTCTTCTATCTTGATCATCATCGTCTTCCATGAAAGTACCCTCGAGATATTGCAAGATAGCCTCTTTTGTTGATTGGAGGTGGAAGGGAGGTCTAGTGCTTTCCCCGGTATTGTGTCCTTGAGAGGGCAGGCCAGACGGTGCTCCAAGGGCAATAGCGGGAGGAGTTATGAACTCGGTACTAATGGTTCGGCGCCATGGCTTGCTGAGTTCCTTGTTGTTCCTTCTCCTTTGTCGAGGCAAAGTCTGGTGGATATCGCTCTGGTATCTCTCGTCATTCTGGCGCGCGAGGCAATAGAGGATACAGAGCGCAATTGAAATGGCAATATCTCGTTAGCAGAGGTAAGGCGCTCAATGTTTGTTTTGTGTTTTTCATTGCAAGCACGCTGGTCGGAATATTCTTTATCCAGGTTACGGAGCCTCTATGTGAGATCTACCAATTCCGCTTGTTAGTTTATGGAAGATTGGTCCTCATGGTGGTCTGGGCAATGGAGATCGTTGTGCTCGTGAGTTTCTTCTTCGCGACTGGCTATTCCGATGAGCTTAGTGTGCGAACCCCTCTGATTGTGCCCCACGGTGGGTGCAAAATTGTTTTGGGCAAAAAGTACTAATGTACCTAATCGAAATAACCAATCAAGAATGATGGGAAAAGGATGAAAGGTTGAATCTTTTGTCTATTGATTGAAGTACATTCAGATCTTGGTGACAAGTGAAAATTTTCTCCCTTTGTTCTACCGATTTTTTCTAAAATAATCCCTATTGTTCGTTTTTGTACATTTACCTTCAAACCTGATTTCCCTTGGAACCATTTTTCTTGCCTTCGAAAACTCTTAAGTAACCGTCGCCCACCATCCACGTTGTAGGAGGTGGATGATGACCATTGTGGCAGCTTCTGATCCCGTTTTCTTTAGAGTTATCAACAATCGTCTTTAGCCCAGTCAACTAATCATAGTCTACAACAATTTGACTAGCGTTAATTAGTTACGATTTGGGCCAGGATCTTCGAGCAATTGGATTTTGCACTTAATGGGTCGGAGGTGAGCCAAATTGCTTTGGCCCAAAAAAGAGGATCCAACAATAGGCTAACAAGTTTCGTTCATGGGTCGGATGTCCAACCCCCTCTGAATAATTTTGGGTATGCCATTTATCCTATAAAAGCACTACAAACTTGCATTTGACACAAAAATTGAAAGATATGTCAAAGCTAAACTCACAATAACCCATGCACCTTTGTTATAGGAAATCCTTATGGGAGGATATCCCACATTGGAAAGTCATGACCTCTAATGTGTGGTATATAAGTGGGAAGTTCCCCACTCCTATTGGCTAGCTTTTGGGGGTGGTTCTACTCTAGCTTATATACCCTGTAACAACCTTCCTAACTAAAGTGCTCATTATTTGACTAACAATGAAAAGTTGATCGGAGCCGAAACATCAAAACTAGATGAGTGATTTTGATATGCTTTTCAATTTTCAAATTCGGCTACTTTGGTTTAGGCGATGATTATTGATCAAGCAACAAAAATTAAATCTTTATTGTTCATAAATTGTAAATTTAAACATATTTTACAATATAAAAAGTATTAAAATATCATGTTATAACTATTTTAAAATTCTATATTTAGATTCTAAAAAAATAAAGAAAAACAAATAATTTCACATATTCTTGTTCGTTTCCGTCCAAATTATTCCAAAAAAAAAACAGTGGTTCGATTTGGCCTGTTTGGATTACATGCATTATAATGCCATTTTGAATTATGTGGCATTAATTTGAAAATTAAATTATAGTACATATTAATGAACTTTTGCATTATCTTGTATTATTTTGGATTGGTACTATTTTGGATAGTCTATTGAGACTTGGTACTTAAATAGCAGTATATAAAATGTATCAATGAAATTTAGTGAAAATAATTATGATAAATTTTTTAAAAATAAAATATGAATTAAACATTGAAAACAATTCATCCAAACAGACTTTTACATTATAATGAGACAAAATACATTATAATATAATTTTGCATTTTAATGCATGCGATCCAAACGGGCTCTGGTTTTTGCATAAGCCTTGTGAATACCCTATTTCAGCACTCTGAAGCTCCTAAACAATGACAATTAATTGGACTCCCCCATCCATAATCTATTTACATTTGGGTAATTCTCATACCATAAATACATTTTATTTACATGATTTATTCATTATTATATACTTCATTCGCTTCTTTAAATATGTCTTTTTAACTCAACACGCACATATCAAAGAATGATTTTTTTACTCGAATATCCCTACACGCATTTCGAAATATGAGTATTCTTAACCCCGTCATAAAAAAATGTTAAGAATAATTATTATTTATATAAATTGAAGACAAATTTGAAAATAAGACATAAAAAATATTAAAAATATATATTTTATTAAATAAAAAGAATAGATTAAAAAGACATTTTTTAGAAAAACCGAGAGACTAGTTATTATGGGAATCCGTTTATTCATGATAAAGTTTTTAAACGTCAAGAATAAAATGAATAGTCGAACCAAAAATAAACCTAGGTTGGATCAACAAACTTAACATCCCCCCAAAGTGAAATTATTTGTTTAGAAAGTAGCCAGAAATGGTTTGCCAACTAAGAGGAGGGTCGATGCCAACCATATAGCGGTTCCACCGGCTGCGAGGCCTGTAACAGCCTTGAGGAAGACACTAACCATGTGTTACTCTCGTGCCCATTAACCGAGGAAAATATCAAATCCGTAAATCCCAAACTTTTTCGAATCTTAAATCAAATTTCCCTTGGGGATAAAAAACCACACCTTGTCTTGGATGAGATAAGGATGCGATTAACAAAAGAGAAAATGAAACTTCTCGCTACCACCTGGTGGTGTCTATGGTACTCTAGGAATAAAAGAGTTTTCGACAACAATAACAACAATAACTTGAAACATTTGTGAGTTTTCGACGGAGGATTGATTGGTCATCTGTCTGTTCTGACCTCTGAGACCATCGCCTTACGCTAGGGACTACTCGAGGCCATTCGTCATGGCATTCCCCGGATCCAGATTGAAGGCGGTTATTTGCAGCTGGTCAAGGCCATTCTTGGTGACCGGTGCTGCCCGTGGGAGATTGAGTTGCTTCGTGCGAATATCCACTACTTGTTGGCTCGTTTTCAGGATTGGTGTATCGCTGACGTCAACTGTGAGTGCAATTCGATAGCGGACTACATCGCTGACTCGTTTCGACGCGTCTCCTCTATTCCACTTGCAGTTGACTCGGGTTTGCGATACATTTTGGGTGATTCCTTTCCTTATCAAAAATAAAAAAATAAAAAAATAAAATGAATAGCTTTTGAGGGCCCAGCTGATCTTTGTTTTACATTTTGACCAGTGTGAAATCGGCCCCGGAGCCCAGCTCGAGATCCAGGAATTGCCACTCGAGTGATTGGGCGATTGAGAATCTGTCACATGGGACCGAGACGATGTCGTTTAGCGGAGGGCGCACGCGTGGGGGAAGGAAGTGTCAAGTGTGTGCAGTGCACCCCATGATGTCCACACAACAATTTAATTATTCATGCTAAAAAAAGATGCCAGTAATTGAAAACAAAACAACGAAAGCATAAGAAGAAGAAAGCGAGAAAGAAGGAGAAGAGGAAGGACCCATAGTGTCGCTGGTCAACCGGACAGGATTGCCGGGGACAGCTTAGGGTTGCTTCCTCTCCCAGCACGTGCTCCTACATGCTTGCACGTGAGCCAGCTATGCTGTGCTTTTAACCTGTCTTTTGTTTCTTTGCATTTACTCGCCACTACAAGAACTTAATGGATGTTTTTATAACAAAATGTTATTTCGAATTTAAAATATTTTTAAATATATCCTCACACCTCCTATATTAATTCAAAATTCATAGTTCATATCATTGAGTTGGATCTTTAGGTTTCTCGCATATGATTAATAGTTGTACCACCCGCGCCACCCTCTAAGTAGTTGAAACGTAACGAGGATCAAGTTAGTCTACATGGACACTTACGATTAGGAGTGTGCACCGGTGCCAACTATACCGATTGCCACCTAGATTAATTCACTTATGGACCTTATGGTATGGGAATAGGTTCACGAGAAATAGGTTTTTTGTGTTATCACAACTCACAATGGTAGCATTATATTATATGTCGTTAGATCAAACTAGTTGTCCCCGTCGTGCCATGCACGACTATGACTCGATATTTTTTAGATATACTATAAAAAAAGATATTAATAAAATTTAATGTAAGTAATTTTTGATAGTAATATGTATTAAATTAATTTGTTTTCTATAATCAAATCAAATAAATTAAATTTAGATTATTAAGTTTAAATAATGAGAATAATATATACAATGATCGTAAAATGTTATGGTAAAGTTTCAAATTGTGAGTTGCAATAAAAGGAATGTATTTTGACCAAACTTCTCATAAGGAAGTATTTTGATTAAAAAAAGCATAGATTTATCAAAATATATAGGCTTATAATTATCTATTTATATAAAATATTTTTTATAAGGAAGACATGTAAGTGACGGGGTGAAAATAATACGATGTGGCATACGACGTGTCAAAAATTGCATGACATGGCTTAAGGAAAAGACGACACGTGGCAAAATCCGATGTGGCATATTCTAGAAGCGATATGTGGAAAAAGCTGACGTGGCGGAATGTGGAGGCTCCAAACCTTATTGCTTTTATATATATAGTAGATTATTTAGACTACAAAGATTAATAAAAAAAAGATGTGCAAAATAACTATAATGGAGTGATGCATTAATGGAATATATTTAATTTTAGGAAACTGATCTCTCTAGTGTTTTTTTTTTTTGATTTTGATTTGAAAAGATCTACCCTAATCTGCCATATATATAAAAGCAATAAGGTTTGAAGTCTGCACGTTACGCCACTTCAGCTTTTTTCACATGTCGTTTTGAGAATATGCCATATTGGATTTTGCCACATGTCACCTTTTCCTTAAGCCATGTTATTATATTTTTTACACGTCATATTATATTCTTTCCATATCATTAATATGTCAGATTTAACTATAATTAATAAATAATAAATAATGCAATAAAAAATTACAATGATTACATAAGGCAATTTATCTTAAAATCAAGAAGAATTTTAGGCAATTTATGTACAACCACCATATCAAGCCATATCAATATATATATATTTTCCAACTTTTTAATTAATGAACGAATTGGAAATTATAAAAGAGTATATTTGTTTGATTGAGTTCATAATTTTTATGATAACAATTATTTGATTTTATATGTGAAATATCTTTTTACTACATATTACGGGTAACAAATTTCTCACAGTAAATTTTATATTATATTTTTATTTATTAATATCTTTTTATAGTATATATAAAAAATATCGAGTCATAGTCGTGCATGGCACGACGGGGACAACTAGTACATTATAAAGCAGAACCCAAGTCCATTGTAAAATTTGCGCCACGTGGAATTTTTGAATAAATTAATGTGAAATCATATTTTAATAAACTTTGTAACAACTTATAGTATTCTTGCTATATATATACTAAATAGATAACATGTTTATATATTTTTTTATGTATACAATTTTCTATCTATGGATTATTTATTAGTTTACTACAATAGATAACATATTTATATCATTTTTATGTACATAAATTTCTGTAACACCCCCTTACTTACCCTGGAGGTATTACCGCTAGTAACCCCGATTAAGACTAAACCGAAGCTACCCAAGGCTTTAAATTGACTGAACAAACTAAAAGAAACATTACAGCGGAATAAATACAAATAGTGTTATATAAACCTTAACCCAAAAAGATTAAATAAACATAACAACCTTCTATTTGAACAAAATCTTCATCAATTCTTCCTTTAGTTCTTATTTCTGAAACTCAACTTCACTTTGCAGTAGTTCAACCATGATCTTCACTCAAGTATAGCCATTGGAAACCTTTCTTTAACTTCTAGAGCTTCAAACATCTGAACTCGCCTCTTGAATCAACTTTCAAGAAGAACCTGATGTATCGTAAACCAACGGTGGACACCAGTCGACCATATAAAAAAAGCAAATGGACGGGTTAGTCTAATGAAAGACTAAGCAAGCGGAAAATCTAACTTGGTTCTTATGGTTGTAACTAAACATATTGGCATCCCAAATCCGAACAGACTCAGATTATGATCCAACAGTTAGCAGTCTTATAGAGAATAAGAAGGAGACTCGCATAATCAAGAGAGAGAACACCACCGCTTGTGGTTTCTTTTAAGAAGCATAAACAATTGTTGGGAAATTCATATTAATCACATAACATTTTGAAAAGCCTCCATCGACTATTCAGATTAACTTAATCAAGTTTGATTAAGAATCATTCATAACCGGAAGCAAGAATGGTTATCGAATAGACTAACCATCCGGGTACATTAATGTGCCTAACGCACTTATCTTATATTACTTAACTTTTTACAAACATGTTGGTAACTTTTAATCGACTGAAACCACCGAGAATCCACATGTACATGGAGACGTCAAGATGAGAGAGATGAAATCCATGATCATTGACGAACACCTAGTACCAATTTTCACTTAGCTAGAGTGCACAAACACCTCCTCCAGCGTTGAGTGAGGTATGAGTCATGACCCGAATGTTGGGATATGATAGTAACGAGCTAAACCCCCCAATATAGACTGTGTTATAAAGAAGTCATCGGAGACTCGGCTCCTACTCCTGAAAAACTAACTTACTTCACAATAATGTCTCAGCATGAGACAACATACAAGGTCACACATAACGGACCTAAATCCAATTCTAACGCGAAACTGAATAAACAACATGGTCATTATTTCTAACAAATATAACAACCTATAATATTTTATTAAGCACACAAGTTGTTCCCAACACAAATATTAAATGGGATTAGTTCCTCATTTAATAATCATAATGCTAGAGAGAATCGTCCACTTGCCTTATAAGGCGTGCTCGATGTCCTTAGCAATTCCAACAGTAATCTTTATCATCCTTCTGACAGATATAACAAAAGGATTTTTCAACAACGAGCTCACAGAAACACTTCTTGGTTGTATAATCAAATCCTACAACTTACTAATCGATAAACGATTTGATTTCCGAATGATATATAATAAATCCTTGATTATCATGCTTCAAGGAGCCATCTTGGCAGAATTATAACTAATTATCCGCTTCACTTTTGAAACAATTTTCTAATTCAAAATTGTTCATTAGTATCAGTTCTTAAAGACTACCAAATCTCGGATCAAACGGATTGACAAAGAATCCCGAGTAATTATCCGAAGTCTTTTACCTGCCAATCGGTATCCAAAACTTGTATTCGCTATAACTGAAGATCCGGACGTCCGTTTCACGAGCGGTTCGAACCTGTAGAACCGTATCAATGTCAAGATTATAAAAACCATAAGTTTAATTAGCAAAGCGGAACCGAAAGGCCCTTGCGGTGGCTCCGCAATCAGCCCGCTAATTAATTTCGATCGTATATACCTTCACTCGAGCCCATGGCTCATTTGGCTCGATCATAGCTCGATCCAAGAGTCTGAGGGTGGTTGAGCGTTGCCCGACGGCGGCTCCCATGGTGGTTGGTGGTCGTACAAGCCAACGGTCGTCGGCGGCGTCACTTTGGCGAGGCAAAGAAGACCGGCGGTGTTGAATTTGAATTCACTTGCCCTCTCTCGGTCATGCTGCCCGTGCTGCTCATCTCCCACTCAAATGAGGCAGCGAAACCAGCTGAAAGTGCTGCCTGGTGGTTGCAGCTCAGGGGCGAGGCAGAGAAGGCGGGGACGAGGAGCAGCCAGCGGCAAGAATTCTTTCTCCCAGTCCATCGTTCCGTCCTGAACAACTCTCTGGTTCAGTTTCTTGGTGCAGCAGCAGCACCCCAAGAAAGGAAGGAGAATGTGGAGGAGCAGAGGAAGGCGGAGGAAGGGTAGCCAGCAGTGAGGGATTCGATCGCCGACGGTGCACACAAAATTCTTTCTCCCGAGGCGTTCGGTCCTTATCTCGGTCTCTCCCTCTGATTTCTCCCAAAAGACCGATCCCCTCCTTTCCCATCTCTATCTCATTTAATTCTTCCACATTAAGACTAGAGAAAGAGGCGTTTTAAAACAAAAATCCGTCTCGGAACGGGACTCGCGTTAAAGCGGTAAATTTATGTACCTCGGGTGGAAAAACTCACTAAACGAAAAACGTCCTGTAAATTATGTAGACCAATAAAATCAATTTTCCATGATTTTATCTTGCTACCTTCAATTTTTAAGGCTTCCGTTTCGTATTTTAAATCCCTTCCGGTACATAATTAAAAAGACGGCTTATCCAATATTCTTTTTCCACTGAAAAATCCTAGAATTCACATCGTTCCATAAAATCATTTCTTTGTGATTTTAGGATATCACCAATAATTTTCTAGGATTTAATCTCCAACAAAAATATTGGATTAAACGTTAAAACGGACCAAAAAGGTTAAAAGGATATCCGAGAAAAATTCAAAACTATCCTCAAAAACCGCAATTATTACAATTTCTATGAGATGATGTTTTCCATATCAACTTAATATTTTTTATCTCTTAACAAGATTTAGGGTCTTAATATTTGTTTATCTTTTTACAAGGCTTGAGCTTCAAGTATAAAATTTATATCTATATAATGATATAATTTTAAATAATAAATTTTGTTATGTTGATATATTTTTATTTTGAGAAAAAGATATAATTTTATGTTGATGACTAAGATTATACATAAATGTCAAAAAATGAATAAAAATTCGAATTTTAATTTTAATTAATAAAATTAGTTTTTCTTTATCTTTTTATGCATTTATATACATATTTTTTCTTAAATCAAAGTTTGATAAAAAAATAGAAAAATTTACAAATCTTGATGAATACTTGCTTAAATTGAATTTTGATAAAAATTTGCATTGTATTTTTCTTAATTTCCTTTTTATTTTATTTATGTAAATATAGAATATATTTTTAACTAGCCCCACCTTACATTTAAATTTTTTTTATCTCTATGTTTTTTTGTAATTTAATATGGATGATAGGTTAATTAATAGATTGAATTTTGTAAATTTTCATATACATTAATTTCCTTTATATTTTATGTATTCGTTATGTAACTTTAGTATGGAAAACAACTTTATAGATGAATTGAATTTTGCAAAATAATACATAGATAATCTATGTATATATATAAAAGACGCAAGGAATAAGGCCACCACGTTGCGCCACCTAGGATTTTTCTACGTGTCGTTCTTACATTAAGCCCCCTAGGATTTCGCCACATAGGAGTTTTTATTTTGGGAATTTATATATGTTGATATTGTTTTAGGATAATATAGAAATAGGATAAATTAATCTAGGAAAGATTCTATCTAAAATAAATATGTTATCTAATGTTAAATCATAATTATTTAATGTTAAATATTTGATATGATAATTTATTTAACTTAAAAAGATTATATCTAAAATAAAATAAACTATAAGAGCATTAAATATTTGGTAAAATATTATTGATGAATATTATTTATAATAATTTTTTTAAGTTACTTTATCTATCACAATATAAGCTATATTCCACATAAGATTTTACCATGTGTCACCTAGGATTTTTCGTACATGTCATTCTCATGTTGATCCATCTAGGATTTTGCCACATAGGATTTTTTTTAATTTTGACAATTTATATATATTGAAAAGATTCTATCTAACATAAAATAAACTATATTATATATTATGATAGATTCTGAGTATATAATTGATTATATCTAAAAGATTTTATCTAAAATCTATAACTATATATTAAAGTTATAACTTTTCGAGCCATCAGAACGATTCTGGCCCCACCCCATATTTATAAAATTAATTTTTATTTATAATATTTTAACTTTTTCCTATTAAATTCTTCTTTAACTATTTAAATCTATCTTTAACATTAAACAAATATCTATTTAGTATAACAATATCTTTTGAAAACTTCCTTATACAAGTATTTAAAATTAAAGATAAAATATTTTAAAATAAATGTAAATCTTTTAGCATATATATTTTGATGAATTTATTTATACATATATAGTGATTTTTTATAGACAAATATTTATATTTTTTAAATTAATAAAAATAGTTAATAAAATATTTAATAGATATATTGAAATGTTTGATAATCTCTAAATTTATGCACATGAAAAGTAATAAAATATGAAGAATATAATATTTGATTAACAAAGTATACATTTTATGAGCAAAAAATTACTTATATTAAAGTTTATATTATATTTTTATTTATTTATTAATATCCTATTCATAATGCCTATAAAATATCGAATCATAGTCGTACATGGTACGACGGGTATAACTAGTTGTCTCTATATTTCAAACCTTCTCTCAATCATCTCATGTGTTTACATACATATGCATGGGAACACTCGGGTAGGCAGAGTGATTGCTATGGTACAATTGTGCGTAGACCAATTATTATGCAATAGTGTGTTTATAAATATTTATTGTTATTTATATATGTATGACTTGTTATTTATATGTACGTGGTTTGTTATTCATTTATGTATGGCTTATTTTATATATGTGTGCTTTGTAATTATCTATATATGTGTATTTTGTTATTCATATGAGGGTTTTGTTATCCATATATAAGTGGTTTGTTATTCATATATGCTTGTTTTATTATCATATATGCTCGTTTTTGTTATTCATATCTACCAATCAGTATGAACATGAAGATATGCTGTATAATTTTCAATAAACAAATAACATTGCACATCTGTAAAATATTTGAATATAGCAACAAATTAGTTTGAATACCCATACCATTGCATATTCACAAACGTCACATAGAATATGATCACAACTAGTTGCAAGATGAATATGAAATTCATTCTATGGTTCTATCATAGAAGGGGGTTCTACTAGAGCTAGCATAGATATATACTGATATAGATATATAACCTTATTCCAAAATTCAATCTTTTCTCAAACAAAGAAGCCCCAATTGGATTTCTGCTTCGGAACCACCCTATCTCCAAGCAAGCTTGCTTCATTGATTTTTGCACCACCTCTGGATTCAAATTCTTTGCGAACTGTTGGACCCGTCTATCTTCTACCCTCGAGAAGCCCAATAAAGAGATGTTCGACACGTTTAAGCAGAAGAAGCCTGATGCATAGGTCCGTATGACAAGTCATCGAGAGGTAAGCCCACGTTGGTCAACACCAGCGAACTTAGTCAACAAGACTGTTGAGGGATTCAAAAGCATACGGAATGGACGATGACCGTGATGGTCATGCTAGAGATCTCTTGTGGACGTTGCACCAAAAAATGGTCCCTAGGATGCGTAAGGTCGAAAATATATACGGTCCTAAATTTTGCATCTATCTTATCTAAATCAAGCGATTTAGTTGTAACTAGATCCAAACTAAGAAAAGCCTATCTTTTGACTATTGAAAAACTCCTTAGTTATTTGCCATTGCAATTCTCATCGTTTATCCTCCTGTTATTAGCCCTCGAATTCAAGTGTGGATCATGGGATGGCGCTCATCACGAACGTTTGAGTACTTATGTATTTTTCGTTGAAAACCATTTGGCGCCCACCATGGGACTACAATCGTAAAAATCACAAGAAAAGCTCAGTTTCAACAATCATTGCTGTTGATAGGGTTTCCCGACAACAAATAAATTTGTAGTCAAGACCCCGCTGTGTATAGGGAGGTCAGGATCGTCCACGGGAAGCAAGGTTATGTTTGATTACTAAACTAAAAAGCAAAAGAGAAGTCAAAACAAAGCAAAGAACAAAGCAAAACAACTAAATAGATGCACTGGAAGGGGTCGATATCGACCTTGTCAGGGTCGGTATCGAGGTATGAATGCAGCGGAAAACTAAGTAAATAGCAAGAAGAAGGGGGAAAATTGCAGGTCGATATCGACATTAGCAGGGTCGATATCTAGGTACATGGGTTTGGGATTTGACTCAAATAAGGGAAAAACTCTAGGATAGGGGTTCACCACAACATAATCATGCAATTTCAAATAACATAAATCATAAATATCATGCCTTTAACATAAAGTTATCAACTTTCGTTGAATTAATGAAGCAAATCAATCAATTTTCACAAATAAATTCACTTAATCTACTTGCTTTGATCTAAAGTTCTCAACTTTCGTCTCAAACTTTATCTTGCATTCAAATTCACAACTCTCTCTTTCAATCAAGTTAAGAACATGGAATACTTCAACTTTCGTCAAAGCTTTTGCACAAACAAGTAGAAAAATAGATAAAAGGCAATCAATTCATTCATTCATATCACCATTCATGCACAATCATGTTGGATTTCTAACCCCAACCCCAGAAAATAAGACTACTCACTCATGATTGGAGAAAAACAAGCAAAACAATTAAAAAAGAACATAATTGAATTCAAACTAAAGGCTTATTTGATTTAAAACTTCAAACTTGGCTTAGAACACAAGAAATTTTCCCACAATCTTCTTGCTTGTGCCCCAAGCAACACTTGTCTCCTAAGAAACCCTAGAATTGCGTCTCTTTTAAAAAATAACGTGTATGACACAATACATTGAGTGTAAACCAGGGTATTTATACTAGAATATCCCTCTTAAAAAATTTCCATAAAAATAAAACCTACTAAAGATAAAAGATTGTGGAATAAAAGCAATTAATGAGACTTGGACTTGGGCGGATGGGCTGAAAGGGTCGTTATCGACACCCAGAGGGTCGATATCGAGGCTGGGCCTCACTTGATTTCTCATATTTCTTCCTTCTTCCTTTGGATTTTGCGGGGGTTTCTTCCATAGTTTCCTTCCTTCCTTCTTCCTAGCTTGATCCTCTTCTTCTAATGTCCTTTGAATGCATCCAAATCCGCCTCAAAACCTACACAAAAACACACAAATAGCGTAGTTTCCATACTTTTCACAAAATATGTAAACTACACTAGAAAGACACAAAACAATTACAAAAGCACAACTAAACTAGACTAAAAGACTTAGAAAAACATACTAAAACTATGCTAAAAACATGGATATCAACTGCCATGTCTGGTCATGAAGAAAGTGATCTTGGCTATGAGGATCACGGGGACGTCGATTGCCATGAGGACCCTCCAACAATCAATCATCGAGCGGAGTTAGAACACTTCACTTAGAGGCTTTGAAACTTAAGAAAGGAGTTATCTAAGCAACGCTCCAGCAATGAAAAACACTAGGGCAACGTCGAATATCTCATGGCAAAGAACGATGATTTACGAATGTAGTTACGGTCAATGAACTCTGTCAAGCCTCATGCTAGGACGCACGATGAGAGACACTGGTGTCCTAGTCACCATACTTATTCTTGACGGGGTGAGGGGGCATCAAGGAACCTAGTAGCTAGGCCATGACGCATGTACTACCGCCACCACTGAGTACTCTACCCCTCATGCTACCGTCCCTAGAGCCCCATCGACCCTCCCTTCGCAAGCTTGGGACATCAGATGAAATGTGGGGATCCCCCGAGTGTTGCATAAATTTTCTTGCAATTACTTAGGGAGTTGGATTGACAACTTGAATCCTTCAAATTAACAAACACACAAATCCTTATCACTTTGTGTATACATGTCCAAATCAAAATTCGTAAATTGTCCCATACTCATAGGGGAATTCCTCACCATACTATGATGCCCACAACTTCCCAAAACTTATGAATCTTTCCTAGAATTTCTAGATTTGCACAAATATACCCCAAAGATCCCAACCTTCAACTAGTGGTTTGGCTATAATTTTGGTAAGTCATAAAGAAGAGGGGAGAATAGGTCCAGGTACTACTCCACCACCACCACCTCCTTCGACCATCACCATCGGCATCCTTGATCCTTGTCACTACCGCCCTCTCCTATGTTGGTGATTTTAGTGTCATCAAGTGATTGTTCCCTATATGGGAACAATGCCTTTTAGTGTGATTGGGATTCATACGACACTATGAGATCTTACTTTGCTATGTCACGGGTTTGGGTGTGCGGAGTGCGCGCTCGTGTAAGCATGGTTGAGGTCTAGAGGGAAATATTAAGGAGAAGTTGCAACTTGAAAAGGAACAATGTTTGTTACCTACTAGAAGGAACAATGTCTGTTCCCTTGGAGGGAACAGTGGTTCTCTGACGCATGCCTAGAATTTCGGCACGTTGTTAATTGTTGATAACGGTCAATTTAAACGTTGTGTAACTGCATTGTAACTTCCTTAATGGGTTAATAACTGATGGGTGACGTGGGTTATTGAGGATAACCTTCGTGGCACTTGGTAACCGCCGGTAACTTCTGGTAACCGCCGGTAACCGCTCCCTGAAGCAGTTTCCCCTTTTGCCTATATATAAGGCTATTGGGAGTTTGGTGTCGGGTTGGACGTGGAACATTTGTTCACGTGGGTTCACATAATCAAAGGAGAACGTTTTCTCTTCATGATTGAACTTCAAATAGAGTCTAAATATCCATTTACATGAACTCTAAGGTTCGATCTCTTTCATAGCCTTGTTAGAGATCGGTTGGTTTGTCTTATCTCACTTCAAATTTCGTGGATTCCCCAAGGCTATGTAGGGGGCGAAATATTGATTTCGGAAAACGATGTCATTTGACATGAAACGTGTCCTCTGGGAACGAAGTCACTTAACCTGAACACTTGTTTCTTGCTTGAAATTGTATCCTTTGATTTCTTGTCTTCTCTCATGGATTTGAGTTTGTAGATTATGCCTAATGAAGCATGATGGTATCTTAACTCAATTTTCTTACGAGTTGTTAAAACTGTAAGTGTAACAAGGAAAAGTACAAAGTTCTTACATAAGAATATACTTGTTACATGGTTGGTTATGGGTACTCGATTACTTGGTAAGGACCATGGATTGTGGTCTTAGTAATGACATAATTTCCTTGGAAATGGAAATGTTGGATGCAAGTTAGATCGTTAGATAGAGATTTATTTTCTAGAAGTAGATGGATATTTCTACTTGGAACAATTCCATTTCATGGGCTGTGGTGAAATGATCTAGCATTCTAATTTTGACAATGGGAACGAAATTGGTAGTGTGAGTTGTAGCCTTGTTTAAGGTAACGACTATGGATTAAAATCTACGTGTTTCGTAGAGGCCGAAATAGATTTCAACTATGTGAGTAAAATATCTCTGGCCAGAGGGGAACGATCATTGTTACAATGTGCGATTACATGTCACGTCTTTTGGATGTGAGTGTATGCTATGGATCGTGACACATAGTGTGATTTTGTTGTCTTAATTCGATTAAAAACAAGTTTTACTAATCACTTGACGAAGGGGTTGGTTGTAAGGGGATGGATAAAAGACCGCATAGCTTTCTAGTCATGGGATACCCAATTCCTACCTAATGAAAATTAGGGACATAATTCAATGTGGAAAGCCCATACCTAGAAACTGTGAGCACAACATAACAATCCCCAAAGGTGTGCTCTGTTCCTACAAGTTGGAGGTTGAAGGCGTAGTCTTCTTAATAGTTCCTTTGAAAAAGTGTAATTGTAGGTGCACGATTAAAGGATCTACCTATATGGACATGAGGTTTGGCCGCTTCATGAAGCTCCGGGTTGGCTTCACATACGTTCACGAATAGATATGGACTCAAGGCCCTTAATAGAGTCAAGTAAAACTTTAGAGATGTAACGAAGCTTATGTGTGTGTTATCTTCATGCATCCAAAGTGGTTGATTGGTTCAATCCTTAGGACACCATGATTCCGGGGTGTTTGAAATCTGTAACTACACTAAGGCGAAAATTCAATCGTTTTCGACAATTTCGATTATGGATGAGTTTGGGATAAAAGCTTGCTTATTTTATGAATCAAGGATTACACTAAAATGGGGGAGGATTGTTGGTGATTTTAGTGTCATCAAGTGATTGTTCCCTATATGGGAACAATGCCTTTTAGTGTGATTGGGATTCATACGACACTATGAGATCTTACTTTGCTATGTCACGGGTTTGGGTGTGCGGAGTGCGCGCTCGTGTAAGCATGGTTGAGGTCTAGAGGGAAATATTAAGGAGAAGTTGCAACTTGAAAAGGAACAATGTTTGTTACCTACTAGAAGGAACAATGTTTGTTCCCTTGGAGGGAACAGTGGTTCTCTGACGCATGCCCAGAATTTCGGCACGTTGTTAATTGTTGATAACGGTCAATTTAAACGTTGTGTAACTGCATTGTAACTTCCTTAATGGGTTAATAAATGATGGGTGACGTGGGCTATTGAGGATAACCTTCGTGGCACTTGGTAAGCGCCGGTAACTTCTGGTAACCGCCGGTAACCGTTCCCTGAAGCAGTTTCCCCTTTTGCCTATATATAAGGCTATTGGGAGTTTGGTGTCGGGTTGGACGTGGAACATTTGTTCACGTGGGTTCACATAATCAAAGGAGAACGTTTTCTCTTCATGATTGAACTTCAAATAGAGTCTAAATATCCATTTACATGAACTCTAAGGTTCGATCTCTTTCATAGCCTTGTTAGAGATCGGTTGGTTTGTCTTATCTCACTTCAAATTTCGTGGATTCCCCAAGGCTATGTAGGGGGTGAAATATTGATTTCGGAAAGCGTTTCTACGTGATTCAAACCTATATCAAGTATTACATATGATTGATCTATAGAAGAGTCGTCTTCAACCACATCCACGAAGAGGAACTCCACGGCTTCAGCAACGCACTGTTCCCTGAGTACCAGCAGATTCAAGATATTCGGTGGGAACTAAGAAGCAAGAGTCCAAGACACCTACATCCTTATGCATAATAAACGCCCTCCACACCTCCATGTCAACATCGTCGTACAAAAGCTTAGGCAAAATCGCCCTCTCCATTGAGTCTTTTTCGGACATTAGTAGCTCCACGGTGATGAACGTGTCCGGTGTCTCGGTGCCCAAAACCCTCCATCTCGACCATGTTGAGGATGCACACCATCAGCCAAAACAAGCTTTTTTGTATGCATGTTATATATCAATGTGGGATAGAATCAAAAATCCGCCTCTAGAATATAATTAACAATTTAACATGGCAAATAACAAGCTATGGAATATATGGCGGTTGAAGGGGTGTTGTAACGGAACAGAGGGAAAATGGCGGAGCGAAAAAACATAAGTCGGTGATGAAATATGAGATGGAAAGAAAGAGATGAGGAGGCTACAAGAGAGAGAGAGAGAAATAAGACGGGATAAGAACAAATGGTGGTGGTGATATTTCCTGGTTAACCCGAAGCAAGAGAATCATATGGCAAGGTCGATTGGTTATCTCTTACCCCTTGGACTAAGAAATCTTATGTGTAATCTTAAAATCAACGGAAATTCCACATGGTAACCCTAAGGTATGACATTATTCATGAGGTGTACTAAACTTTGACATAATCTATGCGGTAACCTTGAGGTATAGTCAAAATTCACAAAATAACCTTATGGTTCAAACTAAATTTGTCACATAACCAAAAAGTTCAAATGAACATTAATTAATAATTTTAACTTTCTTTAATAAAACTAAAAATTTTAAAAAAATAAAAAAATAAAACTTTATAAATTTAAAAAAATTTAAAAAAATTTAAAAAAATTTAAAAAAATTTAAAAAAATTTAAAAAAAGTTAAATTTTTTAAAAATATAATATTTTTTATAAATTTTATAAATTTAAAAAAATTTATAAAATTTAAAAATTTAAAAATTTTATAAAATTAAATTTAAAAATTTTAAAAAAAATTTAATTTTTTTTTTAAATTTAAAAAAAATTTAAAAATTTTACAAAAAGTTAAAAATATAATATTTTTTATAAATTCAAAAAAATTAAAATTTTAAAAAATGAAATTTTGAAAAATGAAAAAAAAATAACATTTTGAAAAAAAACGAAAAAAACAAAGAACTAAAATATAAACAATAAAAGGATAAAAAAAAATGAAAAATTAAGAAACTCAAAAAAAAAATTCTTAAAATTTAAAGGATCAAAATTTATATTATTTAAAAATTTGGATTATTTTATTTAAAAATATTTATGCAAAACAAATTATTAACGAATACAATTAATTAAAATTTAAAGTTTGAATTATTTATATTTTGAAGATTTTCTTTTTAAAATTACATTATTTGATCCTCATTTATTAAATAATAAATAATTAAACTATTTGATAAACTTTTTAAAAACCATCTTAACTTTGATAAATGAGAAAAATGTTTATTTTAATAGCTTTTTAGTTGATTAATTTATAAATAATAATATAGTAACAAATGTTAGAAGAAATTAAATAAAATAATTAGTTGATATTAAAGTAGTGAATAAGATTATATTTTAAGATTGTTAAAACATCAATGTTTTCTAAAGAAAATGAATGATTAATGTTAATTTTAACCTTTTTGTGCATTTGATGAATTTTGTACAAATCTGAAGGTTATTATGCAAATTTTATATGAACCTTAGGGTTACCGTGTGAATTATATCAAATTTTGGTACATCTCATGAATAACGTCAAACCTTGAGGTTACCACGCGAAATTTCCGTAAAATCAAATAGGTGAGTTGGTTTAAATGTTTGAAAATTCCAACATGGCAGCCGAGTATGCACATGTTTAGCTTAAATATATATCCCCACCTTTATATTTTTTCAGGTACACAATGGATTTTATTTTTTCCTTTTATTTAATAATTTTGGCGAAAATCATGACAAATATACTCTTATATACATTGTTTGACTCTAGAACATTTAGGCAGATTATTCAACACCGACACATGTTATTTATTAAAACACAAAACTAAATAAATTATGACATTTTAAATATTATGAGAGCATAATAACTACGAAACACCCTTCTATAAAAGACATATATTAGCTAATTAACTAATATGAATTGAACTAGTATTTTAGCTTATTCATTTGTTTGCATAAAATGCTCCTTGATACACAAGAAATCTAGTTCTTAATAAAAAATCATTTAATTTGTTATATCTAAGAACAAAATTAATTCATAAAGTAACATTATTATTTATTACATAATAACTAAAATAAATATTATGAACAAATAATGATTACCAATTTATCCTTCTATAAAAGAGTAGAATATTACAAATGAACAAGCCACTATTTGAGCTTTGTGGAGCATAAGAAGGTATGGATATGCACATTAAAGTATCTCATTTCATAACTACGGAGAAAACATGACATCAGGAGGATTTGGCTCAGACGTTGTCAAATGCTTGGGTTAATGATACGCTAGATTATATTTGGTTAATTAGGATAATTAGAATATTATTTTTTCAGATTTGATTTTATCTTTTTAGGAAGAATATATTTTTTATTATCTTAGTAATTAGGGTTTTTCGTATTATCTAGATACCAGGATTATTATAAATACCTGATAAGTTGTAATCAATCAATCAATCAATGAAATCAATTAATTAATTTATCCCTTTGTTCTAAATTCATCGTTCTTCTTCCCGTGGCAACCAACCACGTTTATCCCGAGTTTGAGTCCACATTTGATTAGGCTCAACCCCCTTGACCAACAAGGGTTCGATACGCGGTCCACACCGGGCTCGTATCAATTGGTGCTTTCATTCTCCTAACTCTACAATCACCATGTCTACCGTTACAGACAATAATCCACAGCCTCCTCCTGATTTCCGCCTCGAGGACGAGTCGATTCTCATCGGGGGAGTAATTGATACACTAGATTATATTAGGTTAATTAGGATAATTAGAATATTATCTTTCCAGATTTGATTTTATCTTTTTAGGAAGAATATATTTTTATTATCTTAGCAATTAGGCTTTTTCGTATTATCTAGATATCAGGATTATTATAAATACCTAATAAGTTGTAATCAATCAATCAATCAATGAAAAAAATTAATTAATTTATCCCTTTACTCTAAATTCATCGTTCTTCTTCCCGTGGCAACCAACCACGTTTATCCCGAGTCTGAGTCCACATCGGATTAGGCTCAACCCCCTTGTCCAACAAGGGTTCGATACGCAGTCCACACCGGGCTCGTATCAGTTAACTATAGTTATGAAATGAGATACTTTGATGCCCATATTCATACCTTCTTATTCTCCACAAAGATCAAGTAAAAGTTTGTCCATCGTGATCCCTCCAAATACAATACATGACAAACTTTACTAGTACCCGATCCAAATATATACCCGATGGTAGATTCGAATGGATATGGAAGTTGGACATTTTTACCACTATGGCAAGGTAATTTGTTTAGATACTATCTCAATCAACAATGGATCGTGGTGCAAGCAAAAGTAATAAGAGTGTATAATGTTGTACATGTGACTAAGGAGATACAATTTAAAAATTGAACTAGAAGGTGATAACATTTCAGTCAAAAACACTCTTTTGGGCAGTAGATTGTGTCCCTGGTCGATAATTGTTGACCAACCACTTGCAAAACCTACAAACTTTTGAGGCAATCAAAATATAACATGTGTCACATGATTGCAATTTATAGTTGATTTTGTTGTTCAATTAATTCATACTTGTAGAATCGAGCAAATTAGCTCGATTCCTGTAATCTACACTCAATCAATCACAAGAAAACATGAAACGGAAGAAGATATTTTCCAGAGAAAACTCGCTCTCTCAATTCTGTTATTCCAGAAATACTACTTCTTACAAGGCAGGTAACAGACTATTTATATGAGAGCTCTTAAGTGAAGACTACTCCACTTGTTAAGCTAGACACGCATACACCTGATTATATCTCACCGACTTTAGTTTTGTATATTCTAAAGTCTGATTTCTTGACCAAATACACTTTACTCTACATCCCCCCTCAAATTGGAACGTCTGAAAGACCCAATTTGACACAAAGAAAGTGATGTCGAGCATGTCCCAAAGCTTTGGTCATTAAGTCTGCTAGTTGTAATGCTGAAGGAACATAAGAAGTAGACAAAAACCCCTGTTGCACCTTTTGTCTAGTAAAATGGCAATCAATCTCAAGATGCTTTGTTCTCTCGTGAAAGCAAGGATTAGTTGGGATCTGTTGTGCAGCCTTGTTATCACAAAACAAAGTAATCGGCTTTGCCACTTGTAAATGTAAGTCTTGGAGCAAAAAATCAGTCCAAACAAACTCTGATGTAGTAGCCGCCATACTCCTGTATTCTGCCTCAGCAGATGACCTGGATACCGTCTTCTGTTTCTTAGTTTTCCAAGCCACTAAAGCATGCCCAAGAAATATACAATAACCAGTCAAGGACCTCCTTGTATGTAGACAAGCACCCTAGTCGGCATCAGTAAAACCAGTAACTTTTAAATGGTCTTGTAGTGGATAAAATAAACCCAAGGTGTATGCTTTAAGTACCTTAAGAGATGCATAGCTGCATTCCAGTGAGGCACACGAGGGGAAGACACAAATTGACTCAAATGCTGGCAAGCATATGAAATATCTGGCCGTGTTAAGGAAAGATATAACAATCTTCCTATTAGCCTCCTATACTTCTCCTCATCTTCTAATTTTGCCCCTTCATCAATTGTCAACTTCAAACCAGTAGGCAAAGGGAATCCTACTGTCTATGCATTCTGTAGACCACAATCAACCAAAATATCTTGAATATATTTCCTCTGGCACAAGTATGTCCCTGCATCTGTTCTAAGGATATCCATCCCAAGAAAATACTTAGCCAAGCCTATATCTTTAATAGTGAATTTCTGATGTAAAGCAGCTTTCACAACCTCAATCTCTGCTCCATTTGACCCAGTAATCAGAATATCATCGACATAAACCAGCAAAGCAGTGAAACCTTCTCTATTATCCTTCACAAATAAAGAATAATCTGAGCATGACTAAGTATAACCCAATTCCACCAGAAAAGTAGTTAACTCTATGTTCCATTGCTGAGCAGCCTGTTTAAGACCATACAATGATCTCTGAAGTTTACACACCTGTCCATGTATATATCTTCTTCATATCCCTCAGGAGGCAACATGTATATATCTTCTTCTAGAAATCCATGCAAAAATGCATTGTTTACATCAAGTTGATGTAGAGGCCAACACTTTGCTGTTGCAAGAGCTATCACAACTCGTACTGTTGGCAATTTTGCTACCAGGCTAAAAGTATGCTCATAATCTTTTCCTATCTTCTGATTATACCCCTTAACAACCAGTCTCGCTTTGTATCTATCTACACTTCCATCACTCTTAAACTTTATTTTGTAAACCCACTTAGAAGAAATGGCTTTATGTCCTTGTGGTAAAGTGGTCAAACACCAAGTGTCATTCTTCTCTAATGCTGTTAACTCCTGATCCATAGCAACAATCCATTGCTTATCTTGATTTGCCTGTTTATAACTGAAAGGTTCTTTCACAGCACTTGAGTCATAAATGTTCTGTGATCCATCATACTCTTATCAGAAACAGCTGTATGAACAACATAATCTCTCATCCAGGCTGGCTGTGTTCTGACTCTATCGGATCTTCTCATTGGTTGCACTTCCTCTTCATGCTCATTACCAGTAGGCTGTTCAACATCTAATCCACCAGGCTGAACATCTATCTCCTCATCACTGTCTCCTTCCTAAACAAGATGTACAGGTTGTCTAATCTGTGGAATAACATCTGAGCAATCTTTATAAGGAAAAACATCCTCAAAAAACTTCACATCTCGGCTGCAAAACACTTCCCCATTTTGCAAATCCAACAACCTATATCCTTTTTGCTTAGCTGGATATCCTATCAAAACACATCTCCTTCCTCTTGCTTCTAGTTTATCAGAATTCCCTTTCAACATCTTAGCATAACATAGACAACCTATCACCCTTAGATGATCATAACTAGGTGTCTTATTCCATAAAATCTCATAAGGAGACTTCCACCCTAAAGAGGCCATTGGCATTTTATTGATCAAAAAGGCCGCAGTCATGACACTCTCTCCCCATAATTTTTTCTGAAGAACAACATGTAACATAAGACTTCTAGTTGTATCTAATAAGTGCCTATGCTTACGTTCCACCACACCATTTTGTTGTGGTGTGTAAGCCATAGTTCGTTGATGTAAAATTCCAAATTCACCAAACAACTTCCTACAATCTCCATTGACAATTTATGCACCATCATCAGATCTGAACTTCTTAGGCAAACAACCAAACTGAGTCTGAACCATCTTAATAAACTCTCTTAAAATGCCACACACCTGATCTTTAGTGTGTAACAAAAATATCCAAGTAGCCCTACTCTTGTCGTCAACCAAGGTCAAGAAATAATTGCCACCATTCAAAGAAGCTACTCTATACGGACCCCACAGATCAACATGAACCAAATCAAAGCAATTTTCAAAAACATGCTCACTTTGTTTAAAAGGTAATCTCTGAAATTTAGCTTGTTCACAAACATCACATATGAAATCAATAGTACTGTTTCTACAACCAGGCACATGCACTAGCTTGGATACTGACATATGTCCAAGCCTAAAATGTAAAATTCTAGAGTCATACTGTGCATTAGTAGATAAGCACACCTTATTCTCTTTTTTCTTGCAATCTTTTCCTATGTTTCCTGCCTCTAGCTTATACAATCCTCCCTGCTGCTGTCCATAAGCCATATCTTCTTTACTCATACGATCCTGTAATACACAGTGTTGTGAGTAAAAAGAAGCCCCAATTTTCCCACTTCTTACTAATTTCCCTATGGACAGAAGATTATATCTGAACTCTGGCACCAGCAAAACATCCTCCAATACACAATTCTTACCAAGAACCACTTTGCCCACCTTTCTCACAGTTTTTACTGAATCATCTGGAGTTCTAACATATACAGGAAATTTCAACAATCTAATGTCTGTTAAAAGTTCAACAAAAGGCGTCATATGGTCTGTAGCTCCTGTATCAAGTATCCACTCTCCTTTCGTCTTGGATAAATCACTAAGATTAAGAAAGGATGTACTTGAAAAACTGCAGTTAGCACCTCCAAACTGTGAATTGCATGTCTCAACATTCATCACAACTTTTCCTTTAAAGGCTCGAATGACTTCTTGACAAACCGCCTGAATTAATTCTTGATTCATTCCATTGCTAGAATCAAGTGGTGTATCTTGTTTGTTGCTTTCGTCTTGTTCTACATTCACCTAATTTGCACTCTTATACCCTCCTCTATTATGTTTTCCTTTGTACCAATCGGGATTTCCTATCAACTCAAAGCAGTTGCTCTTGATATGTCCCGGTTCTTTGCAATGAAAACATACTTTCTTTTCTCCAGTCTTCCATTGCTTCACATCTTTTCTATCATCTGAACCATTCTTGATACTCGAACTCCCTTGATCTTGATGTCCCTTCCCATGGAAGGAATTCACCGAGAAACCAGCTGCTGGTTCAACAAGCTTCATTCCCACATTCTTCTGTGTTTCAACTGATAACACAATATAATACGCCTTGTTCACCTTTGGCAAAGGATCCATAGACAAAATATGACTTTTGACAGCATCAAGTTGATCATTCAACTTCAACAAAAACTGCATCAAATGGTTCTGATTCAGCATATCTTGAAACTTCCCATACAAATCACAAACACAATTCCTACTCCCTCCACAGGTACAACTCGGAATTCCCTGAAGATTCTCCAATTCGTCCCAGCATTGCTTCAATTTGTTGTAGTACACTGTGACAGACAAATCACCTTGCACAATTGAAGCCAATTCCTGTTGAAGACGATAAATCAAAGGTGTTGTACTTTGATTATATCGTTCTGCTATGTCTTTCCAAAGATCAAGAGCCGTAGGAGCAAATACAAAAGCAGTAGAAAGTTCAGGACTAATCGAATTCAACAACCAACATTTGATCATATTGTCGCATCTGATCCACCGACCTTCATCTCGGTTCCCACTCGCAGGTTTCGGCAAGGTTCCGTCCACGAACCCTAGCTTCAGCTTCGCTCCAAGAGCCATTGTCACCTGACGACTCCAAATCACATAATTGCTCCCATTGAACTGTGTTTGAGTCAATCCAAGGCCGGGATTATCCGAATTATTCAATGAATACGGATCACCATGATTTTGTCCATTGTTCTATGCGGCCATTGTTGTGTTCTCCAATCTTCGATTCCTCAAAACTCAGAAAAGAACAAAACGAGCCCTCACAGGTTGCTCTGATACCATGTAGAATCGAGCAAATTAGCTCGATTCCTGTAATCTACACTCAATCAATCACAAGAAAACATGAAAGGGAAGAAGATATTTTCCAGAGAAAACTCGCTCTCTCAATTCTGTTATTCCAGAAAAACTACTTCTAACAAGACAGGTAACAGACTATTTATATGAGAGCTCTTAAGTGAAGACTACTCCACTTGTTAAGCTAGACACGCATACACCTGATTACATCTCACCGACTTTAGTTTTGTATATTCTAAAGTCTGATTTCTTGACCAAATACACATTACTCTACAATACTTAAATTTCAATCAGGTTTAGTATAATTCAAAATTCCAAATTTCATTTGAAATAATATTGTAAGATAAATCTTTTGAATCTTTTGAATTTCACCAAATTTGACCTACTAAGAAAATCTAAACTACTTGAGCAATGTTAGTAATTGCACTAATGTACGTATATAGTACTTGTATCTAAAATACTTGAGCAAAGTTAGTAATTGCACCCCATCATTATTTGTATGTCATATGTAAAATTCGATCCAACTGTTGATCAGTTTTATATTCACAATAATTTACTTACGTACTTGTATCGTAGCTCTTATTTTGGCCTTGTGTGAACAATGATGAGTACAAATTCAGTCTGTTGAAAAAAAACGAGTACACATTCAGTCAAAAAAACCCGCACGCTTTATCCTATTTTCCATTGACCAATGCAAGTGAACCCAAAAAAAAAAAAAAAACATGTCTTGTTTGGACTAGCTTGGGGACCGACATATATTTCTACCAAAATCTATGTATATATATAAAAGACGTAAGAAATAAGACAATTATGTTGCGCCATTTAGAATTTTTTTACGTGTCGTTTTCACATTAAGCCACTTAAGATTTCGCCACATAGGATTTTCTATTTTGGTAATTTATATATGTTGATATTATCTTAAAATAATATAGAAATAGGATAAATTAATCTAGGAAAGATTCTATCTTGCGGAACTAATGTTACATATTTGATATGATAATTTATTTAACTTAAAAAGATTATATCTAAAATAAAAAAACTATAAAAGCATTTAATAATTGGTAAAATATTATTTGTGAATATTATTTATAATAATTTATTTAAGTTATTTTTCCTATCACAATATAAATTATCCGCCACGTAGGATTTTACCATGTACCATCTATGATTTTTCATACATGTCACTCTCACAATCTATGTATATATATAAAAGACGCAAGGAATAAGGCCACCACGTTGCGCTACTTAGGATTTTCCTACGTGTCGTTCTCACGTTAAGCACCTAGGATTTCGCCACATAGGATTTTTTATTTTGAGAATTATATATGTTTGATATTATTTAGGATAATATAGAAATAGGATAAATTAATCTAGGAAAGATTCTATCTAAAATAAAGATGTTATCTATTACATTTTAGATAATTAGGATAGATCTAACATATTTTATCTAAAATTAAAATAAATTATAGAACATTAGATATTATATATTAAGATAGATATATTAACTTAAACTTTCCAATTAAATTTCTATCTATTTATATGAAAAAAATTCTAATTTTATTTTAAATTAAAGAAAATTATTTATGTTTATTTTTAGGACGAATTAATTATATAGCAAAAATTAGGGGGATAATTAGGTGGATATTAGGAGAATTGGGAAAATTAGGTAAATAGAAAAACGGATCGCGCACACCCATATTCCGCGAAACTCGATCTCTTCCTTCCTCATGCTAGCTTCTCATCGCTTTCTCGATCCTATTGTCATCGTTTTCGCGATTGAAATCAGTCGATTTCATTCCAGTTGTCATCACAAACGCATTGGTATTCGTTTTTGCGGTCGATTCCTGTCATCAAAAGTTTCGCGCAAATTTCACCATTGAAAGCTCGTCGAATTCATTCCAGGTGTCATCAAAATGACCGATTAATAGTCGTTTTTCGAGATCGAATCCTGTATCCTGTCATCTACAGCAATCGTTTTATCTACAAGGCAATCAAAATCCTTTGTCCTGTCATCTACAGAGGCATGTTTCCCAGACACTGTCATCACATTCACGAGATTTAATCTACATACGTAACAAAGTTTCAATTTTGATGTTAGATATGCCATGTAACAACTGTAATCATCAGGTTTATGGGATGACAATTCAATAAAACGATTTTCTTGAAAAATCTCCTATTTGATGACACTGTTCATAATTAGAGTCAATTTGATGACAGTGTTTGTGATAACAGTGGTGAAGTTTAGTTAGTAACAGTCTTTGTGATGACAATGTTCATGTTAGATGATGACAGTGTTTTGATGATAGATGCTAGTGCTGATAGATGTTAGTGTTTTGATGACAGTGTTCATGTTAGATGATGACAATGTTCATGTTAGATGATGACAGTGTTTTGATGATAGATGTTAGTGATGACAATGGTTCATCATGACAGTGTTCATCATGACAGTGTTTTGATGATAGAAGTTAGTGATGACAGTCTTTCATGATGACATATTTCATGTTTAGATGATGATATATTTTTTGATGATACATGTTAGTTGATGACAATGTTTGTGATTACAAATGATGACAACAAATGGATATCAAGGTTCTAACTGTTTGTGTTGGTGGAGGATGGAAGACAAATAATGGTGAATGTCTTTATATTGGTGATGATGTAAATTCGAAAGCATTTCTGTTGGAGGAGGATGTAACACTAGACGATCTAAAAAAGATGATTGTGGCAAGGTTTACAATGAACTCACAACCAGCAGAAATCAATCTATCACACCTACATCCAACAAAAAAGGTGACAAGTCCTTTCACAATTGAGACAGATGAAGATCTCAAATCATTCTAACAGATTAGCAACAAACCTCAAGTTGCTTGGGATTTGCCTATCTATGTTACAATAAATGGAAGAAGGAAAAGAAAAGAGCCTGCAACTGAGAATATGCAACTGTCATCGAAGGGAAAAGAGCTTGCAACTGACAATATGCAACTGTCATCAAGTGTAAGCAACAGCTACCAACCACTAGAAATGTATGATGCACATGAAAATGCAATGATATCTGATGATGGTGATGAAGAAGTTGATCATCCACCAGATAGTCAGTTTGTTCAAGTAGGGCAACTGTTTGGAACAAAAGAAGATCTAAAGACTACAATATATAACCAAGCAATAAAGGAGAGCTATGGTTTCAAAGTGCACAGATCAAGGAAAGATTACTACTCGCTGAAATGTGTACATAAAGAATGTCAATGGCAATTGGTGACATCAAAACTGAAAGGCTTGAGTTATTTTGAGGTGAAGAAATTCAATGAAAACCATACATGCCCATTCGAAGTGAGATGTTCAAGGCATATGCAACCACCATATCAAATTATTGCACAGAAAATAAAAATAAGGTATGTTTCTATTTTGTAATCAGTATCATCACTGTCATCTCTATCACCTCCTGAAAATACATCGTTGTCATCACATGTTTGATGGTGTTAACAAGGGACCAGACCCAAGTATGATCATGAATGACATGAGAAATGATTACTTGCAAAATATTAGCTACTGGAAAGCTTGGAAGGCACAACAATGGGCACAAGTGCTGATAAGAGGATCACCGGAAGAAAACTATGAGATGCTCCCTTCATATTGTCACATGATCAAAAGAACAAACCAAGGCACGTACACATACCTCGAAGTTGAAAGCCAAGGCAGATTCAAATATGTCTTCGTATCAATAGGAGCATCAATTAGAGGTTTTAATCAATTGAGAAAGGTACTGTAATCACTATGATAAGCTGTCATCACTTATATTCATGACCGACTGTCATCAATTTTGATTTCTCGTCTATCTTTATAATCAAATGCAGGTCATTCAAGTAGATGGAACGCATCTCCACAACAAATATTTGGGAGTTTTAATTACTGCTTCAGCACAAGATGTAAACCAACAGATATATCCTCTCGCTTATGCCATAGTGGATTCTGAAAATGATAAAGCTTGGAAGTGGTTTTTTGATCAGTTGCTAACTGTAATTCCATGCTCTAGTGAGTTAGTGTTCGTGTCAGATCGGCATTTAAGCATTGGAAAATCTGTTGAATCAGTCTACAGATGTGCAAAACACGTGATATGTATTCGACATTTGAAGCAAAATCTCATTACAAGATTCAAGGAAAAAGGGATTGCAAAGTTGTTCAAGCAAGCAGCTGAATCTTACACGATGACTGACTTCAACAAATACTTCCAAGATATTTGTTCAAAGAATCCAGATATGGGACAATATTTAAGGGATGCAAGACTAGAAAAGTGGTCAAGAGTACACTTTAATGGAGATAGGTACAACATAATGACCACCAACAACTCAGAAAGTCTCAACAATGTTTTGAAACAAGCAAGATCTTTCCCTATTGTTGCTCTCTTAGAATTCATCAGAGATTTGTTGTCAAGATGGTTTGTAGAGCGTAAGCAAACAATCCAAGAGAACACCAACCAGCTGCCACCAACAATACATAAGATTCTTGAGCTAAGATGCAAGAAATCAAAGAGATATGGCGTTAAAGTCCTAAATAATTCTCAGTTCGAATTCTTCAGTGGAGACTTCTCTGGTGTGGTCAATCTAACTCAAAAAACATGTAGTTGCCGGATGTTTGATTTAGAAAAAATCCCTTGTGTTCATGCCCTTGCTGCAATTCAGCAAATGCAATACCCATTGAGAAGCTTTATCAGTGAGTACTACCAATTTGAAGCTTGGTCCTCAACATACGAAGATTCAATCTACCCACTTCCTCCAAAAACAGATTGGGATGTGCCTGTAGAAGTTAAAAGCACATTATGTCATCCACCAAATGTGAGAAGGATGACTGGGAGACCTAAAAGAAAAAGAATCCCTTCAAAAGGCGAGTTCAATACAAAGAGAAGCAAGAATGCTAAGAAGGATAAGGTTTCAGCTGAATCAAGCAACACCACAAATATTATAGAATAGAATTTCCTTCAATTCCTTCTGTTGTCATCAGTACAATCAGATTGTTGTCATCGATCTACAATATTTCTGTTACTGTCATCATAAAACTGTTGTCATCAATATCAAGTACTATTCAACTGTTTTTATTACTGTCATCACTATTGTCTTTACAATTGTCATTTAAAACAAAATCAAATACGCAAATGCATATATTGAATTGAATATGTTTGAATTCTCTCATATTCTCTCAGATAACATTCATTTATTACACATTCATCTATTCTGATGACAGTATCAAACAGCCTATCATCAAAAAAAGCAATTTTCTATTTTCGAAGCATATCATCAAAAATAGCTTTAAATAAGACCAATGAATAGATAAAATCCATAAATACATTGTAAAAAAGGTGATGCATTCAAAAAGATTTGCTTTTAATTTGCTATTTTAAAATTCTCATATAAAAAGTATACTTCTATCATCACAAAACACTCTCATTCCAGAAAAAAAAAGTTCTCAACAACAGCAGAAAACACATTTCCATTCAACCATGTCAAGAAGGAATGCCATAACCAGAAGAACCTACGCCAATCCATTCGTCACCTTCACGATGGTGAACGTTGAGGTAGAAATCAGTCCATATAATTCTTTTTGTACACCATATATTTCATGAAAACTAACAAGTTTTCTATTCCATGCATAGACTAATGAGAGAACACCAATAAGAATAAGAGCACACACACCATTGTCGATATTGGTGAACCGTTCTAGCATTATGAACGGGGTACCACCAGGATATATGAAATTCTTCTTAAACGAAACCGATATCACATCACGGATTGGAGGAGACACTTATATTTCTGTAAGTATTCATGATAATCCAATTTCTTGTCATCAGAACATATACATGACATCATGATAATGCTTTCTTTGCAGCTTGGCCTTAATGAAGATTCTGAGATTAGAGCAATCAAACCAACAATACAGCAATGAAGGGTTTCTTATTCAATATTTTTCTTTTAATATGATTATACCATGAATCTTCTACTTGGCGTTTTGACTGTTGTATGTTGCATTTCATGGGATTTTCTTTCTTTATCTGTCATTGAATTGTTTCCCATTTAAATATTAGTATGTAGCATCTCGTAAGATCTACTGTCATCCCAGTTACTGTCATCACAATTGAATATAAAAAAAGACATGAATTTTACAAGAACAATTACTGTTATCACAATAAAAGGTTCTACAAGTATTTATATCCATCTCCTACGTTGTCCTCAAGCACCTAAACAAAAGTTAAAACATTGTCATCAACCACTAGAACTAACATTGTCGTCACCTATCATCACAGATTACATTTCACTAACAATACATCTATATCCATCTCCAACAGCCAGATCCAATTTTTGATCAACCACCCAACGGAAGTTAAAAAAATCTATGGCCATCTTCTCCCTAATCGCCAGCATGTGCGAATCATCAAGACCTTCCAAGCTAAGTCCCAATGCAAGAGCTTCAATATACTTGATGCAATAGACACCACAATTAGCACTGAAATTTAAAACAAAATGACTGAATTAATCAAAAAAATATACATAATTACACAGGATAACTGAATTAAAATAACACAAGGGAACCTACCCAGAATAATCTTGACAAACCAAAGCATCTCTAGACCAAGTGAAATTAGCATCCAAGCCCTCAAGATGGTCAAACTTCCCACTTTTCTTCATTAGAAACGGAAGCAGCTTGGTAAAAGGCTGTATATAACTGGAAAGCTCCTCCATAGTATACAAATCCCGAGAATAGTCAAATACAGTCATGTGGCGACGATGCAAGTTAATTTCCAATACAACCCAATGTTCACACCTCTCTTTTGAAAGGTGAACTGGTGTATAAACCTTTGTCACCTCACCACGACCCCATGATTTCCCAAATAGACGAGGCTTCCAACCAACAAAATAATAGAACACATCGCTTGGCACATTATCATTTCGAACGATATAATGCTCAACTTCAAAAGGCGTGAATCTCTTGTACCATATCCAATCCATAATAACCACATTCTTGAAGTCTTCATCATGATCATGTATAATTTTCCTCAAATAATACAAAGCCTCGCATAAATGCTATAAAAAGACATGAAATGTCACATAATTAATTTGACAACAAACAAAATATCATTTGATCATATACTTACCTCATCTCCTAACCAAAGACCTCTAGTCTTGAGCAGTCTAAAAAATTTCTTGTTCAGCATTTGATCAGATCCAGCCACAGTAGCATTTTTTTCACTAACACAAAAAAAGAGACTTTCATCAGATCATTATAAACATGCAGTCAACATCATCGTCATCACATAACTGTCATCACAATGCAATCAACACAAAAAAACCCTGTCATCATAACATTATAAACACACTATCATCACAAAATTATCAGAACATTACTATCATCACATAATTGTCATTACAATGCAATCAACACAAAAAAAACACTGTCATCATAACATTACTGTCATCATAACCTTATAAACACAATATCATCTCAATACTATCATCACAAAACTGTCAGAACATTACTATCATCACAAACTTCCATCACACAAAAAAACAGATAACATAACTAATAAATAACATACCCATTATTATACCAATCATAAAATGGTTTACGAACATCATCTTCATAAAAGGAATGCTTTGGAGCCTTAGGCAATACAGCAACCCTCTTTTTCTTCTTATCCTTCTCAACAGTATAAGGAGTTGTGGTTGAAGCACCTGGCTTCAAAAATCTAGTAGACCTCCTAAGTTCAACTGTTTCATTTGCATCATCATCAGATTGAACCGTTGGATTATGAAAAATTTCATCAATCTCAGACGGTGCACCTTCTTTTGAAGCTTGAAACAAAGAACCAAACAAATGACCATGCTTAGTAAGTTGAGAACAATTATCCATTACATCTTGTAAAAGTTCACGCATGTCAAAACCTAACTCATCCGAGGAGACAGAAAAAAAGCTTGAACCTAACTCACCCGGGTCATCAATTCTGTCATCAACCTCTGCTTGATCTTTGACAGGTTCATCAACATCTTCTCTGTCATCAACCCTTGCTTTATCCACAACTGGTTCTTCATGATTAACTTCCCTGTCATCACCACCAACTTGATCCTTCACCGGTTCATCCTCATTAACTTCTTTGTCATCACCACCGTGCTCTTTACCATCTTTCACAAGCTCAACCAACTCAGTTGCCTTGCTCTTGCCTTGCTCTTGCCTTGATATTCCTTCATCCACAACTGGTTCTTCATCATTAACTTCCCTGTCATCACCACCAACTTGATCCTTCACTGGTTCATCATCATTAACATCTTTGTCATGAACCAACTCAGTTGTCATCTTTGTCATCACATGCTCAACCAACTCAGTGGCCTTTCTCTTACCTTGCTCTTGCCTTGAAATTATATCTAGTGGAACAAACTTCATCAATTGCAAATTCATACCTTCACCTCCATCTTTAACAAAAATGTCATCATCAGGGGACAACCTCAAAGACTCAATGCCTTTGCAATCACTTTCTCTCACTGGTTCCACACTTACAATGCGAATCTCATCACTGTTATCATCAGAAACAGAATCTTGGTCTTTAGATTTCAGTTTCTTTTCAATTCTATCAACCCTGTTGTTAACTTTCACAACTTGCATCTCAACACGCTGCACTTGACTCTGAAGAGTTTTCATCATTCTAATCATATCATCTTGCAGGGAACACATACTTTCCCTCAAAGACTTAACCCAAGCTGGCTCTTCCATTTTATTGTACTCTTCTGCCTTCTCCTTTCCCTTTGAAGAAACTGGATCCTCATCAACTTCATCAAATTTCGCCTTCTCCTTGGCCATTGACAAAATCCTAGCAACTTCAAAATCAGTTTCATTGTCAACCACATCCTTTTTCTCTAGAAAGTCCTTCTCTACAGCTTCATTAGAATCTTTCTTCAACTTTGGCCTCTTGCTTTTTCAATAATCTCAGGCACATTGTTGACACGACTCTTCCAACCACTCACACCTGAATCCTTTAAACCCTTTGAATCCTTCGGGCTCTTGTGATCCTTTCCAATCCTCGGAATCTTATGCATATTGTCATCAACCTTAGTTTTAGCCACTCTAGGAAGTTGTAATCTCCTACCTTCCCTCTTCACAATTTCAGAGCGCTCTTTCGGTTTCTCTTCAGATTCCTTTTTCCCTACCCCTTTAGTCTTTGCACCTTTAGCCTTTGCGTTTGTACATCCAATCTTCCTCTTACCACCAACACTGGCTTTTTTAATAACTACATCTCGTGGAGCAATAACAAAATCAACAAGTTCATCCTCTGTATCAGACTCAGATCCTTCACCTTCAATCGCTTTTTGCTTCAGTATCATCCGTTTCACAAGATCATTGTACAGAGGGTCAACAACCTCATCAGGATAGTCACATGTGATGAATGCAACATAATCTGAGTACGACGGATACAAACATTTCTGTCATCAAAATAAAACAAATTAATTTGTCATCAAACAAACTCTACAAGTTACAGTTGTCATCAAATTCAACTGTCATCAAAATAAATAAAAAATTAAACATACCAGTTTCTTGTCCCCAGCATCACAAATTGCTTTCCAGCCAACAAGTTGCGATGAAGTGCTACGCCAACGCAACATATAAGGAACTTCTTTTTTACCTCCTCTCTCAGCAAGATGACAAATGGATCGAAAAGCTGGAAAAGTCTCCACAATCCAAAACTATAACAACACACAAAAAAGAAACAATAAAAAACCATTGCAGATGCAACTAAAATAAACAAAAAAATCAAAAAATATATCAACACATTACCATGAATCCAAAAGGATATCCAAACACATTGAAGCCAGGTATATAGTTTGGCTTTTTCATCATCTCCGGGTCACGTGGGGGTACGATTCACATGCAACAAGCTATCGAGCAAAACATTATAGGATAATCTACCCCAAGGATACGCATAAAATTTCTCCAAATCACTTCAAAGAGCAATATGAATTGGATCTATAGGAACCTTATCCCGTTTAGGAAGCAAAACAGCCTCAAGGATCAACAGGTTTGCAAGTTTAAAATTCCTAGACCGATCTTTTTCTTTTATAAAAACAGACCGTAAATGATCCAAATCACACTTATCCACACATACGACATCTACGAGGTCAACTTTCGGGATATCAACATCAACTAAATTCTCACAATTCAAACCAGTGACAGCAGCGAAGTCCATCAAAGAATAACGATACACATTACCCCCTATTCTAAACCACATCTCATGCTTGTATGAAGTTTTTAATTCACACATGATGGCATAATGCATTACTTTGTAACGAAGTGGTATAGTATCACCTAACTTTAATACTGCACCAAAACACCTCTGACCTAACCTAAAAACTCATTAGATGTAAGATGACACTTGATGAGGTGGAAAACATCTGGAGTGTGATACTGGTTTGCTCTTCCATTATATCATTTTGATACAGGTACCATATATTGCAATTGCTTAGGCTCCATTCTTTATCCTAGAAATCAAAAGAAAGAGACATTGTCATCACAAACAACTATCATCATAAAGCAAAAAATACCACATGTTTCAACTCTCAAGTAAACACTTTGACATCACTAATATGTCACTGTAACACAATTAGAAATAATATATTATCATCATTAGCAACAACACTGTCATCACAACATATAAAACATAAGAAAAGGAACTGTCATCATAACCCCTAACATAAAAAAAGTAAAAAATGTCTTTGTCATCACTAATGTCAATTAAACACACTTATAATCAATATACTATCATCAATATATAACAAGTGTCATCACAACTTAGAAACATAAGAAAGATACATTGTCATCACAAACAACTATCATCACAAGAAAAAGCAACTTACATCACTAATATAAATAAAACATAAGAAAGGCATTATCATCAATATAAAACAAGTGTCATCACTAATGTCAATTAAACACACTTATAATCAATATACTATCATCAAAAGCAACAACTGTCATCACAACTTAGAAACATAAGAAAGATCAATTAAAACATAACAAATATAACTGTCATCACAAACCCCTACACAGTGTCATCACAACTTAGAAACATAAGAAAGATCAATTAAAACATAACAAATGCAACTGTCATCACTAATGTCAATTAAACACACTTATAATCAATATACTATCATCAATATAAACCAAGTGTCATTTAAAACAACTATCATCACAAGAAAAAGCAACTGTCATCACTAATCTCAATAAAACATAAGAAAGGCAATTGTCATCACTAATGTAAATATAACACAATTATAATCAATATATTATCATCATCAATAACTACAACTGTCAGCACAAAGCAAATACAAAATGACTCAATTGTCATCACAAAGAACTATAATCACAACATATTGCATGAATATGTTACTATCATCACAAATAATCGGGGAAGGTGATGCTCTAATCATAGTTATAATCTGTCATCACAAAAACGTAATGCCATAAGCATAGTTACAATCTGTCATCACTATTCAAACATAATCTCCAAATCGAGAATTTGACTTGAAAACATCCCAACAGATGAACAATGGAAAACAAAAAACAAGGATTCAAACACAGAAAATAAACAATCACGAAAACAAAAAGTCATCAAACGAACCAGAACATTTCATTACTATCATCACATGCAACTCATATTCGAATCAACAAACAAACCGAAAAAGCAAAAGCATACAGCAAAATCCAAACACAAAAACGAAGAAAAATCGAACTAAAATCAATGATAACACAAACAAAAAACCCTAACCTGAAACAGAGGCTTATGGACGATCAGTAGACGAAATCCAGTTGCGCAAAAACACCAGAATCTCGAGAACGAACTTCAAATCAACTTCAAATACACATTGCACTACGAAATCCGATTTAAAATCGACGAACTCAAACCGTTTTTTGCAGTTAAGAATCGATTTTTGCAAGTGATGGGAGAGACCGAGAGAGTTTACCAGTCGCACGCGAGAGGAGGGAGAGAGAGGAAAAAGTAAAAAAAAATTAAGCCTTATATACTTAACAAATAGCTAATTTAATAGGGGAGCTTAACAAGGGCCTAATTAGGGTGGCCCAAAATGCTTTTGGGCTAAATTTGTTCTTATTTTTATATATATATATTTACAAGATTTATCTTAAATAAAATTTTGATAAAAATAGAACTTTCAAAATAGATAATTACTTGCCTCAATTGACTTTTGATATAAAAAAAATTACCTTATCTTTTCCTTAATTTTTTTTTTTAATTATTTATGTAAATATAAATGATTTCCTTATCATTAAAAAACATTCTTTATTTATATTTTTTCATCATATCTTATTGAGAATATTTTTAATTTTATTCAAATTTTTTTAAAGAATTGAATTTGATAAAAAAATTACAAGAATTTAGATTATTTTTACCTTTTTATAGTTTTTGTAAAAGATTTTTAAAATTAAATAATTCTAGTTCAAATAATTTTTTTAAATATTTTTGTATAAATAAATTATTATTAAGACATCAAAATTATAGTAGGCTCACCTTAATAATTTTGGTCACGTTTCACATGACACCAATTGTAAAATTTTATGTACTTTTTTTTCTAATAAATAAGTTTTTTCATATTAAATGAAAATTGTATTCATTAAATAAATTAAGTATTAAATTCATATAGTCGTGCATGGCACGACGGGTATAACTAGTTTATATATATTGAAAAGATTCTATCTAACATAAAATAAACTATGGTATATATTAGGATAGATTCTGACTATATAATTGATTATCAATTGATTACATTATCTTTATCTATATATCTATTTCTATAAAAGTTTTCTTAAATCAAATTATGATAAAATCAAAATCAAAATAACATTATCTATGTCTTTATATCCATTTATGATGTAAAAGATTTGTTAAAAAATAAATTTTGTTTAAAAATATGTCTATAACTATATATTAAAGTTGTATCTTTTTGAGCCACCATATCGACTTTGGCCCAACTTTATTTTTAAAATTTCATCTTTTATTTTTATTACTTTATCTTTTACAAATAATTTTCTATCTATTTATTTATAAAAATTGTAAAAAATTGAAAGTTATTTAATTCTAAAAATAAAAACTATGTGAGTATAATTTGTTTTGTCTTTTATGTATCATTATTCATTATATTAAAATAAATATGTTCATACTTAATTCGAGTCATAGTCATGTCACGACGTATACAACTAGTAAAACTTAAAAATAATTAATTTTTTTTGGTAGAAGGAGATATATTAGTCTCTGGTTCTTCAGAAGAACAACTTAAAAATAATTAATTAATAGTTTAACTTTGGCCTGAAATTTGCATTTGCTTTGTCCTATTTCGAAGCTAGGCGACACTAGCATGGAACATATATATTATTGGAAATAAATACTTACTCTAATGATGTTTCGAACCTATATTGATTTACGAACACTGAAATTTTTGGTAAATGAATTCAGATTTACGCGAATCATGGATGTGCGCTAGTTTCGTGTAATTTTAGTCTTTCTCGAGGTAAAACGGGATTTAAGAAAAAATACGGAGTTTAGCTTAACCTTACTGCGCATCCTAGTCTTGAACGAGCCTTTCCTGCGCAAGCATCGTGTTTTCGTGCCAGTTACGCGAATCCTGGGCTCGTGGTATTTTAACGGTAAATAAAACAGTTAAAATTTTCCCTATAAATACCAACTTGTATTCCCATTTTTAGCAAATGTCCATTCCACATATCATTAAATAAAAAATATTATTTAGAGAGGAAGAGACGTAATTGAGCGGTTATCATTCCAATGAGGAGGAATATACGTCATCAAACGATAGTTTCAATGTTGGCAAACACCTTTAGTCCATGAGTTATTTGAGATGGTTGGTTTCACTTGCACCAGAAATACATTCAACATTGCGTTTGTGTTTATGTCAAATGAATATGTTGGGATTTGTATGTGGGTGTAAAGTCAGTTGAAATTCGTGTACGACGAG
Organism: Fallopia convolvulus; assembly: GCA_964016875.1. Taxonomy (NCBI): domain Eukaryota; kingdom Viridiplantae; phylum Streptophyta; class Magnoliopsida; order Caryophyllales; family Polygonaceae; genus Fallopia; species Fallopia convolvulus. The sequence goes on along the minus strand of OZ024734.1, from coordinate 22,398,861 downwards.
CTTGTAGTCTAGGTGAATGCAATCGTGATAATATGAGAGCAGGCGCTCATCAGGGCAACAAGACAAGTTTTTGGGGATGGAGTACCACGTATGTTGTGTTGTGTGCACATTAGACACAAAATCCTAACTTATAGACTAAAGGTGTTTGCCAACATTGAAAATCCACCGGATTTGTCACGTGGGTTTGCAAACGCATGTTGGGTGCTATTTTCATCCACCATAGAGGCAACATTTGAATAAATATATAGAGAATTAATGAGAAGATGATTGCGGACGCTTATTGCGTACCTGGAGAAGGTGTGGATTAATCTATACAAGAAGAATATACTTAATGCTTGGATCGATCATACCCTCCACTTCCAAACGAGAACCATCAATAGGTAATTTTATTTTTAAGATTACAATTCATTTTGAATATTAGAATGTGTATAATTTAAATATTTAAACGTTGACATGTGTATTTTAGGGTTGAGGGTATTCATAGTGTGCTATAAAGGATATTTGGAAGATGTGCCGAAGGATGATCGGTTGGGATTCAGAAGCATTTTCTTAGTTACGATGTCTTTAGGATTCGTGTATTTTATGTTTCATGTATTGTCTGTCATACGCTGGGTTTTGTACAGCGTAATTATGTATTTTTATTAGGATTTCTGAGTGTTTTAGGCTAGATTAGGGTGTTTATTTGTAATATCAGAAAAACCTACAGATGAAGACTTTGAAGACAGAAGTCCTAAGTTCGAGTTGAAGACCCGCTTTACAGCGGTTGCTATGAAGAACAAGATTGAAGATTTACGAAGAAATAGGACCCCCGACCGCGGTCGAGACCAGAGATCGTGGTGAGATCGTGAACCGTGGACGCTGAATATTACAGGAACTGCGCTCGCGGGTGGCGACTTTCCAGCGCCGACTCGGTTTTATTTTATCTTATATTTTATTATATCTTTAGGTTATTTCAGATATTGTTTCTAGTATTTAAGCTTAGTTTCGTATTCAGTTTGGGAGTTCTACAATCTAGATTTTTTTTTCAGTTTAACCTAGTTTTATTCTGCTATTATGGAGAACAAATCTTCCTTGGAGTTTGTCTGATCAAGGAAGCCTTTTATTGAATTCGTGAGATTCTGGTAACTTCTCTATCCTTGGTTAATATCAAAACTCTTGGTTTTAATTCTATGATCTATGTTTGATTTTATGAGCCTGATCAACTTGTTTGATTGACTTAGATCTACTGTTTGGATTAGGTTTGATTGTTGTCTGTGCAATCTTATTTATCCTTGAAACAACTCTTTTCCAGGACCGTGGACTGGAATTGAGAAAGAGTGTTTGATTGTTATTTTATGCATGAGACTCGTAGCTTGATTGCATGATTTGATATTCTTTTATCCTTAATATTTTGAATGATTTGAATTAAGCGTCCTTGTTCATATCATAGTTTCGCTTGGACTGTGGACAAGCGAAAATCTTTTATAAGGATTGGAATTAACCTAGGAATTATAGAAAAGTGGATGAATCGATGATCGAATGATTACAAAGGTGGAATTGATTGAATGAACTCTGCTTTCCTTTAATTGATTTGAAACATAATTCTGTTTGCTTGCTTAAACTCAAAACCCTTGTCTTTGTTCTTTGTTGATTTATTAGAAATACTGATTCTCTTGGGTTCGATCCCTTACTTGCATACTATACTTGGTTTGTAATTTTGGGTAATTTATTTTCTTAGTTACGATGTCTTTAGGGTTCGTGTGTTTTATGTTTCATGTATTGTGTGCCCCGCGGAAGTGAATATATGTACTTTTATACATTTCGATGTAAGGTGTCGAGCTTTCCCTTGTTTGAGGACTACTAAGTTTAATTTATCTTATTCTTAATAAAAAAACCTAAACAAGACAAAGCGTATCGTGTCTTCTTCACCTATTTTAAAGTGAAAGGTCAAAATTTTATAGTTCAAAATATAAAAATAAATCCAGTGGATAAAAAAAGTGGAAAGAATCCCAGATTTCGAATCTTGACCGACCATCCTTCGGCACATCTTCCGCGGTAGGTCAGCGCGGATCTTGGACGTGCACGAATCCAGGTTTCGTGCTTCTTGTAACACGAATCCCAGATTCATGCTTGAGAATAAGGGGTTTTAGGATTTATGGTTTAGGGTATTTGTCCAAAATCGGAAGTAACAGAGATATAAATAAGGCACTTAAAAATAGTATGCCAAATATGAAATCCACTAAAATATAAAACGTTAATGGAGATGTCAAATAGTACAATAGTATGTCAAATCTGAAATCCACTAACATACAAAATAAAACAACCTAGTGCTATACAAAAAATAAAATTATCCAAACATGAGGATCATGTAATGCACCACTATCGAAGCGGGGCTCATGTTGTGAATCCCTAAAGATCAGGGCGAGGTGGCAAGGGCTCTTGGGTCGGCATCGGTGGGGAAGGTGGCTCATCAGAATCAAGTATGGTGAGAATGTGCACTTGATAGGGTCGCTAATTATCGACCACATGGACGATAATGTAAAAAAATTAAAAAGAACAAACTTTAGTGACCACATGGACACTAATTTAGCGACCACACGTACCATGGTCGCAAAAATACCGCGGGAAATTGTGGCGCCAAACTTTAGCCATCAATGTCATTAGCGGCCACATGGTCACTACTATTAGCGTCCACATGGACGCTAAATCAAGGAATGGCATTTGCGTCCATGTGGCCGCTAAAAGTGGCGCTACAATTTCCCGCGGCTTGGCGCCAAACACCCAAGATATTGCCGCTTTATTGGCGACAACGTGGACGCTAAACAATTCCTATATATAGCCAGCACGCAAACATTCACTTCGGATCAAAAATACCCGCCACACATTTCATAGCATTAGACGATTTCTATCGGATTTTGCCCGCATTTTACAATAGTTGACGGTTTCCGTCGGATTGGATTGAGCCCGCTTCGATTTATAGGCATGTAATTAGTTTTTTATTTTATATTGTAAAATTATTATCCTAAAAATAAGCTATAAATGATTAAATTAACTACTTTCCTATAAATACTTGAAAATTTGTACGTAATTGTATTTCAATATTAGTTAAATATATAGAATGAGAACTAAACTAAGTATAGAATATTGTAATTAGTTTATTGTTTAGGATTGTAAAATAATTATTGGAAAACAATGGTATAAATGGTTAGATTAATTACTTTCGTATACATATTTGTAAATTTGTATTTATTTATAATTTGATATTAGCTAAGCATAGAATGATCGAGAAATAAGTATAAAATTATATATATTGTGACCACGTGGTCGATAATTCCATGTTAGCGACCATGTGGACGCTAATTAGCGTCCACATGGTCGCTAAATGTGAAAAAATCAAATTAAATGGTTGTACATGTGTATTGCTTTACAGGTAAAAATGCCTGAATGGATGTATTTGCGTATTATAGATGTGTTTTTGACCGACCAGTTTGTTGCTGAAGTTGAGCAATTTATTGAGTTCTCCAAGTCGATGTCGTGGTTTAACCCACATGAATTACAGTGTCCTTGTGTGAAATGCAAGAATAGGAAACTGAATTTTGTAGATGATGTGCGTTATCATCTTGTTACAAAGGTTTTTCTTCATAACTATTAAAAGTGGAGTTCGCACGGGGAGACGGATATGATGTATACTGCATTGATGGTTGCGTCTAGGCAACACGAAGGTTCAAGTAGTTATAATGAGTCGATGCATGTTCCCAAGTATGAGAATCAAATGGAGGAGATGGTGTACGATGGTTTTAATTCCAGACCTCATTACACTGACCCCGTAAAAAATGTGGAGGTACGAACCGAGAGGGAGCATTATTATCCTGAAGCGTCTAATCCTAATGCACAACGTATGTACGACATGCTGGTGGCCGTGAATAGACAGTTATGGCCTGGATGTGATGTCACCCAGTTGGAGGCAGCGACTGAGCTACTTAGCCTGAAGTCGAAGTTAAGGTTGCCGGAGAGAGGATACAACATGATTTCTGATTTCTATGGACGTGTATCTCACCCTGAGACAACATTACCGACCATATTCTATGACACAATAAAACTAGTTGAAGGTCTTATTTTACCGTTTGAAGCAATAGATTGTTGCCCAAAGTCTTGTATGATATTTTGGGGTGCAGATGTTGAGTACGCTTGTTGCAAAATATGTTCACATCCTAGATGGAGGCAAGGAAAAACGAAGCTCATTCCATACTCTCGTATGTTTTACTTGCCAATCACGCAACATTTGCAGAGGCTATATGCATCGGTGGTTACGTCTGAACATATGCGATGGCATACAGAGCATGTACAAGAAGATGGGGTGATGCAACACCTGTCAGATGCACAAGCATGGAAACATTTCAATAAAGTGTGGCCAGATTTCGCCTCTGAATCGCGAAATGTAAGACTTGGGTTGAACATATGCATGTCTATGGCTGATGTGATGGCATGCAGAGCATGTACAAGAAGATGGGATGATGCAACACCCGTCAGATGCACAAGCATGGAAACATTTCAATAATGTGTGGCTAGATTTCGCCGCTGAATCGCGAAATGTAAGACTTGGGTTGTGCACGAACGGTTTAAATCCATTCGGTTCTTCGGGGCGGCAGTACTCTTCGTGGCCTATAATTTTGACACCTTACAACCTTCCGCCGTCAATGTGTATGCGGGAAGAAGTTATATTTTTGACAGTTATCGAAGCAAAAATTGGATGTATACTTGCAACCATTGATAGCCGAGCTTCAGAGTTTGTGGATTAATGGGGCGAACACACACGACGCATGGAGGAAGCAAATTTTTTTCATGCGTGCATCTGTACTATGGACTATTAACGACTTTCTGGAATATTCCATGTTGTCAAGTATGTTTATGCACGTTTCATGTTTCATTAATTATAATCATGTTATTCATTGAATATAGGGCGTTGACTGATATATGTTTTTGTAGGATGGATCACTTCTAGAAAATATTTTTGTACTTATTGTATGGAGGACAGAGATGCATATTATCTAACCCATGGACACAAAATGTGCTGGTTTGATTGTCACATGAGGTTTACAAAAGAAGAACATCGTTTCCGAAACAACATGACCGATTTCAAGAAGGGTAAAAGGGAGCGTCGTGGTCCCCCGGTACTCCGTGACAGATACGAGATAGTAGAAGAGATTGAGAGTACGGGGTTGATGAAGATAACTAAAGTGGGAGCCGAAGAGTATAATTTCCCAATAAGTAGGGGCTCAGGTTGGAAGAAGAAAAACTATTTCTGGGACCTGCCTTACTGGGCAAGTCTATTGGTAAGACATAATTTAGATGTCATGCGCATTGAAAAAAAATGTCTTCGGTAACCTATTCTTCACAATTATGGACGTTCCGGGAAAGTCGAAAGACAACTTGAAGGCAAGAAAGGATATAAAAGTTTTGTGCAAGCGACCAGAGTTGCAACCTAACGAGGAGGGCACTAGGTACCCAAAGGCTTGTTATGCACTTGATCGTCGTGAAAAGGAAGTGCTTCTCGAGTGGTTAAGAACGGTGAAATTCCCAGATGGTTATGTTTCCAACTTGAGCTGCTGCATTGACTTGCATAAACTTCGACTTTTTGGAATGAAGAGCCATGATTGTCACATTTTCATGCAAAGATTTCGTCGCTTTTCGAACATTTCTTTAGGACAAAGTTTGGGAGTCCATTGCTCCACTAAGTGCGTTTTTTAGAGACCTCACATGTTATGAGATTAAATATGAAGTAGTTATGAATTTGCACAACGAAATCCCCATATTATTGTGCAAGCTGGAGCATATCTTTCCCCCGGGTTTTTTTTTATTCAATGGAGCACTTGCTTATTCATCTACCAAGGGAAGCCTTACTTTGTGGTCTTGTCAATTATACATGGATGTATACAGGTGAAAGGTACATATGTCCAAGTGCACTTATATACGTTTAACTTGTCCAAGCCCGTATATTATATTAAGCTCACTTACATATGAAACAAGTATTTCTAAATTTGTAGGTTCCTAAAAAGACTGAAAAATACAGTTGGTAATAAAGCTCGAGTTGAGGGATCAATATGGAGTGCATATCTTTTTCAGGAGACGTCCACCTTTTGCTCATTTTATTTCAACTCGCATGTTGCGAGTAATCAAGTGGATTTCACCCGCAATGTAAGTTGCACACTTCCAATTGGGGTCGATGCGAGTGATTTGTCCATTTTTACATGTCCTGGTCGAACATTGGGTATAGGACACACATGTATGCTTATAGAAGATGAATACGATTTGATCCAAACTTATATACTCATGAACTGTGAACAGGTGGAGCGCTTTATTGAATAAGTGTCATGAAATAAATAAATTCTCTCTATGTTTTAATAGGTAGCCTAATTAATTTAATAAATCTTTATATTGAAAAAATTATTTGATAGGTATTATTTGTCAAACATTGTCCGCCCATCAAATCCAACAATAAGCGAAGCCAAAGAACAAGTCATATTGGAATGACACTTTCTCCTCTGGCTCTACTCCCAAGTAAGTATTTATTATATTGATAATGTTCATGTACAATGTAATGAAGTAATTGATCGATTATTACTTTCACTTCCTCTCTATATATATACAGACTGACGGTCCGACTATTTTAGATCCGAACATTGCAACACTAGCTCGAGGACCCGCATTACAAGTCATGACATATCTTGGTTATGTTGTGAACGTTTATCACTTTCACATGTAGACACATGCATCAACACGGGAAAGGGCAACTGACAGTAGTGGAGTTTGTGTTCTTGGACAAAGCTTCAACGCTGACGAGGAGGACTACTACGGTGTGCTCGATGAAATAATGGAGCTCAATTATGTATCACCAACCGTCAAACGTCCTATTCTCTTCAAATGCTCTTGGTTTGACAATAGAATCCGTGGAGGGACCCGCATTCACCATCATCTAAAACTATTGATGTGAACAAACATAAAATGTTGAGAACAAATGACCGTTACATCTTAGCACATCGAGCCACTCAAGTTTACTTCCTAGACTTCCCAAAGGTGCGATGTATTGAAATATATGATTTTTTATGGAATATACGGAGGCAGTTAAAAAATTGGGCTGGTGTTCGATTTTTTTTGGAGATTAGCGGCCATGTAATCTCTAATTAGCGACCATGTGGTTGCTAATACCAAAAAAAGGGAGCGAAGAAATTCATAAAGGCTGGGCATCCAAATTTTTGCATTTAGCGACCATGTGGTCGCTAAAATTGGCCACTTTTTATTTATTTTTATTTAAAATTCGCGACCATGTGCTCGCTAAAATCGCAATATATTTCCCGAATCACTCTGGAACCCCAGAAGACGCTTCTATCCTTCTCTCTTTCTCTCCTTCGGCTCCGACGAACAATGGAGCATCTCCGCCTCTCCTCCCCCTCCGCCTCTCCTCCCCCATCCTCCCCCCTCCTCCCTTCCTCCCCTCCCTCCCTCTCTCCTCTCTTTGATCGAGCTGTGGAGCGCCGCCGCCGCATAGTAGATCGCCGCCGCCAACACGCTTAACCCCGCCGCCGAGACGCCACGCCCACGACTCCCATCTCCACTTGCATGTAAGTTTGTTGTTAATTTTTGGTTTATTAAAGATTTTTGGGTTTATTGTTGATTTGGGATTTGGGGTTAATTTGGGGTTTTTAATTGATTTTATAGTTGTTGATGAATTGATATTTGATAAATTTAATATGTAGATTTAATGGATTTTGGGTTAATATATTGAGTTGATTAGTTTTATGGAACAGGGTTGTTGTTAGATATATAAAGGGTGATGAATTTTATGAATGATGTTGTTGTTGATTGAATTTTAATAGAGTTTGTTATTGTTGTTGTTGAATGAATTTTGATTAATGAAGTTTGAATTGATATATTAATTGATTTGTTGAATTTTGATATGTGAGTTTGATGAATGTTGTTGTTGTTGTTGTTGTTGTTGTCGTTGTTGTGGTTGTCGTTGTTGTCGTTGTCGTCGTTTTCGTCATTGTGGTGGTGGTCGTCATTGTTGTTGTTGGAGTTGGAGTTGTAGAGGAGAGTGTTCTTGTTGTTGTTGAAATTACTTTAGGTTTGAATGAGTTAAATAATTTAAATTCATTTAGGATTTGATGAATGAGTTGATGAATTATTGAATTTTGTGTTTTTGGTTAGTATGGCCCAAGATAGAGGTAGACACCCGCCTCGTCTAGAGGATGTTCCATCGGTCGAGGTGATGCCCGAAACATCACCTCCGGTACATGAGAGTGACACTCTCGAGCGTCGTGTGTAGAGGAGAGTGTTTGTGGACATTCGGATACGACGAACAATACGCAATCGGGTTTTTGCATACCCATTGGTCGTCCTCGATCACGTGGGAAGGGCCCTAATAGAATCGAGGAGCTCACTGTAATTTACGACATGTAAGTGTTTTTTTCAATTTCTGTCTATTTTTTTAGCAATTTTAATTATAATATATATTTCGAGAATTTTTAGGTTGGAGCCTTCTCAGGCTGTTTCAAGGTGGTCGACGTTCGTGACCACCAACCAGCCAGATCATCGAGCTTCGAAGTTCTACCTCGCGAGCGAGGAAACCCGGGCTCGTTGGTTTGAATATTAGAGGGTAAGATTTTCCTTAGTTATTTTACAATTTATAATATTTACTAATATTTTTTTCTGTTTCAATCGCACTTCCGTTGGGAGAAGACCCAACCCGGTATGGATGCCGCAACCATCCGCGAGCTATGGGAGAAGAAAGCTAAGAAATGGTACGATGACGCAGTCGGAAAGTGTCGTTGAGCAAACACGAAACCGACTTGGCTAGAGTCGGCGCCTTGGGACCTATGGATGGCGGGTTGAAAGGCCGATGCCAAGTTCTAGAAGAAGTGCGAGTGGAACAAGGGGAACCGGAATGCAAATCCGACCCTCCACACAAGCGGCTCGATGTCCCACTACGATACAAAACTCATAATGGTAAGTACAATTATTTTTTGAGTTTAGCTATTTTATTTCTAAATTGTTATTTATTAATAATAATTACTCGTAGGAACGAGAAAAAGGGCGGGACATAACGCCTCTCGAGTTGCACATCGAGACACATACGCGGGGCCCAAACCGAGAGTTTATCGACAAGTGTTCAACTGATATCGTTGTATGTATTTTTTGTACTTTCAATTAATAATTTAAATTCCGTTCTCAAATTATATTAGCTTTTATACAAATATTTATTTCATAGGCACGGTTCGGGACCCCACCATATTTTCAAGATGAGTGTGAGGCGTTTTCAAGGGTGGTTGGTGGGGTCGGACCGGGGGAGTTATTCCCTATCTAGGGTTCGCTGCATCGGACTTCTACGACCCCGAAGTGTTGTTAGGGCCCCGTAGACATCCTCATAGGATGGCGGAGATGCAACAAGAGAACGCCTCCCTGCGTGCACAAGAGTTGGAACTCCGGAAGAGCCAACAAGCGATACAAGCGAGCGTAGATGAGCAACAACAGCAGATTGAGCCTCTACAGAAATTCATGGAGGACATGCGCAAGAAACAATCTGAGTCATCCTCGTCCTATCAACCACCTCCCCCCGATGGTGCCATCTAGAGTTTATGTATTAGTGTTTTAAGGATTGTAAACTTTTTCTGAATATTATTATTAAAAGACTTTATATTTGTGATTTAGTATTTATAAATACAATTTTACTAATTAATAACATAAAATTATTTAAAACAAAATTTTTAATAGGCATTTAGCGACCAAATCGTCGCGAACTTCAAGTTTGCGGCGATCGCCGCTTTGCTGGCAGTGGTCGCCGCCAATTGCTGAATTCAGGCTTTAGCTACGGCAAGTGGTAGCGGCCGCCGCATTTTAAGCGGCGACTGTCGCCATTAGCGTCCACGTGGATGCTAAATTCCAACGCTAAGTAGCGTCCATGTGGACGCTAATTAGCGTCCATATGGATGCTAATAATGGTTGGAATTTCACATCCAAGTGGTCGCCGAATTCTATGGTCACTAATATTAGCGAACAAGTGGTCGCTAATATTAACGAACACATGGTTGCTAATACACTTTGCGATCACAGTTTTAGTGAGCACTATATGGTCGCTAAATGAATTTTGCGACCAGATTGCTTGATTTAGCGACCAGTTTTCACAGTTTTTTGTAGTGGACGTGGATGAGCTGAGGGCATGTCATATGATCCGGTAGCAACTCAAAAAATGGTCTCCATGCATAGCCCGTTGCATGTTGCACCCTCTATGACAAACAAACCAAAGGCAAATAGAAATTAGATCGCAAACTAAACAAAACAAATATGTAAATGATCCAGACGAGGTGCCTAGTGCTAGTCATCTAAATGATATCAAGCCTCATAGGCGTGGTTTGCGAGGGTCTCCAACTGTAACACACGCGAAGGTTGCGGTGGTGGAGGCGAGATAGTCTAAATACACCTAAACTACCTCAGACAACTCCCTGGATAGTAGGCCTCGTACATGCTACCCATGACCAAAACACAGTTAAATCTAGATATCTAGTACACGTTATCAAAGGGCATCTTGGTACTCCACGACATCCAACAAATCTATAATACGAACATGACTCAAAAATCATTACTACAAATTGAAATAATTGTACCCCAATTGGCTTTAAAGAATTGCCTCCTCCACATGGATCTGGTCCAGCACATGTCTGTTGTAAGGGTTTCTTGAAAAACAAATAAATTTATAAATCAAGAACCCACGGTGTATAGCGAAGTCAGGTTCGTCCACGAGAGAGAAATTCTATGTCTAATCACTAGGTTAAAATACGAAAAAAAAACGGAAACAATAACGAAACAAGAACAAGCAACCGAGAACACACTGTAAAGCTCGGTACCGATCTTGAAGGGTCGGTAACGAGGGTAACTGTGAACAAGGTTTTAAACAATGCGAGAAAGATCTAGAGTTTAGGGTTTAGTACAATATAGCGATGCATATTAAATAATGTAAATAATAAAGATCATGCCTTTTCACAAAAGAAATCAACTTTCGTTGAAAAGAGAAGCAAAATAACGAACTTTTGTAAATCAATTCACTTTTATATACTTATCACGATCTAAAGTTTTCAACTTTCGTTTCAAACTTTATTCCTATTCAAGTTCACAATCTTTTCTTTCGATCAAATCATGAATATGAAATTACTTCAACTTTCATCAAAGCATAAGCACAAACAAGTAGAAACAAGATCAAAAGCAATCAATTCATACATTCATACTATCATCATGCACAACTATGTTGGGTCTTTACCCCCAACCCTAGAATAAGAAGACTACTCACTCATGATTGAAGAACAAACAAAAAGATTCAAATAAGAAAACATCAACTTCCAATTGAATTAAAGAAAACTTATTAGAAATCATAATCACAATGTCCTCAAACTCAAACAAGAACACAAAGAAAACCAAAATTCTCCTGTCTCTTACTCGTGTCTCGAACAAAAGCTCCCAAACATACGTTGTAGATGACACCCCAAAAACAAGGTCCAACCCTTGGTTAAATACTAGAGATCTATCTAAAAAAATTTCCTTAAAGATATAAAACTATCCTTCTAAAAAGATATTGAAATAAACACATTAAGAACTTGAGTCGGTGTCGCCTACCGGCACGGGGGACCTCAGTAACGACCCCCGTCAGGGTCGGTAGGACTTCTTTCTTGATTTTCCTTGGTTCTGTCTCCCTGTATATCTTGGTACCGACCCCTCCTAGGTCGGTAACGAGCCTTTTCTGGGATTATTCTTCTCTTGTACTCCTCGATTCCTTTTGAATCGTCCACCACCACTTCAATCTTAATTTATTAGCCTCGCTCCCACCCACATGATGATCTTGAATGCTCCAAAATCCACTCCAAAAAACTACAAGAAAACACAGAAATTTGCGTAGCTCCCATACTTTGCGAAAAATATGAAATATAAAGCAAATGACAAAAAACACACACAAAACCTAACTAAACATGACTCAAAAACTTATAGAGACACCATAAAACAAACCTAAAAACACGAAAATCAAAATACCCCATACTTAGACTTCCTTGTCCTCAAGCAATAACTAAACTAGAGTCAAAACCAACACCATATTCATCAAGTATTAGCCCTCATCAAAAAGCAATTTCAAGCACAAGTGAAAATAGACAAGTGACTTGAACGTCATCACACATATATGAACAACTATAAAGAAAAAGCAATCACAATCCAACCTCACAAGGGATAAAAGTGTTTCACTCAAGCCTCATGTGTTTAGGCTTTGAATGACAACTCTCAGCTCAATCCAATATGCAAAAACTCATAGATATTGTAACTTATATCACCAATCTCTCTACCAAAGATGTCAAAACATGCAAAATTATCAAGAGAACTTAGGCTCAATGGAAGACTTCATAGAACACTCCATTCGGCCAGGTTGTACTAGGGTTTGGTAATAACAATAAGGCGTGGAGTTTATTTTGGCTATGTGATGCTAAAATTTGGGAATCAAGACTCCTAAATTTACAACGCAACTTACCCAAAACTCTTCTCAAAACATCCAAACCCACCAAACTTTAAGAACACTTCATCTCTTTCATTCCCAAATTATCTCAACTAATCTCGCTTAATAATCACTTAGAAAACTTGGCTCATTGTACACTTTATTCAGTTATTTTTTTCCACTGCTTTTTCGATTTTTTTCTTTTTTTTTCAATTTCTTTTATCAAAAAGTAAATGCATGGTGCTTATAGAGAGCCAAAAATCCTTTTGCATTACAAACTGTGAGATTTATAAAATACCTAACCCAAAATTACCCCACACTTTAATCAATACTTATTTCACTCAACAAAATCATCACAACCAACACTAAGTCCTAATCCTTGGATAGGGTCAAGTTGATATCGGCTAGGGAATAAATTTGTGGAGTTTAACAAAATAGGTTTAAAGGCTCAAAAACTTTGGCTTCATAAGCAAAGATAATGAACTAATGAACTAATATCTTATAAAAGCTTCAAAAAATAGATAACCATGACTAGGAGTGTCCATAAAAAACCGAAACCGAAAAATCGAACCAAAAAACCGAAAAACCAACTATTTTTAGGGTAACCAAACCGACTTTTTTTTAAAATTTTGGTTTGGTTAACCGAACCGAAAATATTTTTGATTTATCGGATCTGTTTCGGTTCATGACTTACATATAACGGTAAACCAAAAAACCGAAAATATAATAATATTTTTTCATATATTAGTTCTCTTTAATTTATTTAGTGGTTAAAATCTGTGATCTTCAAGATGTTAGTCTAGTTTGAGTCTTTTCATCAATTTACATACTATTTTTCCACTTCTCATTGATATAAGAGTCGCTTATTAAATTTGATGGGATAAAAATTAATACATACAATGTTTGCTTCCACACAATATAGTATATACTCACGATATTTATTTACAACAACCAAAACAATATGATCTTAGTACATATTTAAAATAAAAGTCTTGCTTGATCACTTTTTTATTCGAATTTTATTATTTTAGCTTAATTATTTAAGGTAAAATTACATAAACGGTTATCGGTTAACCTAGAAAACCGAACCGAAAAATTGGTTAACCGAACTACGGTTAACCAAGATTCATGGTTCGCTTTCAGTTCATGATTTTAACTAACCGAAATCATGGTTAACCGAAATCTCGGTTAACCGGGTTTGGACACCCCTAACCATGATAATATCAAGAGATAATATGCATAAGGAGAGTAAATAACACATGAAAATCAAGGCTAAAAATGCTCAGTAGTAAATTTTTGTTGGATTGCAATTAACTTCTACCTAAAGTCATATGTGCTCAATTACATAACAAGCTAATAATTTCACATAAAAAACAATTTCATGGTAGACTTGGGCTAAACTATCCAAAACATGCTAAAGGAATTTTATGATCTAGCAAGTCATCACTATCCTAGAACTTCTAAGTGAGGTTTCATCTGTCCTAAAATCTTTTTTTATAAAGATAAATACATCTAAAAGAACTTAAACTAACATCATATGAAAAACACATAAAAACATCTTAACGAGCATGAAAAACACAAACAGAGCATGAGTTTTCTTTCCCATCCCCACCCCATACTTAAAACCAAACAATTTCCCCACTGTAAGAAAATAGTAAAGTAAAAAGAAGATAGGGAAATGAAAACGAAACTCACATATACATCTCTTGAAGCATCCTTGAAAAGAGCAGATCACTGAGGTGGAAACTACCGCTCCATGAACTCAGCGGTCGACTACCAACGCTCATCACTCGTCTGCCAATGTGCGTCGTTTGTCCTCCAGCGTGCGTCATCCATCCTCTGCTGCTGCTCATAATAGTCCTGAAACTGGGTCATCTTGTCATAGATCCCGTACTGACCCATCTGAAGCATATCTATCGCTGAAACATTTAATTAACCCATGGGGTCGGGGCCTCGAAACTTGAGCTAGCGTCGCCAGGATAGCGAACGTGATACGTGGGGAGCTCCTCAGAATAAGGGTCGTTACCAACCCCATAACCTTCGGTTCCGTGTTGGGCTGGGTAGGAATATGGGTTATTACCGACACCATAGGCGTCGACATCGACCTAATCAAGTTGTATGCGTCGTTACCGACCCCGTATGGCTCGATAACATGCTCCTCAGCATCAACCGGTTCGTGAATCTCTTGGTCTCTTGGGTAGAAGGATGCTCTCATCCTCAATGACGGCTCTTTTTCGGGTTTGATAGTGAGCGGGAAGGGCACTAGTGACCATGTCTCATACCAGTTGGGGAGGTACAAGGGCTCCACATTCTCCTCGGTCAAAGTCATAATCTTGCTGTTTCATTTTGCCTCAAAAACATCACTCCTCCTTCTCAAGATCGAGGTATGCAGCAAATAATTGGTGTCGGTCAACTGAGGCTCTCTAGTGATGTAGAGTGTCAAGTCAACCTTCAATGCATGAGCAATGCAGGCTATCATGCCACCGACCCACAACTCATCTGGCTTCTCCCTGTAGTTTATAATATGCTTGAGTCACTCGTACCCCAGGTTAATAGGAGCAGGATCCTAGTATAGCATGCATTGTAAACATGCCGACTCTTTCCTTGTGGGCCTAGACAACTCCTTCTTGGCCCAGATGGTACTACCAAAGATCCTCAGAATGATGTGGAACAAGGGATTGGCAATATCCTTGCCAGGGAGCGCATGATGGGGGCACTGAGGTTGGCTCGTCAAATAACGCCAAGTCTCATGAATCTTGAAGGTGGATAGCTTGTAGCCAATTAAACTCGTGGTTGGGGAAACCAAGGAGGTGGTTGAACTCCTCCAAGGTGAAAGCACAACGCTGGTTCCCAAGCTGGAACCTAACATCTCTCTCAGAATCAGGATCATCAATGTTGATCCGAAGAGTTGCGACAAACTCAGATGTGAGAGCAGGGTAGTGGGGGTCAGTAGCACTCAGTATGTGTTCAGCGCCAATGTAGTTGAACGCCTCTCTAATGTTTTCATAAATCCCCAACTATTCCCCCTCAGCACGGGAGAACCATCTAGTCTTGAATGTCCGGTCAAAAAAGATCTTGACATGTTGATCTCCTGAGTAGTCCTTAGTTGAACGTGGTCCATCTGTCTCGTAGCCTGCCTCTTGGACCTCTTGTTGGATCTGCTTGTGCCTACCATTTGTCCTGCACAAACGTCCAAGGTAATTTTCACACAAATCAAAAGAACGACATGACCCACACTTAAGTCGAAAAACAAGTGCCTAAAATCACTCAAAACTTCATAATTCCAAGCCAAATAAATAGGAGAAGAAAGCTATCATGCATAATCAATCAAAAGTTAAGCAATCAAGCATAAATGAACCAAGTTACATCCTAGAATTGCAACCAAAGTCATGCAAAAATTAACCAGGGAGGGTTGGTAACGAGGCACCTGCTGCAATTTCAACTTTACTGGTGGATTTTAGGCTCATTACCGACCCACAGGGGGTCGGTAACGAGGCACCTGTAACTTGCCCGAAATAAATCGAGGTGAAATTTCGACTTCAAATCAGCAAATACTAAGCAATTTCAACATTTTAGCAAGTTTCCAACCACAATCAAGAGATAACAAACACAATAATCCCATACTTAGTCAAGAATCATCCCTTCAAACATGCCAAACATATCTTTAACAATGTGCAAATCAAGTCATCACAAGAACAAGTCAAATCATGCCCATAAATTGAAACTAATTCAACCTAGACATAGATCATTGTCTCATTATTATAGAACACAAATCTCAACGAAAAAGGCAAGATTTAAGCATGAAATTTTCGACCTAGATCTAGATCTAGATATGCAAATCAACCAAAATCACCAAGTATGCTCCAATAAATTCGAAATAAAAGATTAAGGTTGAGAAATCATACCACAAATTTGAGAAACAGGAAGAAAGTAAGGGAAGTTTGAATCGGTAACGAGGTTTATTATGAGGCTTAGTAGCGGGCTGTTTGGGCGTGACTGAGTGTGGAGGACTTCGTTGAGTAATGTAGCAGCGGTGGTCTGGTGGATGGCGAATGGCAGAAGAGAGAAGGAGAGTAGGTTGGGGTTTTGGGCGGCTCGATGACGAGGGAGAGAATAAGGAAGTTTTGTGGAGGCAGTAGGGTAAAAATAAAAGGAATAAAAGCTTAAATAATTACCTGAATATCCGCCGAAAATTTTTCGAATTTTATTGCAGGGGTCGGTACCAAACCTGGGGGGTCGTTAACGAGACACTACGTTGCTTCGATTTTCCTTCGTTTGCTTGACTTTTGCCCAATTTCACCTGTATCACTTATCAAAACAATTCTATTACGACTATCTTAATCTAATCCTAATAATATTTTTAAAAAAAAGCTAGAAAAAAGATCTAAGAAACAAAAACTAAAAGAGGGTTGCCTCATGTAAGCGCTAAATTTAATGTCTATAGCTAGACATGACATACTTTAGCTCAATCTGAGGAAGTCAAAGCCCAGGTGGCTCGAATTTCTTCATCCGGATCAACTCTCTCAAAATATTTCTTCAAACCGTGGTCATTCACTTTAAAAGTGGCTCCATCATTGTCCACTAGATCCACTGCTAGATGGGGATAAATATGGTGGACCACGAATGGCCCACTCCATCTGGATCTCAACTTCCTTGGAAATAAACGGAGTCTAGAGTTAAAGAGAAGTACCTTGTCGCCCACCTCATAGGTTTTTGGCACCAATTTCTTGTCATGCCACTTCTTTGTGCGCTTCTTGTAAATTTCGGCGTTCTCATACACCCTTAGCCTCAACTCCTCTAGCTCCTGTAGTCAATAAATCTTTTTTCTCCGGCCTTGTCGAGATCCATGTTGAGCTCCTTGAGAGCCCATAATTCCTTGTGCTCTAACTCGACTGGCAAATGGCAAGACTTGCAATAAACTAGATTTTAGGAACTGGTGCGCAAGGGTGTCTTGTACACCGTCCTATATGCCCATATATCGTCATCAAGTTTGGATGACCAATCCTTCCTTGGGTGGGAGACCGTTTTCTCCAAAATGCTCTTGATCTGCCTGTTTGAAACCTCCACTTGGCCACTAGTTTGGGGATGGTAGGGTGTTACACCCTATGAGATACCCCATACTTAGCCAAAAGAGCTTCAAAGCTCCTCTCTATAAAGTGCGATCCACCATCACTAATAAGAACCCGTGGCATTCCAAACCCGGGATAGATGTTAGTTTTCATAAATTTGGCATAAGTTTTTGCATCATTATTCCGTGTAGCAATGGCTTCCACCCATTTAGAGACATAATCATCCGCCACTAGGATGTACTTATAGGGACCTAATGAAGGGAAAGGTCTCATAAAGTCAATACCCCAAACATCGAAAAGCTTGACCTCTAGGATCCCAATAAGTGGGTTCTCATGCCTCCAAATAATGTTTCCGGAGCGTTGGAATTCATCACAGGACGTCACGAACTCATGTTCATCCCTGAAAAGAGTTGGCCAATAGAGACCACTTTGAAGAATATTCGCCATGGTTTTGAAATCCTTTTGCATGGCCGCCTATTGGGAGAGTGTGAAAATGACGGCACACAACGTCTAAAAAGGTGATCACTTCCTTGCTTGAACAAGTAAGGATCATCCCAATAGTATTTCTTGACGTCATGAAGGAACTTGTTCTTTGCTTGTGGGGACAAACCCTCGGGAAACTCGCCTCCTACAACATAGCTAGCAAAATCTGCAAACCAAGGGTTATTTGACCCTCTATAGCATGTATAGAGTGAATAGAAGTAGAAGAAGGAGATAAGGAAAGATCTATATCAGAAATAATTGAATTAGAGTGAGAAAACGTACCTGTAGGGGTTCGTTATCGAACCAAGGAGGGTCGTTAACGACCTTGTTGTGTCAGTCATTGCCTTGGTAATGAGCTCATCTGCCTCAGTATCGGTGTGTCCAGCATTCTCCAACCATAGAGAAGGGTCGGTACCGACCCATGTAGGGTCAGTAGTCCCCTCGATACTGCACTCAACCACCTTGTTCAACATGAGGTGCTCATCTGGGCAGGAGTCGTTGATCGGCACATCATTGCCGGACTCCGTGATGTGCTCAATCGGTAGTCTTGATAAGTGATCGACTACTACGTTTTCTGCTCCTTTCTTGTCTCTAATCTCATGATCGAATTCTTGTAATAAGAGCATCCAACGAAGTAGCCTAGGTTTGGCATCCTTCTTAGCCATTAAGAATCTAACTGCCTCATGGTCAGTATAAACAATCACCTTAGAGCCTACTAAATACGAACGGAATTTTTCAAAAGCAAACACCACGACAAGGAATTCCTTTTCCGTCGTGGTGTACTTACTCTGTGCCACATCAAGCATCTTACTTGCATAATAGATGGCGTGGAGCTTTTTATCCTTCCATTGCCCAAGCACTACACCAACTGCATAGTCGTTGGCATTACACATGATTTTAAAAGGGAGTGTCCAGTCTGGGGACTGCATGATATGAGCTGAGACAAGTGCTTCTCTTAACATGTGAAAAGTTTCAAGACAATCTCGAGACAACTCAAACACTACATCTTTCATTAGTAGGTTAGTCAAAGGCTTAGCTATCTTAGAAAAATCTTGAATAACCATAGTTATGCCCTCTCGACACGAGTCCTCATTTGGCATCGCTCGTTGCCTTGGAACGCTAACCTCATTGCACGTGGTTGCATCTTCCATGGGATATTACTTGTTTAGTGTGTTCTTTCCATGTTGTTCTAACAATAGCTCTCCTTTGGGCCATGTTATATTATCATTGCCATTCCTTATCTATGGGTTAGATTTCTAGCTCATGCAATACAACCCTCAACAACCTTAGACAAACACTTAGACAAATATATTAATATGAATAAAAAGTTTCTCTTTAAGTTAACTTGCCTAATTTATTACAATTTTTTAATTTTTTGACATAAATAGATATAAAAAATTAATTTTTTAAATAAAAATTGAATTTAGAATAAATACGATGGATCGAAAAGGTATAATTTTAATATAAATTTATATATTGGTGCACTAATTTCGTTCTTTTTTTCCTAAATGTGCGTAAAAACTGGGCAAAAACTTCTACACATTTAGACATACATTAATGCACTAGGGGCAAAAACCTATGCACATTTTGTTCTTATTGCCTAAATGTTTCCGCTTATTTTTTTTATTAGGTAATGATTAGGATGAGAACATGAAGTTCTGGATGGATTTTAATAGCGTCAAAGGAAAGACTATGGGCCAGCTTCGCAAGTTTATCGGCCACAACACTTCAAATCTTGTTAACGTGATTAATCCGAACTAACTGAATTTTTTTAAGAGACACAAGGATGTCAGCCATGATCATTTCAACTTCCCAAGGACAATTCGGGTAACCTTGGGCAGCTTTCATGACTTGTAAATTATCTCCCTCAAGTTCAATATTGTGGTATTTGTTCAAATGTGCTTCTTTGATACTATCTCGTAATGCTAAGGCTTCTAATTTGATGACAGATGTCTTCCCATAATGTTTTAGACTCATCCCAATAACATCCCCTTTGTGGTCTCTACAAATTATGCCACCCGTAGCATGTCCATGTGATAACGTGACCCGTCAAAGTTGATTTTAATTGTATTTTTGTTTGGTTTTTTCCATATGAGTTTTTGCAATTGTTGTTTTCTTGTTTTGTGACCCCTTCCTCTAATTGATTCTTCATCATCCTTCCAATTTTTGGCCTTTTTCCAATTTTCTATATGTATTCGTATGTATTGAGGTAAATCTGGTATGAAGTCGTTTGGTTCTTGCTAGAATACTAGTTTATTCTGTTGGTGCCATATACACCACCAGATAATTATTAGGTTGGTAAACTGTCCATGTCCTATGAGTTGGTGAAGTTCTCCCATGATTGCTTTTATTGTTTTATTATTTGCGTCAAATTGTCGTAATGTTTGTTGTAATGCAGTGTTTATACTCCCAATTATCTTAATAGTGTGTGGGCATTCTAAGAATAAATGTTTCGTGTCTTTGATAGGCGTGAAATGGTCGTGCAAATCACGGCTATGCAAAAGAGTCCTAACAACCTAAAGACTGTAGTCTTAGGGAAGTAAGGGTAGAATCCACAGGGAGGAGATTTATCTTTCTATGTAAATTTTGTGTCAATTAAAGTAAAAGGGTTTTTAGAATTAAACTAACTATTGAGCATGCAAAAACTAGCAAAGTAAATAAAGTTTGGTGTTTTTATCAATTTAAGGAAAGACTTAGTCAATCAGAGATCCACATTCGTATGACAAGTTGATCATCGATTCACTCAATATCGCATGCATATGGAATTCCAATTCCTTTTCAAAGATAATTAATAGCACAACCAGATACTATCAATCCTAACTAATTGAATAACCCTGAAACTATCAAGATTCAATTCAAAAGCAACATTAAGAATAGGAATATAATCAGGATACAAATCTAGCATAAAACAACCAGCTTTTATACTAGAATGCAATTTAACTCTCTTCTGCAATAGACTAGCACAACCAGATACTAGTATAATGCAGTTTGCTACTATGAAATAGAGAAACTCAACCAGTAATTTCTCTAGATCTAGCAATTGAGATTCAAAAACAACAACCCTAGAAATTGTTGAAATCAATCACATAAACAATTCAAGCAAGAGAGAAAAATAATTCCATGCAATAGATAAAGAGTAGAAATCTCACAACTGAAAGTCAAAACAAAGCTTCAAACTGTCTGACTAAGCAAAAGGACTTAGTTCTCCATGAAAGCTAAAAACTCTGAATGGAAAATACGATAATAATGTCTGAATTGATGAGAGGTGCAACTCTCTCAAAACCTAATATAAACTAGGTCTAAAACTATATCCCAAAGATATAATATCTCGGAATAATAATGATAGAAATGGACCAATTGAAATAAAACACGTGGCAAGTAAAGGTCTCCGCGGCGGTCAGGGGCGGCGGGCGCCGCTAGGTTGGCGGCGGGTGCCGCCAGCACCTCGGTTCAAAACTCATATCACAATTCGGGTGCTGTTTTGACTCACTTCGAGTTGGAATTTGGACTCGGAGTAAAAACATGAATTGTAGGTCTTTGGATTAACTTTCCAATGATACCAAACTCAACTTCATAAGATCACTATAGCTCCCGAACGAACCCTTACAAGATAGAGGTGTCGAACCAGCAACTCCAACGGATGGCTCGAATTCAAGCGTTCTTTCCCCGGTTCCATTCCTTTCACGCTTGTTCACTTTAAGACCTGTAAAACAACATAGAACAAGTGCAAAAACCCAAAACTCCTAGAAACTCTAAGACACTAAAGAAACTAACTAAAACTACCAAAAGCAACGCAAAAGAAACGTAAACATGCATTCTAAACACTACCTAAATGCGTGCTATCAAATTCCCCCATGCTTAAACCTTGCTTGTCCTCAAGCAAGAAGTAGATCCAAAACACACCACAGAAATGCAATCATACATCTATCTCAAGTCAAACAAGCATTTCACATATAATCAAAAACCCGACCAAGACTTCCTAGCATGCATTATAATAAGCAAAAAGTAAAGACCATTCATTCATTCTAGACCTCACCAAGGAAATTGTGTTTGCACTCAACTCTCAAGTGTATAAAGGACGTGTTTCACTCAAAAATCACCCATGAAAACTAGACTACCATATGCTTGCATCAGAGTTCTAAATCTCCACCGATGGGGATCAAATACATAACAAAAATCATGAGGTCTTTTTCAGGCTTGTAATGGGGCCAAGGTAAAGAGAAATTTGGAAGGGATAATATTTGGCCTGTGGTGCTAAATCCGGGATAAAGAACTAATACTAAACCCGACTCAACACTTTCTTTTTCTTACTTCAACTCCATACACACTCTTATACACTTTGTTTCTTTCTTCACTTTTTTTCTTTGCCTCTTCTTCAACTCTTTCTTTGCTTTATGAAGACTACTAACAATTAAACTGAACTTTTTCTTTTGCTTTTCACAAACTTTTCATCTTCATCATTTTTTTCCACTATGAAACCAAGAGTTTTATTTCCTCTTTTTCCACCTTTTTCTCCAACTCCCCAATACTTATACATAACTCACACAAAACAAAAACACAACCTAAAGTCCTAAATCCCGGATTATGGGTCAAGCTTATTCGGCTATGGATCATTTTGTGGAGCTAATAAAAATAGGCTTCAAGCTCAAAAGAAAAGGGTGTCAAAAACATGGATCTTGTAAGGTAGGAAGAGAAATAATAGGCTTATAAAGAAACATTGCCTCAATCATTTTAATGTCATGCATTCAATCATATAAAGCAGCCTCGAAATAGAGTATTAACGCAAGTTCTAGAGCTAGATAGTCATGTGATACACTCAAGAATGTAGAGAACAAATATAATCATGAAAGGCCAAACATATCTCACAAGGCTAAGTTTTGTCTAGAACTTCAGAATGAATCAAATACCCAAGCTAAATACATGCTCGGTCCAATAATCAAGGTAATTAATCAATGATCATGCTCATATCATATCAACTTCAGCAAATCATGCAAATCATGGGTTAGAATTCATACTCAACTTAGATAAACAAGAAGAATCAAACAATGGAGAAATATGAACCTAAATGTAATATTTTTGTATTTTTATGAATTTTCTGATTTTTTTCAATTTTTTAAGAATTTGAATCAATGCAAAACATAAAGTTAACATGCCTAATCTAATGTAACTACATGAATGCAAAGCAAGTAATTCCCTTCCCCCATGCTTAAATCTTACATTGTCCCCAATGTAAAGTAAAAGTAAATAGAAAGAGAAGAACTCACAAACCAACTACTAATTTGGGTAACGGAATGGTGGTGAGCAAGATCAGAAGGACCAAAAATCAACATTTATGAGGAGGCGGGCAGGCGGCGGGTGCCGCCAGGGTTGGCGGCGGGTGCCGGCGTGCTTATTTGATAGGCGTGAAATGGTCGTGCAAATCACGGCTATGCAAAAGAGTCCTAACAACCTAAAGACTGTAGTCTTAGGGAAGTAAGGGTCGAATCCACAGGGAGGAGATTTATCTTTCTATGTAAATTTTGTGTCAATTAAAGTAAAAGGGTTTTTAGAATTAAACTAACTATTGAGCATGCAAAAACTAGCAAAGTAAATAAAGTTTGGTGTTTTTATCAATTTACGGAAACACTTAGTCAACCAGAGATCCACATTCGTATGACAAGTTGATCATCGATTCACTCAATATCACATGCATATGGAATTCCAATTCCTTTTCAAAGATAATTAATAGCACAACCAGATACTATCAATCCTAACTAATTGAATAACCCTGAAACTATCAAGATTCAATTCAAAAGTAGCATTAAGAATAGGAATATAATCAGGATACAAATCTAGCATAAAACAACCAGCTTTTATACTAGAATGCAATTTAACTCTCTTCTGCAATAGACTAGCACAACCAGATACTAGTACAATGCAGTTTGCTACTATGAAATAGAGAAACTCAACCAGTAATTTCTCTAGATCTAGCAATTGAGATTCAATAACAACAACCCTAGAAATTGTTGAAATCAATCACATAAACAATTCAAGCAAGAGAGAAAAATAATTCCATGCAATAGATAAAGAGTAGAAATCTCACAACTGAAAGTCAAAACGAAGCTTCAAACTGTCTGACTAAGCAAAAGGGCTTAGTTCTCCATGAAAGCTAATAACTCTGAATGGAAAATACGATAATAATGTCTGAATAGATGAGAGGTGCAACTCTCTCAAAACCTAATATATCAAACTAGGTCTAAAACTATATCCCAAAAATATAATATCTCGGAACTAAAGGTCTCCGCGGCGGCGGGAGCTGCTAGTTTGGCGGCGGGTGCCGCCAGCACCTCGGTTCAGAACTCATATCACACTTAGGGGGCTGTTTTGACTCACTTCGAGTTGGAATTTGGACTCGGAGTAAAAACATGAATCGTAGCTCTTTGGATTAACTTTCCAATGATACCAAACTCAACTTCATAAGATCACTATAGCTCCCGAACGAGCCCTTACAAGATAGAGGTGTCGAACCAGCAACTCCAACGGATGGCTCGAATTCAAGCGTTCTTTCCCCGATTCCATTCCTTTCACACTTGTTCACTTTAAGACCTGTAAAACAATATAGAACAAGTGCAAAAACCCAAAGCTCCTAGAAACTCTAAGACACTAAAGAAACTAACTAAAACTACCTAAAAGCAACGCAAAAGAAACGTAAACATGCATTCTAAACACTACCTAAATGCATGCTATCAGTCTTCGTGGTTACAATTACACATTATGCATCGTGTAGGCGTCATTAGATGTTTTTCACTTAGTCTGACTTTGGTAGGCAACCAATTAGATATTGTTTTCCACATGAAGTTTTTTACTTTTGGAAATGTGTCTAGTTTCCATGTCCATTTAGTATAATCTTCATTCTCTGACGTGGACTTTCTTATTAATTCTATAGCTGAAGATGTCGAAAACCATCCATTTTTACTTGGTGCCCAATAGAGTCGGTCTCTAATTCTGTTGTCGTGAATTGGAATAGTTGAAATTTGAGCTACGATATCCTTTGGTATTAGTTGTGTTAGTTGATTAATTTTCCAGGTTTGTCAGCTTAAATCATCTCTTTTACTTTCACTTCTTCATTAATAGTTTCAGGGTCTAGTGCATAGTTTTTAAGTGGTTCATCCATAGCCCAGTTGTTGTTCCAAAAGTTAATCGTTGCTCCATTTCCGACTTGCCAAACTACCCCTTTCAAAAATTCTGGTCGCAAACTTATTAACTTTTTCCATTGCCATGAAGTATTTGTCTTAATCTTATATGTAAAAAAAATATCGTTTTTAAGGTATTTTTCCGTAACAACTTTTACCCAAATACTATTAGGTTCTCCAAGTAGTTTCCATAATAGTTTCATTTGGAGGGCTTTGTTCATATGCTCCATTTTCATTATGCTTAGTCCTCCTTTTAATTTAGGTCTACATATTCTATCCCAACTGATTAGGGGTTTATACTGCCGATCTTTATTCCAAAAGAAACATCTATTGAATCTATCCATTTCCTCATTACATTCTTAGGTAGCATAAAGCTTTGCATGATGTAGTTTGGTTTGGTTGCATGGTTTGATCTAATAAGGATTGTTCTTCCTTCTTGTGAAAGGTAGTTGGCCTTCCATTTGGTTAGTTGATTTTTTGCCTTTCCTATTGTTTCCTTAAAAGTCTCCTTATTCAATGTTCCATTAATAATGGGGCATCCTATATACTTTTCTAGGTCTGTCATCGAATTAATCCCATGTATTGTTGTATTTGTAGTTTTTGTTGGTTGTTCAGATGTTTATTTGTCGGTAGTGCTGATTTGTGGTAATTTACTTTTTGTCCGGATAGTCCGCAATAATCTTCTATTATCTTTTTTACTTTTGTACATGCATAATTGGTTGCTTTCCTGAAAATGATGATATCATCTGCAAAGGAGAGAAAGGGAATTTTGGTTCCACCTCGTGAGATGGGAAATCCTATTGTCTTTTTGTCAATTTCACATTCGCTTTGGAGTTTCCTAGCAAGTATTTCCATTGTGATCACAAAAAGAAATGGAGAGATAGGATCTCCCTGTCTTAATCCTCGTTCTGGAAAAAACGGGTTCGTAGGTCCATTGTTAACTAGCACTGAAAAGGATACTGTAGTTACACATTGTTCAATCCATTCGATAAACTTCTTATCAAATCCAAATCTTTCCAACACTCTAAATAGAAAATTCCAATCTACCTTGTCATATGCCTTTTCCATGTCTAGTTGAACGGCAACCCAACCATCTTTTTCTTTGGTTCCTCTGAAAGAGTGGACAATTTCATGGGCTATGAGTACATTATCCTGAATTGCTCGTTGGTTCACAAATGCACCCTACAGAGGGTGGATAATCTTACTCATTATGTTCTTGAGTCATTCTGTGATTATTTTTTATATTATTTTATATATTGTGGAGAATAAACTTATGGGCCTGTAGTGGTTTGTTGAACTAAGGCATTCTATTTTTGGTATAAGTGAGATAAATGTGTGGTTAATTTGTTTTAGTATCTTTCCTGAATGGAAAAAGCTTTTGACTGCTTTTATTACTGAAGGTCCCACAATATCCCAATATTTCTTATAGAATTTTGTTGTCATTCCATCCGGTCCCGAAGACTTGTCAGATCCTATGTTCATCACTTCTTGTTTTATTTCTTCATTTGTTACCGCTTGTGTTAGCTTCTCATTCTCCTCCTCTGAGATTGTTTCGGTTATTAGCTCTAAGTATTCGTATATGTTGGATTGGTTTGTATGTTCTTTTGCATATCTTCTTTTAAAATCATTTCGAATTTCTTCTCTCATATTTTCTGTTCCAACTATCTGTGTTCCATCATTAGTTCTTATTTCTTTAATCATCTTTCTATTTCTTTTGCCGCTTGCAATTCTATGGAAGTAACCGGTATTTGCATCTGATAGTTGTATATGTTTCGTTTTCGCTCTTTGTTTCCAATATTTTTTATGGAAATTAAGAATACACTCTTTTTGTTTGATCATACGGATTTGCTTTTGAATGGTGCTAGGTTGTGGGGATATTAAAATTTGTGCTTGGATTTCTATTAGTTTTTGTTCAATCTCTTTAAGTTGTTCAAATGTATTTCCTAGTGTCTTTCTATTCCATTTCTTTGCATTCTTTTTAAAGAGTTGTGTTTTCTTTACTAGTTGATACATATTAGATCCAGACATGTTTAATCTCCATGATTGCTTAACAACATTTCTAAAGTCTTTTCGCATCATCCACATTTTCTCTAGGTTGAATGGTAGAGCTTTAGTTATTTTCTCATTATTAATATCTATTGAAAGTTTACAATGATCTGATTTTGTAAAAGCATGATTCATTGTTTTAATTTGTGGAAACCATTGAATGATATAATGATTAACCAGTTCTCTATCCAATTTCTCATATATATTGTCAACTTCTGTCTTATTTTTCCGCCAAGTGAATTGATTTCCCACCGTCGGAATGTCTACTAAATCACCAGGCATTTTTAAAGTTAATTAATCTTTGAAATCTGCTTTGCTCCGGATAACTTCCTCCTTTCTTTTCACTCGGATATTGAATTTCATTTAAATCACCTACTAGAATAATGGGTAGGTTTAGATTTGTTAGAACTTCCATCAATTTGTCCCAAAAGATTTTCTTAAGCCCAGCGTCAGGGGGAGCATAGGGAAAACAAATAGCAATGGTATATTTTGTAATTAGGTGTGTATAGTTTAGTACAATAAATCGCGGTTCCTGTATCAATGTTGTGATCTGTTCATTTATAAGTTGGTGTTCTTTCCAAAGAACTCCTATTCCTCCCACCCTCCCATCAGCGGGTGACCAAATCAGGTTATCGAAACCCGATCTTCTCCATCCTTGATCGCTCGGTATTTTTTCGATTTTTAATTTGTTTCAATAATAGCCATTATTTGAATGTTTTCTATTTTACAAAAGGAATCGATCTCTGGCCAAAAGGACTTACGACCACTCCCCCTACAATTCCATAGACCCATCTTCATTAAGAAGTATTTTAATTAGTAGTTTTCTAATAACTCCAAAGAGTCGGTTATCATCATTATTAATGTTTCTGATGTTTGTAGTCAGGATATAATGTTTTCGTTTTCTGTTTACATTATTTTCTTTAGCTTTTCTATTCTCTGCCATTGTACAAACACCTTTGGGGTAGTTTTCCACAAAGAGACACCAGACAATACGATGACAAGAAATTTCCCATCTCCAAAGATGAAAGTCCTGTATTAGCTTCATTACACAAAAATGCTTAAAAGCTTTTAAATAGCTTCGATATATTTTTAATTAATGTGCTTAGAACTATGCAAGTTATGCCTCTCCATTTTATTTCAACATCTATCAAAGGTAACAGGTCACAAAACCAGACCTTTTCCAAGTTTAAGTGCATGCTATAGCATACTATAGCATAAAACATCATACATGACTTGAATCCTATGCCTAGGAGGAAAAGTAGACAAATTATCTTTAATTTTTAATTCTATAAGTTTTATACAAGACTCTAATACTAAGGTATTCATTGTTTTTGGTGATAGCGATAGCCCAGGTTAATTTAACATATTCCAAATAAAATGGATAATGTAACTTGAAATCATCTTTATTCAACTTCCAAATGATATTTTTACTCTCAAGAGCAGAGAAACTCATAGGTGTCAATAAAAGTTTAAAGATTTCACTCATTTGCATATCAACAACAGTTCTCGTCCCATATTTCAAACTTAAAAATGTTATAAAAAAGTCCCATAGTGATAAACAGAAACATACATACCGCAGCATAAGCATATTATACAAAAATGTTTCCGCTTATTTTTATTTTTATTTTTTTTTATTAGGTAAGGATTAGGGTGCTCTCCTCACGGAGGGCGCCCTAGAGCATCCTTTCAGATGAGAACTAGATGTTCTGGATGAGTCTTAATAAACTCAACAGGGAGACTGTGGCCCAACTTAGCAATTTTGTCAGCCACAGCGTTACAATCCCTAGAAATGTGGTTAATCACGACGTTCTGGTTCCCATAAATGGAAATAAGGACATCGGCGATTATAAGCTCAATCTCCCAAGGGCAGTGGTTTTTCCCTTTGATAGCGTTAATGACTTGGAGATTATCACCCTCAATTTCTACCTGACCAAAATTTCTACTTTTCATTTGTCTAATAGCTTCGCGAAGAGCTAGCGCTTCCGCCTTTAGTATCGATACTTTCCCAAACCTTTTCGTCACAATATCTATTATTTGGCCTAGATGATCCCTAATTACAATTCCTCCCATCGAATTGCCATTTGTTAGTTTTGATGCATCAAAATTGATTTTAGTGTAGCCAAACCTAGGCTTTTTCCATTTTTTCTGATTTTGTGCTCTACTGTTTCTTCTCCTTAAGTGAGTTGTAAGTATAGTTTCTTCATCTTCCTTCCACTTTGAGGCTTTTTCCCAGTTTGTAATTTGGTTTCTTATGTAGGTTGCCAAGTCTGCTATTCCTTCACATTGATCTTGCTGAAATATTAACTTATTACGTTGATGCCAAACACTCCACCATACAACAGCCAGGCATGTGAAGTCTTTCTTCCCTAAGAGTTGGTAGATTTCACTTAGTATTGTTCTAGGCGTTTTGTTCTGGGAGTCATACGCTCTAATCGAATTCGCAATGTTTGTGTTTACTTTGTTAGTTATATAAATCGTGTATGGGCATTTTATGAGTAGGTGGTTGGTGTCTTCATTAGTGCATTGACATAAAGCACACCCTCCTGGTGTAACAACTTGTTTTTCTCTAAGTCTCGCTTTTGTTGGGAGTCCATTATTATCTACCTTCCAAAGGAAGTTTTTAGCTTTTCGGTATGTATCTAGTTTCCATAACCAATTATTTATGTTCGGTGTTTGTCTTTCTAGATTTGTGATTAAATCTACCGCAGAAGAGGTGGAAAACCAACCATTTTTGCTAGGTGCCCAATATAGTCTATCTTGTATATAGTTTTCCGGGATCGGGGTATTTTGAATTTGCTCAACAATGTTATCAGGGAGAATCTGTTTCAGCTCATCTACTTTCCAGCTATGGTCACTAGAAATCCATTTATCCACCGTTATTGTTTCATTAATACTTAAGGGATCCTTTGCATGAGGGTGAAGCGGGCCTCCTAATTGCCAATTGTCTGTCCTGAATTTTACCGTTTTCCCGTCCCTAATTTGCTATATGAGACCTCTATAGAAATCATCTCTTAAGTGCATGAGTTTTTTCCATTGCCATGAAGTATTTGTTTTAAGTTTGTACGTAAACAAATTATCATTCCTAAGATATTTTTGTGAAATTATCCTAACCCAAATATTATTTGGTTCCGCAATAATTTTCCAAAGTAGTTTCATTTGCAAAGCTTTGTTCATGTGTTCAGTTTTCCTGATTCCTAATCCTCCTATCTCTTTAGGTCTGCAAATTTTGTCCCAACCCACCAGAGGCTTATATTTTCTGTCTTTGTTCCAGAAGAATCCCCTATTAATTCTGTCCATTTCTGTATGCGCATGGGAGGGAAGCATAAAGCTCTGCATTACATAGTTAGGCTTTGTAGCTAGGTTGGACCTAATAAGGGTCGTTCTTCCTTCTTGAGATAACGAATTTGCTTTCCATTTGGTGAGTTGTTTTTGCGCATTTCCAATGGAGTCTTTAAAGGTTTCTTTATTGACTTTACCATTAATAATTGGACAACCTAAATATTTTTCCAGATTCGTCATTGTTGCAATCCCAAGAGTTTGTTGAGCGATACTTTTTTGATGATTGGTCACATTTTTGGATGTTTGGATAGCTGATTTGTTATAGTTTATTTTTTGACCCGAGATGCTACAAAATTCCTCAATAATGGTTTTTACTTTGATACACGATCCTTGAGATGCTTTCGCAAAAATGATAATATCATCTGCAAATGATAAAAAAGGAATTCGAATTCCACCTCGGGCAATTGGGAAACCGACTGAATTTTTATCTAGCTCACTAGTTAATTGTAATTTTCTTGAGAGGATTTCCGACGCAATGACAAATAAAAATGGTGATAACGGATCTCCCTGTCTAAGTTCTCCTTCTGGTTTAAATGGTTCTGTAGGTCCATTGTTTACAAGTACTGATAAAGACACAGAACATATACACTCCCGAATCCATCCAATGAATTGTTTATCAAACCCAAACCTATACATCACATCTAACAGGAATTCCCAATCGACTCGATCATAAGCCTTTTCCATATCAAGTTTAATTGCAATCCATCCTTCTTTGTTTTTTGTATTCCTAAAAGAATGAAAAATTTCATGTGCTATAAGGATGTTATCTTGTATGGCTCGATTTGCTATGAACGCCCCTTGAAGGGGGTGGACAATTTTGGTAATTACTTTTTTGATCCTTTCTGTTATGATTTTGGAGATAATGGTGTATATCGTTGAGCATAGGCTTATCGGTCGATAATGGTTTGTTGACTTAGGGTTCTCGATCTTGGGTATGAGAGTTATAAAAGTATGGTTGATTTGTCGTAGAATCTTGCCTGAATGGAAGAAACTTTTAACTGCCTTAATTATCATTGGTCCCACAATATCCCAATATTTCTTGTAGAATTCCGCGGTCATGCCATCAGGTCCCGGAGATTTGTCTGATCCTAGACTCATTACTGTCGTTTTGATTTCTTCGTTAGTGATGGCACTTGTTAACATCTTGTTATCTTCTTCCGTTATTTCCTTAGTTATCAAATCTAGATATTCATTCGCATTGTGTAGATATGTGGGTTGTTTAGTGAATCTTTTTTTGAAGTCATTTCTTATTTCATCGCGAATATTGTCTGTTCCTAAGATTTGTGTACCTTCATTTGTTACAATTTCATTGATTACTTTTCGATTACGTTTACCACTCGCAATTTTATGGAAGTATCCTGTATTAGAGTCTGACAGTTTAATGTGCTTTGTCTTTGCTCTTTGTTTCCAATAAGTTTTGTGAAATTTTAGAATACATTCTTTCTTGTTCAACAGTCTGAGTTGCTTTTGGATAGCACTCGGTTGGGGAGAGATTAGGATATTTTTTTGGAGTTCAACTAGTTGTTCTTCTATTTCTGTAAGTTGCTCGAATATATTGCCTAACGTATGTTTGTTCCATCGTTTAGCATGTTGCTTAAAGAGTTGTGTTTTCTTAACAAGTTGAAACATATTCGAGCCCGGAAACTGCACTCTCCAAGCTTGCTTAACCACATTTCTAAAGTCTTTTCTGTACATCCACATCTTTTATAGTTTAAACGGTTGTGCATTAATCGTTTCCTCATTGCTAAGGTCAACCGTCACTTTGCAGTGGTCTGAGGTAGTAAAAGCATGGTTTTTGGCACTGATGTTCGGAAATCCTTGAATAATACTACTACTTACAAGGACTCTATCTAACTTTTCATAAATGTTGTCGATTTCCGTCTTATTTTTTCTCTAGGTGAAGACATTCCCAAGAGCCGGGATGTCTTCCAAGAGACAGTCATTTTTAAAATTTAAAAGTCTTTCGAAACGCCCAGGTTCGGGGTACACACCTCCTTTTTTCTCACTCGCGTCTTGTATTTCATTGAGATCCCCTATCATAAGGATAGGGAGATTCATGTTCTGTAGAGTTTCAGTCAATTTCTTCCAAAACTCCTCTTTATCTCCGGCATTAGGGGGGGCATAGGTAAAACAGATTGCTACGATACATTTTGTGACAAGATGATAGTATTTTAAAATAACATACCTTGGTTCTTGTACAAGAATAGTAACTTCCTCAGTGATGAGCTGGTATGCCTTCCAGAAGATCGCAATGCCTCCTGCTCGACCAGAAGCAGGGGACCAAACAACATTATCAAACCCCGCACGTCTCCAAACCTGATCACTTGGTAGTGTTTCTGTTTTTGTTTCCGCCATTGCCATAATTTGTACTTTTTGGATTTTACAAAAGGAGTCAATTTCCGGCCAAAACGATTTTCTCCCTATCCCCCTACAATTCCAAAATCCTATTTTCATGATGATATAATTTTTATTTAGCACGCCCCTTTTCAAATTCAATAGGTTGTAGATTGCTTTCGAGTTGGTTTATCAGTCGAAGGTAAATATTCCTGGTATTATAGTATTCCAATCTAGCTAAACTATTTACAATCCTGGTTTCTTCCATAGAATGAGTGCTCTCAAACAAACAGTTATAGCAGCCCCTGTTGTTTGTATCAATACTAACACCAGCCATCTGATCAGAAATAAATATCAGGAGTTTTTTGCCTGCAATTGTTTTCACATGAGTCTCAATTCTAGTATGCTTTCTTTCCAGTCCTTTTTTACAAGTGGAGTTTATACTTCGATATCTTTTACATGAGCACAATAAACTTCAAGATGTAATCCGTGTATTTTCCCCTTGGTGTTGGTGAGTTGTCTTGGATCCTTTAGTTTTCCTGCTATCCGACAGCGCCAGCTTCATGACAGCCATCCACAATCTCCTTGTTCTGGTTCTTTGTGGTTCATGAGTCAAACATCTTCTTAAAAGGTAAAGACACCAAAAGGAACACCAATTGACATTACAATTATTAGTACTATTCAAGCAATAATAATTATTGACTATGAAGGCATTAAGTAGTCTGGGTTCCTCATAATTGCAACACATTCTCATATTCATATCTATTCTATACCAATTCTCCAGGAAACGGGTCCTGTCATAAGTATTAAATAATTTTGTTTTACTTTTGATCTTGAAAAGAATAAAAAAACTATTGTCATTAATATCTCTTTTGTCCCTTAGCATTGTTATTTCTTTAAACCAATTCGTAATCACATTTCTTCTAAGGCATAGACAATAGTAGGAATAATATTCATTAAACATCAGCAAATAAAACTGATACATACAACAGTACATCAGATTCATGATTCTAAGGGAGGAGATCATGACCAAACCACCCATGTACTTACCCCTTTGGGACACAGTACACCAAAAAGAAGAAGGTGGTTTAGACACACTCTCCTTCATTACATCACTTACAACATAATAGTTCCTCCACCACCAAAGGTCATCAGCAAAACATAACCAGTCATTGACACAACACGTGAAATTAACAAGGTCCACACAGATTCTACTTAACAAAGAACTCCTGGAAGTTGTACAGCTACAGTTTGTTTCACCGTTTTTCAAAAGCTGCAGATCATAAAGACTGACATAATCATATCTCAAAAGCATGTCATAGCAAGACTCGTTATACATAGCCTCAAGGATTTACCTAGGGAAAATTAGAAGCAACTCATCTTCCATCTCAATTCTATATTCTTTACACAGATTTCCAATACGTAGGAGAGCATAATAAACTGTACTGCTGTTCACAAAGGTCAAAGAATAAGAGTTTTTATACAACTTTTGCACATGAATGAAGTCTTTACCAGAGAGTTCATTCAAGCAACTAATACAATAGCACACCTTGTCTAAGTTTCTCCTCCTTGTGCCAAAGTTTATCATTTTCAAAGGAGTAATAGTGGTTCTTATAATGATTCTAATATGTTCATGACCTTTAGTGATAATACAACTCAAGTAAACGGTAACAAACAGAATTTTCCAAGAACATAATTTAACGGCATATTTCAAGGGCCAAAGATAATTCAAACAGAACTTTTCTTTTTCTTGTTTTCCTTTCACATAAGATAGCTTAAGGTTCCTTAAATTTACATTAACATTCTTAGTATTACATATCTCACCAAGCAGGTAATAAGAACATATGTAAAAGGGGTAATCATTCAAGCTTAGCATTTTAAAGTTCAGCAGATTACAAGCATCCATGTCCATACAGTACAAGATAGAGATATTGTATAAACCACCCATGTAACCAGCTCCAAGGAGCCAGTAACACCAAAAAGCAGACAATGGTTTACCCAACATATCTTCCCAATTTGTCTCTAACAGACACAACCTAGTCCACCATACAACTTCAATGGAATCACCCAAGACAAATGCAAATAAAGATGTTTCTTTAAGGTGGTTTATGTTTTCTCTAATACCTGACACTTGGTCTAAGGAATTCATATCCATTCTTGGCTTAGCATTGCTTTTTTCTTTCTTAGATCCCGAGGGACCAGCCTCATAAGGCTTAGGAGGAATGCCACCCTTAAAGGCCCCATGGGCCATGGTAGGCAGGTTTTCAGAGGTTTCAAACACAAGATCAGACTTGCTTTGTTCTTTAGAATGATACGAGAGGGTTTCAAAGGTAGAACTATCCAGATATATATAGGCCATCACACAATAGTTCTCAATTTTCAGTTTAATATAGTAATTCATAGAATAAAAGTCGGAAAGGTACAACCTGTTCACTGTAGACCTCTGCACCGTCGTTCTTGTACAAATCCACCGCCAAGAGAGGGATTTTGCCGTCAATCCTCTAGACGAAATATCACCAAGAACCCGCTGAGGGAACGAGCCCCCAAGTCTCTCCGGCACATCCATCGCGAGCCGCACGTCTTTGTATCGTAACCCCACTAAACCTAGCCTCCACATCGACCGCATCTCTCTCCCAATAAGACCCTTTTTCTTACCCCTTCTCCAGATTCTTAGACATATAGACCACCATCGTGCTCCACGCATCGAGAAGGAGATCTCATAGTTGGTTTTCGCATCCCCGATTGTCACTTCATTGGCGGAGATACATGGATTTTTTGTAGCAATTTGCCAGCACGATTGCCAAATATTGATTAAGCTTTCATAATAGCAAACAATTTTAGCGAGAACGGCAAAGAATCGAGCAGTTTGGTCTGGATTTTTGATTTTAGGGTTTCGGATTTGGGGGTGGTTCCGCTTATTGCATTGCTCTTCGGATTCTTCAAAGATTCTTATCCTATAGACTTTCTTTCTTGTCAATTAACAAAACTTAAATTAGATAACGTACTGGCTAGTAGTGGTTAGCTACATTAATTAAAGTCTCAAGATTTTTGCATGCTGTAACAGAAATATTATTGATTAGAATGTGCTACAAGAAGATTCAATCGTGGTTGGGTGGTCCTCGCCTAGCTATTTGATTGTTATCTAACTTATCTGTGGTCATTATCATGTGTCCCTTAATGATATATTACAAATTTTGACCAAAAATGATTTTTTACAAATTTAATTGTTAGCAAATAACATTTCCACGTAGGCCCCCTTTGATTGCACATGTGTCGGACCAATCGTGACTATGCTGACGTGGATGTCATCTTCTTCTTGTTGGGAATATTCCACGTGGCACCACAACTTCACTCATTCAACACTAATAATGAGATAGCGAGAGTCAATTGAATTTTTTTCTTAGAGATGAGATATTCATGTATATGAATATGTGATATACATTTATGGCCAATATTATGAGTTATTAAGACCTTGCCATTAGATAAAAAACCATATTTACAAGATTTAAAAAACGAGAACTTCACCCCAGAATTGCTCGATTCGTTTTCAAATATTTAATAAGAGAATTTCATTCATAAATAAAATAATAAATAAATTAAAACCAATCAAAATAGGGGAATATAAAAATTACATATCATATGAAATAGGCTATTGCCCTGGAAATTGGGGTTGCTTTGTGTTCATTAAATTGCGCATATTCTATGGTTGCATCGATGTGTGTTTTATTTTAATTTTTATGTTTCACGGCAAATTTATTATTTTGTGCGCTATATCCTCTTCTATATTAATGCACATTTCTCTCAACTTGATTGTTTCTTCAACCTTTTTTGTTCAATTTTTGTCTTATGATAGTCTTTTAGAGCATCCCCAAGAGATGCTCTAAAATTTATCCCAAAATAGGTAATTAAAAGTCATATTTTCTAAAAACAATTCAGTCCAACTCCAATAGATTCTGTATTTTGGCGAACACTGCATTTAATACTTTCATTTCTATGATATAAAACATTCTACCATACATATTTATTAATTAATTAAATATTATTTTACTTATTAACATAAAAAATTCTAAAATATTAATCAAATAAATGATAAATATTTATTATTTTACTTATAGAAAAATAAAATATTAACCTAATAAATGATAATTATTTTTTATTTGACTATAAGAAAATAAATATTCTAGAATTTTAGGACATTTTCAACAATTCTTCTATTCTTTTCTCCAAAATGAAGAACTAAAACTTATATTTTCTAATTTTATTACTCCAACTCCAACAAATTCTCTATTTTAAAATACCTACATATATTAATTAATTTATGTATTAAAATATTATATTATAAAACTAATTGAACCAATAGGAAAAAGCTATAATTTATTATATGCATTTAATGCATTCCCCAAATGTCTTTAAGGAATTCCCTAAATTTGGGGATATTTCTACTCATTTTGGAGAATTACTCCATAATAGGGAAAGAGATGGGGAATCTGTTGGACCAAAAAAGTGGTCTAAAATCTCTAAAAGTTCAATCTCCAAGAATTTGGGGAATCTATTGGGCTTGCTCTTATATTTGTTTCCCTCAACCTGCGCGTTCTATCCTCTTCTTTTGTTTTCACTTCTTAGAGCAACCCCAACAGTTTCCCCAAATTCTTGGGAATTGGGCTTTTGGGGCTTTTGGATCAAAAAATTGCCCCAACAGATGCTCCATTCCATTCTCCATTTTGGAGTAATTCTCCAAAATGAGGAGAGCTTTCCCTAAATTTGGGGTGATCCCCAAATCTCCAAATCAATGTATTTTCCTTTTCTTTTTTCTTTTATTTACTAATTTAATGGATAAAAAATAAAAAAGAGTCATCCAAAAAGTGAGATTATTAAATTAAGATTCTAGAATATTTAATTCTTATAAGTCAAGTAACAAATTAAAAATATTTTTATTCCTTAAAACTTTAGAATATTTCCTTATTAATCAAATAAAAACTAATTTATGATTTATTAAATTTATATTCTAGAATATTTTTATTCCTTATAAGTCAAATAATAAATAATTTTTCATTTATTAGGTTAAGATTCTAGAATATTTTTATTCCTTATAAGTCAAATAACAAATAAATTATCATTTATTAAATTAAGATTTTAAAATATTTTTATCTCCTTAAAAATCGAATAACAAATAATTATAATTTATTAGTTTAAGGTTCTATAATATTTTATTTTCTTATGTAAGATAATATATAATCAGTTATTGTAATTTATATAGTAAAAAATAAAAGTATTAAATGCACTAGTGTTCTCTAAAATAGAGAATCTGTTGGAGTTGGACTGAATTTTTTTTGGAGAATATGGCAGTTGGTTCTCCATTTTGGAGAAGCTGTTGGGCTTGCTCTTAATGGCTTCATATTTGAGTATGTGTTTTATTCTATTTTGAATTTCATTTTCTTAATTTTTGGGTTGATTTAACCTTTTGAATCTAGATCAAAAACAATTCGAGTTTCAATCGGGTACCAAGTTTCGAATATTTTAATGTTTTCATGCTATTTTTCCATTTTCCATTGTCTAGTTAATAGTTTGGGTTTTCAAAATCTTTGTACTTGTTTGAGATGCACATAACCTATTTGATGAAAGTCGTTTGAGTTGAGTGTTACTACAAAAACAAAGAATTTAATCATCTTTAGTATGAATGTCATATGATTTAATTTGCATGAACCATACATTAAAATGTGTCTTGCTTTATCTAATTTCTTCAATATTCGTCCATTAATGTATGATGTTCATCAACTTCTATTAATTTTATTGGTGAACTGTTTGATAATTGTAATGTGGATAATGTTAATGGAATGATAATAGAGAAATCAAATTTAAGTGATTATTTTGATATTCTGTTTTATAAAGGGGGTTCAACTTATTTTGTTCTCGTTTCCCCAGATGATATCAATCTTGCTCTCGTGTTGCAATTTTGATACAAAATGGATTGATCTTTCGTTGATTGTCTAGATCTGATCTTGTCAAGTCTTGATTTCATGTCTTTTCTACTAGCAAAGATTCAAAATTTTATGAGAAATAGGGTTCAGATTTATAGATCTTAGTCACTCTCATGGATTGCTAGTGCAAAAAGGATTGTAGACTAGTTTCTTACGAAACAAGTTAGGATCTTTGTATTGGTTTTTGGGATTGATTTTCACGTGAACAAAAGAAGAACAAACTGAATTTTGATTGTATTTGGACATGCTTAATAATATAGAAAAGGTAAGATAGGGTTGGATCCTTGGAACAAGAAAAACACAATAGCTTTCTAATCCAAAGATAAACTCAACCTAAGAATATAAACAAGGAAAACAAGGAAAACAAGGGTTTAAATAGCCATAGTGGCCGATTTTTCCTAAAGCATAAAATCCATAAATAAAACTTTTGTCTATGCTAGAATAATAATATAAAAGACAACTAATAACTTCGGCTCCAAGTAAGTCTGTCTCATCATCCAAATCAGCCCCACCTATCTTTCATGGTCCAATTGGCAAGATGATATGTCCTTAAATTAAAAGACCATACGCCCACATATTATGGCCCACAACATATGTCCTATATATGTAAAAAACATATAAATAGTTAATAACATAGACGGAAATACTATAAATAATAAATTATAAATTAAGCATGCAAACAACTCTTGTATGTAAGTTTGTCCAAGTCAAGCTCGAACATGCTGAATAAAAGTGACCCATATAAGATCCTTAGGATCGTGCACCATAGTCGGGAGATGAGCTAGAAGAGCCATCGTAGCTTGCCTCAACTTCTTGGCTCGGTCTCTATTAAGAGGTCAGTCAATAGGAATGTGAGTCAAGTCCGCGATGTCTTGTGGAGTCATAGAGCCAAGTCCTCGGTCTCTAATAATAGAAGTTTTCCTTAGCCAATTTCATTTCTTTATTTTTTCTTCTAAGTAGTTTCATTAGTGTTTATAAATTTTGAAAATAAAATCAAAAGCATACAAAAATCAGTCCTTTAAAAAGGCCACCAAAATATTGTCCTTGGATTCTAGTAGTTTGTTGACTGTCTCACTTTTCCATTCGCTTATTATTGGCAATTTTATGCTCATATTCATAATCACACCCTACTTAGTTGAAGCATCACAAAAGAACCCCCTTGTAGATTGCATTGTTGTGCATGAAAACTGAATTTGTATGCAACCCTTTCTCTTTCTTACCATGCACTTCCTTCTTAGTAATTTGCTTCATCATAATCGCGCACATTGCTCGTCTAATATCTCTTTTTGATGCTACCTCTTTTGAAGGCGCTGCAGATCGGTGACAATGTATTGGGTCTCGTGAGTAGCAAGCGGAAGTCTGGATTGATCGAATTTGAACACTCGAGCAAGAACACAGGCAATGAATACGAAAGCTTTGATCGATTATTGTGATGGCGCAAGCACTAGGTCTAGATTTAGGAGCAACCCTCAACCAATGTCTAAACCAAAGTGTGTGTGCTTGTTTTGAAAGACATAGCCCCTTATTATTTAGGTGCGGCAACAATGAGAACCTAATAAGCTAGTGTGGCGCCGAGGACTTGGATGCAACCAAGGCCCATCGGCGCAAGGCCCAAAGAAGACCTTCTAAATAAGTAAAACCAAAAATAGTAATGTTCAAGAATGGAAAACATCCTAAAAAAAGCATTAAAAAGATATGTCGCTCGTGGCCGGAACCGAAGTGTCAAGACAATCCTGTCGCAAGGTGTGGCTTGGCGCGGCGAAGTCCTGGCAAGGCGCTGGCGCACGACGCTGGTGAACCTAGGACGCAGACAAGGGCGCGGGCGTGCGGATCTGGCCGAGGCTTGCGAGAACCTCAAGATGCGGTGCGAGTCCGGGCACTGGCACGAGGGACGAATCCGAGGTGGTTGGTTCCGAGGACTCGACTCGAGGTTCTTCGATGCTAATGATGCACACGGTGACGAGCGCTAGGGCGGTGCAAGGCGTGCCATGGTCTGCGGATAAGCGCGACACCAAGGACTGCGTCGCTGTGTGGATGGCACGAGCCCTGGCACGGGTGATGGGTCCATCCGAGCGCATAGTGAAGGCGTCGTCTTCCTGGCCAGCATCCAACAACGGGGTCGCATCACCCTCTGCCACTTGGTTGGGAAACGTCCTCGTTTCCTCATAAGCAGGCTCGATGTAGGGAGAGAGGTCGGCAATATTGATAGTGGAGTGAACGAAGTACTTGCTTGGAAGATCAATGCGGTATGCGTTATCCCCGAAGCGCTCCAAGACTGTAAAGGGACAGACGCCACGCTGATGAAGCTTTATTTTGCTTGCATCCAGAAAGTGGTCCTTTTGGAGGTGCAACCTTATGAGGTTGCTAGGGTTGAAGACCATGCAGCGGCAACCTTTATTGTGTTGCGCCTCGTACTGGCTAGCTCGACACGCCAATTGGATCCGAGTGCGCTCATGCAAATGGCTAATGGTGTCGGCGCGGTTGGCCGCGTCGAGATGTTCGCCGGTCTTCAAGGGACGTGGCACAAAATCCATGGGCAAGTGAGGGTTGAGCCCGTAGACCACCTCATATGGGGTCTTCGTTGTCGTCGAGTGTTTGGTCCTATTATAGGAAAACTCAACGAAAGGTAGTAAGTCCTCCCACCTGTAGGATCGTTAGTACGTCTAGGTTGTCGACCTCAACTAAGTCGTCAACCTCTTAAGTAAATGGAGCGGAAATAAACTACAAGAAAGACTTACTTGAACACAAAGTTTTTATAGTGGAAACACTTGTTTGATCAACTCAATCAACCAAGTGTAAAAACCACTCCCTTCCAAGTTCTCGCTTGGAAGGATTAAAAGTCGTAGCTTTCTTTATTGATCTTTTGGATTAATTACACGAACACCCTGGATCTAGACCTACTTCCCAAGCACTCTAGAACTCGTTGTGAACTGAGTAATTTCAACCCGCACTCAATCTAACAAAAGCCTACGTCTCCCTCTCGAACTCTCGTTTCTTTCTTAGCACAATAATGGAGTAAGAGTTCGTGCTCTATCTAACCTAAAGCCTTAGATTAAATACACACAAACTAGGTCAGATAAAAGAGAATAATATCTTCCAATTCGGTTATGGCAAGATATTATTTCTATTATATTTTACAAAATCATCCTAAGCATATAAAAGGATTACAATCAATAACGGCTTAGGATAAAGGCATAATCGGCTTACAATACAATCTGCATAAGATCTTTCCTAAAACAAGAGTATATTATCCAAACTACCAAGATCTCACGCGTCTTCAAGATCTCCGAGATTTGCCTTCAACACACGTCAACGACCTGACTGACGTTGGCGACTCTTTTCAAAGACTCGAGGTCGTTCATGTGACAGACGTTTGGAACCATCAAAATCAAAGCCTCTAGCTTTTCTAACAAATTCCCCTTTTTGATGGTGACAAACTCTTTCAATCTTGTATAATCAAAGCAATACCAAATTCCGAACAAGATATACAATAATATTCAAGTTTCCCAAAAGTTCCCCCTAAGTTGGATAACCCATATGTAATTAAGCATAGAAAACCGATTATTACATCTACCCCCAGCCTTTTCCCCCTTTTGGCATCATCAAAAAGATCAATCGATGTAATCAAGCAAAAAGAGATAATCAAACAAGGGTAAATAGAAAATTATCCAACGTACATACGGAATCCATAGCAAAAAAAAACAACTTAGACTTAAGCATGCGACACAGAGAAAGAAAAAACACATAGATGAAACCGAAGAGATGTTTTTGAGATAGTAGATGTGCAAGGGAAAATAAAGGGAACTGGATGTTGGCTACTCAAGCTAAGTCACTGACTTGATCAGATCATCAAGCGCAACAGATAAGTCACGAACATCAGATTTCAGCGCAGACTGATCACGCAGGAGTTGGCCAACTTTCTCAAGCAAATCCTGGTTTTGACGTTGGAGCTCAGCTAACAGCTTCGAAATTTCAACAGGTTGCTCACCTTCCCTTCTCATTTCAAGGTTGCCCAACTCAGCATCTTCCATTTCTATAACACCCCGACTTCTGCCGGGGCGCTACTCGGTGGTAGACCCTGTCCGGGTACTACTCAGATTAGTCAGACAACAAATTTCACTTGGATCTTGCAACTCGGACACGGCGAGAAAACCGTTTAAAACATCTAACTAGTATTTACTCAAATAATAGGTTAGAAAACATACATGATAACCCAACACTTAATCTTAAAAAGGAAACCAACTTTTACCAGACTTCACAACACAAAACTCTTTTCAACTCTAAAACAATTCTCACCACTCAGCAAGATAAAAGGAGAAACTAAACTTCTAATACACTATAAACCTATTGACACGTGCTCCAACATCCGCTCCACCTCTCTGCTAGGGATTCCTCACGGTTCCTACTTCGTACCTGCAATTGAAAAATAAGTCCCCGAGGGGTCAGCTCCCATTCCAATCCAATAAACACAACTAATCCCCTTTCAAATGATTATAGTCAAGCAGAGCAACAAGACATTTATAGAATCTCAGTTCAACAACAAAAGACCAAACGACTAACAAGTAAACACATAGATATTCTTTTGTCTTGCAAAAGAAATTCAGTACTATCAAACTAAACCGTAGTTAACACTATGTGAAACTTTAAGGTAGATATATGTGTGTTTTTGTTATCTCGAGGTTCTACAAATACCTCCCCCTAAGAAAACGGTTCGTCCCCGAACCGCAAGTTAGATGTAACCACTATAAGCAACCCTAATTGCCAACCCAACATCAAGCATGTATACTATTTCAACTAAACCAAAATCAAGGTCATTAGTCAGAAACGTAATCCCACTCATAACTAACAAAATGAGTTAAACAAGCCATGGTCCATGCAACAACCAAGTAAAACGAACAGTCGAGTAAGTAACCAAGGAATAGCCAAATAAGTAAAGGTCTTGGTGTCTTGCAAAAAGAACTAAAGTACTAGCTACTAAAACACTCAAGAAAGATCGTTAGGACGAGGGGGGTCATCTTGTTCTTCTTCCATCCTCATCTCGAATGCCCTAGGTGGGACGGCTCCCGAATTACTAGCTCCTGCACACCGACCCATATTCTGACCTGGTGCCTGCCATGGCGGCGGCGGATAACGGACTCCTTGGGTCCCCGTCCCCGGTACCGATCCCAGCGAAGGTGCACCCATCTTGCAAAACCTCTGGATATGTCCAGGCTCCCCACATGTGAAACAATCCCTCGCTGGCCTCAGACACTGACTTCTCAAGTGCTCAGTGCTACCACAATTTTTTGCAATGTCTCAAATTCCTTAATGTCCGACTTTGTTGTGACTGCTCGTGATGTCCCTGGGGCTGAAACCCTGATCTATTCCACGGGTACCACCAACATCTACCATCTCCGCTAGTATCTGTTGATGCGACTAACTTTTGTCTCTTACTTCCTATGTGATTATCAAACTGTTCTGGCCTTAGCGTGGCCATTTCATGAGCCAAAGCTGACTCCTGAACCGCTGCCAAAGTCGTAAGGCGGAGTCCAGCTACATAAGCGCGCAACTATGGTTGCAACCACTTTAGGAAGGTTGCAATTTGCGGGTCCTCTGTAGGGGCAGCGTTAGGCACTGCCGCCAACTCTTGCTGAAATTTCAGAATAGTGTCAGCTACTGTGATGTTCTCGGGCCCGGCATCTCGAAATGCAGCCTCCCGATCCATCCTAACAACATGGGGACAGTAGTA
The DNA here is from genome assembly GCA_964016875.1 of Fallopia convolvulus. Taxonomy (NCBI): domain Eukaryota; kingdom Viridiplantae; phylum Streptophyta; class Magnoliopsida; order Caryophyllales; family Polygonaceae; genus Fallopia; species Fallopia convolvulus. The sequence continues at coordinate 22,354,210 of OZ024734.1, read as the reverse complement.
ATCTCGAATTCTCCTTCGGAACTCTTCAAAAGTAACCTTTGTCTGACCGTCTCAACTTAAGTCCCACCAATCGAAAGCATCTCCTTGCAGCAAACTCTGTACCAAGGACATCTTCCTCTCCTCTGGCGCTTGGATCGATTCCAAAGCAGATGCCACTCTCCTCAACCACTGCTCTACATTAGTATCCTTGGCCCCAGTAAAGTTTGGCACCCCAGTCTTCCTGAACTCTGAGAGCCACTTGTCAAGTTTGGGCTCGCGGTACCGTCTCGGTAGCTCTACCACGTGGTCAACTACTTCTGGTCTCCGCACTTCTGGTAACCCTCCTAATTGAGTAGCTCCAACTCCATTTTGTCCTGGTTCCCTCATTTCTATCCTTTGAAGTCCAGCAGCAACATTCTGGTCAAAAACAACTCTAGTACCCAACAGATTCTGTAGCATCCCTAGGAGTCTGGCTCGAAGCGCAGGATCCATCTCTGGTGATAAACCAATTTGCGGTGTATTGGTTCTAAAATGGGCTCCATTAGCTGGGGCCCCTCCTCCAGCTACAGACACGCTAGCGTCCTGATGGATCCCCGCAGCCACACCATCACTCTCAGCAACTTCTTCTTGGGGGAGAACGTTGTGATGCTCCTCTGGATCAACAACTAAGGGAGTCTCTCTTCTACCTCTACCACGACCCCTACCACGGCCTCTAACACTAGCAGTAGCAACTCTGACTCTGGTTTGTGGAGCCATCTATGACAGAAAGACTCACAGTCAAAACTTTAAACTTGACTAAAAGTTACAGATTTACTTACTAATCTATGTGAGGTCCTTCGGCGGATGGAAGCGGAGTCGCATCGTGTCCTCTACCCCTGTATGCAGTATGACTACCCCTTTAAAAACTTTTTAGAAAACACCGGCCGGTTTTTAATGTTTCTAGTTGGACCTTGTGTACACTTGATGTTCGATTCCATGTGCCCTTGTTGCCAACCTGGCTCTAATACCAATTTGTAACACCCCGACTTCCGCCGGGGCGCTACTCGGTGGTAGACCCTGTCCGAGTACTACTCAGATTAGTCAGACAACAAATTTCACTTGGATCTTGCAACTCGGGCACGGCGAGAAAACCGTTTAAAACATCCAACTAGTATTTACTCAAATAATAGGTTAGAAAACATACATGATAACCCAACACTTAAGCTTAAAAAGGAAACCAACTTTTACCAGACTTCACAACACAAAACTCTTTTCAACTCTAAAACAATTCTCACCACTCAGCAAGATAAAAGGAGAAACTAAACTTCTAATACACTATAAATCTATTGACACGTTCTCCAACATCCGCTCCACCTCTCTGCTAGGGATTCCTCACGGTTCCTACTTCGTACATGCAACTGAAAAATAAGTCCCCGAGGGGTCAGCTCCCATTCCAATCCAATAAACACAACTAATCCCCTTTCAAATGATTATAGTCAAGCAGAGCAACAAGACATTTATAGAATCTCAGTTCAACAACAAAAGACCAAACGACTAACAAGTAAACACATAGATATTCTTTTGTCTTGCAAAAGAAATTCAGTACTATCAAACTAAACCGTAGTTAACACTATGTGAAACTTTAAGGTAGATATATGTGTGTTTTTGTTATCTCGAGGTTCTACAATTTCAGCATCAGAAATCCCATTCTTGCCTGCATCCCTCGAGACCCAATTATCATCAATCAATTTATAACCCATCTTGCGAACAATGTCAGAATTCAGAAGACGAACGTGCTCCACTTCTTTCTCAGCCTCATAAACCTCATGATAAAGAAGCACTTTCTTGACAATAGAGCAGTAAGGGAGAGCATGGGTAGGATTATCCTTCACAGATTCCATGTGTAGCAGCACTAATCGAGCAAGGTTAACAGGTTCTTTGTTGAGAATTTTATCCATGACAAGAATGTCTTGGATCATAGCAGTGCTCCTCTTTTGTTCCCGGGGAATCAAGTTACTGATCACCCAAGTGAAAAGAACCTTCCTTTCGGCACTCATTAAGTTGGTGGCAAAGGAACCACCATTCAACGTCATCGACCTGTGTGACCTTTTTGAGCAGCTCAACAGAATCAACGTCTTCAGGCCATGTACCTCTATGATATTCAACAAATCCCTTGTGCGGCACTTGCAGAAGAGTTGCTAACTCCATGCTCGACAAGGTGAATTTCTCACCATGTAACTCATAATGGCCCATGGTCCTCTTCTCTTTGTCCTCTACAGTCAACGACTTGTAGAATTCTTTCACTAATTCCGGATTGAAACTTTCCTCCTCATGGAAGAGATGAGTCCACCCATGATGAGACAACAACTCAGTAACGCCTTGTAAACCAGTGGAATTGATAAACTCATCGTCCATGATGAGTTCCTTGACAAAGTCACGTCCTGCCATATTACTTCCTTCACCTTTGATTTCTCTACTCACCTTTTTAGGTTTTCCACTTGCAGCTAGTCGTCCACTTGACCGAGTAGGCATCTTTTTACTCTTTTTCAACTTAACAGTTTTCTTGGAGACAACAGAGTCTCCACCTTCAGATCCAACTGGTGTCGGAGATACTTCCCTTCCTCATTTTCTAGTAACCTTAGCACTAGACTCCCTATTCTTAGGTTTTCTAGATTCCTTAGTGATGAGGTATTTTCAATGGTCGTTAATACCTATCAAAGAAACCTTAACTTAACCAACTCAGTAGAGCGGTAAGTAAGGGTCGATCCCACAGAGACTTGTGTATTTATGCTTTTACTTATGTGCCAAGTAACTAAATAAGGGGGTTTTAAGGATTGAAATTCTAATCTAATATGCAAAATTGAAAACTATCTATGAATGCAAAGTTGATTGTAAAACATGCAACTAAGCTATTCCTATATGCAAGCTATCAAATTCCCCCATGCTTAACCCTTTCTTGTCCTCAAGCAAGACATAAATCCAAATCACACCATAGAATGCAATCATACATCCATCTCATGTCAAACAAGCATTTCACATATAATCAAAAACCCGACCAAGACTTCCTAGCATGCATTATGGTAAGCAAAAAGTAAAGACCATTCATTCATTCTAGACCTCACCAAAGAAATTGTGTTTGCACTCTACTCTCAAGTGTTTAAAGGTATGTGTTTCACTAAAAATCAACCATGAAAACTAGACTACCATATGCTTGCATCAGAGTTCTAAATCTCCACCGCTGGGGATCAAATACATAACAAAATCATGAGGTCTTTTTCCTGCTTGTAATGGGGCCAAGGTAAAGAGAAATTTAGAAGGGATAAATTTTTGGCTTGTGGTGTTAAATACGGGATAAAGAACTAATCCTAACCCAAAATTCAACACTTCCTTTTCTCACTTCTCCCAAACTTTTCTTTCTCAACTCCATACATTTACATTCAAACACTTTGCTTCTTTTCTTTTCTTTTTTTTTCTTTTGCCTCTTTTCAACTCTTTCTTTGCTACTAATGAAGACTACTAACATTTAAGCTCCTTTTTTTCTTCTTTTGCGTTACAACATATTTTTCATCTTCATTTTTTTTTCACTTTGCACCAAAGAGTTTTATTTCCTCTTCTTTTCCCACCTTTCTCCAACTCCCCCATACTTACATCAAACTCACACAGAATACAATCACAGCCTAAAGTCCTAAATCCCGGATTATGGGTCAAGCTTATTAGGCTAGGGATCATTTTGTAGAGCTAATAAAACTAGGCTTAAAGCTCAAAAGAAATGGGTGTCAAGAACATGGATCTTGTAGGGTAGGAAGGGAAATAATAGGCTTTTAAAGAAACATTGCCTCAATCACTTTAATGTCATGTATTCAATCATATAAAGCAGCCTCGAAAAAGAGTATTAACGCAAGTTCTAGAGCTAGATAATCATGGTGATACACTCAAGAATGTAGAGAACAATATGTCATGAAAGGCCAAAAATCAAATCTCACAAGGCTAATTTTGTCTAGAACTTCAGAATGAATCAAATACTCAAGCTAAATACATGCTCCATCCTATAATCAAGTCATTTAATCAATGATCATGCTTATATCATATCCACTTCAGTAAATCATGCAAATCATGGGTTAGAACTTATACTTAACTTAGAGAAACTAGAGGAATCAAAGGATGGGGAAATAAGAACCTAAATGCAATATTTTTGTAGTTTTTTCAAATTTCTGATTTTTTTCATTTTTCAGGACTTTAATCAATGCATGCAAAATTTTTAAACATGACCTAATCTATTGCAACTACATGCTATGCAAATAAGTAATTCCATTCCCCCATGCTTAAAACATACATTGTCCCCAAAGTATAGTAAAAAGGTAAGGAAAGAGAAAAAACTCACAAAACCTAGTTATCTGGCGGGTAGTAGGGCGGAAAATCTGATAGTGGTGGTGGCTGCTGGTACTCTGGCTGAGGTGGCTGGTACGGTGGGAACTGAGGATATGGCGGCAGAGGGAAGCCGTACTGAGGATAATAAGGATGAGGCGGGTAGCCGGTGGAACTCCATCCATCCAATCTAGTATGGAGCAGCCTAAACTGCTCATCATGACGCGCCTGGAATGCCTCCCGCTGAGCCTGAAAAGCAGCAAACTGCTGATCCTGATGAGTCTGAAGAGCAGAAATCCTCTGATCTTGACGTGTCTGAAATGTAGTGAAACGCTCATCCACATAATCATGTAATCCCGTGAAACCCTAAGTCTGACTCAACTGCATCTGCTGCATCATCCTAGACAACTAATCAAACTGGGCTGAGAATAGCCCATATCATGTAATGCATCGTCATCAGTGGCTGGCTGCTCCTCCTCACTCTCCTCCTCCTCCTCATCAGAATCTACCACCATCTCATAATCCACTTCATCATCAACCTCCTCTAACACTTTATACTGTGCATGATAAGCTCTAGGTTGTCTGACCCCTGTATCCTGACGTCTGACCTGCTCTAGAGGCAAATCAGTATCTAGTACTTCGATCCTCCAAGTTTTCCATTTCTGGCTCCCAATATTGATCTTAGTCCTTTCATCATCAGGCATCTTCATGGAACGACCTGAATCTCCTAAAACCCAATAATATATCCCCCTAACTTTGTAGCACACATTGATACTATGAAACATCTTAAAGCTCATGGGTAAAGGCTGAATGTCAGGCTGATATCCCCTCAGATCAATGTCAAAATGGCGAGCAAATCTAGTAATAATACCGCCAATAGCAATAGAAGTGTCTGGAACTCGAGCCACTTGAGACAACTGAGTCATCAACAAACCAACTAAGTTGACTTTTTCTTTCATTAAACATGCACATAATAGCAATAAATCCTTTTTGGGGCAATTGTTTTCCCCATCCCCTCTCCCACTAATGGTGTGAGCTATGAATCTCTGAAGAATACGAATGAGTGGATGGGAAATAAAAGATGACTTAGCCCTTGAAGGCTTGTAAACAACATGTCCTGTGATATGACGTCAGAAATCTACAGTCAATCAAGTAGCATGTGCCTCACAACGAGTTACTTCTTCATCATCAATCTCAGGAAAGCCAAAACATGACATTAATGTCATTCAGTGTCATCCTCCTTTGCACATTCCTCAGTCGGAACGTACATAAACCTGCTTGAATTCTAGGCCCATCAATGATATCACATTTCATAGTACTCAGAAACTCCAATGTAAGGCCATTGTAAGTGGCCTCCCTCAAGTGAATAAACTCCTTAATTCCCAAGGCAGTAGCAACCTCATTCAACTTTCCTTGAATCCCCAACTCCTCCATAAACTCCCAATCAATAAAGCGGGTAGGTTTCCACACCCTTTCTGCAAGATGTTTGAACCGAGCACGGCTCCATCTTTCATTCAAGCTGAACCCATACTACTTAGGGGTAGCCTCTCCTACAATGGGTAATGACTCAGGCGCCTCTGGAGCTCGTCTCCTAGTAGTAGAAGTACGAACCGGTCATGACCCAGTGTTTCCCCGTGCTCTAGAAGCAGCAGCACATGAAGTAGAAGCACCCTGACTAGCTCTTTTAGGACCCATTGTACCTAAATTATGTCAAATTCCTGCACAAGCACCACCAAACAACACAAATGCAATTTTTGTTGTCCCGGCAAGGACAACTACAACAATATTTCACAAATAAGCTCTCAATCACTCTCTTCCCCCACTACCTAGAATATTTTAATCAATTTTAATCAAAAATTCTAGGGTTAATCTCAAATCTTCACAAATTAGCAAAATAAGCACAAATCTAGCTCATAATCAAGCAAGGAACAAACTTTTGTGAAGGAATTAAGCGAAAATCGAACTAAATTAGCTTAGATCTAAGCTTTTCTAAAAACCTAGAACATGCCTCTAATTCGAATTTAAGCTTAATTTGAAGTAATTTGGAGTTGAGAATGGAAAAGCTTATTTGAATCTTGTTGTTGGATAGAGTTTTGAGCGATTTTGATGACAAATCCGAGCTTGAGAGGCCTTCGATGGAGGTTTTGGGTAGGAGGGTGCGTGAGGAAGGAGGAGAAGTGGTATATGGGGTGTGTGAATGACTCGGCCAAGGGTATTTATGATGCGTCAAAAGGGACGTGCCGTGGGCTTGGGCCCAGCCTGCCGCGGCCGCGTCATCCAACCACTCCGCCCGCGCCACGCTCTCTGGCGACTTTACGCGGGCTTGACCCGACTCGGGTGCGGGCGCGCCTCTTCATGTATTAGGCCGCGTCTCGCTGTGTCTTTCGGGAATTGATATTTGTACCTAGTATCTTAAAACACAAAGAAAAACTATCTAAAAAAATAAAAATAAATAAAAATGAAAGAATTGGGTTGCCTCCCAATAAGCACTTGTTTAACGTCATTAGCTTGACGCAAAAAGGATATCAAGGCTCTTGTTCCGGCTCTTGTAGAGCCGTTTCTTCTATGATGGCGTTGTTCAATCCTTCAAAGTATGGCTTCAGTCTTTGACCATTAACTTTAGACAGGGCCTGAGTGGTACAGTCATAAATGTTCACAACACCATGTGGATAAACACAAGCAACCACATAAGGACCCATCCATCGAGATCTCAGCTTCCCAGGGAATAGCTTCAGGCGGGAATGAAATAAGAGGACTTTGTCGCCCACTTTGAAACTCTTCCTCCAAATATGCTTGTCATGCCAGGCTTTTGTCTTTTCCTTATAGATTGATGAATTATCATAAGACTCAAGCCTAATCTCCTCCAATTCTTGGAGTTGAAGTTTCCTGAATTCGCCCACCTCATTGGACTGCATGTTGCATTTTTTTACCGCCCAATATGCCTTGTGTTGAATTTCCACCGGTAGATGACATGCTTTGCCAAACACTAAACGAAATTGTGACATTCCAATTGGTGTTTTATAAGCAGTCATGTACGCCCATAGTGCATCATCCAACCTAACACTCTAGTCCTTTCTGTTGGGTGCCACAATTTTCTCTAGAATAGACTTGATTTCTCTGTTGGACACCTCTGCTTGGCCATTTGTCTGAGGATGGTATGTTGTAGAAACCCTGTGTGTGACATGATATTTTTTCAACAATGCACTCACCATCTTGTTACAGAAGTGGGATCCCTTGTCACTAACTAAAGCTCTAGGGACTCCAAATCTAGTAAAAATGTTGGTCTTCAAGAAATCTATCACCACTTTAGAGTCGTTAGTCCTGGTGGCCTTCGCTTCCACCCATTTTAAAACGTAGTCCACTGCAAGTAAGATATAATAATTCCCAAAAGAGTTGGGAAATGGACCCATAAAGTCAATGCCCCACACATCAAAAATTTCAAAAAAAATCATAGGAGATTGAGGCATCTCATTCTTTTGGGACACATTCCCAACTCTTTGAAATCGATCACAAGATTTACAAAAACCATGAACATCCCTAAAAATGCTTGGCCAGTAAAATCATGCATCCAATACCTTCCTAGCTGTTTTGTTAGAACTAAAATGGCCCCCACATGCATAATTATGACAGAAGGTTAAGATAGAAGTTACCTCATTATCCGGGATACATCGTCGGATTATCTGATCAGCGCAGTGTTTCCATAAATATGGATCATCCCAGATGTAGTATCTTGCTTCACTTCTTAACTTGTCCTTCTGAGCTTTTGTGAATGTTGGTGGGAATTCACCCATAACTAGGAAATTAACCAAGCGTGCATACCAAGGTTTTACAACCTTAATAGCAAACAAGGTGTCATCTGGAAATTCCTCCTGAATGGGTGAACTCGTTGGCCTCTTATGTTCTTCCATCACCAGACGACTCAAATGATCATCAACCACATTCTCGGCCCCCTTTTTGTCTTTGATCTTAATGTTGAACTCACTCAACAATAAGATCCACCTGATTAGCCTGGGCTTGGCCTCTTTTTTCGTCAACAAATAGCGGAGTGCTGCATGATCTGTATAAACAATCACCCTTGTTCCCAGCAAGTAAGAGCGAAATTTCTCCAATGCAAACACAACTGCTAGGAACTCCTTCTATGTGGTATAGTAGTTCCGCTGAGCCTCATTCAATGTCATAGAGGCATAGTGAATCACATGAGACGCCTTGCCCTTCTTTTGTCCCAAAACATCCCCCACTGCATAGTCGCTAGCATCACACATGATCTCAAAGGGGAGAGACCAATCTGGGGCTTGAATAATGGGAGCTGTGGTGAGGCGGAGTTTTATCTCATCAAACGTCGTCTTGTATGCATCACCAAACTCAAATTCTGCTTCCTTCTTCAACAACTCACATAAGGGGGAGGCAATTTTGGAGAAGTCTCTGATAAACCTGAGGTAAAATCCTGCATGGCCTAAAAAAGAACACACTTCAAGCACATTAGTAGGATAAGGCAAAGATTGAATTACTTCAACCTTAGCCTTATCGACCTCAATACCCCTAGAAGACACTACATGGCCTAATACTATACCTTGTTCTACCATAAAAAACCATTTTTCAGAGTTGAGAACAAGATTAGTATCTTCACATCTTTTAAGCACTAGTGTCAAATGAGTTAAGCATGAATCAAAGTCATCCCCATGGATGGTAAAATCGTCCATAAATACCTCAATAAATTTCTCTATGTAATCAGAAAAGATACTAACCATACACCGTTGGAATGTAGCTGGGGCATTGCACAGTCCAAAAGGCATCCTTCGGTATGCAAAGGTGCTAAAAGGACAAGTGAATGTTGTCTTCTCGTGATCCTCTAGTGCTATGGCTACCTGAAAATTCCCAGAATACCCATCCAAGAAACAATAGAATGATCGACCGACAAGTCGTTCCAGCATTTGGTCAATGAAAGGTAATGGGAAATGGTCCTTCTGGGTTACCGCATTCAGCTTGCGATAATCAATGCACACTTGCCACCTGGTCTGAACTCTAGTGGGAATGAGATCACCCTTGTGATTCTCAACCACTGTGATACCACCCTTTTTAGGGACAACCTGAGTTGGGCTGACCCATTTACTATCAGAAATAGGAAAGATCATACCTGCCTGAAGGAGCTTCAGCATCTCCTTCTTTACCACCTCCATCATCGGGGGATTCAGCCTTCTTTGGGGCTGTCTAGACGGTGTAGCTTCATCTTCTAATAGAATCTGATGCATACTAATCCCTTTAATGTCTGCAATGGTCCATCCTATGGCCGTCTTATGCTCCCTCAGAACTGCCACTAATCTTCCTTCTTGCTCATTGCTGAGCTTGTTGGATATAATTACAGGCAAAGTTTCCCATCACCTAAGAAAGCATACTTGAGGTGGTCTGGAAGTTGCTTCATTTCTACCACCGGTGCCTGCACAATGGATGGCAAAAGCTTCTCGCTTGGCAAGGTTAGTGGTATGGGCTTTGAGCCCGGTGGCATAAGTGGACGCTCAAAGTGAGCATTCAACTCTGCCACCATTTCCTGCAGGTCAGTCTTTAAATCTAAATCTGAAGTATCATTCATAATAGCATTCTCCAAAGTGGATTTCAGAGCTTCAGATTCATGCATATCAAAAAATTCTTGAGCAAGTGGCTCTACAACATCAATTAAGCACAACGAGGGATCTTCTGGAGGGTATTTCATTGCATCATAAATGTTGTACTCTACCCTTTCCCCGTCAAATTCCATAGTCAGAGAACCACTACAGACATCAATTTCAGTTTTAGCTGTTTTTAGAAAAGGTCTACCTAGCAAAATAGGTGCAACATGCTTATCATGGTCCATATCTAAGACATAGAAATCAACAGGAAATATCAGATTATCAACCATTACAAGCACATGTTCAACTATTCCTCTAGGGTACACATTTGATCTATCAGCTAACTGTATAACAACGCCAGTTTCTTGCAAGGGACCCAATTCAAGCATTTTGTAGACTGAGTAAGGCAAAACATTTATTCAAGAACCTAGATCAAGCATAGCCTTATCAATTTTTGTTTCACCAATAATGCAGAGAATAGTGAACATGCCAGGGTCACCACATTTCTGAGGCATACGCCTTTGAAACACAGCTGACACATGCTCACTTACAGAGATTTTCTGTTTCCCTTTAAGCTTTTGAGTTCTTTTTATGGTGCACAATTCTTTCAAAAACTTAGCATATGTAGGAATACTCTTAATCAAGTTATGTAAAGGAATGTTTAACTCACATTTGCTGAACATCTCAAACAGTTCCTCGTCATTCTCCAGCTTCCGAGTCTCCTTTAAAGCTTCTGGGAAAGGTGGAACATGTGGATAAGATCTCGGATCGGTACTCGGAGAAATCACCGGCAGCACGAGCTTTGAAACAAGTGGCGCGGGCGCGTTATTGTCGTGTCGCGGCCGCGTCAGTGGTGGCGCGGTCGCGTCACCCCCGTTTTTGCCCGCGTCCAGATCCTCTGGATCTCTTGCGACTTTACACGAGCTTAACTCATGGTGGCGCGGTCGAGTCACTTCATGTTGGAGCCCGCGCTCTACTGCGTCATGTTCTTTTGTTGTCCATTCATCTTCCCCTTCATTGATTTGGAGATCGTCCCCGAGCTTCCCATTTATTGTCAGGTCACTTCGTAGCGTGATGGCATTAACATTTTGTTTCGGATTCATCTCAGTCTGAGAGGGAAGCTTGCTTGAATCTCTAGCCTCTAATTTGCCCACAGCATTGGCAATTTGGCTTACTTGGGTCTCCAAGTTGTGGATGCTAGACTTGGTCTCATGTTGAAATTGGCTCATTGAGCCTTGCGTTGTAGTCACAGTCTGTGCCAGGGTCCGAATCATATCTTTAGTAGACATAGCATTCTGATTGCCCCCTTGAGGACGGGGTTGAAAAGGTGGCTTGTATGGAGCTTGACCATCCTACTGATTAAACTATTGATTGTTTGAATTTTCGTACCTCAGATTAGGATGATCCCTCTAACCTGGATTGTAGGTGTTGGAGAAGGGGTCATACCTCGGCCTAGGTGGTCCATAGCCTCCCAATGCATTCACCTTAGCATTTGGATCTTGAAGTGTAGGGCAAGCATCAGTGGGGTTCATGGTGTCACAATATATTCACAGGATTTTACCTGCTGTCTTCCACCTTGTTGTAACAGCTGCCTCATCATCGCTTTCAACTCAGTGACTTCATCTTGGATTCTTGAATTAGTCACCACAGAATTTGCAGCTTTCGAGCTAGTCTCTTTTCTGAACTGTCTCGTGCCCTCAGACAGTTGTGTGAATAGTACAAATGCAGCAGCAGGAGTTTTGTTGAGAATGTTACCTTGGCAAGCTGCATTAACCATCCTTCTCTCATCATCCAAGAGGCCATTAAATAAGTATAAAATAAGATCTTGATCAGTGTAGCCATGAAAAGGACAGCTGGCTATCAACCTCTTGAATCTCTCATAGTATGCATACAAGGTCTCATTAGCTTCTTGCTCAATGTTGCTAATCATCTTCTTTAGTTCATTGAGCCTTGTAGCATGGAAGTACTTCTCTAGAAAAGCTTCCTTCATCTTAGCCCATGTATCAATACTTCCCGGAGCCAAGTAATAAAACCAGTCTTTTGCCTGATCCTTGAGAGAGAAAGGAAAGGCTCTCAGAGCAATCTGGTCATGAGTCACAGCAGCAGGCTTCATGCTTGAGCACACAACATGAAATTCAGAAAGATGTTTGTTGGGATCTTCACCACTAAGCCCATGGAATGAAGGCAAAAGGTGAATCAACCCAGATTTCAGCTCGAACTTGACTCCCTCACCAAGAGCAGGGAATTGCACCGCCAGCGGTTGTTGCTCCAGATTTGGTGCAGTTAACTGTCTCAATGTTTGATCACCCATCTCAACAGATTCAGTAGATTCAGCAGATTCAGAGTCAGAGTCAGATTCTTCAAGAAAGAACGGTAAGGCCTGAAAGTGATTCAGGATTTCCTTTCTTAGCTTGAAGAGTGTCCTGTCAATATCTGGATCAAACAGTAGAGGAGATGAGTTAGTAGCACGGGTATGAAACATATAACAGGTTCACACCCAAAAATAGCACAAAAGTAATAAACACAAATAGCGACGAGTCCCCGGCAACGACGCCAAATTTGATGAGGTATTTTCAATGGTCGTTAATACCTATCAAAGAAACCTTAACTTAACCAACTCAGTAGAGCGGTAAGTAAGGGTCGATCCCACAAAGACTTGTGTATTTATGCTTTTACTTATGTGCCAAGTAACCAAATAAGGGGGTTTTAAGGATTGAAATTTTAATCTAATATGCAAAATTGAAAACTATCTAAGAATGCAAAGTTGATTGTAAATATATATATGAGAGAAATATGTTCAACTAGTTAAATCCATCATAGATATGCTTATTGATCATTGATTATCTTGATTCTCAATTCCCTTGAATAATCTATTGTGGATTATACTCCTACTAAGGATTATGACCCAAATTTCATAAATAGTTGAAAGAACTAACAGTCTAAACAACCCTAATCATTTAACAGCCTAAAAAAACGTCTAAATTCAATTAAACGACAACTTTACGAGTCAAGTTATTAATAAAAACAAACACTTAGAGCAAACAGACATCTAAGTTATTTGTGGATTTATTCCCTTCTACAATTGAATAGCCCGAACGGGTCCAAACAATTATAGATGCTACTTTATCTAATCAACCCCGAATGGGCATTAATCAAATTAGTTGTAAATTAACCTAGAAATTCTATTAGGTGATCAATCTAACAAAGCCCTAGAATAATTCTGATTCAATTAAGCACAGGGAATAAAACCTATTCAAGTTGATAAAGAATCAATCAAACCTCACAATATTATGCAATCTATGATTTCAATAACTAGTCAAACACAAAGAATTTAGCAATGCATAATTGAATTAAAACCAAACTTACAAAGGTTCAAATGTTCTTCCTTGAGAGAAAACCCTCACCTCCAAAAGTATGATCAAAAGTTATCACAATCTAGAGAGAGAAAACTAAAAACAAGGTTTAAATACCCTAGAAGATATCCAAATATCAAATTATCCCGAAATTACATCAAACTAGTCGGAAAATACATAACCAAGGCCCAACTCGAATCCCACTTGATCGGCCCAATCCTCTCGCAGCGAAACTAACGAGGCACGGTCTCTATGGCATGGCGCGGCTGCGCCACCTTCACCATCAGCCCGCGCCACCTGTTCTAGCGTGTCTCGCCGTTGCTTCATTCCTTTGGACTTTAGTTCTTCACTCCTACTTCTTCAATATTCATTGTAACACCTCATAGCTTCCTTTCACTCGTCCACCACCACCATGGTCAATCAAAATCTCGCCCCGTTGTTGCTCCTGAACCTAAAAACCTGCAAAACCGGGCAAACCAGTGCATAATACCCGACAATACAAAAAACTAAAAACTACATAAAAACCAACCTAAAACTAACTAAAACATATATAAAACATGCAACTAAGCTACTCCTATATGCAAGCTATCACTTAGTTATCACCACATCATCCTCATCAGACTTTTCACACTCAAATAGTTCTCTAGCGATTTCTTCTTTTGATTTTACTTTAGAAGAGGATGCAACAAATTTGAGTAGAGTGAGCTTAGGATCACTAGGAGTACCTTGTTCAGAGTCATCGTGTCCTTCGATATTGAGAGGCTGAAGCGGTGAGTCTGGATTTTCAATGGAGTCGCTCACCTTGCTTGGGTCAACGACCTGTGCTGGGTCACGAACCTGAGCATCAATTCCCGCTAAAAGCAAAGTGGTCGTCTTCTCCGTGACGACTGGTTCAGAAACTTTATCTCCGGACTTCATAGCCTCAATCGACTTCACTACCTCTTGGACAGAATCGAATTCCCCTTGCATGTTTTGGGTTTTAGAACTCTCAACCCCAAGCAAAATCTCGGTTTTCTCTTACTCATTCTCTGTGGGTTTCGGGGAATTGGGTATAGAAGTTTGTGATGGGGGTAGGGTTTCCGGTAGGGTTTGAGTGGGAGGGATTTCTTGAGAAATTGGGAGAGATTCAGTTTGATTTGGAGAGGATGGTCCTGGTTCTTGATTTTGTGTGGATTCGGGACCTTCAAGCATCAATGGTGTGGCTGGTTTGTTGGTGGTTTGAATGGATGCCAAGAGCATAGCCAGGGTTTAGGGATCCACGACTTTCCCAAGCTTTAGGGCTAGGGTTCGTGGGGATTCAGTACCACGTATGGGGGATGAGGGATTGAGGTTCTGGTGGGACGCCATTGAAAAAGATCGAAGCTTTTTGGAAGAAAGGTTCAGAGAGATGAAAGGCAAGAGATCGAGAATAATTGCAAGATAAAGAGCGTACCTTTTTCTCCGTATTTAAGCTTGGACTGAGTTGATATGATGGAAACTAGATCTTCCCAAGATCTTTTATTTAATGTAACTGAAAGGTCAAATTTCCTTTGACAAAAGATCTTCAAATATTTGAAAAGATACCATTGGAGAAAGGTGATTCTTGTCTTACTCTAAAACTGACGTTCACAACCTGTTCCACGTCAACCACTTAACCAACAAAAATTCCAGACACTGACATTCCTCAAATATTTCACAGTCACTAACCTCACTCAAGTCGCCAACATCCATTGAAAAAAGAATACGCCTGGTTCTTTGGTGTTTTGCAAAGGGGTGCCAAAGAGAACCAGGGAAAATAATTTATGTGGCTTTGTCAATCATGTAGATAGGTCTCCGTTTATAACAAAACATTCAGAAATAGGCTCATAGAGACTCTCTAACATGATAGGCTAGGGCAGGCTGTAGAGTCAACCGTCATTTGAACTTGTAATGAGGGTTAGGAACATCAGGTTAGGACTCTTTTCGGCTCAAGGAAAGGTTTCAACATGTAATTGATGCATAACTCAAGAAGCAAAGAATGAAGACATAATGATGTGCATGGTTCATGAGTATGTAACATGGAAGCATTCAAGTTTAACACCTCAAGATCATAAAACTTTTGAATCATAAATAGATCATCTAATTTAGTCAATCATTGAGGGAACATAGATGGGAAATAGATTAGTTTAGGGAAATCATACCTAGCTCCATGCAGAACTGCACAAAAGGGTTCACGATTGAGAGCTTTAGTGAATATGTCAGCACGTTGTTCACCTGATCGGCAGAATCCATGGTCACCAACCCTTTCTCGACACAATCACGAAGAAAGTGATGTCGAATCTCTATGTGCTTGGTTCATGAATGTTGTACAGGATTCTTTGAGATGTTAATGGCACTTGTGTTGTCACAGAGAATAGGTATGCCATCATACTCTAAGCCAAAGTCATGAAGTTCTTGCGTGAGCCAAAGAAGTTGGGTGCAGCACGCAGCAACGACAATGTACTCAGCTTCTGCAGTACAGAGTGCAACTGAATTTGGACCCCCATGATACAAGACATGGTCCAAGAAATTGAGCCATCCCTGAAGTATTCTTACGATCAATTTTGTTCCCAGCAAAATCAGCATCCGTGTACCCGACTAAAACAAAATCACATGAAGTTGGGTACCATAGGCATAAGTCATCGGATCCTTTGAGATACCTTAGAATCCTCTTGACAGCTTTGAGATGCGATTCTCTTGGATCAGACTGAAATCTGGCACATAAGCATACACTGAACATGATGTCTGGTCTGCTCGCTGTGATGTAGAGTTAAGAACCTATGATGCCCCGATACAAAGTCTGATCA
Source organism: Fallopia convolvulus (assembly GCA_964016875.1). Taxonomy (NCBI): domain Eukaryota; kingdom Viridiplantae; phylum Streptophyta; class Magnoliopsida; order Caryophyllales; family Polygonaceae; genus Fallopia; species Fallopia convolvulus. The sequence continues at coordinate 22,338,127 of OZ024734.1, read as the reverse complement.
ACCTTGTTTTCATTTTCATCCTTTCCTAGAGAAGTGATGGGAGAGATGGGTGTGTCAAAGGATTTTGAGTTGTCTAATCCGAACTTCTTGACATACTCCTTGAAATACTTTTGTTGATGCACTCTTGTTCCTTCCCTATCTTGAGTGACCTGAAGTCCTAGGAAAAACTTAAGTTCACCAACCATACTCATCTCAAATTCACTGGCCATGAGGTTAGCGAACCTCTTCACAAGTTTTTCATCGGTAGAGCCAAAGATGATGTTGTCCACGTAGACCTGCACCACCAGAGTGTGCTTTCCTTCTTTGAGAAGAAAGAGTGTCTTATCCACCTGTCCTCGAACATATCCATGTTGGAGCAAAAACTGAGAGAGTTTATCATACCAAGCTCGAGGTGCTTGCTTCAAGCCATAAAGAGCTTTGTCGAGTTTAAAGACATGATCTGGGTGAGTGACGTCTTCAAAGCCTGGGGTTTGCTCTACAAACACTTCTTCCTTAAGAAACCCATTCATAAAGGTTGTTTTAACATCCATTTGTTGAAGCATGAAACCATGATGAGCAGAAGAAGCTATCAAGAGACGAATTGCCTCAAGATGTGCTACAGGAGCAAAAGTCTCATCATAATCTATCCCTTCTTGTTGGTTATATCCCTTAACCACAAGTCTTGCTTTGTTTCTCACAACGTTTCCAGAATCATCAAGCTTATTCCTGAATACCCAACGTGTTCCAATCACAGTTCTATCTTTGGGTCGTGGAACTAGGTGCCAAACCTTGTTTCTCTCAAATTGATGAAGTACTTCTTGCATAGCACATACCCAATCTGGATCCTTTAGAGCTTGATCCACATTTTTGGGTTCCATGACAAAAAGAAAAGCGTTGAAAGCACAACAATTCTGAAGTGAAGAACGTGTCTGAACACCTTTGGAGTAATCTGAGATGATGTTGGTCACTGGATGAGCATCTTTTTGCTGATAGTTTAACTGAAGTTGAGTGAGGTCCACTACTCCATTGTTGTGACCTTGATCATTGTTTGGATTTTCAGCCTCTGCAGCTTCTTCGCTTGGATCAGACTCATCATCACTAGATTCTTCAATATTAGCGGTATCTTCTAGAGCAGGCAAGTCAGAATCATCGATGTCGTCCACCTGAGTCGGGTTAACAACCTGTTGAACTTGATCAATTTTCTCAATGCTAACTTCTGACTCTTCACACAGATGAAAACCTAGATCTCCTTCTTCTTGATCAACTATTGAGTTGTCTCCCATGGTATTCTCATCAAACACAACATGAACACTCTCTTCAACTTTCTTAGTTCTTTTGTTAAACACTTTGTAGGCTTTGATATGCTGAGAGTAGCCTACGAAGGTTCCTTCATCACTCCTAGCATCCATCTTTCCAAGACTATCTTTGCCATTATTGTGTACAAAACACTTAGAACCAAACGTACGCAAGTGGGCAACGTTGGGCTTTCTTCCTCTTAAAAGTTCATATGGTGTTTTCCCAAGAAGGGGTCGCACCATAGCTTTGTTCAGTACATAATATGCAGCATTGATAGCTTATCCCCAAAAATTCCTTGGTAGTCCAATCGAGATTAGCAACGTTCTTGACATGTCCTCCAATGTTCGATTCTTTCTCTCAACAACTCCGTTCTGTTGAGGGGTTCTTGGTGCTGAAAAGTTATGACCTACACCGTTTTCTTTGCAGAAATCCTGGAACCGAGCATTTTCAAATTCTGTGCCATGATCAGATCGAATAGAGACCAAAGGTACGTCAAGCACCTTCTTTGTAAAATTAATCCATGCACTGAATTCTTCGAATACCTGGTCTTTAGAAAACAAGAAAAATACCTAAGTATAATGTGAAAAGTCTCAACAATGACATAAACATATCTATTGTCTCCTCGACTTCTCACACGCATTGGTCCACAAAGATCCATATGAATTAACTCCAAGGGATTAGAAGTACTTACCTCTCTTTTCGATTAAAAAGAGGATCTGACCTGTTTTCCTTTCACACAAGCTTCACACACTTCATGTTTGATTGGATCGATCTTAGGTAATCCACGTACTAGTTCCTGATTGTAGTTTATGAATAAGTTGTAGACTCGCATGACCAAATTTGTTATGCTAGAGGTTGGCAACGTCTTCGACTACTTGGAAACACAATTTTTCCTCAGGTAAGAGCCAGGGAACAACTTTATAAAGATTATTTTCACAGATTCCCTTCAGAAGAGTCTTTCCTGAGCTAACATCAATCACTTGACATCCAAGAGAATCAAAGACAACTTGATAGATATTGTTAGCACACAGTTGAGAAACACTTAACAGATTGTATATAAGACCTTTGACATAGCTTACGTTGTTAACACATAAGTTATTAGAGATTCTTACCTTTCCAATACCCAAAACTTGACCCTTACTGTTGTTACCGAAGGTGATGTTGCTACCTTCTTGTTGATGAAGTGAGATGAATGACTCAAAGCTTCCCATCATATGAGTTGAACATGCATTGTCGAAGAACCAGGGACCGCTTTCTCTCACTTCATTCTGCACGGTAAAAGTCAGTTTACGAACCCATAGTTGTTTAACAACTCTTCTGGTTTGGGCAACGTAATGATCTGCAGAACATCTTTCATTGTAAACTCTCTCGGGGTCTATGGTTGGCTTATGTTCATGAGCTTCCCAAAATCCATAAGATCTGCTATCCTTTATCTTTTTCTTACACTCATGTTGAAGATGACCTTCTTTTCCACAATACCAGCAAGTTTTATGAGATTTAAGACCAACATACTTGCTATACCCAGGATAGACCGGATTGTTATTAATACGAGCATGAAAATCAATTTTTGAAGGTTTCAAGTTCTCAAATTGTTTCATCCAGATTTTATGTGCTTTCTGTCCTGAATACCAAGGTTGTTTACCTTTGCCTGGGTTCCCCACCTTTGATGTGGAACAACTTGCTTTGTTGTCAAACATAGGTGTTTTACCTTTGGGCTCAGGTGGACACAAGTTTTTCAAATCCTTAGGCACATAGGAATATCCAAGTCCATGTCTTGAGTTTACAAAAGTTTTAGCATACTCTTCAGCAATTTTCTTAGCTACAAACTCCTCTATCCATTTCTTTTTGTTGGACCATTGCCTTTCTTTTCCTTTTCAAGGTTATGACTAACTTAGCATTACCAAGTTTTAGCATGAGATTTTCTCCTTCAAGGTTTGTGACTCTCTGTTCTAAGTCATCCACTTTTTAAGATTATCACAAGTTTTGCAAGCAATAGACTTAGAAATCAAAGACTTTTTCTCTAACTTAGCACATTTGAGAGACCATCCATGATTATCATCCATTAAGTTAGAGATATTATCTTCTTTTTCCTCAAGTTTTTCACTAAGATTGGTAACCTGGGTTCCCAACTTCTCAATAATAGCATGCAATTGTTCTTTGGTTTTATTGGACAACATAGATGAATGTTCAGAATCATATACCTCTTTTTGAGCATCTATGGCCATGAGACACGTGTCTTCTAGTTGACTTGCCTCGTCTTCAGTATCGAAATCGTCCCAAGTAGCTAACAGAGCATTCTTGTCATCTCCCGACTTCCTCTTGACACAGTTTCTTGCGAAGTGTCCTTTTCTCGAACAGTGATAGCATATCACATCCTTCATGTCTCTGACAGGTTCAATTTCTTTAGATTGAGTTTTACTGTTGCGATTCCAAAGCCTTTTCATGGCTCTTGAAATGAATGCAACTTCTTCATCTCCGTCAACTTGATCATCATCACCTTGTGCAAGATCAAAGGCCCTTTCAAGTTTCAAGGCAATGTTCTTAACCTTGTCGGTTTCAAGGCGATCATCTCGCCTTTGCTTTATTCCTCCGTAGATAGTAAACTTTCCTATGACATCTTCCAAGGTGAGTGTTTTAGTCTCACTGTTGGTTAACATCGCAGCAGCAGCTTCATTCCATTTTGCATTGAGTCCTTGGATCAGCTTGTTAACCTGCTTCCATTGAGGAAGTTTTTCACCAAGAGACTCAAGTTGGCTAACCACAGCTTGAAATCTTGAGTGATAGTCACCCAAGGATTCATTCTTTTCTTGCCTCATTCTTTCATACTCCCTTTCCAGAGCAATGATGCGATCCTTTTTTCACATCATCATTACCTTGGTGGAGCCTTTTGAGAGCATTCCAGATTTGCTTAGCCGTCTTGTAATGGACAACCTTTTTCAAGTCTCCAGGAGTTAGAGCATGGTGAAGAACCTTCTTAGCACGAGCATTCTTCTCTAACTTCTTGTAGTCAGCATCATTATAGTTGTCCATCAGGACCCATCTCTATGACCTTCCAAAGTTGTCCATCAAGCGAGCAGATGTGAGTCTCCATTTGCTCGACCCACCAATCGTACTCACCAACTTTGAGCACTTGTGGCTTCCAGAATGAATCATTGATCGCTGTGTTTTTTGAAGTCATCTTTCCTGTAAATTATGAGTACTAAAACAAATCTAGAGCCAAAGCTCTGATACCAATTGTAGGATCGTTAGTACGTCTAGGTTGTCGACCTCAACTAAGTCGTCAACCTCTTAAGTAAATGCAGCAGAAATAAACTACAAGAAAGACTTACTTGAACACAATGTTTTTATAGTGGAAACACTTGTTTGATCAACTCAATCAACCAAGTGTAAAAACCACTCCCTTCCAAGTTCTCTCTTGGAAGGATTAAAAGTCGTAGCTTGCTTTATTGATCTTTTCGATTAATTACACGAACACCCTGGATCTAGACCTACTTCCCAAGCACTCTAGAACTCGTTGTGAACTGAGTAATTTCAACCCGCACTCAATCTAACAAAAGCCTAGGTCTCCCTCTCGAACTCTCGTTTCTTTCTTAGCAGAATAATGGAGTATGAGTTCGTGCTCTATCTAACCTAAAGCCTTAGATTAAATACACACAAACTAGGTCAGATAAAAGAGAATAATATCTTCCAATTCGGTTATGGAAAGATATTATTTCTATTATCTTTTACAAAATCATCCTAAGCATATAAAAGGATTACAATCAATAACGGCTTAGGATAAAGGCATAATCGGCTTACAATACAATCTGCATAAGATCTTTCCTAAAACAAGAGTATACTATCCAAACTACCAAGATCTCACGCGTCTTCAAGATCTCCGAGATTTGACTTCAACACACGTCGACGACCTGACTGACGTTGGCGACTCTTTTCAAAGACTCGAGGTCGTTCACGTGATAGACGTTTGGAACCATCAAAATCAAAGCCTCCATCTTTTCTAACACCACCAACCTGGGTTATTCTTGAGCACCGTCCGAAGAAGGTTTGGGGATGTTCAAACAACAAGTTTGCGATTTTTGTCGCATTGTTTTTCCCTTTGCATGGTACGAAGTGAGCCATTTTGGAGAAGTGGTCCACAATCACAAAGATCGAATCTTTACCACACCTTGTCATCGGGAGGCCCATGATAAAATCCATGGAGAGATCTTCCCACGGTGTATCCAGAATTGGCAAGGGTGTGTAAAGGCCATGAGGTTGAGACCTCAATTTTGCGGTTTGGCACGGCACACAACCTTGAAAATACTTGTGAACATCTGAAGCCATGTGAGGCCAAAAGAAGTGTTCACGAAGTGTCGCCAAGGTTTTGGATATGCCAAAATGGCCACGGCCATAATGAGCTTCCATGAGCAATAAATGCCTTACCGAAGAGCTCGGAATGGAAAGGTGTCTGGCACGGTAGAGATATCCATTGTCCAATAAAATTGGTCTCCATGATCAGTTTAAAGAAATGATCATGCAAGTATAACTCCTTAATCAAGGAGAACTCGAGCAAGTTGGCTTGTAAAATAGTAAGTAAAACATACATGCGCGACAGAGCGTCGGCTACGACGTTCTCTTTCCCTTTTTTGTGGGCAATAATATTCGGAAATGTTTCCATATATTCGACCCATCGAGCATGGTGGCGATTTAGAGTTGTTTGACTCTTTAAATACGCTAAGGCCGCGTGCTCCATATGGATTACGAATTCTCTAGGCCAAAGGTAGTGCTGCCAAGTTTGAAGAACCTGAATTAAAGCAAACAATTCCTCATCGTACGTCGGGTAGTTCAAGGTTGCCTTCGTCAGTTTTTCGCTAAAGTAAGCAATGGGACGTTTTTCTTGGAGGAGTATGCCGCCTACACCATAGTCGGAGGTGTCGCACTCGACCTCGAAGCGCTTCGAAAAATCTGGAAATTGCAAGACCGGAGCGCGGCACAAAGCGTCCTTTAAGGTCTGAAAGGCGGCTTCATGGACGGGCAACCACTTGATTGCAGTCGCCTTCTTGGTTAAATTGTTGAGGGGCCCGACGATGGAACTAAAGTCCTTAACGAATCGCCTATAGAACCATGCGAGCCCTAAGAAGGATCGAACCATCATTGGGGTCATAGGGGTGGGCCACTCTCGGATGGCACGGATCTTGTCTTCATCCACACGAAGGCCATCCTTGGACACGACGAAACCAAGAAAGTTCGTCGTGTCCGTGCAAAAACAACACTTTGTCACGTTTACATAAAAAATGTGCTCGCAAAGGCAATCTAACACCAACCTAAGGTGCCTCGCGTGAGAATCTAAGTCCTTAGAATAAACAAGAATGTCGTCAAAATACACGACGACAAAACGTCCCAAAATTTTACGAAAAACAAAATTCATAAGCCACATAAAAGTACTAGGGGTGTTTGTCAAGCTAAAAGGCATGACAAACCATTTGTACAAACATGTTTGGTTTTGAATGAGGTCTTCCACTCGTGCCTTCATGTATACGGATTTGATGGTATCCGCTTCGGAGATTTATCTTTGAAAACAATGCGACGTCGTGTAGATCATCAAGCATGTCATCCAACCGTGGGATCAGATGTCGATACTTCACAGTGATTTGATATATAGCTCGACAGTCGATGCACATACGCCATGAACCATCTTTATTTGGCACTAGGCCGGATTACAGGCACGACACATGGACTCAACGATTCCCGAACAAAGCCCTTGTCCAAAAGCTCCTAAACTTGTTGCTGTAACTCTTGAGTTTCCTTCGGTGAAGCCTTGTACGCAGATCTATTCGGCAATGATGCTCCCGGCAAGAAGTCGATCTTGTGGTCAATACCACGGATCGGTGGCAATCCCTCCGGCAACTCATCCGGCATGATATCCTCGTATTCCTTCAAACAAGACACAATAGGAGGAGTAATGGAAATTAAAGGACATAAAATAAAACAAGTGTTACTCCCCTGGATTGATTTAGTGATGTCGCGACGTCGGGCCAAAGGTAAACGATCCTGGAACGTTCCTAGAAGAGGTGGCTCGGCGTCCTCACTGGTTCGGGGGGGTTCTGGGGCAATTTTTTGAAGTGTTGTAGCCCCTGAAATTTGAGGAAGAATTCCCTTTGAAACACTTGTAAATTTGTCTCGTAGCTCATGGAATTGGAGTTTTCATGACGCAACAACATGCGGTGCGACGCTAGGGACTGGTGTAGGTGGTCCTCGACTCAAATGAGGCTTCCTTGGGCGTTTTTGTGATGAATCTATTGGAAACACTAAATGAGAAGGATTCCCTCGAGGAACACCCATAGAATTGCCGGAAATCTGCTAAAGTCCCTTTTTGGCTAATTCTACGGTGCTCGTCGCGACACTTGGGCCACGCGACAGGTTCTGTCTGCTCGAATCAACTTTTTCTCAGCACTTCAATTCTCCAGGATCCTATGGAACAGAATGAGGGGGTTTCGAATTGGAAACGCCGCTGGATTCCAAAATCTTGGCTGGTGACGCCGAGGGCGGCTCTCTTGGCGCGGTGGTGCTCTTGTCGCTAGACTTTTGGTGTTGCCTTTCGGCTTCATCCAGCAATGCTTCACTAGGCGACATCGTTAAGAGAGTCACGTGCTTCCCGTGGAAATCGAACATGTAAGTGTTCAAAAACCTGTCGTGAAGCACGCGACGATCGTATTGCCATGGGCGTCCCAACAAGAGATGTGTGGCATCCATTGGCGTTACGTGACATAAAATCGAATCAGAATAAGCACCAATTGAAGAAGTAAAAATAACTTGCCTGTCAACCTAGTGGTCGCCATCATTTGATATCCATTGAAGCTTGAACAGTTGTGGATACGGCGCGGTTGGTAGCTTGAAATGATCAACAACTTTTTTGAAAAGGAAATTGGCAAAGCTTCCCGAGTTGATAATCACGCTAAGAGACACGTTATCAACTAAACAACGGGTGTGGAGTAATTGTTCCCGTTGATCATTTTTAGGTGCCTCACGCATGCTAAGGGCTCCACATGTCACCGATTGCAACTTTGAAATGTCGAGGTCGTCCGATGGATCACATTGAAAATCGGGTCAAACATCAGAAGGCACGACGTCTTCGTCTTCTTCTTGGCTCTCGTATGGATTACCTTGAGCCGTAAATAAGACCTTCTTTTGGTTTGGACAGTTTCGCATCAAATGCCCACGACCCCCACACTTGTAACACGCCATGTCTCGTGCGCGCTCGGCGCTTGGCGTGGTGTTGCAATCTCTCGGCGTAGTTGGCGCCGTTGGAGGCGTGGACTTGGTTTTGGCTTGCGAACCTGTCTTAACATTGGGCACAGAGGAAGGCAAACGGTTAGTAGAAAAATTCGAAGGACCAGAGTTAGATGTGTACCTCGCATTCGACCATGTCGGCTTGGCGCGCATTTCTTGTTTATGCAATTGCATCGCTATATGGACAAGTGTGTGAGATCCTTTATGGGCAAAATCTCCAATCTATCTTGGATCGATTCCCTTAGACCAGATAGAAACCGATTCCTCATGAACGAAGTCAAAACACTCATGCCAGCCTTGAAGAACATGTCTTCAAGAATGGCGAAGTATTCCTCCGGAGTCATGGCCCCTTGTTTGATGCGCATGATCTCAATGTGCATTTTATCCTTGTAGTACACTCGAATGTATCGTTTCTTGAGGATATACACCAATTGATGCCATTCTCGAATGAGGGGTTTGCCTCTTCAAATCCTTTCGGACTCAAAGCGGTTCCACAACGTACGAGCGACACCATGGAAATGCAGTATCACAATCTCCACCTTTTCGTCATCGGCATAGTCAAGATGGCGAAGTGTGTGCTCCGTTGCCTGCAACCATTCAATAAACACATCAGGGTCATATGTACCATAAAAAGGTTCAAACTTTACCTTAATGTCAGTCGGTTGACACGTGGATCCCGAGTATCTCGCCTATTGTTGTCTCGGCGTGGACTGCGGTGCCGAGGCAAGTACGTGTGGCGAGGGCATCGATCTCAGGGCGGCCTACGATCGAAACCATCATCACCATCATCTGGATCGTTGCCGTTATCGGGGCGCCGAGGGCGCTTGTCCTTGCGATCCCTATCGTGCCGCTGGTGGTGTCCGGCATTTCGAGTCGTGCCGTAGGCACGCTCGTACTCCTTGTGGTTTTTAGCGAGGTGTGGCGGTGGAATCCAATCGGTTGGCCGATAATCGTGTTCCTCCGAGTCTTTCACCTGCGGATGATCAAAACTAGATTCCTCAAAATAATCATCGAACTCATCGTAATGGTTCTCAAATTTGGAGTAGGGGCTACGAGCACTTTGATGCTCCAAGTAATCCTCGACATTGTAGTCGTTGGCGTCGTATTGTTTGGCCCCGTGCTTCCGCTTTGGGGTTTCGTACACATACACCGACGACTTGTCCTTCTGTATATTCTTAAGGCAACTTGCATGTTGACATCTATACTCCTTGGAGTCATACTCCTCATTGGAAAAAACGTCGTACACTTGGGTGTCTCTATAATCTCGCGACAATTGACGACGATCTGCGGTTTTTGGACCACCATCATACCGATCAAACTGACGACTTTCTTTAATCGACTCCATGCGGTGCATGGTGCCGAATTGTAATGAATGTTGAGCACGGCTTTTTCCAATGGCACGTGCGTGATGTCCGCCCTTTTAGTCGTGTTTTTTGGGTGTGTTTTTAGTGTGTTTGAGTCTTTTTCCTTAGTTTTGTCTTTTGTTTTGAGTCGTTTGTGTAAGTTTTCATATTTTATTAAGATATGGAGTCTACATAAGCTTTGGTGGTGTTTTTGTAGGTTTTTACAAGCTATTTGGAGCATTTTTGAAGAAAGGAGGAAAGCAATTGAAGATAGCACTCAAGAATAAAGAGAAGATGAAGATTAAGCGCTCAAGTAAATTCATTGAAGATCAAGTTTGAGCTTGGAAAGAGATAGGGAAATTCGTTACAAGAACATAGGAAAAAGAATCAAGTCAAACGGAGTTGTAACGAATCCGCTACACAAGTTTTACTCCAGGCTATTCGAAGTGCTGAACAGGGTCGTTAACGATGCACACAGGGTCGTTAACGAGGTACCCATGTTGTAGTGGAAGACTGAGTCGGTGCATTTGAAAGGCTTTTATCTTGTTTCCTTTTATGTTATTAGATAGATAGAAGGAATATATCTTATTAGAAGATGTTATTTCCTTATAGATAGATCTAAGATAGAATAGTTTCTCTATAAATACACTTGTCCCCTCTTTAATTTTCTTATCATTCAAGTTAGAGGAGGAGGAGGAGGAGAGGCGATTGAGAGGGGCGTGTTAGAGGATAGAGAGACGAGTTTGTGGTGTTGCTTGGAAGACAAGTTTCTGGATTCAAAGTTGTCAGCTTTTTATTTAATTCAATTGTTTTGTTTTCAATTATGAATAGTGAGTAGTCTTCCTCTCTAAGGTTGGGGTTGAACCCAACAATGGTTGTACATGCTTGTTTATGATCATGTTTTCATTGTTTTTATTGCATGAATCTATTCTCTTGTTCTTAATCCTTGAAATGAAAGTTGATATGAACTTCTCATTCATTGTTGAAGCGAAAGCATAAACCTTGAATCAGAATAGTCAAATTAGGGTTTTGAAGAGAAAGCGGATCTATCCTAGTTGAGGTAGAAGAGATTAGATAGTAACTTTGTTGATTGAACGAAAGTTAGTTGATTTACTTGCTTTGGTTGACGAAAGTTGACACCTTTATGTGATAAAAGCATGATCTATGTGTTTCATTAGCGTTTGACATGCATGATTATTGTTGCGGTGATACCTTTACCTTAGATTTTCTCTCTTACTTGATAAATTCCCTAGATTTATTGATTGCTTGCGCTCTATGTAACAAAACTTAGCACTGACTTTCTCCCTGTGGACGATCCTGACCTCCCTATACACAACGGGGTCTTGACTATAAATTTATTTGTTGTCAATAAACTCTTTCAATAGTGCGCGCGCGATCTCGTCCGCGGACACGCTCGGATTCGCATGGATCTCTGATGCGAGGACTTGCACCTGTGGAACGGTGCGCTTGGACTGAGTTTGACTCTCGGCCAAGAGGCATTCGAGTTCCTCAATCTGAGCCACTGCCTCGGGTGGGATGTTTTGTTGTTGTTGTTGCGACGCCAATGGTGGGTCCTTGTCTCGGTTGTCATTGTTTCCAGAATCTGAAACCGTACCTATAGTCACACCTCTCATAGCAAGTCAGATGTTCACAAAAAAAGGCCAAGAGTTTAAGGATTGCTTAAGTCAGCCTCCCCTTAGTGTTCAATCCACACGAACAAAGAAGGAATGGCAAGGTCACTCGACTCAAGAAATGAAATAGAGGATCCAAAACAAACATTGAAAGCTAATGTAAGACACAAAGAAGTAATGAAAGGAACCGATACAGAAAGAAAAGGGAGATGCAATCGCGTGAGAAAGTAGTTGCCGCATGGAAAAGATTGGAGAGAGAAAGATCTTGCCTTATTTTGTCTTGTGATCTTCTCAGATTTTTTTTAAATAAAATCGGAAATATCTTACCTTATTTTGGCTATGATATTCCGAAATCTTTTTTTTTTAAATAACCGAAAATCTCTAGGATCTTTTAGATCGTCGATATATGGCAACAACAAGCATGAGATCAACACAAGATATGCTTGAATGCACAGACTAGAAATCGGCAATAAAAAACCCTAAGTGTAATGCAACTAGCATGACGTACAAAGTGTAATATCACCAACATCCAAAGTTCAAGTCGAGTAGGTCAAGGTTGAATTAAGTGGGGTTTGTTTGTTTTTTTAATAATAAACGCATGCAAGAAAAAAAAATTGGTGCCCTAGATGGAGGTTTACCAAGATGGTAGATGGATCTAGGGTTGATGAAAGAATGGATCGTGTGAAATTGAACGAAAAAGAGTGTAGCGAGACTTAATCAAACCGTGGCTTTAATGCCAGTTGATGCGACCTCGTTTGAAGGCGCTGCGGATCGGTGACTATGTCTGAGTATTGAGTAGCAAGCGGAAGTCTGGATTGATCGAATTTGAACACTCGAGCAAGAACACAAGCAATGAATACGAAAGCTTTGATTGATTATTGTGACGGCGCAAGCACTAGGTCTAGATTTAGGAGCAACCCTCAACTAATGTCTAAACCAAAGTGTGCGTCCCTGATTTGAAAGACACAACACCTTATACATAGGTGCTGCAACAATGAAACCCTAATAAGCTAGTGTGGTACCTAGGGGTTGGATGCAACCAAGGCCCATCGGCGCAAGGCCCAAAGAAGACCTTCTAAATACGTAAAACCAACAATAGTAATGTTCAAGAATGGAAAACATGCTAAAAAGGCATTCAAAAGATATGTCACTCGTGGCCGACACCGATGTGTCAAGACAAACCTATAGCAAGGTGTGGCGCGGCATGGCGAAGTCCTGGCAAGGCGCTGGCGCGCGGCGCTGGTGAACCTAGGATGCAGCAGAGGGCGTGGGTGCGCGGATCTGGTCGAGGCTTGCGAGAACCTGAAGATGTGATGCGGGTCCGGGAGCTGGCACGAGGGACGAGTCCAAGGTGGTTGGTTTAGAGGACTCGACTTGAGGTTCTTCGGCGCTAATGATGCACACGGTGGCGAGCGCTGGCGCGGTGCTAGGCGCGCCATGGCCTACGGACAAGTGCGACACGAAGGATTGCGTCGCGGTTTGGATGGCACGAGCCCTGGCACGTGTGACGGGTCCATCCGAGAGCATGGTGAAGGCCACGTCTTCCTGGCTAGCATCCAACAACGGGGCCGCATCACTTTTTCATCCTTATGTGTAATGGATTGCTTGTCAACTTGCACTTTCCTTTCTACATTCTTTGCGGATGAATTTCTACTTGATATTTTAGGACTACAACTTTCGTTCACCTACCTAATAGGTTAAGCTAACTAATTTATTTTTGTGAATTGACCGCTCCTTGATAAGCTAAGGTGTTCGTCCCTTGATTATCTTTTTGCTTAATTAGTTACCGCTCGATTTTCCTTATTGTGTAGGCATGATGTCTAATCAAAGTGATAACACATCCTTTGTGGTTGGCCAAGGGGGTGGTTTTAATGCAGATGTCCTTGAGGCAATTTTTAATACCATCCAAGAGGCAATGGCCACATTAATTAGACAAAAGAGGAGCGAGAACAAGCCAATGCCACATAGTTCAAACAATTAGAATCATCCATGGTTGCCTTTTCTTCATTAGTCCACATGTCCACAAGCTCGATCAAGTACTTGACTATTGTTGGTCATCCAACTCAACCGATGGATCGTAACAAGGGTTCAACTAGAAACAAAGGTTTAGGTCAACTCCCACTCCATATTGAGCTTTCTTTTGACCTAACTTTTATTTTGGTAGATCCTAGGTGACAAGCGATGTCAGTTCCTCCCATAGTTGTTTGCCTTATGCTCAAAATAGGATGCCTTATAAAGCGCCATCACCTAAATCAATGGGCGGAGTGCCTATTGAGAACCCTATGGATAAGTTAAAGGAGGAGCAACAATACAAGGAAGAATACTAACCCTCTATTAATGATAACTACAATGAGAGGGAGCAAGTTGAGGGAGATTTGCCCCACACCTATCATAGGCAAGTTCATCGGAAGTCCATCAAGCCAAACCTTGGGCTAACTGAGAGGACATTAAGATCAAATTGGAGACCTTCTCAAGCACAAGTACCTTGAATAGGAGTAAGCCACTGACTACACCGTTGATCATTTGGGGTATGAAGAACATGAGAACTTAGAGGTGGTTACTCTCCATATCTTCGGGCAAGCTAGAATTTGTTGGTTCTGAACGAGAGTTGATCGTGGGTGCCAAAGATTGCTCCAACAAAGACGTGGCCCCAGCTGCGTTCCCTCTAAGAAGAACCAATTCATGAGGCATATTGAAAACATGAGGCTTAGAGTGGCTTCTTATAAGCAAGGTTCTCGGTCCCCAACAGAATACTTTAACGACCTTGAGGACTTGACCTACAAGCTAACATCCACCAATCTCAACGGTCCGTAAGGACTCAATTCATGGCTGACCTCTACACCTAATTCGGGATGCCCTTTAGATGCAATGTATAAGGGATATCAACACCCTTGTCTATAAGGATGAATTGTTTCAGAATCAACTCCAAAGAAGGAAGGAGGCTTGGAACCTCGAAAATAAAAAAGGTACAATTGTTACCCTTCAAATTCGGTTTATACTAATTATTCTCCTTCTTCTCTTAACCACGGTGTATTTCCAACACAACCAAGGCTACTTCTTAGGCCCCTACTCATCCCACATCAGCCATACTCCAAAAGAAAGAGCACGTGATGTTTGATACTTCCAATGCCATGGATGAGGGCCTGTCATGATAAGATTGCCCGGATTCAAAGCAAGTGCTCTTTACCAATCGAAGCTATGTGTTGAATGAAGAGGAGAACCCCGAAGACGTAAGCTCAGCTCAAGCGGAGGAGGAGTTCGAGAATAATGATAAAGTTGATTAGTGTACGTCACCCCTGATACATCATTACAACCCCTTGATTTGGTGACAATGAGCACTCTTCATCTTCATGATTCTCCACCGACTGACAAAAGAGCTTCATTATGTTGATATTTACTTTGTTCCTCTAACTTGTGAATGTAATTGAATAGTAACTGTTGGAAGTCAATGTTAGACAAAAGTTGAGTTCCAAAAGATCTTACCATGGCATAGATTTTGAGAATGACTCGATCTTAAATTTCTATAGGACCAATGGTGTTTACCACAGCTTCTCTACACCTGATAAACATAAATAAAATGGCATGGTGGAAAGGAAAAATATGACATTGAAAGATATGGCTCGAACAATGTTAATTACAAGTGGAATTCATCAAGGCTATTGGGTTGAATGATGAGATCCATCCTCGGAATGAGATTGCAACAACTGAAAATTGTCTAATCTAGTCTTGTGCAGGAACCTCTTCAAACCCAAAGTAATGTAGAATAAAGAGATATGCGAATAAGGGCTTGGATTCGAGATTGGACCAAGCAACGCGCGACGGATAGATCAACGCTATTTAGCAAGCGCCAAGGACATGACCCAACATGACGCGCCAGATAGGGACTTGGATGAGTCGGATAGGGATTGATAGATCGAGTAGTGGTGCCATAGAATCGGCATATGGAAGGAAGTTGCGACAAGTAGTGGTTAACAACTAGGCCGAAAGGAGAAGATAGTTTTGACTCTAATTCGGCAATTTTAATTAACCTAGGTTTAAGAATAAAAGTTACAAGGAAATGCTTAATTAGAGGGCTAGAAACAAATACCTAGAGCTTGATCTATCAAGCTAGCCAGGGTATAAACATGTAGCACATGCCCCCATGCCCAAAACCCAAAATAAGAAACTTACAAAAAAACGAAAAGGTTTTTATAAGCAACTACTAAAACTAGAAATAATAATACTGTATAATAATAATAAGACAATGAAAAAGGACTATCCAACCAAGAGAGACACCATTAGCGCGGGCGTCTCGCGCTTGTCAAAATCTGGCTTGAGTTAGGGCTGGATGGCTTTATTCTCCCCCATTCAATTAAGCGCGTCCTCACGTCAATCGTGGTATGGCCAAGGAGAGTTGGCACTCGATGGTAATTAGAAGACACAAGCCGCATGCGGGTGCAACACTTGGAACCTCAATGATGAACATGGAAGAGTCGGATCCAAGAGTGGGCACATCATTGGGTACCATTGCAAAAATGAGCACAACAGTGGGCATGCTCAATATTGGCACAACAGGTGCGACAACGATGGTGGGTGCGATAGGAGTGGATAGTGGGCGCCCATGGTGAGACAATGGATACGACAGGTGCGGTAGTTACCTCGGCTACGTGTGCAGGAGACACACACTTGGGCACAACCGGTGGCGTGATATGTAGTGATGTAGCTAAGAGCCCCGATAGGTTCACTGCGAGGCGGTTTAACAGTAGGACTTGGAGGTGTGACTTTGGCCACGACATCATGCACGACCTTAGGCTCAGTAGGTATTTGTTCGCTCAGCACAACCATGGGGTTTAACAGTAGGCCTTGGAGGTGTGACTTTGGCCGCGACATCATGCACGACCTTAGGCTCAATAGGTATTTGTTCGCTCAGCACAACCATGGAAATCATCGGTGTTAATGTCACACATGTAAAGTGTTCATGAATTTGTTCTTGTAATTGAGCCAAGAAAATACCTATGAAAAAATACCAATAAGTATCACATTAATTATGGCCAGCTATTTTGGAAGAGATTTTGGCCGAAAATGTCAACAACAATCTCTAAGATCATAGATGGGGTCAAGGTGTTCACACTTAGCAAGGGCGGTCGAAAACAAATGTCTAGATGCAACTCTAATTTTGTCGAATTGCACACAACATGTATGCAATCAAGGCAGGAATAACAAGGTATCATGCAACGCAAGATAAAAATAAACCACAAATATCGTATTAAGACAATAACTCGATCAAAAATGGGGTTGGTTAGATGGCCTCATTCTCCCCTAGATTCGATTCCTTCTCGTGTCGAGCGTTGTAGGGCAAGGGAGAGTCGACACTTGGCGGGATAGGGAGAGAGTCGGCACTCAGTGGTCATCTAAAGATACAAGCCGCGTGCGGGCATGTGGATGCGGCTCTTGTAACCTTAATGATGAACATGGAAGACTCAGGTCCAATAGTAGGCACAACGTTGGGTGTCGGTGCGGGAATACGCACAATAGTGGCGTTCGCAAAATTGGCACGATAGGGTCTAATGTGACAGTGGGTGCAATAAGACTGGTAATGGGCGCTCCAATGGGTAATACAATGGGTGTGATAGACGAGGTGTCAGAGGCGCGGGCCTCGGCATCACCGTGGGTATGATAGGCGGTGGTGCTACTAAGAGCTCTCCATGACAGCATGCACGACCATGGGATCGGTAGGTAGTGGTTCACCAGTGCAACCATGGAAATTATTTGTGTAAGTGTCGCAACAATACAAGCATCATGAAGCAATTCTCGCATTTGAGGCACCCAAATCCGTACAAAATAGGAACCAATATGCCAAGTATCACAACAAATTATGGAAATCGATCTTAGGAGACATTTCAGCCCAAAAGTGTCAATAACGATCCAAAAGATCAAGTATGGGATCAAGGGGTTCACACTTTGCAAGGATGGCCGATAACTAATGTCTAGATGCAACCCTAGTTCAGCCAAATTGCACACAACATGTATGGAATCAAAGCATGAATCACAAGATATCATTCAAAGCAAGATTAAAATCAACCACAAGAACATATTGACAAGTCAAGGGTCGGATCCGGCTTTACTCGATGCAAAGGGGGTCGATTAGGCAAGAATTTATTTTTGATTTTTTGTGAATTTTTATATGAACATAGAATATAAGGAGATGTATTGCATGAGTAATCGAGTTAAGAGACTTAGGCTTTGATGTCAGTTGATGTGATCCATCCTCAAAATGAGATCGAAATACCTTGAAATCGCCAGATCTAGTCTTGTGCACGATGTCCTTCGAACCCAAAGTGATGCGGAAGAAAATGATACGTGAATCAAGGCCTAGATCCGGGGTCTTACACAAGAAATGTGGAATGGATTGGTCAGCACTATTCAGCAAGTGCCAAGGTCGCAGCCCAGTGTAGGATGAAGCGCTAGATAGGGACTCAAAAAAGTCAAATAGGGCTCGACGGATCGAGTGGTGGCGCCATAGCATCAGCATGGGAAAGGAGGTTGTGAGAAGTAGAGATTGATACCTCGGCCGAAAGGAGAGGTGAGTCTTGACTCTGAACTTTTAGAAATTTTAAGTAACCTAAGTGTAAGAATAAAAGTTATGTAGACATACTTAAATAGAGAGCTAGAAATAAAAGCCTAGAACTTTACCTATGGAGCTAGCCCATGTAGCAACATATGGCACTCGTCCCTAGGCCCAAAACCCATAATAAGAAATTTACTAAATATGGATAGTTTGATATAAGCAATTATTAAAAATAGAAATAATATAATAACAATAAGATAATGAAAAGGACGATCCGACCGAGGGGGATTCCATGGTTGCGGCTGTCTCAACCTTGTCAAAACCCGGATCGAGTCAGGGTTGGAAGGCCTTATTCTCCCCCAAGATTCAATGCATCCTCACGTTGAGTGTGGTAGGGCAAGGGAGAGTTGACCCTCGGTGGTTATCAGAATATACAGGCCACATGCGGGTGCGTCTCTTGGAACCTTAATGATGAAGATAGAAGACTTGTGTCCAATAGTGGGCACGACATTGAGTGTCCATGCGGGAATACGCACAAAAGTGGGCGCGCTCAAAATTGGTATGGTAGGCACAACCGCGACAGTGGGTGTGATTGGACTGGTAGTTGGCGCTCCCATGGGTGAGACTAGGGGCGAGGAAGGAAGGGTTGTGGCCTCAACAATGCGTGCTAGAGGCGCATTCCTGGGCATGATAGGTTGTGGTGTGGCTAGGAGCTCTCCAACGGGTGCATTGCGAGGCAGTGCGAAAGTAGGACCGGGAGGTGCGACCTTGTCCACGAAAGCACGGGCAACGATGGTTTTAGTAGGTAGTTGTTCGCTCGGTGCAACCATGAAAATCATCGTTGTAAGTGTCGCATTGGTCGCGTGAAGTGGCACTCGCATTTGAGCCACCAAAATCCTACAAAATAAGAACCAATATGCCAAATATCACAAAAATTTTGGTCGTAAGTTTTGGGAGACATTTCGGCCAAAAATGTTAGCAATAATCCATAGGATCACGGATGTGATCAAGAGGTTCACACTTATCAAGGATGGTGGAAAACAAATGTATAGATGCGATCCTAATTTAGCGGAATTGCACACAACATGTATGCAATCAATAAAGGAATCACAAGATAGCATGCAAGACAAGATCAAAATCAACTACATATATCATATTAGGGCAAGAAAACAATTTATGACAAGGGAAGGGTCAGATCAATCTTTACTCTATCCAACAAGCGGTTGTCTAGGCAAGAATTTTTTTGAATTTATTTGTGAATTCTTACAAGAACATTGATTAGAACGAGATGAATTGCATTAGTAAACTGAGGCTTAGAAATGCCTCGAAATCTGAGGCTCTGATTCTAGTTGATGCGATCTGTCCTCAAAATGAGATCAAAATGCCTCGAAATCGCACAATCTAGTCCTGTGAAGGAATCCCTTCAAAGCTAAAGTGATGCGGAAACAAGCGATACATGAATTAAGGCCTCGATCCGGGTCAGACAGAAGAAATGCGGAATGGGTAAGGATGCATCCAGCGTGTGAAGGCGCACTAGATAGGTACTCATGTGAGTCGATTAGGGCTCAACATATTGAGCGGTAGTGAGATAGCGTCAGTGCAAGGAAGTAGGTTGTGTGAAGTAGAGGTTGACGCCTAGACCAAAAGGAGAGGAGAGTCTCGACTCTAAACTTTTAGCAATTTTATTTAACTTCAATGTAAGAATAAAAGTTGCATAGACATGCTTAAATAGAGAGCTATAAATAAAACCCTAGAACTTGACCAAGCTAGCTAGCCCATGTAGGAACATGTAGTACATGCCCACATGCCCAAAACTCATAATAAGAAACATACTAAAAACAAAAAGGTTCATATAAGCAACTACAAAAAATAGTAATAATATAATAATGAGATAATGAAATGGATGATCTAACCAAGGGGAAGCCATTGTTACGACCATATCGAGTTTATCAAAACTCGGCGCGAGTCAAGTCTATATCACATCATTTAAATAATAAACTTAGCATCTTATATCGTTAATGATGCCATGATTCAACCAATATTACTTAAGACTTCTTATGAGCTAATAAGGGGAAGAAAACACAACATATCCCATATGTGTGTCTTTGGTTGTAGTTGTCTTGTTCACATCGATGGGAAGCAAATCCCTGGGTAATTTGATCTGAGAAGTAATGAAGTAATCTTTTATAATGCCCCTCACCCTAAGTAATCCACATGTGACATTGGGGACAATGCCACAATGCTAGTGACCTCAGATTAAATTCCCTTCGAAGTCACCCAAGGCTTTTAAAGCGGGATAGAAATACATTTTAATGACAATTGTGTAACATCCCCGACCAAAACATACATCATTTTGCATTAATAGCATATGCATAGCATATTGGCATGATATATAGTGAGTTTTTAAAAGTAATATTTATTTTCTAATTAAGTTTATTATATTTTAAAAAGTTTTTAAGAAAATGTTAATTATTAATTAATTTAGGGTAAAGTTTATAGTAAATGAGATTTGAGGGTGGAAAGTGTGGTTTTTTTAAAAATTTATACAAATCTTGCCGACTTCGGCTTTGCCGACTATGTTTTAATATAAATATGAGAATGTTGTTGGTTCGTACATATCAAGCTACGAATAAAAAAAGAAGAGTTCATATAATTGGGAGTTCGAGAGTTTATTTAAGAGAGAAGGCTTGATTTTATTGTTTTGGTTGGATCTGGTACAAGATCTTTTTTATCGGGTTTTAATCTCGAAGTACAAGCGTGATTTGGTAAGTTTTTAATTAGTTAATGGTTTATCTGGATTTTCCTTATTTTTCCAAATCTAGATCTACAGTTGCTTTTGATTTGAAAATCAGTTGATCTATAGTTTTCAGAGGGTGTTTTCAATATCAGATTTATATTCGATAAAAGATTTTTGAGTATTTTTAGGGTTTTGCTTTGTAATGATATTAGGGAGCCCTTTGATCAAGTTTTTTAGAAAGGTTTGAACTAGAAAAATGTTCTTCTATATATATAGTTTATTGTTGTCAAGTTTGAAATGATTTGGAATTATGCACAAGAAGTTATAATGCATATTGGCCTTTCATTGCATTTGGGGTTAAAGTTTGTAAGAGTAAATAGGTTGTTTTTGCATTTAGATTATATATATGAGCCCAAGTAATAGACCGTGGTCAGAGTCAAGGGGGAGAAATATAGTATATGCCTTAAACAGGTGAGTATAGACCGGAGATTAAACCATATGTGCTATATGCGCTATATGAGTTATATGAATATATGAGCTATGTGGATTATATGGATATACGTGTTATATGTGATAGCTCTGAAATTTCCAGAGTTGTTTGCACAGAAAGTATGATAACAGATGGCACATGATATATGATTACAGAATGCACTTGATTGCATAGCATATTGCAATGAGATTAAAAGGACTTGTGACTGTCTCGCCCTGAATTTGTATTACAGGACCTACGGGTCATACAGGATCTTCGGATAATACAGGATCTACGGATCATACAGGACCTACGGGTCATAATTCTTACAGGGACCATAAGAGTCCATATACAGTAAACCCGGGGCAAATTCAGGCTTGAACATTTTACAAAATAATGAATTGGATGCATCGACATTCGCATTTGCATAGTAAATTCATATATGACATATATAATATGTATACTGACCAATTGCTTGGCTTTGTGTGAAATAATTGATGATGGTTTATATTCACTAAGTATGCGACTGATGAGGTATTTTCAGTGGTCGTTAATACCTATCAAAGAAACCTTAACTTAACCAACTCAGTAGAGCGGCAAGTAAGGGTCGATCCCACATAGACTCTTGTATTTGTGTTATTACTTGTATGCCAAGTAACCAAAGGGTGGTTTTATTGATTAATTTATCTAAACTACTATGCAAATTGAAAAGTAAATATGAATGCAAAAGACGATTTAAATCAATAAGAGACAAGCGTGTTCAACTAGTTAAATCCATCATGATATTGATTTGTTGATCATTGATTCTCCTGATTCTCTTCTCACTTGAATAATCTATTGTGGATTATATTCCTACTAAGGATTAAAACCCGAACTTCAGATTTAGTTGATAGAACTACCAGTCTAACAAGTCACATAGATGTCTAGTTGCTCAAACACCTCCATAGTCCACTAAGATCCATCCCGTCCATGCTTGTTTACCTAAAGATCTGCAAAACCGAACAAAACAAGCGCAAAACCCGAATTTCCTAGAAAATCTAAAAACCTAAGAACTACACTAAACTAAGCTAAAACACATGCAAAACAATTATAAATATGCATCCTAAACACTATCTAAATGCAAGCTATCAGCGACTCACGCAAATCGCAAAATAATTTTTCAGGTTCAGCTAGTTCTTACTGATGTGTGTCCGTTTAGAGGTCACATTCATACAGGTCGGTCGGTTGAAGCTCAATGCAACCTTCTCCTCCTCATTTTGCATCATAGACATATATGAGTTGTAATATAAGTTAAGAGTGACAGATGTGTGTGCAACCTTTTATGGTTGTTAATTCCGCTTTGTGCTTATATGGATAGTTGTTATATGTGAATTATCTCTTTATCTAAGAGATAAGTTTTATAAGTATACATCATAGGGTATAAGGCTGTCACAAATAGTAAATATTATTATTAAAAAGACCACAAAGTTTTTTGTTAGAAACTGCTTTATCATGGAGTTTCAAAAGTATAGTAAATGATTGTTCATTGAATTGATAATAGTTTCGAAGTTGCAGTGGAATAAAAAGTACAAAATTATGTTTTATGACATGAAAAATGAAGCAAATGTGATCTTCCCTCATGTCCTTGATTGTCTTCTTTCAATCCTCAAACCTTGATTAT
Organism: Fallopia convolvulus; assembly: GCA_964016875.1. Lineage (NCBI taxonomy): Eukaryota > Viridiplantae > Streptophyta > Magnoliopsida > Caryophyllales > Polygonaceae > Fallopia > Fallopia convolvulus. The sequence goes on along the minus strand of OZ024734.1, from coordinate 22,315,196 downwards.
GACTCCCTTGGACCCAGATATTCTATACAAAAAGACAGAGGTCACCAGTCAACCAGGGTCGGTCCATACATTTTAGATGCCCGGGGCGAATTTCAATAAAAGGGCCCTTTTTATATAATTTTTAGACATTTTTCGTAAAATTTTATAATACTTTCGTATAAATTTGTTCTTGTTATAATATTAAGATACGAAGAATTTATAAAATAATTTACTAAATTTAACTTAATTACATACGTAAAATTGGGTGCTATCATCATATAACAATGTATGAATAAAAGAAATAAGATTTTTTTAAATGCAAATGCCGTATATTTTAAATATAATAAAAAGTAACCAATATAGACAATTATATAAATAAGAATCATTTACAATAACTATGGTAATACATGACTACACTAATTGATTAATAGTAAACAAAGATAAACTAAATAAAAGATATATAATAGGGCCCACATTTAAAAATTAATATAGTTAAAGTGGTGGGATTTAAACCCAAAACCTCTTTAATAAAGATAAGAACACTATTCCACTAGACCAACTTCTAATTTATGATGTTTTAAACACTCTTTTATATATACTGCATTTTAAAAAAATTGGGCCCCTAAAAATTATGGGCTCTGGGCTTGCGCCCACCCTGCCCCACCCTCTGGGCCGGGCCTGCAGTCAACCATGCAAGGGAATAAATTGGCAAGGTTAGTCTAATTAATGACTAAGCAAATGGGTGAAGTAGTTGGTCCTAAGGTTGTAACTAAATATGTTAGCAACAAAACCCAAATAAGAGTTAATGGAGGATCTAATATTTAACAGTCCCTACGGAATAGATAAGATAGTATGTAAAAAGAGAAGTAGGACACCAGAATAATGTGGCTCCACTAGAAGTATTGTTGGCAAGATTTATTAGGCACAAAATTTATTTTGACACTGGAATATTGTCGAATCTACAACAACATCACTGAATACGTGTTGTCCGAATTTAAATATGAAAGTGATACCTTTCATAGTCGGGAGCAAGAGTAGTTTTCCAAGTTGTACTAACCACCTTGATTTATTAATTATTTGGGCACTTATAATCCATTAGTTATAAAATATTGCACTTTGTTTTGTTGTCTTTAATGCGACATTCATAAAACAAATAGTCGATGGAAACACGACCATCATTCATGCTAGAAGATAAGCACTTAGCTAGAGTGCAAAAATGTCCCTCAATGTGGTAGAGTGGGTAGACTCATGACCTATTATTAGGGGAATAATATAGATTATACCAGTTAATACGATGTTATAAAGAGATTCTTTAGATCCAAATGCTCACATCTTTATTCAATTCTAATCCAAGCATGGTCTCAACTGAGATAGAAAAACAAAGAATACCACAATCAACAGTCCTAAAATTTAGTAATAGCATGGTATGATTTACGAATAACGAGAACGCCATTTGATCGAAACAATAAATAAATATAAGTTCCCTTATTTAGGAAAACAAGGTGTTTGATATCCGCCTTTCTAGTTGTGTTTTTAGGGTGTGTTTTTGTGTCTTTGAGACTTTTTCTTTAGTTTTGTGTTTTGCTTTGAGTCGTTTGTGTGGGTTTTCGTATTTTCTTAAGATATAGAGTCTACATAAGTTTTGGTAGTGTTTTAATAGGTTTTGAAGCTGTTTTGAAGCATATTTTGAAGAAAGGAGGAAAGCACTTGAAGAAAGCACTCAAGAATGAAGTGAAAGCCGAAGAAAAGCACTCCAATAAATACGTTGAAGATCAATTTCAATCTTGGAAAGATGTATAGAAAGTCGTTACAAAGACATAGGAAAAATAATCGAGTCAAACCGAGGTATAACGAACCCGCTACGGAAGTTTTACTCAAAGCTGTTTTCAAGGCTGATGGAGCTCGATATCGACCCTGTCGAGGTCGATATCGAGGTGCGGAGAAGAGAAAAAATAGGGAATTCAGAAGAAAGATTTACCGACCCTAACGGGGTTGGTTCTGAGGGTCCCGTGTCGGTAGAAGACATTAAAGTCGACTAAATTAATGTATTTTTATCCCTTTTTATTAGTTTCCTTTTATATTATTAGATAGTTTTAAGTGATATATCTCTTATTAGATTTATTTCCTTATAGAAGGGATATATCTTTTGGAGATATTATTTCCTTATTGATAGCTTAGGTTTTTCTCTATAAATACTCTTGTTATAGCTTTAGTTTAAGGAGGCCACAACTAACCTAGCTCAGGGTAGAGAGAGAAGAGAGGAGAGGAGGCGTGTGGGAAAGAGGAGAGGACGAGTTTGGATTACTTGGAAGACAAGTTTTGTTGTGGATTCAGTTGTAAGCTTTTCCTTTCTCTTTAATTTAATTTAGATGTTTTCAATTACGATTAGTGAGTAGTTCTCTCTCTCTCTCTCTCTCTCTCTCTCTCTCTCTCTCTCTCTCTAAGGTTGGGGTTCAACCAAACAATGATTGTGCATGTTTGTTTGTGATCATGTTTGATTGTTTTTATTGCATGAATCTATTCTCTTGTTCATAATCCTTGAAACGAAAGTTGAAGGGAAATTCTCATTCATAGTTGAAGCAAAAGCGGGAACTTTGAATCAGAATAGTCAATTTAGGGTTTTGAAGCAAAAGCGAGTCAATCCTAGTTGAAGTAGAAGAGATAGATAGTATGTTTATTAATTTAGCGAAAGTTGATTGATTTACTTGCTTAAAGTTAACAAAAGGTAGCGCCTTTATGTGATAAAAGCATGATCTATGTGTTTCACTAACGTTTGGCATGCATAATTGTTGTTGTGGGGATACCTTGACCTTCGATTTTCTATTTATTGATATAAAAATCCTTGCTTTTCTCTCTTACTTGCGCTCTAAGTAAGAACAGAACTTGATACTGACTATATCCCGTGGACGAACCTGACTCCCCTGTACTCTGCGGGGACTTGACTATAAATTTATTTGTTGTCAATAAACTCTATCAACAGTGTTCTAAACAGTATGCAACAAACGGGATAGAAATTCACGTTTACGAAAGTATATGCACAGATAACCATCCACTTGCCTTTATTCCTGCGATAAGTCCTTTAAGGCGAAAATTCGAGATTTGGTCTCACAAATGCTTGCTATAGATCAAACCCGACATCGGGTGATACTGAAAAAAGAATAAACAATAAATTATAATAATTTATTGCGGAATAAAGGCCCAGGCTAAAACAAGTTATTGTTTCCTTAGCATAAGTTATGTTTTCGGATTCATGATAATAACTCCTTTATAATTTTCAATTATAAATTCGAGATCATAACCTATATTTGTAATTCCTTTTATATAAACATAAATACCAGAAAAGAAATCATAACAAGACTTTATACTCGTATATTTATATAAGTTTCGGTTAATAAAAAATGAATTTAATCCTATTAATTAAATTTGTTTCCTACAAATTTAATAAAAATTATGGAGCAAATGGAGGTTTAAGGAAATAGGCAAAATGCTCTTGTACGGTTACCTACGGCAACAATATAGATTTTCACGATAGTGTTTTGTCAAAGGTGTAGAGAGACAAAGGTGGTGGCAAATGTATGGCTCTTGGTGGCTTCTAGTGGCACACATGATCGAAGGTGAAAATCATTTTGTCTAGTAGGATTTTATCAAGTTCGATAGAGCTCTAGCAAGGGCACGAGGCGGTAGGAGGCAATAGTGTTCGTGGAGGAAATGGCACAACAACGTCGGAGAGGAGCTTTGGGGAGCGATGGGATCGAAGTATCACTAGTGGATGGATGATGGAGGAGGCTTGTCAATGGCCACGCAGACAACGGTGAGAGGCACATATGATTGGCTGCACATGCATAGGCGGAGAGGGAGGGTTGCCGCATGGATAGGGAAAAGAGAGGTCGGTGCATGTTGCAAACGATAGTCATGTCAATTAGGCCTTCGATGTCGATAGGGCAGACATAACGTGAGGAAAAAGATGAAGTTGGGGTAGAGGAGATAAAAGGAAGGTAGGGGAAAGGAAGATGTCCAAGGCGCACTAGCTTGGTGTGTAAGACGCGGAGGAGGAGTGAAAGGTCTCGGGTTAAAATTTGAGTTTTTCCCTTTGGGCATTTTTTGTTTTAAAGCTTTTTATTTAAATTTTTTGCCCCAACAATTAATTACAAGTGTTCAGATTATCCAATTTATTTTATAAAAAAAATAATTGGGAAGAATCATTTTATATAAATAATTTTCTTTTTGCAAAGGTGTTTAATAAATAGGATCTTAAAATAAAATTAATTCTTAATTATTACTAATTAAAATTAATTTATAAATTTTCCCTTACAAAAGGGCATGATATTACAATCTGTAGGTTGTTCATCAAATAGAAAGGTGTACATGATCCATCCGAACGGGAGAAAACCACACGAGATTCTGGAGGAAATCAAGAATATGAAAACAAAAGAGGAATTTGATCTTCTCACCAATATTTGGTGGAGCGTCTAGTTCTCGAGAAATAAGAGAATCTTCGATTGCAACGCCGGAACTAACTTGACCAATGCCGATCAAATCACTGAATTCGACTGAAACCAGGTTAAAGATTGGAAACTTGCAGAGGCAGTCTCATCTTCCGGCCCCCGTAACCATAGTGTACGGGGTCGGGATGGAAGAAAGCGAACCAAATGGGAATAACCTATAAGTGATTTTTACTAAATTAAATTTTGATGGTGCAGTTAATGCAGATGGCGTGACTTCTTTTAGGTTCATCCTTAGGGACTCTGGTGGCTCTCCCATCCACTTCGACGGAGGACTGATTGGTCGACATTCTGTGCTGATATCCGAGATCATAGCCTTGCGCCAGGGACTTGTCGAGGCCACTAGACGTGGCATTCCCCGGATCCAGATCGAAGGCGATAGTTTGCAGCTGGTCAATGCCGTACTCGGTGACTGGCGCTTCCCGTGGGAGATCGAGTTGTTGCGTGTGGACATCCATTGCCTGTTGGCTCATTTCCAAGATTGGAGCATTTCTCACGTTGTGCGGGAGTGCAATTCTGTGCGGACTTCATCGCTAGATCGTTTAGGCGTGTCTCCTCCGTCCCACTTGCAGCTGATTCGGGTTTCCGTACCCTCATCCGCCAGGATGCTCTAGGGCGACCACTAGCTTGTTAGTAGTCACCCTAACTTCTTTCCTTATCAAAAGAAAGAAAGGTGTACATGATTTTCAACAAGAGGACACATAAAATCAAAGTAAGTGTTGTAGTCTTTGATGTAAAGACTATGGGTAGGAACAAGATGACGAAATCTGGGAGGAGATGGAGTCTCAATATTTCTCCATATGGATGAAAAGAGAAGATTTTGATAATGAAGCGAATGATGTTTCACATCATCATCGTTTGGGAGCACATGGAGCCTCAAATGAAGAAAATCAAGACATAGATGATCCTCAAAATGATGACGATGACCTTGATACCATGGGACCAGAGATAAACCTAAAAGATGATGGTACAAATGATCAAATTTATACACCAATTCCAATGCATGATGCTTCTTCTATAGCAGATTTGTCCAATGTTGAAGTAGTTCATGGCATTGAAGGAAACTAGGAGTAAAAATCAAAGTTGTCAATATTCTCTTCAAATGATAAATTACGAGAAAAAGAAAGCTTATCCACTAGATAACATTCTCAAACCGCTTGACAAACTTGGGGTAAGTATGCGATCCTCTCTTGAGAACTTTTGTACTTTCAATGTGTTTATTTCTCTTGTAGATCGATCCAAATACCAGAGGAGAAGCTCTTCAAGATCTAGATTGCATTGCGTCATGGAAGAGGAATTGAAACAATTGAGAGGAAAAATGTTTGACATTTGGTACCTAAGTCCATGAACAACATAGTGATTATAAGTAGGTGGGTCTTCAAGAATAAGCTTGATAATATGGGATTCGTAACCAAGAATAAGGCTAGGTTGTTAATTAAGAAGGATTAAGGCTATTCAACTTCTCATAGCCTTTCCCTCCCTTGAAGGATTCAACCTTTACCAACTGGATTTGAACACGACTTTTCTTAAGGCTAGGTTCTTCATTAGTAAGGATTAAGGCTAGCTATTCAACTTCTTATGGTCTTTCCCTCCCGTAAAGGATTCAACCTTTGCCAACTGGATTTGAGCACATGAACTTTCTCACTAGTTATCTTCAAGAGGACGTATATGTCGAACAACCTTCGAGTTTTGCAGATGTTGATTATCTTGCCATTTGAACATATTTGACAAGGTGTTTTATGAATGGAAGCAAGCTTCAAAAGCTTGGTATGGTAGATTCGCAAAATTTCTTTTGGCCAATGGGTATTTACATGGTGCAATCGACTAAATAGTACTCCATCCGATCCATAAAAAGTGACGTTAAAAAAAGCTCTCTTATTAAGAAACCTTAAATAGCCAAAATTTACCCATATATAGACTGATTACAATCATTAATTGCATCCTTAATAGTGCATTTCTTTTCATTTTTCAAGATAAGAGTTTTTTTCATTTGAACCAAATGACAGTTTTTATAGATGAGAATTCTAGTCGTTGAAGGTAAGAATTGAAACATTAGAGGACGTTTTGAGAAGTTGGAGAGTATCTTCAAATAAGGTAAATCTGATCAGATTTTTTTCTCTGCACTTAAATATCTCTAATCTCTCCCCCATCTCAAAAAACATATTTAGGCCAAGCCACAATCCCTAAGCTTTCACCTAATATCTCTCGAATTCTCTCTCAATTGTCATGAATTAAAGAAAATCTAAAAAAACCACTCATCTTCAATCTCCCAATCTCTCTCAATCACAAAAAAATATTCTAAATGGCCTCTCCATTAAAGATAGACCTTACTACCTATAGCTAAGAAGAGTTGGATGCTTTGAAACTTATAGTGTTCGATCAAAAACAAGCCCTGGCAGCTTTTGCTTCCAAACAGGGGCGGCCCATAGCAGGTGCAACCTATGCACCTACATAGGGCCCCTAAAAACAAAAGGCCCAATTTTTTTTAAAGCCCATAAACAATATTTTATATTTAAAGAGATTAAAAATGTCAAATTAAAATATTTTCTTGGAACTCCACTGATCAACATCAATTAACGTAAAAGTTGTGCATTTACTTCCCTTTTGAAAAGAAGAATTTTTTGTTGTGTTATTTTGAGAAGAACGAGTGCTTTAGAGTTGCTCACTTGCTCTTGCTCTTGGTTTGGATGTGTAAATGGATGCAAGAGAGTCGACATAGAGTTTTTAGACTTAAGATTGAAGTTAAATGTATCCAGTTTTTGGACTTAAGATTGAAGTCCTCGACATTTCGCGTAGTCATGGGTGCATAGGTTGCAACATTCTCCTCTACTTGACCATGAATCGTTCTCGGTTCATCATCAAACTCATCATCAGGTATGAACAAGGATAAATCAACATCATCGATGGTTGGATGAAAACAATATTCTCTAAGAAGGTCCAAACGGTAACCATTCGGCCCCATAACTTTGGTAGAGCCAAAATGAATTTTATATCGAGACATTATCAAAAGCTCATGTGTGATGCATTCAAACATCTAGCCAAACGCTTATGGTTTTACGATAGTATCATGAAGTCTTCATTTTGACATTCATGGGCAATGCTCCCTTGACAAAAAAGTTCATGTTTGATTAAGTAGATCTCCTAACTGCGAGAGCGTGCAATTAATAACATGCCAATAAGTGATTTAACTAAGGTAAGTGAATTTAGAAATGACTGAAAAGAATGGAAAACAAGTGAACTAAGACGAATAATTTCTTCAAACATTGTGAAGAAAATAATAGAAACATCAATACTAGAAAATCGTATTAGGGATAGATTATACTAGGTCGCCCTAAGTAAAAATGGTTGGTTCTCAACAACATTGGCCATTGACCTTGTAACACAAATAAACTACAATGAACCAAGCTTAAACCATTAGATATGTAAATTGGATACGTACCCAAAAATGAAAATTTTCTTATGGAAAATGGATACCGATGGTCTACCCTCCAAAGCTAGATTGCGAGAGAAACACGTTTCCACTCCTCCGGGATGCATTATTTGTAATTGCACATATAAATACATTGGTAACCTTTTCGTAAAATGCTCACATACTCACGAGATAACCATGAAACTAAATTCAAAAACTGAACAAACTTTACACAACTATGACATCATAAATAAGACACGTACTAATATTAATAGTGAGCTCAAACAACAAATATGAGTTAGAGACTTTACACAATTAGCTAATGTTTGGTGGTACATATGACATTAAAGGAACAACCTAGTATTTCAACAAGCACCTAATAACTTTATACCAGACTTAGCACAATATATCCGACACCAGTCACAATATGGGACAAAACCTAACAATGGAATGAAGATGTAGAAGAAAACGAATAGAAAAGACCTAGAACTCGGAGGGGAGCAGAACAAATAAGGTGGAAAAGGCCTCACGAGGGTTCCATAAAATTAATTTCGATGGATAAGTATACGAACGAAAATGCATCTATCAGTTATGTGCTCAGAGACCACAACGCATGCATCACAAAATTGGAAGCAATCACATATGGATGTATCTAGTTACTACAGGTAGAAACTTTAGCACTTCGACATGGAATTCGAAAGCAAGACAGATGGGGCTACGAAAAATCAAAATAGAAAGAGATAATAAAACGGTCATAAAGGATGTAAAGGGAAGTGTAACACGTCCATGAGAAATTGAAATGATGATAACAAATATTTTGGTGTCTATGCAATGGTTTATGAGACCGTAAATATCTCTCATGTGATTATGGATTGTAATGCAGTGGCCGATAAAATTGATAAATCGAGCCACTCTCTACACACTTCACGTATTCAGATTCACCCAGAACTTCTACTTCTTGTCTGAATGTCCTCGATAAGAAGGGCACCATAATTCTTACCTAATAAAAAACGTAGATCTTCTAACACATGCATGTACGTAGAAGACGTAGAAGAGAAAATTGACATACAAAACAATATAAGAAGATATATTGGAAGTAAAAAGTTCAAGCCAGTAAATCAATAAGATTATCATAATAGAAACTCCTGCAACTTTTTTAGTTACATATAAGCTAGCGATATATTGATAGTGATCATAAAACATCTTAAACATAACAATAAACCAAATATTCCAATACATACTACTTTCAGAATATTATGTAGCACATGATACTACTGAGAAGCACATTATATGCATGCAGTGAATACCTTTTAAAAATTCTTGCGATAGTTACACAACTAATCAATTGCTTCACAAAACGGCTGCAAAAGTTGATAGATATATTTTTCAAGCTCCAAACTTATCTCACATAGTCACATTCATCTTCTATAGGCTCCATCATATTACTTTGAAGGGAACAACGCAATCATCTCTCTAACGGCTTCTTTGAACACTCCGTCGGCAGAGAAGGACTCCAAAGATTGCTCAATTGCTCCACTAGCCTGTCAAAAAAGGGCCAAATATAAAAAGATTATAATTAAGGAGAGGTTCAACAATCCATAGGTCAACACACATAGGGTCATATAATAAGCCCAGAGAAGATCTGAATCAAAATCAATTGACAACAAGTGTAGTAACTCACCAATCTTAGATATTAGGCTTGATTTAATATCACTTATAAGGTGGGACTAATATTCAAATAAAAAGCCTTACCATCAGCTTGCTAGATGCAAGGGATTTACCGTACCATTCAATAGCTACGTACAAGTATGAGAGAACAATATATTAAGTGTAGTATGGAACTTACAAGGCGAACATGGATCATGTAGAAGCTCCCCTTTCCATCACACGAAACATTAGCCGATTCTACTTCTATCATATTCTTCTCCAATGCAAGAACGATGGAGGTCAAGAGACCGAGTTTTCTAGGAGAGCATATCATTATCTGAGCCTCTTGTCCAAATGTGTTGAGGACAACATTAGGAGAGGTCCAAGTATGGAACATCACCGGAGGCTGATGATTGCTAAGCCCTGAAGTTGTATTGACCAGGCCGATCTTAGATTGACCGGTTGCATGATCAGCTAAGAAGGACTCCCTAGTGGTCTGGGTCGCTTGCTTCAGGTGAGCTGTTGTTGAGGGCTCGTAGGTGATGGTTGCGTTGGTGGAGCAACGAAGCTTGTTCGCCTTTTGTTCTCGGAGCTTCTCAAGTTGGGTTTCTAGGGTTTTGATTTGCTTCACTGCTTCATCCACAATGGTTGTCTTGTCGGTCTGTTCTCCAAGAGAAAAATGCATGTGAACTATTATTATTATTAATAATTGGAGTATATTCTTTGAGAAAAGAAAGTAAGTTTTCTAAGTTATGCGTTATTTGGTAACGTTTCAAGGTGTCATCTCTCTTAAAAATAAATGTAACAATGATGAGATTAAAATACAGTAATTTAACCAAAAAATAAGTAAAAATATCAAGGGTTTCATAACTGAAGTGACCCGGCTAGAAGTTGCAAAAATTCACCTCAAATTCAGTGCACTGAACATTCCATCTAGGGAATTGTTTTCCAGAGGAACTGGACGTTTGCTATCTAGGATTCTAACAGGTTGGCGGTGTAAATAATTATCAACTTCATTAACATAAAATGGTCAAGTTAATTACCAACAATTAATTATGAATTTAAAAACGATTAATTATGAAATGTATAAGGAGTGATTTCTTTCTTTCTATAACAAAATAGAAAAATGGGAGAGAATTACCGAATTACCAAATTACCAAATTTATTTATAGCAATAATCAGGAGGAACGAATAATGGAAATAATATAAACCAAATTTATAAATCAAGTAAACACTTATAGCGATCTCCAACTTTGGAGAAGCATTGATGGAGTTACCAAATATTACTTGTTAGTTCCTTAATTAATCATGGCAAGTAGTCATATCAAGGAGAGAAGGAGAGTAGGAGTTCGAACTTAAAAACTGAAAAATCTCGCAGCTGACATCAAATTCCACCAGGAACCCATATCTTACAAAGTTTTTTTATCTTATAAAATACATTTTTATCGATCTTACGAAATTGCAAACCGGCAAATTCAGGAGTTTTTCCATCAAAGTTGTTTATCTTACAAATTACATTTTTTTTTTACTATATGTAAAGCAAATAAATTTACCTTGGGAGGAAGCTGTGGAAGCATAGCATGGAGATTAGAGAACATATCCCTCATCTTCTTCCTCCTCTCCCTCTCCGTGTAAATATGAGTCTCCACATCCGCATCCGCCTTTCTCTTCGCCTTACTACTCTCTTTCTTCTCCACGTCGCCGTCCTCCCCAACCGCCATCATCCCCTTCACACCACCACCACCACTAGTGGAGGTGTGGTCGAAGTTGGCAAAGGGCCAGAGCTGGCTCTCCCAAAAGAACCCTTCATTGGCCCCTGCCGATCCCCCCTCGGATACAGCCGGGTTCGGGTTGAGACAAAAGGAAGCATTGGAATTCATGGTAGGAGAGATTACTTGAGAATTGGTGGTGTAGAATATAATTTGAGAGTACGTTGTAAGAAAGAGGGGTTTCGTGTTCAATTATAGAGAGAGGAAAACCACTAGCCCTAAAACTACAACTCATTGAAAACAAATGCATGCCGATGATGCAATCCCCTAAGCGCGTGTCTTACAACCTCCCACTTTTGCGGGTCCCACTCACTGGTTTAGCTGGATTCTGTAAACTTTTCCTTCTTTTCTATGGGTGTAAAAAGTTCTTATTGAAACTATGCACCATTCTCTAATTTCTAAACTATCTTTTTCAAATGAAAGTTAGAACTCTGTTAAATCTCTTTAATTGTTCTTCCTAAAGTTATTAAAAGCAGTAATGCAACTCTTAGTTTTTCAGTTAGAGATTGGATGATGATTGGAGTGATGTGGCAGTAAGAAAATTGCCAGTAAAGTTATAAACCTATTATGTATACGACCTTCGTCAAAGAAGGCGCAATATAGCCGTTACACTATAAAAAAATATTCCAGTAAATATACAGGTCATGAGAAATGTCATAATTAATAGTTGGATTAAAACGTAATGATTACAATTACCATATACCAGTAGATATTGGCCGAGATCATGTGAAAACATTCACTGGGGAGAGAAATAAGGGAGTGTGTGGTCCATTTTAGTCTAGTTCCAATGGAGTTTGTGAAAAATTTTATGGGTGAATTTACTAAAATCTTATTAAAAAAATGGTAAATTTGTCAAAAAAAAAGAAATTAATAAGTTGATATGTAGAGAGAAAAGTTCAATCACAACTGTTAAACTTTTATTTAATGATCATGATTTGTCCAACTCGATCTACCCATATAGTTTTTTCACAACTCCACTGGAACTAAAAAAACAGTAATGACAATATCAATATTTCATAAAATGGAAAATTTCCCAAGAAAATCACTAAAAGGATAAAATTTTAATAATTGAGTGTGTAAGATGTTATAATTGAGTGTGTATACTATTACAAAATTTATTATATATGGTAGAAATATTATGGCGCTTCTTAAAAACGCTCTTATTAGTCATGCGTCTTTAATTACTTCGTAATATGAGCCCCCGACCCCTCGGTAGGAGCGATTCCTCCTCTCCCGCTCCTTAGGGTTTCTTCTGTCCTCTTTCCAATATCCGACATGCTTCCACTACAAGAATCTGTGGATTTAGCGACCACAATTTTGCGACCACAGCATATGGTCGCCAATTGGCGACCATATAGTCGCCATTGGTCGTTAATGTGGACGTCGAAATCGGGCAAAAAATTAAAAAAAATTTGCGACCATATGGTCGCTAACGGTGCGACCATGTGGTCTCCGGGTCAACTTGGTCGCAATAAATAGCGCGGTAAGATTTCCCGCTTAATTTCGCGACCATATGGACGTCCATATGGTCGATGGACGTAAGGCGACCATATGCTGAATATAGCATCCATATGGTCGCTGGACGTACGGCGACCATATGGACGCTACCTATAGCGTCCATATGGTCGCGGATGTGGACCAAATGTTTCGGCGGGCAACATCAATTTTGGCGGGTGAAATCCCGCCAAAACGGCGACCACATGGTCGCTAAAAAAAGTATGTGGTAAAATCCGCGCCAATTCAGCATATATACCGCAATGTGTAAAACCCTCATTCTCATTCTACCACCTTCATACGACTTCATACGACCTCATTCTCATTCTGCCACCTTTCCGACAATTTCATCAAAGGTATGTAATTAAAACTTATTAGTCATATTTAATTCCTCCATGCTATCAGTTTTTACACAAATATTGTTATATGTAAAAAGTATTCGTTTATCTAATTAGAAGAGATGTTGTTAATTAAGTAATCGTTAAATTCATATAGCATAGCAATCAGTTGTAGAAAGTTTTAGTGCACATAGGCTATATATAGCGACCAACTGGTCGCTATTCCGCGACCAAATGGACGCAAATTAGCGTCCAGATGGTCGCAAAGAGAGTATAGCGTCCAGTTGGTCGCTAATCTGCGTCCAAATGGTCGCCATATCCTGGATTATACACTGCAAAAGTCAATTAATTATAGTCTTATATTGAATTGCAGGAATAAAAAATGCGTGAATGGATGTATGTGCGTCATATGGATGGGTTTTTGCACAACGAGTTTTTGGCTGGCGTTCAGCAATTTATTGACTTCTGCAAAGCTATGCCGACATATGATCCATCCGAATTAAGGTGTCCGTGTCGGAGGTGCAATAATAGGAAACTGATTCCTGTAGATGATGTGCATTATCACATAGTTAAGGATGGGTTTGTTCCGAATTATTACAATTGGGTTTCGCACGGAGAGACTGATGAAATGTTCGCTGCCTTGTTGGCAGAGTCTAGACAGTATGAAGGGTGTAGCAGTACTGATCCAACACAACCAGTATCTGGGAGGAATGATAATCGAATGGAGCAGATGGTGTATGATGGCTTTAATTCCCAAAGTCAATACACTACTGATGATCCTGTGCAGACTGAGGGTATAAGGCATGAGCAGGGGGACCAATATTATCATGAAGCGCCCAATCCCGATGCACAGCGTATGTACGACATGTTGTCCGCTGCAAATATGCCATTGTGGCCTGGATGTGATATGACCCAATTGGAGGCGGCGACTGAGCTACTTAGCATAAAGTCAAAGCTAAGGATGACGGAGCGCGGATACGACATGATCTCAGATTTCTGCGGTCGTGTTTCACACCCGGAGACCACATTACCAGCCACGTTTTACGACACGAAAAAACTGGTCGAGGGTCTCGGGCTTCCGTACGAGGCCATTGATTGTTGCCCAAACTCTTGCATGATATATTGGGGTGCAGATGCAGAGTATGCGGCCTGCAAGATCAGTGAGTATCCGAGATGGAGGCAAGGCAAGTCAAAGCTCATTCCCTATTCTCGTATGTTTTACTTGCCAATAACTCCACGGTTGCAGAGGTTGTACGCATCGGTGGTGACTGCCGAGCATATGAGATGGCATGCAGAGCATGCACAAGATGGGGTGATGAGACATCCGTCTGATGCAGAGGCATGGAGGCACTTCAATGCTGCGTGGCCAGATTTTGCAGCAGAAACGCGAAATGTTAGACTAGGCTTGTGCACGGATGGTTTCAATCCGTTCGGTGCGTCAGGGCGTCAATACTCATGTTGGCCTGTGATTCTGACACCCTATAACCTTCCGCCATCGATGTGTATGCGAGAAGAGGTTATGTTTTTGACGGTTATTGTTCCCGGACCGAAGAGTCCGAAGCAAAAGTTGGATGTGTATTTGCAGCCATTGATAGCCGAGCTGAAGAATTTGTGGCTTAATGGGGCATGCACATATGATGCATGGAGGAAGCAAAACTTTGTCTTGTGTGCAGCTGTAATATGGACTATCAGTGACTTCCCGGCATATTCGATGTTGTCAGGTATGTTGTTCTAGACTCAACTTAAATAATGTCAAGTATATTATATGTATTCATGCATATATCATGAAGCTATCCGTTAAATTTAATGTGTTGTACCAAATATATGTTTGTGTAGGCTGGAGTACTTCTGGGAAATACGTGTGTCCTTATTGCATGGAAGACACTGATGCATTTTATCTAACCCATGGACACAAAATGTGCTGGTTCGATTGTCATAGGAGGTTTACCGAACATGATCATCGCTTCCGAAACAATAAGAACGATTTCAAGAAGGGTAGAAGGGAACGTCGTGCTCCCCCTGTACTCCGTGACGAATACGAGATACTAGACCAGATCAACAATATGGGTTTGATGAAGATAACTGAAGTGGGAGCCGAACAGCATAATAAGACGGTCAGTAGAGGTTCGGGTTGGAAGAAGAAAAGCATTTTTTGGGACCTACCTTATTGGCCTAGTCTGCTGGTACGACATAATTTAGATGTCATGCACATTGAAAAGAATTTCTTTGATAATGTTTTCTTCACCATTCTCGATGTTCCGGGGAAGTCGAAAGACAAATGGTCAGCTAGAAAGGACCTAAAGGAATTGTGCAAGCGTCCGGAGTTGGAACCTGACGAGGAGGACAATAGGTACCCAAAGGCATGCTATGCACTAGATCGTAATGAAAAACATGTGCTTCTTGAGTGGTTGAGATCCGTAAAATTTCCGGATGGATACGTGTCCAACTTGAGCCGCTGCATTGACTTGCACAAGCTTAGACTCTTTGGGATGAAGAGTCATGATTGTCATGTGTTCATGCAACGGTTGATGCCTATTGCTTTTCGAGCATTTCTTGATGACAAAGTCTGGGAGCCTATTGCTCAGCTAAGTGCGTTCTTCAGGAACTGACGTGTTATGAGCTTAAGCCTGAGGTGGTTATGCAGTTGCACAAGGAAATACCAATTATTCTGTGCAAGTTGGGGCGAATCTTTCCCCCGGCGTTATTTGATTCGATGGAGCACTTGCCTATTCATTTGCCACGGGAAGCTTCACTTTGTGGTCCTGTCAATTATAGATGGATGTATCCAGAAGAAAGGTATGTACAATTATAATTTTTGATAAGTTGTAGCTAGTTAATTTGGTTTGTAAAGTCTTAAATATCATATATATATATATATATATATATATATTGTAGGTTCTTAAAAAGGCTGAAGGGAAGAGTTGGCAATAAGGCTAAGGTTGAGGGCTCAATTTGTAGTGCCTATCTCGTTCAAGAGACGTCCACCTTTTGCTCGTATTATTTTAACTCGCATGTCGCGAGTAATCATATGGATGTCTCCCGCAACGTTAGTTGCACACTTCCAGTTGGGGTTGATCCGGGCGATTTGTCTATTTTTACAACAACTGGGCGAACGTTGGGTAGATCCAGTGGTCGTGTGCTCACAGATGAGGAATTCCATGTGATCCAAACTTACATACTAATGAACTGCGTCGAAGTGGAGCCCTATATCGAGTAAGTTTCTAGCTCTTTCTGTTGATATGAATAATCTATATATAAGTACTTGACTCGATCTCCCGGGGGAGCACCAAGAGAGGAATTAAGACTAGTCATAGCTGATTGGACACGATCTCCCGGGGGAGCACCTCCAGGATTTAGTCGTTTTTTCTTGAACGGCGACGACATCACTGCTCGGATTGCAGCTAGGGAGACGGTTGTGCAGCTTCGCGTGTTGGAAGGTGCTGAGATCCGGGCAGTTCATATTCCACGTAGAACATGAGAGAGTACGTCCATCACTGCTCGGATTGCAGCTAGTTGTTTGTAACTTGTGTTGTTTGATTTAGTTGTTTGTCAGTTCGTTTAATTAATGTATAAGTACTTAGGAAGCAAGTGTTTGTAACTTGGTTTCGTTCGAGTTTATGAAGCTGTTTGTAACCTGGTTTCGTTATGAATTAATGAAGTTGTTTTTTGAGAACTGGGTTTAGACTTCGATTTACTGAGACGGATTGTAGTTTTTGTCCCATTTGAGCCCTCGAACCAATTACTTTGTCCACTATAGCAATTTAAGCGACCATGTAGTCGTCAAGTTCTTAATTTAGCGACCGTGTAATCGCCAAGTTCTTAATTTTGGCGACCATATGGTCGCCATCCTTCGAATTAGGAGCTCGAAATTAGAATTTTTAGCGCATATTTCAATTTTATTTCAGTTTAGCGACCATATGGTCGCTAAACTGAATTTTTCGGCGCCATTTCCAAAAATAAGGGGGGAAATCCGAATTTTTGGGTTTCAGAAGTGGCGACCATATGGTCGCTATGTTGAGGGCGGCCCCACTTCTTCATTTAATCGAATACGGCGACCATATGGTCGCTAATTAGCGACCATATGGTCGCTACCTCTGAATAAGACGGAGATCGCGTCTCCATCTTCTTCATTCTCAAACCCTTTCTCCGATTACGCCTCCTCGCTCCCCGCCTCCTCCTCCTCCTCCTCCTCCTTCTCCGCCTCCTCGCTCAGGCCCCCGCCTCCCCTCGCTCCAGCCTCTTCGCTCAGGCCCCTCGCCTCGTCTCCGCCTGCCTCTCCCAACACCGCCCTCTGCCGCCTCCTCTCTGGCCTCCTCCACCTCGTCTCCGTGAGCGCGGCACGTCGCGGCACGCCTCGCCTCCGCCCAGCGCCACCGCAAGCCGCCTTCTCTGCCACCGCGCGCCTCCGCCTCGCCTCCGCCCAGCGCCACCGCGCGCCTTTCCACTGCCTGCGTCGGAGCTCCGCCCACCTCTCTCGGCCCGTAGAATCTTCGGCGCCTCCTCTCCGCCCTCCCCGCCATTTGCATGTAAGTGGTTGATTTTCATATTGATTTTTGTTGATTTTGGTATTGATTTTTGTTGTTGTTGATTGAGAAATTGTTTGTTGAATTTGATTGATTGAGAAAATTGGTATAGTTTAGTTGTTGTTGTTTGAAAATTTTGAGAAATTGATTGAGAATATTAGAGAAATTGATTGAGAAATTTTGAGAAATTGGTATTGTTTAGTTGTTGCTGTTGATTGAGAAATTGTTGTTGTTGTTGTTGTTGTTGTTGTTGATTGAGAAGTTGTTGTTGTTGTTGTTGTTGTTGTTGTTGTTGTTGTTGTTGTTGTTGTTGATTGAGTTGTTGTTGTTGTTTTTGTTTTTGTTGTTGTTGATTGAGAAATTATTGTTGTTGTTGTTGTTGTTGTTGTTGTTGTTGTTGTTGTTGTTGTTGTTGTTTTTGTTGTTGTTGATTGAGAAGTTGTTGTTGTTGTTGTTGTTGTTGTTGTTGTTGTTGTTGTTGTTGTTGTTGTTGTTGTTGTTGTTGTTGTTGATTAAGTTGTTGTTGTTGTTGTTGTTGTTGATTGAGTTGTTGTTGTTGTTGTTGTTGTTGTTGTTGTTGTTGTTGTGTTTGGATAGAGTTTGATGAATTTGAAATTAATGAAGTTGTTTAAATTGAGTTTTGTTGTTGTTGTTCATGGTGTTGTTGTTGTTTAAGTTGTTCTTTAAGTTGTTGTTAGGGTTGTTGTTTTGTTGTTTTAGTATGTCAGGAGGAGGACGACGTCGTGCACGACCTCCTCTTCCGGACGAAGAGGCGCACGATTCCGAGGCGACCCGCACGGACACACCTCATTTGTCCGACGACGAGGTTGCCCCCGCAGAGGGGTCCACAACCCCTACTCCGGCGCCCTCGGCGGGATCAAGCAATGGGCTCGATCCCAACCGCGTATGGGACCTTTCCATTCGCGGCGGAAGGTAATACTCAATTTATTTTAAATTTGTAAATTTTAAATAAAATGTTATAATGTCTTTTTGCGAATTTTGCAGCTTGCAGCCGTCGGGAATGGTGTCGCGGTGGTCCACGCACATCATTACCGGCCAACCCGACGATAGGGCGTCGGAGTTCGACTTTGCCACCGCCGCATCAAAGGCGCGGTGGTTTGAGGCTTGGAGGGTAATTTTATTTTATTTCGCATTACGTTTTACATATTTCGTATATATTTTTTTTACTGACAATATTCCGTATTTATCGACTTATATTGTTGTTTTGTTGTTTTGTTTTAGACGCACTTCCAATGGGATGCCACGAAGCCGGGTATGGACGTCGAGACGGTCCGGCTATTGCGGGAGAAGATCGCGAAGAAGCGATACGACGACAAAGTTGGGAAGAGTCGTCGGGAGGGGAAGAAGCCTAGCTGGATCAACTCTGCCGCTTGGGACCTTTGGGTGGCGTATTGGAACACGACCGAGTACAAGGCCAAGTGTGAGCGTCAGAAGAGAATCTGGCATACAAATCCGGCGAACCACAGCAGCGGTTCGAGGTCACACCTCGATACCATGCAACATTTGGTACGTTATTTTAATTTAAATTTATGTATTTTATTTTAAATTTATTTATAATAGTTTAATATACTTTTAATAAATATTAATACATGTTAATCATTCGTAGGAAACCCAACGGGGTCGTCCGATTACGCCTCTCGAGCTTCTCATCGAGACGCACACACACGTCTCGGACCGGCATTTTATAGACGACCGGTCCGCCCAGATCGCTGTAAGTATTTCACTAATTTCATTTCTTATTATATTTAGTTTATTATTATTTTTTTTATATGATTACGCTTTTTTTTAGGCTCGGACCCGGGAGATCCTTTCCCAGAGGTCCTCGGAGACGGGCAGCACTCCGTCTTTTGAGGACGAGTGCGACGCCTTTCTAACGGCCGCTGGAGGGGTGGGCCCGGGTGGCGCTGTCTTCGGGCTTGGCAACGCCGCCTCCGAGTTCTATGGGTCACGATTGACGGCGCCCGTCGAGAACCTCCTCGGGTGGAGCATTTGACGCAACGCAACGCCGAGCTTACGACCGAAGTGACGGACTTGCGTAGTAGGGTCGCTCGGCTCGAGGGGTTCATGGCCCGGATGCAGCAAAATTTCGACCCGCAGCAGGGTGGGTCTTGTGGAGCAGACGAAAGTGATGCAGCGAACCCCGACGGAAACAACTAGATAGTTTATTTTAAATATTTTTGTAATTAATTTTGTAAATATTTTTGGAATTAAATTTGAAAACATTTTGTTTTATGCAATTCTGATTTTTTTAAATTAATATAAATCAATTTAAATTAATATTAATAAAGCGTAAATAATTTTTTTATTTTTTATTAAATAAATGTTAGCGACCACGTGGTCGCTATATTGGCGACCATCTGGTCGCTATATGTGGCGCCAATCGGCGACCACGTGGTCGCCGCCCATGGCGACCATTTTGGTCCCATTGGTCGCTATAACGGTCGCCACTATTGTGGGGAATATAGGCGACCCCGTGGTCGCCGCCCATGGCGACCACTTTGGTCGCATTGGTCGCTATACCGGTCGCCACAATAGTGGCGACCATAGGCGTCCGTGGTCGCTACGGAGCGACCACATGGTCGCTATTTCTAGCGACCAGATGGTCGCTGCGGTCGCTACCGTTAGCGACCAGGTGGTCGCTGAGGCATTAGCGTCCGGCCTTTTCGCGACCATATTTGGCGACCACAATATGGTCGCTAAATCGATTTAGCGACCAGATTGGTCGCCAAATATGGTCGCTAAATCTCCAGAATCTTGTAGTGTTCAATCCTTTATCTCTTACCCTTGGCTTCCGTCGGAGGGGATGAGGAAGAGAGGCCTCAAGCTGGATCGTCCAACTCATAACCGTCAACATCGGCAAGGCCGGATTCGTTGTTTACGCAATCGATCACCAGTGCTACGGCTTCTCCGACGGCATCGACGGACTCATCTTCCACATCCCTAACATTAACCCAATCTACAATGACTACATCTTCTTCTTCGACTCCTTCCAATCCCGATTCGACCCTCACTCCCCTCATCTCTCTACTACGGGTCCTTTGACGACGCGATTTCGACAATATCCTCCCAATCCCAAGGACGGTCAACAACGACAATGAAAATGAAAACGAAAACGACGAAACCAACAAAGGTGAGGGCTTATGGAGCCAGTTTGTAGGTGCAAGAACTTGGCCTTGGGAGACTTACGTAGAGGGAGGGATGGCCGAAGAAATGCCGGAAGGATAGTATAAGAAAGTTTATTGGCCAGTTGGGGATTTCAACAAATTTGGCAGCATGTAGGGACAGGTGGAGGGAGAAGATCCAAATGGTAGACAACAGCTAGTCGATTGGACAGATGGATTTCGCTTGGGTTCTTGGCAACTTGGGATTTTTTCTTTGTTTTGGTTTTTGTTTTTGTGTTTGCTTTCGTGTTTTTGTTTTCATTTTGCTTTTGGTTTTGTTCTGTCTTTGGTTTTGTTTTTCTTTTTTGTTTAGTTTTCGTTCTTTATTTGTTACTGTTATTTTGCGTTTCCAGTCCCTTTGGATCTCTCAATCGTACCCCATCTGCATTAAGTCAAGGGTGCCTTCATCTTGAGGGGAACTGCACTGGGTCAATGTTGCTATTGCACAATCAGCTATAAGGTCACGGGCACTCAGTTATAAAATCATACACATTCAATAATATGATCATGTACACCCACTTTTCTGATTGTGCACGATTATGGTGTACACTTTGTTATAAGATCGTGCACACTTAGTTTTATGCTTATGCATACTCAGACATAGAATTATGAATACCTACTTATATTATTGTGTACACTTAGTTATATTATCATGCAAACTCAATTATAAAAAAATGCATACTTAGTTTTTTGATCATGCATTTTCATATATATATAGATCATGCACACTCAATTATATCATCATGTACACTAAGTAATGAGAATGTGCACACATAATTTTAAAATCATGCACATTACGTCATTACAATCATGCACACTCGGTTTAAGATTTTGCAGTCAATTATGAAATTATGCAAAATTAGTTATAAAATACATATTTGTTATATAAAATAGGTTGGCTGATTTATGTAAAATTTTCAATTTAATAAAATATTGATTTTAACCGTTAATTTATTTGAGATCAGGCTGTCCACATTTGTTCTTAATTAATTTTCTCTTGTTTGTTGTTCTCACAAAATATGTTTCTATTTTTTTTAAAAGGGATTTTCCTTTTGGTACCTCTCATTGGTGCCCAAAAAAAAATCGTATTCCTTTTGGTCCCCTCGTAGTTTTGACAACTTCTCTTTGGTAAACTAAACTTAGTGAAAATGCTAATTCCATCCATTTCTGTCAAAAAATTAAATAAGAAAAACCCACAAACTTAATTTTTCACGTAAAACCCTTCAGCAAGAAATCCTTCATAAACCAAAAAACAACACAATGTCAATTTTCATGGATGCCAAAAGTGTCCTAAATTTGCAAGCACAACCAACTTCAAATAAGCAAAATGTGTTTCAGTAGAATATCTGAATTACAATTTAATGGAAATTTCACAAAAGACAGAATTGCCACAAACCCTAAACTACAAAATCCTAATTGTACTAAAGCAATGGAATAAAAGTAGTTCTAATAACAAAATTAAGGAAATATATCCCAATTGTACTGAAACAAACTTAGGAAGAAAAAACATATAGAAAATACAAAAGCATTTTGATAGAGCTGAAAATACAAAGTGAAACAGAAAGAAATAGAAATCAATCATTTTAAGAGAGAGGACGAGAAGCACCAAACGAACAGGGAGAAGAACGGATAGAGGAGATTTTCAACCCAACCCAGTGTATCAAGAAATAAGCTGTTGGGAAATATGGTCCCTAAATATGTGGGTGTTAAGGATGCTGTTGGCCCAACTTTTATTAGGTCCAATGTTGTTGGTCCTTTGAATGCTGCTGCAATGAAAGGGAGATGGATGTCCATGCAGAATGCACCCAGGCCTTCTGCTGGTGCTACTGCTTTATCTCCTATCTCGGTTCTTCCACCAATCAACCCTATTATGAAACTTGATATGCTCTCCGACTTGGACCTTGCTGTCCTTGTTGATCCAGCTCTGATGATGCATGCTAGGGAACAACTCTCTTATGTGATATCCTCCTTCAATGTGACCAATAATGAGACTATGATGCTCCCTCCTCATCTCTGTGCTTCTCCCTTGGTGTCTGGTGGGTTAATTATGGGAGCTGCTCCTATAGTTGACCATATGCACCCTTATGTGGGAGTTATTGTGCACCCTTATGTGGGAGTTACTAGGAGTGAGAGAGGATCTGAGTCCTCTAATTCTGGCCTTAGAATTCAAATGGATGCCATTGACTTGAAATCAGCAAGTGATGGTAACTTAGAATCTTCAAAAAGGAAGGACAATGAAGCTCTTGTGGAAACTATTGAACTTGTTGCTCCAAAGAAACCGAGGAAATCAAGAGGAAGTGGTAAGACAAAAACTGATGAATGAATAGTTCTCCCCCGCTTGCTGTTTGTGTTACTTTTGACATTTTGTTTGAATCTTTTGTGCTAGTTTTCAAGGTTGTTTGGGTTGGTTTTGGGCTTGCTGTTTGTAATAACTGCGGTTTTTGAGGATATTTTTTGAATTTTCTCGGATATCTTTTTAACGCTTAATCCAATATTTTCGTTGGAGATTAAATCCTAGAAAATTGTTGGTGATATCCTAAAATCACAAAGAAATGATTTTATGGATCGGTGTGAATCCTAGGATTTTTCGGTGGAAAAAGAATATTTATTGGATAAGCCATCTTTTTAATTATGTACCGGAAAGGATTTAAAATACGAAACGGAAGCCTTAAAAATTGAAAGTAGCAAGATAAAATCATGGAAAATTGATTTTATTGGTCTACATAATTTACGGGATGTTTTTCGTTTAGTAAGTTTTTCCACCCGAGGTACATAATTTTACCGCTTTAACGCAAGTCCCGTTCCGAGACGGGTTTGATTTTACAAACCGCCTTCTTTAGCTTCATTAGAAAGGAATCAGAGAAAGAGGATAAGGATGGCATATCTCTCTGCCTAGTCAAAGTTATCAAATTCATTTCAAAAGCAATGAAAAAGAAAGCGAGAGAGATAGCGGACAAAAGACGGACTCGGGAGCATTTCACCGCCGGCCATCACCATCTTCCTCCTTGTCTCTTCCACCTCCATTTTCACCTTCCTCTCATCTTCATCTCCATGGGTCTTGTTGGGCTGCTGCTTTGAAGGAACCAGAACCGAATCAAGACGGAACGACGGGCTGGAGAAAGAATTCGATCCACCTTCACCGCCGGTCTTCTTTGCATCGCCAAAGTGACGCCGCCGGCGACCCTTGGCTTGTCCGACCACCACCCACCGCAAGTCCTGCTGCCGGGCAACGCCCAGCCACTCTCGGGCTCGAGGATCGAGCCATGATCGAGCCACACGAGCCATGGGCTCGAGTGAAGGTATATACGATCGAAATTAATTAGCGGTTTGGTTGCGGAGCCACCGTAAGGGTCTTTCAACTCCGCTTTGCTAATTAAATTTATGGTTTTTATAATCTTGACGTTGATACGGTTCCACAGGTTCGAACCGCTCGTGAAACGGACGTCCGGATCTTCCGTTATAGCGAAGACAAGTTTTGGTTACCGATTGGCAGGTAAAGGACTTCGGATAATTACTCAGGATTCGTTGTTAATCCGTTTGATCTGAGATTTGGTAATCTTTAAGAACTGTTGCTGATGAACAATTTTTATTTAGAAAATTGTTTCAAAAGTGAAGCGGATAATTAGTTATAATTCCGCCAAGATGGCTCCTTGAAGCATGATAACTAAGGATTCACTATATATCGATATTCGGAAATTAAATCGTTTATCGATTAGGAAGTTGTAGGAGTTAAGAATATAACTAAGAGGTGTTTCTGTGAGCTCGCTGCTGAGAATCCTTTTGTTATATTTGTCAGAGGGATGATACAGATTACTGTTGGAATTACTAAGGACGTCAAGCACGCTTTTTAAGGCAAGTGGACGATTCTCTCTTGCGTTATTGTTATTAAATGAGGAATTGGATCCCATTTAATATTTGCATTGGGAACAACTTGTATGATTAATAAAATATGATAGGTCGTTATATTTGTTAGAAATAATGACCATGTTGTTTATTCAGTTTCGCGCTAGAACTGGATTTAGGTCCGTTATGTGTGGCCTTGTATGTTGTCTCATGTTGAGACATTATGGTGAAGTAAGTTAGTTTTTCAGGGGTAGGAGCCAAGTCTCCGATGACCTCTTTATAACACAGTCTATGTTGGGAGGTTTAGCTCGTTACTATCATATCCCAACATTCGGGTCATGACTCATACCTCACTCAACGCTGGAGGAGGTGTTATGCACTCTAGCTAAGTGCAAATTGGTACTAGGTGTTCGTCAATGATCATGGATTTCTTCCCTTTCATCTTGACGTCTACATGTACAGGTGGATTCTCTGCGGTTTTAGCCGCTTAAAAGTTACCAACATGTTTGTGAAAAGTTATGAAAGTAATAAAAATAAGTGCGTTAGGCACATTAATGTACCCGGATGGTTAGTCTATTCGATAACCTTTCTTACTCCCGGTTATGAATGATTCTTAATCAAACTTTGATTAAGTCAATCTGATTAGTCGATGGAGACTTTTCAAGATGTTATGTGATTAATATGAATTCCCAACAATTGTTTATGCTTCTTAAAGAAACCACAAGCGGTGGTGTTCTCTCTTGATTATACGAGTCTTCTTCTTATTCTCTACAAGATTGCTAACTGTTGGATCAAATCCGAGTCTATTCGGATTTGGATGCCAATATGTTTAGTTACAACCATAAGAACCAAGTTAGATTCTCCGCTTGCTAGTCTTTCATTAGACTAACCCGTCCATTTTCTTTTCTTTTATTATGGTCGGTTGGTGTCCACCGTTGTATGCGATACATGAGGTTCTTCTTGGAAGTTGATTCAAGAGGCGGATTCAGATGTTTGAAGCTCCAGAAGTTGAAGAAAGGTTTCCAATGGCTATACTTTGAGTGAAGATCATGATTGAACTACTTCAAAGCGAAGCTGAGTTTCAGAAATAAGAACTCAAGGATGACTGGATGAAGATTTTGTTTGAATAGAAGGTTGTTCTATTTATTTATTCTTTTAAGTTAAGGTTTGTATAAGACCAATTGTATTTATTCCGCTGTAATGTTTCTTTTAGTTTGTTCAGTCAGTTTAAAGCCTTGGGTAGCTTCGGTTTAGTCTTAATCGGGGTTACTGGCGGTAATACCTCCAGGGTAGGAAGGGGGTGTTACAGAAGTGGTATCAGAGCTAAAAGTTCCTAAGTCTTGCTTAAGACTTTCATCCTTCCATATAGAATTATGGAGAATTCTATATTGGTGTTGTCTTAGAACCATTTGTGGAAAGTGGTTAAGATTGGAAGCCAGACTCGTGAAGAGATAGAAGGAGAAAAGGGAATTGGAGAACATGAGGTAATAAGTTTGTAATGGTATGTGGAAAAAGGTCCTATAGTGGACATTTGATTCCCTGGAGATGGGAATGGATTCCGAGAAGGATCCAGAGTAAGATTAGGTGAAGATTCCTGAAGTTGACCCGGTTCTAGACCAAGTTCTCAATGAATTCCTATTCTCTCTTGAGAGTCTGAATTGGGTGTACCCTCGTTGTTTCTTCCATATTAGGAAACTTCTTGTGAGATTTTGAAGTTAAGTATTGTACTTCGAAAAGACTTTCTAGTTTGAAGGTTTCCTATTTTAAGCTCGTATGATGGAAGATTTCAAGTTAAGAATTTTTGTTAGAAAGAAATTGTTAATTCCTTTTCTTGATATGTGAAAGTTCAAGTGTTGTCTTGAAGTCATAAGAGTAAGAGTTTTCCCGAGAATATTTCTTAGGAATTTCTGAATTTGGTTGAAATTCGATTATCAATAGAAGTTTGGAGTTGGAACCTCCACTTCTCAACGTTGAGATTTGGAAAATCTTAAGAGTCTTGAGTGATTCTAAAAGATCAGTATGGATCATGAAGTGATATAAAATAATCCTGAATAGAAAAGGATTGTCTTTGGAAACTTTCTTCAACAACTATGTTTGTGACTCTATAGTATAGAATCATGGATATTCTGTACTTTTCTTTGCCCAGTGGGAAGTTAAAGAGCTTTGAAGTGCTCAAGTGTTGGATTGATTGAATTGTTAATCTATTGGAAAATGCAATTCAATTTTTAACCTGATAGTGTTTAAACTCAGATTTTCATATATGCTGTTATCCTTTGAGTTAAGAGGATTGAGAATCCTAAATGGAATGGGAATTTCTTATGGTTATAGTAAGAAAGAAAGGAAGAATGTTGGTTCAGTTTAGGTTGTGAACAAGTGGTTAATCATCAAGGTTGTTGTGAATAAGGTTGATTGGTCAAAATGGATTGAACAGGTAAAAGTTCATCAGTAATGTGTTTATGTTCAATTAACTACTAGTGCAGGTGTTAATTGATGACACTGAGTCGTTGATATCCAGATGACTAACCTATGTGACAACGTTATTGGAGTTTTGTTGTATGATACCTAGCTTGAGATAATGAGAAGAGACTTGAGGTCTATAATTGACCAATAATGGAATCAGCAATGAGATGTGCTAATTTGTCAATGGTATTGACTTATGTTTCTTCAAGGATGGAAATGATAAAGTTCAGTTTTGAGAAGATCAATCAAGGAATGATCTTAACATAGTTGCCTTTGATATTTTAATCGGTTGAGAGAAAAATATCAATCATTCAGTATTGTGGTCAATAAGGCTTAGACCCTATCGTTGGAAGATAATTTCAGTTGTGTTAAGATTTTGAAGATTTTATATCAGTCGAATCCAAAGCCTAAGGTGGAACTGGTGAGACTGTTAAGCTGTCGGCAAGTTTCCTAACCATAAGCTCTTCCTTTGCAATGTGGTTTGATGTTAAGTTAATGAAAAGGTACATGTCTTCTCCTTATGGTTAAACAAGAAGACAAGGGAATGATGGAGAAGTTTAGTTGGTTCACCAATGTTGAGTTGAGAAAGGTTTAAGAATACCTTGTTTGGTCATGTGCATTCTTCTGCTAAAAGAGATTGGAAATTAAAGGAATTTCCTTATATGTAGAGAGATATAAGGATTGAATCTTTTGAACTAGATGCATAGTTTGAAAGTTCATTTTTTTTATATCGAGAAGATCAAGTTATAAGAGGATTGAAAATCCTTAAACTCATTAGAAGAGTTTGATAGTTTACTTTTGGATATCAGAATTTATATGAAGATTCACTTGCAGAAGGTTCGTTGTCTTGTGAATGGATGAACTCAAGTATTGAATTCTGTCAATGGATCATATTTGCATAACTTTAAAGTAGTATGTCAAGGAGGCATACAAGTTGAGAATGATCAAAGAAGAATCTTTGCTATGAGTATGAAGATGTCGGAATCACATTTTCCCTAAGGTTTGTAAGTAAGTGGATTGGAGTGATCAACTCTTTTATTGAACCTGTGAAGTTAAGTTGGGCTAGGACCAAGTTAAATCAGGCAGAGATTACTCAATGTTATGGACTGTAGAAAAGTCTAGCAGTATATCTAATTAAGAAAAGTCAAGGTATGTCATCAAGTTCTACCTTGAGAAGGGAATGAAGTGTCACATTCGAGGGAAAATGTGGGGCTCAGAAGTGAATTGGAGTATCTTAGCTCCTTTGAGACTCGGTTTGGTTCAAAACTTTTGCCAAGCTGGTAAGGCCAGCTAATGTGCAAGTGTCATCACAGAATTAGAACAAAGCGTTAGTAGCATCATTAAGATAACGTCAGTAATTTAAATTGATGCATTGGTTTGACGCGCCAAATTCTTCAAGAGAGTAGACAACCTTTGTTTCCAAGGTATTCCAGGTTAAAGCAAGTATGCTAGTAACCTATGTCGAGTTTTCTGTCAAGTTGTCATGAAGTAAGGAATATTTGAAATTCTCTTGCGATTTTCTCTTTTGAGAAAAATCTTAGGACTCGGTAGAATTCTGGTATGAATTTTTAGAGAATTGTTAAATTGATATACGGGATTCGTGAAAAAAAAAAATTCTACAGTTTTCATGGTGGTGAGTAAGAATGTGATTTGTCTTCCATCTTGATCACATGGTAAGGCAAGATTACATGTCTTATTCCTATGAGAATGCAGTAAAGGATTATGTTTAATTTTGTTTCCCATCCTGATCAGATGGTGGAATAAGATCACATAATTCCTTGGGTTTTAAAGAATAGTTTCTAGTATGATTTGGCAATCATATAAGTTTTGCACTTATATGAGTTTTGCAAGTGTAGTTGGTTGATATGAAAAGATGCAAGCTTTCTCTTGCATTATAGCAATGGCTATATCAGCTACTTGGTAAAAATCCTTTGAGTTAGTATTTGATATCCTATACTATTTAAGGAATATGGTCAAACTTCCCAAAACAGTTCGATTATAAGTAAAGAAATTTGGTAAGATTCTTTACAAATCTGTATTAGTCTCTGAAGAGCATGGAGTAACTCTATACTTCTCTAAAAGTTTGGGATTGTTTTCAGTCAACGATTATTGGAATTCTCTAAGTAGTTTGCTAGTAGTTCATCTTGGTTGACGTCATGACCTAAGAAAGTCATTACCTTTTTAGCGGAATTGTCCTGGAAAGTACGTTGATATGGACTCTTGGATGGAACTCTTTCTAAGGAATGATATGTAGTAATCCTTTCTTTGGAATAAAGGATGTACTAGTAAATTCTCCATTAGTTGTTATTTGTTTTCAGGTTGTCTTGAAAACTTAAATCTTTTTGAGAAAACATAGTCAAGTGAGGACTTTAAGCAGAACTCCAATGGATCTGGAGTTTGGATATGTAAATTAGTATCGATGTTCAGTCTCAGCCTGATAAGCTATTGGATGTGGAGAATGGACATCTGAGGATATGTTTTTAATCCTAAGAGTTAGGTTGCTTAACAAGTCAGAATGATAAGTGAAGTTTGAACAGTTCTTTGATGAAAAAGACTGAAAATTGTCAAAGGAGACAATTTTGTTGGAAATTATCGGACTAAAGCTATGATGGTCCAATGTGTGGGTATAATAATGCATAAGAGTTTAGTTTGAAGTGGTTGAGTAAGATGACTACTTTTGAATATCAGTATGCCCAAGCTGAATGTTGGTTAAGCAAAGGATTTAAAGGATTGATAAGATAGGTTATTATCTTGTCATGTGTTGGATAAATTTCATATTCTTGGTTAAAGTAATACTGAGATTTTATCCCAATAAGGAAATTGAGTAAGGACTTTAAGTAATTCTCGTAAAGAAACTGATTTGAGAAGGACTAAAGATTTAGTTTGGATGACAACAAGGTGTGTGAATTCCCTAGGTTTTTATTCAGAATTTGTTGACCAGATCAAGGAAAAGTAGTATGGGAAAGTAATATTATTTAAGATCAATGGAGAAGATCAAAAAAGTAAGACACCAGGAATTGTTATTCAAGATTATGGATTGCTTGATTTTGAAACTGTTCATGTGTATCTGTGGTTGATGAGCTTTGAAAGCTTATTTCAAAGGAGGAATAGTTATTTGCTTAATTAGTTCATCCTAGAACAAGTAAATGTATAAGGTTTTTAAGATAAACTTTTGATGGAATGACATGAAGCGAAATGTCACCGAGCTTGTTGTGATGTGTTTGGTTTGTTTGGAAGTCCTAATTAGCATAGAAGACTAGATGAAATGTTATAGTCTCTTCCTTTTTCAGAATGGAAGTGGGAAGATATTACAATGGATTCTTGTCATTAGTCGTTTAAGACTTAATGAAAGAAGGATTCAATATGGAGGTTGTTAATAAACTCATTTAGAGTGTTCTTTTAATGCATTTAAGCTGACTTAAAGAGTATAGAAGTTAGATGAGATGTTCATGTATGAAGTTTTTGATCTTCATAAAACTCCAAAGACTTTTATCTCTGATTGAGATAGGTGATTCATGCCAAAGTTTTGAAAGGAGTGACATCAAGCTTTGTGGATTGAGTTGAATTTTAGCGTTGGCTTCCCTCATCAAAGTGATGAACAATGCAAGGAAACAAATTCAAACTTCTGAGGACATGTATTCTGGATTCCACACGAGTTGGAATGGTAGTTTGAGTTTGAGTGACTTCACATACAAGAATTTTGAGTTCACGATAAAGAAATGACTCTTTTTGAGGCTTTGTAAGGCTGGAAGTGTTGGTTGTCAATTTGTTAGAATGACAATGCTGACAAGGTTCTTCATGGGCCAGACTTGGCCAAGAGAACAACTGTTGATATCGCACTAACACGTTCAAGGGTGCTAACTGCTCAAGGGTGACAACAGTCGTGTGTTGTTTTAAGCGAGAGCATGTTGATTTATTGTAGAAAACGACGTTTTTGTTCTAGTATCCGCCTTGAAAGGCATATTCCGCTGGAAAATGCGAGACAATGTAAATGCTCGCTATGTTGGATCTTTTGAGATACTGGAAAGAACTGGTAAACTTGTTTATCAGTTGGCATTGCCACCTTCAGTGCATTCTATCCGTGAATAAGAGAAAATGCCAGTTTGGTTACCTAGGCCTATAATTGGAGGTAAAGAAAAGACTTGAGAAACTAGACGGGAAATGCTGAGTCATTTTCCAAAAGTCAGTGAATGTTGTAAAGAAGGAGTTTGGTAACTAAGCAATAATTGATTGTGCTTGGTGCAGAAGTAACAGTATGTTTTTTTAAGGGGGTACTACAAACTTCTGTATAGGTTTGTAGTAATGGTGTGTATGTTTGTACTATCCTTCTTGTGATCCGAGCTCTCCTTGGTTTCGAGGACGAAACCATTTTTAAGGGGGTACTAATGTAATAACTGCGGTTTTTGAGGATATTTTTTGAATTTTCTCGGATATCTTTTTAACGCTTAATCCAATATTTTCGTTGGAGATTAAATCCTAGAAAATTGTTGGTGATATCCTAAAATCACAAAGAAATGATTTTATGGATCGGTGTGAATCCTAGGATTTTTCGGTGGAAAAAGAATATTTATTGGATAAGCCATCTTTTTAATTATGTACCGGAAAGGATTTAAAATACGAAACGGAAGCCTTAAAAATTGAAAGTAGCAAGATAAAATCATGGAAAATTGATTTTATTGGTCTACATAATTTACGGGATGTTTTTCGTTTAGTAAGTTTTTCCACCCGAGGTACATAATTTTACCGCTTTAACGCAAGTCCCGTTCCGAGACGGGTTTGATTTTACAAACCGCCTTCTTTAGCTTCATTAGAAAGGAATCAGAGAAAGAGGATAAGGATGGCATATCTCTCTGCCTAGTCAAAGTTATCAAATTCATTTCAAAAGCAATGAAAAAGAAAGCGAGAGAGATAGCGGACAAAAGACGGACTCGGGAGCATTTCACCGCCGGCCATCACCATCTTCCTCCTTGTCTCTTCCACCTCCATTTTCACCTTCCTCTCATCTTCATCTCCATGGGTCTTGTTGGGCTGCTGCTTTGAAGGAACCAGAACCGAATCAAGACGGAACGACGGGCTGGAGAAAGAATTCGATCCACCTTCACCGCCGGTCTTCTTTGCATCGCCAAAGTGACGCCGCCGGCGACCCTTGGCTTGTCCGACCACCACCCACCGCAAGTCCTGCTGCCGGGCAACGCCCAGCCACTCTCGGGCTCGAGGATCGAGCCATGATCGAGCCACACGAGCCATGGGCTCGAGTGAAGGTATATACGATCGAAATTAATTAGCGGTTTGGTTGCGGAGCCACCGTAAGGGTCTTTCAACTCCGCTTTGCTAATTAAATTTATGGTTTTTATAATCTTGACGTTGATACGGTTCCACAGGTTCGAACCGCTCGTGAAACGGACGTCCGGATCTTCCGTTATAGCGAAGACAAGTTTTGGTTACCGATTGGCAGGTAAAGGACTTCGGATAATTACTCAGGATTCGTTGTTAATCCGTTTGATCTGAGATTTGGTAATCTTTAAGAACTGTTGCTGATGAACAATTTTTATTTAGAAAATTGTTTCAAAAGTGAAGCGGATAATTAGTTATAATTCCGCCAAGATGGCTCCTTGAAGCATGATAACTAAGGATTCACTATATATCGATATTCGGAAATTAAATCGTTTATCGATTAGGAAGTTGTAGGAGTTAAGAATATAACTAAGAGGTGTTTCTGTGAGCTCGCTGCTGAGAATCCTTTTGTTATATTTGTCAGAGGGATGATACAGATTACTGTTGGAATTACTAAGGACGTCAAGCACGCTTTTTAAGGCAAGTGGACGATTCTCTCTTGCGTTATTGTTATTAAATGAGGAATTGGATCCCATTTAATATTTGCATTGGGAACAACTTGTATGATTAATAAAATATGATAGGTCGTTATATTTGTTAGAAATAATGACCATGTTGTTTATTCAGTTTCGCGCTAGAACTGGATTTAGGTCCGTTATGTGTGGCCTTGTATGTTGTCTCATGCTGAGACATTATGGTGAAGTAAGCTAGTTTTTCAGGGGTAGGAGCCAAGTCTCCGATGACCTCTTTATAACACAGTCTATGTTGGGAGGTTTAGCTCGTTACTATCATATCCCAACATTCGGGTCATGACTCATACCTCACTCAACGTTGGAGGAGGTGTTATGCACTCTAGCTAAGTGCAAATTGGTACTAGGTGTTCGTCAATGATCATGGATTTCTTCCCTTTCATCTTGACGTCTCCATGTACAGGTGGATTCTCTGCGGTTTTAGCCGCTTAAAAGTTACCAACATGTTTGTGAAAAGTTATGAAAGTAATAAAAATAAGTGTGTTAGGCACATTAATGTACCCGGATGGTTAGTCTATTCGATAACCATTCTTACTCCCGGTTATGAATGATTCTTAATCAAACTTTGATTAAGTCAATCTGATTAGTCGATGGAGACTTTTCAAGATGTTATGTGATTAATATGAATTCCCAACAATTGTTTATGCTTCTTAAAGAAACCACAAGCGGTGGTGTTCTCTCTCTTGATTATACGAGTCTTCTTCTTATTCTCTACAAGATTGCTAACTGTTGGATCAAATCCGAGTCTATTCGGATTTGGATGCCAATATGTTTAGTTACAACCATAAGAACCAAGTTAGATTCTCCGCTTGCTAGTCTTTCATTAGACTAACCCGTCCATTTTCTTTTCTTTTATTATGGTCGGCTGGTGTCCACCGTTGTATGCGATACATCAGGTTCTTCTTGGAAGTTGATTCAAGAGGCGGATTCAGATGTTTGAAGCTCCAGAAGTTGAAGAAAGGTTTCCAATGGCTATACTTTGAGTGAAGATCATGATTGAACTACTTCAAAGCGAAGCTGAGTTTCAGAAATAAGAACTCAAGGATGACTTGATGAAGATTTTGTTTGAATAGAAGGTTGTTCTATTTATTTATTCTTTTAAGTTAAGGTTTGTATAAGACCAATTGTATTTATTCCGCTGTAATGTTTCTTTTAGTTTGTTCAGTCAGTTTAAAGCCTTGGGTAGCTTCGGTTTAGTCTTAATCGGGGTTACTGGCGGTAATACCTCCAGGGTAGGAAGGGGGTGTTACACTGTTGGTGGGTTTTGGCTGTTGGTTAATGGTTGCCGCTATGTCAGCTGGTCTCTGGGCGCCAGTGCCCCTTTGTTTTTGTTTGCTTTCAGTTTGGTTTGGGTTTGTGGTATGCTTGCTTTGGAGTTCCTTCTTGTTGTTGGGTTGCTAGTGTGGACCCTTGGTTGTTTTATGTTTGGTTGTTTAATATTATATATCACTCTTTTGAACTATATTGAAACTTCTTATAAACTGTTACAAACAAAAGATGTTTTACGAATATAGGATCTTGGAACCTAAGAGGTGTGAGACATAGCCATTTCTGGGAAGAAATTGACTTCTTGAAAAAAAATATAGTTTGCAAATTCTATGTTTGGCTGAAACAAAGTCTGAAGAACAACCGTTGCTAAATTGTGTTCGAAAATTTGGGTTCCATGACTCTATTTTTTCTTCTTCGGTTGGATCAAGAGGTGGTTTATGGATTCTGGTTTGCCATAATGCCTTTACTCGCCACCTTTCGGTCCACCTTTACTCAAGAGGTGGTTTATTGATAACATTAGCTTCTTTATCGTCTTTGTATTTGCGCCTTCTCGTGAGATTGAAAAAATGTTTTCTGGCAGACTTTTACAAATATGCTCTCCGATCTTAATGGTCCTTTTATTATTGTCGGAGATTTAAATGAAATCTTTGGCCCCAATGATAAAATTGGTGGTCGTGTGGCTTCTAATTCTCGGTTTTCTCGGCTTAATAGCTTCACTAATAACTTAGGGTTGTTAAATGCTAATACCTCAGGTTTTCCGTTTACTTGGCGTAACTCTATGTCTATTGTGGAAACTATTTTTGAAAAGCTCGACCGAGTTCTAATCCATCATGATTTGATAAACAATTTTCCAAATATTTTAGTTCATCATCATTCGTTTACCACGTCGGACCATTGCCTTATCTCTTTTTCTATTGGTCAGGTTGATCACTTTCTTAAATTCCCTTTCCGTTTTGAAAAAGAATGGTGTGCCAATGCTTCTTATTAAATTGGTAAAAAAAAAGATTTGGATTTATTCCTTAGCTGGATCTTGCATGTTCCACTTACAAAAGAAGCTTCATTTATTAAAACAATTTTCAAAAACTTGGGCTAAAAATAATACGCATAACAATTTTGAGCAATTATAAAAAATTAGTGTTTGGTCATGAAGGAATGTAGTTTGCTTTTCTTTTAGATCCACTTAATACGACTCTTTGTTCTAAACTGCATCAACACTTAAAGAGGTATAATGCTTTACTTCAATTACAACATGACTTTTGGAAACAGGGAGAAAAAATAACGCATCTTAGAAATATGGACAAAAACACAAAATACTTTCAATCTATTTCAAAAATTAGACTGTATAAACAACAAAGAAGTTCATTTACCTCGTGTGATGGGATTATTCTTTTCGATCATGCTTCGATCTCAAAGACGATTACAGACGAGCTCCTGCTTAGTTTCCAAAGAAATAATGCTTGTGCAGTCTCGTTCCTGGATCTTGAGATTATTCCATCTCTAGTCTCCAGTTCGGATAATATTGCTCTTTGTCGTGCTCCCTCTATCTCTGAAATAAAGTTTGTAATTTTCGATATTGCGGCGGATAAGTCCTTGGGGCCTGATGGGTTCCCTGCAGATTATTTCCAACATTATTGGGACATTCTTGGGAAGTCTGTTATCTTTGCTATTAGTGCGTTCTTCCATTCTGGCCACATGTTGTAACATCCCAGACCAAAGTGCATAAGGATCATAAAATACCTAAAAAGAATGCACTTGTCTTTTCCATTCAGTGCCCGCACTGCGTTAGAAAATCTTCGTCTTCGATCTTTCTTCGATATGTGCTCACATCTGACTTATGGGGCGTCGTAGCCCCATTCGACGTTCATATAAGATTAAGAGCATATGCATAGCATATTGGCATGATATATAGTGCATTTTTAAAAGTAATATTTAATTTCTAATTAAGTTTATTATATTTTAAAAAAAATTTAACTAAAAGTTAATTATTAATTATTTCAGGGTAAAATTTGTAGTAAAGAAGATTTAAGGATAAAAAGTGTAATTTTACCAAATTTTTGCCAACTTTGTGATTTTCAGCCGACCTTGGCTTTTATATTTATATGTGAGCTCTCATCTTCAAAGTTAACATAAGAAATGAAAGAAAAAACGACGAGAGTACAAAGAGAATTCGAGAGGAGAAAAAAAAGTAAGTATTTGATTTTTGTTGTTTATGTTGGATCTGGTACAAGGTCTTTTCAATCGGGTTTTAATCTCGAAGCATAAGCGTTATTTGGAAAGTAATTAGTTAATGGTTTATCTGGATTTCATTGATTTTTCCAGATCTAGATCTATAGTTGCTTTTGATTTGAAAATCAATCGATATATAGTTCTGAGATGGTGTTTTCGATATTGGATTTATATTCGGAAAAAGATTTAAGAGTAATTTTAGGGTTTTGCTTGTAATGATTTTTAGAGGCCCTTTGATCAAGTTTTTCAAAAAGGATGAACTAGAAAAATGTTCTTCTATATATATAGTTTATCGATGTCAAGTTTTAAAGGATTTGGAATTATATGCAAGAAATTATTATGCATTTTGGCATTTCATTGCATTTGGGGTTAAAGTTTATAAGAGTAAATAGGTTGTTTTTGCATTGGGATATATATAGGATCACAAGTCATAGATTGTGGTCAAAGAGAAAGGGAAGAGATATAGTATCTGTATTGAACAGGTGAGTATAGACCGGAGATTCAACCTTATGTGCTATATGTGCCATACGGATATATGAGCTATATGGATATATGTGCTTTATGGATATATGTGATATATGAGCTATATGGATATATGTGTTATATGGATTATATGGATATATGCGTTTTATATGATAGCTCTGAAATTTGAAGAGTTGTTTGCACAGAAAGTATGATAGCAGATGGCATATGATATATGATTACAGGATGCACTTGATTACATAGCATATTGCATGAGATTAATGGGACGTGTGACCGTCTTGCCCTGAATTTGTATTACAGGACCTACGGGTCATACAGGATCTTCGGATCAATACAGGATCTACGGATCATACAGGATCTACGTGTCATAATTAAGGGGACCATAAGAGTCCATATACAGTAAACCCGAGGCAGATTCAGGCTTGAATAGTTCACATAATAAAGAATCGGAAACATCAGCATTTGCATTTGCATAGTAATTAAATTCCTATATGACATATGTATAATATGTATGTATATATTCATGGACTAAATGTTTGACTCTGTGTGAAATAATTGATGATGGTTTATATTCACTGAGTATGCGACTCACTCAAATCGCAAAACAATTTTTTAGGTTCAGCTAGAACTTTCTGACGTGTGTCTCTGTTAGAGATCACATTCATACAGGTCGGCCGGCTGAAGCTCAATGCAACCTTTTCCTCCTCATTTTTCATCTTAGACATATGGGTTGTAATAGAAGTTAGAGTAATAGATGTATTAGCATAAGAAGTAACTACATATAAGTGTATGTGTGCAACCTCTTATGGTTGTTAATGTCTTCTATGTGCTTGCATGGATAATTTTTATATGTGAATTAGAGATATGTTTTATAGAGTATACGTCATAGGGTATAAGGGTTTCACACATGTTGACTTCTATTAATAAATCGTTCATAGCTCTTATTCCGAAAATTGATAATCCAACTACTATTAGTCATTATAGGCCCATTAGCCTGTGCAATACGATTTACAAAGCTATTACGAAAATTCTTTCTTCGCGCCTTGCAGTAATTCTTCCGGCCATTATTCACCCTCTTCTGGGTGCTTTCATAAAAGGTTGTTTAATTAAGGACAATATTTTAAAAGCTCATGAGGTTTTCCACTCCTTTAATAAGCAAAAAAAAAGGAAGTCATGTTGGATGGCTTTAAAATTAGACATGGAAAAAGCTTATGACAAACTTGATTGGAACTTCATCAAGCTTATTCTTTTGAAATTAGGGTTCTATGCTAATTGGGTTGATCTTGTTATGACGTGTATCTCTACATCTTCGATGTCGGTTCTGGTTAATAATGAGCCTAGTTCTGAATTCAAACCAACTTGTGGTATCCATCAGGGTGACCCTACAGCTCCCTTTATTTTTGTTATAGCTCTGGAATACCTAGCCAGATCTTTACAAGAAGAGTCACAAAAATCAAACCGTCGGGTTGGTATTCAACTAGTTAAAAATGGGGTTTGTCTGCCTTTTCTTTGCTTTGTTGATGACACGCTAGTCTTCGCAGAGGCTTCCATTACAAACATGGTCTACATTAAACATTAATTAGAACAATTCACAAAAATTCCGGGCTTGTCTATTAATTTCCATAAAAGTACTTTTGAAGTATCTACAAATATCTCTCGGCCTTTTGTTGTAACGCTCGCAAGTGTTATAAACATCTAAATGACGACTTCCTTGGAAAAGTATTTGGGGATTCCTATTTTAAAAGGGAGGATCCAGAATAGTGTTTTTCAAGAAACTAGAACTAATCTGAAAATACAAATCTCAAGCGGGGAGAGTTGTTCTTATTCAGTCTAACCTTATGGGTCAAGTAAATTATTTGATGCAATCATTTCTGCTTCCTAAGGGAGTATGGGAAGAGATTGACAAAATAAATAAAAACTTTTCCTGGAATAAATTCACGCTTAATTACCATCCGCTCATCAGTTGGGATAGTATTTGCTCTCCCAAAAATGAGGGCGGTTTTGGGTTGCGCATTGTGCAATCAAACAATACTGCGTTGCAAATAAAATTACTCTGGAAAATTATGACCCAACCTGTGAATGTTTGAGTTAGAATCATTAAAGATAAATACTTGGGGTCTGGGACTGTCCTACAATTCCAAAAAAACCTTCGATGTCTATCTCGTGGCAATTTGGCCATTTACTTAGCATCCGTTAGCCATTTGCTTTGGGTATTCGCTAGATTTTTGGTAATGGACAAAACGTAAACTTCTAGTTTGACATTTGGATTGAAAACTCTGATCTAACAAGCTTGTATGATAATGGCAATCCTTTACTGTGAGTTTCTTCTTTCATTTTTCCTAATTGCTCTTGGGATGAACGAGCTTTGAGTCGTCTTATCCCACGACATATTATTAATCTTATTCTTCATATCAGGATTCCAAATTGTAGTGCGGTTGACCACTTAGCTTGGCTTCTGGCTGCTGATGGATGCTTCTCGTTGCAATCTGCTTCAACCCTTACTAAAACGCCTTCCCGATCCCATTTTGATCTTTGTTGGATTTGAAACTTGAATATTCCACCAAAAATTAAAACTTTTCTATGGAAAGCTTGCTCGGGTTGCCTCCCAACAACGGATCGGTTGAATAGATTTTTTAACCGGGTCCCGAGTTGGTGTTCGTTGTGTCAACTTGAAGATGAAACCACTAATCATTTATTCTTTGGATGTCCTTTCTCCAAAAGAATGATTTCTAATTTAGAAAAGAAGTTAAACTTATCCTTTCCAGATCTCTCTTCTAGATCGTTCCTTCAAAGCATTAGTTCTTCTAGGAAAAATAATAACAGCTTTCTACACTTATGCTTCTTATGGTGTTACATTTGGTGTCACAGAAATGCAATTATTTTTAATTCGTCTCGACTAGGTTCTCACCTTATGCCGGATGATTTGGCCTTTTCTCAACACAATCAATGGACATCTGCAAATCCTACTACTATTAAATATAGGCGTGTTAGGAAAAGAAAGAATCATATGATTTGGAATAAACCTCCGCCTAACTAGATAAAGCTAAATTTCGATGCTTCTAAGAAACAAAACTCTTCTACTTTTGCCAGCTTTATTCTAAGAGATTGCAATAGTAAGATCCTTGGGTTAGATAGGAAGGTTATGCCTTCTATGAGTATGTTACAAGCTGAAGCGTCTTCGTTGTTATTTGGTCTTTAGTTTGTAGTTTCTGCTAAGTATTCTCATGTTCTTATTGAAGGAGATAATCCGTCGCTTATAAATGCTATAAAAGAACCTTGGAAGGTTCCGTGGGAAATCTATTCCTTGCAAGCTATTACCTGGGATAGATAGAATTATAGATAGAATTAGCATTTTCATTAAGTTTAGTTTACGGGAAGGAAGTTGTCAAAACTACGAGCATACCAAAAGGAATAAAAAAATTTTGGACACCAAAAGGAAAGTCGAAACTTCACGGGTACCAAAAGTAAAATCCCTACAAAAACTTGTTCCTTGAAGATACTTTTTTCTTGTCAATTGTGAATTGTGCAACGTTTTTAAAAATGTATGATGCTTATATCTTTTCGCGGAAGTTATATTTCACAGCCCAGCTTCAAAATGTTTTTTTATAGAGATTGAATCAAATGAAAATGTGGCTTATCATGAAAACTAGAAATGAATATGGACCATCCGATTGAAACACTAGAAATGGATCTAGGCCATCCGATTAAGAAAATAAAAAATAATTAAAATAACAAAAAAAAATATTTTTTTATTTTTTTATTTTCTTACTTTATTTTTTTAAGTATTTTTACGTATATAGAATGATATAAATCGAGTATGAACATAAGGCCATAAAACGTGAACATGCAATACTAATATGTGAACCTACCTATATTATATGTGAAAATATACTAAATTTTTTGAAGTTAAAATGCGGTTATATGTGAACAACCCTTGTAATAATGTGAACATGTGTATAAAATATGTGAAAAGAATGTAAAATGTCAAGCATTGTGTTTTTGTCCAAAATACCCGAAATTTTTTTAAAAAATATCTTTTATTTTTTGTCAAATTTTTTAAGCCATTTAACGCATGTATTATGATTTATTGAACATGAACATATGTCCATAAAACATGAACAAATAGTACTAATATGTGAACAAACTTGTACTGAAAAAAGTGATAATATGTGAATGTGTCTTATAATAGTGTGAACATATGCATAAAATATTTGAACGTAACGTAAGAAATCAAATTTCGTGTTTTTGGCAAAAACAAGCGAAACTAAGAAAAAAAAATTTAAAAATATTTTTTATTTTTGTCAAAATTACCATTTTTCCGCTATCTCTTTTAATCTTAGTCATCCATTTCTCAAATCCAAGGGCCCTTATTTTTTTTTCTAGTTTTTATGATAAGAATCATTTCCATGTGAATCAACCTCTTTTTTATATCAATATTAAACATCATATATTGTGCTGATCGGAAAGAAAACAACAATGTACTCAAATACACTCACTAATTTTTGCGTTTGGGGTTTTCCGGGTTACTTTCTGCGTCTTCGTTCCTTTGTTTTCCTTTATTTTTGCGTCTGTGTGTTGAACACGAGCCTGAGATAAATGGGCCGTTTGAAAGGCCGCATAACAATATGACGGCTCCTCCTCACCCCGAGGGGCCTTGGTTAGAACCTAAAATCTATAGTGTGATGTTAACCCACAGGTTAATAAGCGCCGCATGATTGCGCAGTTGGTGGCACCCAAGCACGCTCAATCGGTCGGTCGTGATCGATATATCCACCTTGGGGCCTGGTTTAATCAACCGTAAAAAATATGCTAGAATGTCTAACGGGTTTAAAAATCCAATTGCGTTTGATCTGCGAAAAACCCGCGTTATGCACCGTATGGTGGAGCACCTACCATAACTTAAACCCGAATGTATCTGCGGAAAACCCGCCTTTTGCGTAGCTAATGCATGTAGGTGGCCCCTAATTAATCTAGCCTTTCTTATATTAATCGGGATACCCACCCAAAAATCAAACTTTAATACAAAAAACAACCAAGATAATCTGAAAATGGTGGCCGATTTAACCAAGAAGACCCCATCAACAATATTTGTGCTTGTTATTGCTTCATGGAACAGATATGAAACCGAAAAATACAATACACTATGTGTCCAGACGGGGATTAAAAAATCTAAACCCAAAAATCTAATGCAAAGAAGCATACTAATAGCATAAACAGTCCGGCTCTACCTAAGCCCACCTTGGCAAAAAACCACCCCAAAGCGTTGTCCTATGAAAGTCTGCTTATGCAATTGTAGGGGCATTAAACGAAGGTCCTTTGGACCGAAATTAATTCGTTCTGCCGCCTAAATAATATTAACCTCATTGCTCTTGTTGAAACAAAAGTGAAAGATCCGTCGGAAAACAAATTATGGCAAAAAGCTGGGTTTGACTCCCTAGAATTTATCCCGGCTTCCGACCTTGCATGAGACCTTTGTATCCTTTGGAAGGGATACCAACTATCAAATGAAACTCTAAAAACTATACACAAAGATGCTCGGTCTATCAACCTTCATTATACGAACCTTGATAGATCTATTGAGATGATTATCATATTTGCTTACTTGGAGAAATCTTAGTGAGTTTATTATAAATCAAAACCTCCCTTGTATCATTATGGGTGATCTCAATGAAATCTAACACCCCGACGAGAAACTCGGAGGCACCATTCCGAACCCGTCTCGTTTTGACCATCTGCTGAATTTTAAGAACAAGTGTGACATGTGACATTCCCACC
This sequence comes from Fallopia convolvulus, assembly GCA_964016875.1. Lineage (NCBI taxonomy): Eukaryota > Viridiplantae > Streptophyta > Magnoliopsida > Caryophyllales > Polygonaceae > Fallopia > Fallopia convolvulus. The sequence goes on along the minus strand of OZ024734.1, from coordinate 22,272,433 downwards.
ATTGGGAATAAATTACGTGGCCGGAGAAAATCGAAAAACTTGGAAAGTACAATTTTCGAAAAATTAGACCGAACCCTAGTATGTGATCAAATAATTCAATGGTTCCTTGCCATTGCTACCAAAAGTCATGTGTTCTCGTCATCAGACCACTGTCCTATTTCGTGCGATCTCCCTACATGCATTCCTTTCAAAGCTCAACCCTTCAAATTTGAAATGACGTGGACCGAAAAAAAGACTTTCAAAATGTTATCAAACAAGCGTGTCGACATAACACAGGAGGATCTCATATGTACAACCTCATTAAAAAAGCACAATTACTCAAGGTCAAAGCGAAAGAATGGAATAAACACACTTTCGGGAACATCTTCAACCAAATCAAAAGAGTTGATGAAGAGACTCTCACCATACAAAAAGACATAATAGAAAACAAAAATCTACATCTCATCCAAAAACAAAATCGATTGTCCGAAAAACGGACTTGCCTCATTCAATTCCATCACTCGTACTAGAAACAAAGGGCAAAAAACACCCACATTAAACTTAATGATAAGAATACCAAATACTTCCATTGTATTGCCAATGGAAGGAGAAATAGGACAAACATAAAAGTGATACGAACAACCGAAGGTACCCAGATCACAAGGCTAGAGAACATTAAAGCAGAAATGAAACGGGATTTTTAAAACCGTTTCCGGGCTGAAGAGATCAATCATGAAAAACTCCGGAATATGACTCAAACAATCCAGAAGGAAATAACTAAAAATGACAATGTTGAACTCACTAAACTTGTGACGAACGCGGAAATCAAAAAGTTCGTGCTCGATATAGGGGAGGATAAATCTCCAGGCCCTGATGGAATGTCGACTTGCTTCTACAAAAAGTACTTGCACATAGTCGGACCTGACGTCATGAAAGTTGTGAAAAGATTTTTCCACTTAGTGAAATTACTCAAACAAATCAACCACACCTTCATAACCCTTCTCCCCAAATGTGACAACCCTAACTCCACGAATCACTATATGCCTATTAGTGTATGTTACACAATCTACAAAGTGATCTCAAAAATTCCTACTAATCGCCTTAAAGTAGTTCTGGAAAAACTTATCCACCCTATGCAAGGGGAATTCATGCAGAAACGAAGCATCCATGATAACACTCTTATTGCTCATTAGATTTTCCACTCATTCCGACATAAAAAAGGGAAGAATGGGTGGATCGCAATCAAACTTTACATTGAAAAAGCTTATGATCGAGTAAGCTGGGAATCTTGGAGTCTGTCTTGAACAAATTCGGATTTAATTCCAAATTCTTGGGTTGGACCAAGAATACGTAGAAACTGTGTCATTCTCTGCCCTTGTTAACAATGGACCAACTGACAAGTTCTTTCCCAAAAGGGGTTCCCATACCTCTTTATTTTTGCATCTGAGGTTCTCGCAAGACAACTTCAGTTGTATAGCACCAACCCAAGTAGTGGAATAGGAATACAAATTTCACGAAACGGCACGAAAATCTCATTCCTGGTGTTTGTTGATGATATCATTATCTTCGCAAAGGATAAAAACCAGGCTTGTAACAACATTAAAAACATCATTGATGATTATTGCCAAATCTATGGCTAGAAAGTCAATTTTCACAAGTCCGCGTTCCAACTGACTAAAAACACTAACCACAATACGTGTAATCAGATCAAACAACTCCTCCAAATTACCAATACAATCGCTCTGGATAAGTACCTTGGGTGCCCCATTATCAATGGCCAAGTTACTAAAAACACGTTCAAACCACTAACCCTTAGAACTAGAGCACAACTTTCTAAATGGAAAGCTAACTCCCTTTCTCAAGAGGGTCGAAAAACCCTGATTAAGGCAAACTTATCGGCACAACCAAATTTTCTCAAGCAATCCTTCCTCTTGCCCAAAAGTACCCTTAAAGAACTCGATCATATAAACAAAAACTTCTTCTAGAATAAGGAAGGAAACCACAAACCTCTAATCAGCTGGAATTCTATCTGTCAAACGCCAGCCCGCGGCAGGCTTGGGATAGTTAGAGCGGAAGAGATGAATCAAGCTCTTCGGATGAAGCTCCTCTAGAAAGTCTTAGCTGAACCAGATAACATATGGGTACAGATAGTCGTGGAAAAATACATAAAATCTGAGGGACTATTTAACTACCATAAAAAAAAACACATCATGGCAATGGACCAAGCTAATGAGCCTTAAAGACCTCTTCCTTAAAGGCCTCATTTGGAAGATCGGAGATGGTAAAATTGTCAGGTTCTTGAAAGACAATTGGATAGGATCTAGATGTCTAACTCTGAAAGTTAATGTAGAACACAATATGAATTACGATGCCCTTGTGGAGAAATTTCTCTTAGAGGACAACTCATGGAACCGTGATAAGCTTGAACAAGCCCTCTCGCTTGACGACGTCCAACAAGTAACAGAAATAATCACACCACGAAATAAAATCCCAAACAGACTATACTGGCAACCAAGTAAGAACGTTTGGTACTCTACCCACTGTCCCACTCGACTATGTAGGGGAATTCATAGGAACAAGGGAGAACCCCAAGTTGACTTAAGCTGGATATGCAAGCTAAATATCCCACCAAAAATGAAAAACTTTGTGTGGAAGATTGCAAGAAATGGTCTGCCCACGAAATGCCGACCCGTCAAAAATCACATCAGTGTCGTCCAAGGGTGTGTCGCATGCGATAAAACCAACGAGGACATCAACCACATTCCACATTAATGCAAGCATACCAAAGATACTATCCATAAAATCAACCCTAAAATCGCTTTATCAACCAAATCAAGACAGATGAGAAAAAACCCGCTCAGATACTGGATGAGATTAGAGCTCTGCTATCCAATTTTGAAATGGAGAAACTCATTTGTTCTTGGTGGAGTATCTGGTTTTTCAGAAACAAGGTTGTTTCTAACTCAACCGACTCCAACCAAACAATCCAAAATGATAAACTCTGCGAATTTATTCGTAACCAAATAAAGGAATGACACAACACCAAAACGAATGTTGTCACTGATCCAATTGCTAGTGACCAAGTCGCAAAGAATAAAAGATACCACAATAAATGGAGAAAACCCACAACTAACTTTACTAAACTTAATTTTGATGGTGCAGTTAATGCGGAGGGGATGGCGTCGTACGGGTATGTCCTCAAGGATTGCAGAGGAGACCCCATTCATTTTGATGTTGGACTGATTGGTCGACAATCCGTTCTGATGTCCGAGACCATCGCCTTACAACAGGGAATCTTAGAGGCCACCCGACGTGGCATTTCCCATCTCCAAATCGAAGGCGACAATCTTCAGTTGGTCAAGGCCATACTTGGTGGCTGGCGCTATCCTTGGAAGATCGAGATGTTACGAGCTGATATCCATTGTCTACTTTCCCATTTCCGGTGCTGGAGTATTGCCCATGTCACTCGGGAGTGCAACTCAGTGGCGGACTACATTGTTGTCTCGTTTCGCCGTGTCTCATCCGTCCCTCTTACAGTTGATCTGGTACTTCAGATCCTCATCCTTTAGAATGCTCTAGGGAGATCGCTAGCCTGTTAGCGGTCACTCTAACCTCTTTCCTTATCAAAAAAGATATACACTCACTATTTGCTATTCAATTTAATCTAATCATTTCTAGTTTTTACTCAACTTTATATGAAACCATATATAGGTAAATTACTAAATTGTATAGGGTTTACAAAAGAATCGCGGTATAGAAAATTTTGGGTTCAGTCCTTGGCGGCATATGTGACTTTTGACAAGTTTTTCTAACCTTTCTTTCCTTAGAATTCATGATGTGATTTTATTGAGTTTCTCTATCTCATTGGCTAATTCCATCGAGGGTCATAATCTATATCTAGTTAATGTCGTCCTTGTTGACCAACGTTGCCCGTGGGAATTGAGTTGATCAGATCTAACATCTTTTACTTCTTGGCTCGGTTTCAGAGTTGGAGAGTCATGCACATCTTTATGTATTGCAACTCTATGTTCTTGATAAAGTGACATAGTTATTACAGGGATGGCAATCAAGAACTTTTTCCTTTGTAGGTCACATTAATCTGGAAAAATCTATTTTATGCAGCCTCCCTGTCCATGTGATGCAATCCTCTAGATTCCTGAGATCCTTTAGTGATGACATTAATAAATAAATATGAGGATTTATATGGGGTTCAACTTCAAAAGGGCGTTGCATTCACCTTCTCTTGTGGGACACTATTGTGAAACCTTGTCATGATCGAGGGCGGCCATGGTTTAAGGCAAATGAGGCATACTAACTCAGCATTATTTGCAAAACTGAGTTGGAGAATTCTTCAAGAGCCTACCTCATTGTGGTCTAGAGTGATTTGTAGCAAGTATTGTTGTAGTCGGTCTGATGTCGACATGTTCAATAGCTGGTGTTGGATCGTGAAGCGTTAGTAACAAGTCAGGGAACTAGCAATGTTCCCTGGGCAGCGGAAATAAACAATAAGAACACGGAATTTAGAGAGGAAAAATTTCTGTCTGACCAACAAGTCGTAGAAAGAAAAACTTCTACCCCTAAAACTCCTTCTCAGAAGATTTTCAATAGAATACGTTTATTAAGTTTCAACGGATACAAGGAAAGTCAAGTTCCCTGGTAACTAAGGTACCAACCAAAGTTCAACCAACTAGACTTCTACAACCCTAAACATAAACCTAAGAGAAAGTAAACTACTGACTCACTTACTTGTGGATTTTTCACTGGAAAAAGCCACACACTCGTACACTTGAAAAGCTCTCTCTCCAAGTTCGCCGTAAACAACCACACTTAAACCCTAGCTATTTATAAGAAATGTCAAGTCATATCTCATACGTAATTCTTGCCTAATTACGCAGATTTTCCAATTAACTAATCCACACTAATAGGAGAAAGTATTGTTTGTGATTTGGATCCTCAACCATGTCGATTCTTGCCAAAACCGAATAATCGCGGATTTCCTAGATAAGATCGTGTGAGCTTTGTTCTTATCCTTCCTTTGATCTTCTCAAGCAACCGCCTACAGTTGTCGTATTTTCACAGAAGATCGCTTGCAGAAGATCTGGAAACTTGTCATTAATAGAAAGTCGCGTTCCTTTCGAGACGCGCTTCCTAAATCTGTCACTTGTTCCCTCCATCGTTCCTCACAATGTTCCGTCACTCGTGACTGTGTACCTGTTTTCCTGAAACACTTACATGTAGAAGAAAGCTATACCAACTAAGTTTATTATCATCAAAACTAAGAGAAATCATGGAACAACAATTGTTCCAATAACTAGCAAAGGTCTTCATATACGTGGAAAGGTATCATTGAAGGATCTCGGTTGTTAGCTAAGTGTGAATCCGTACTACAATTGGTAATGGTAAATCAACTCTGTTTTGGTCTAATAATTGGATTGAACTAAAGGGTTTATCGGATTGTTTATCTGCTCCTTTATATCTTGAAATTGATGCGGGCAACGTTAAATGAATTGTGGACAACAAGAGGAAACTACTCTCTATATGCTGTGAGATTGTCTCGCAATTCAGGTTGTATGGTTAGCGTTGGTAGGGGTGGGCACGGTTGATTAACCGGAGTTTCGGTTAACAGGACATCGGTTCACCGAAACTTCGGTTAGTAAATTTCAATAACCATAACCGTACCATTCTTTATCGGTTAACCGTTAACAATTAACCGTGAAACTCGGTACGGTTTCTCGGTTAACCGACTTATTTTATTTAATTTTTTTAATCAAAAATCAGATTTTTAATAATAAAAAACTACCTTACTTTTCAATCAAATAAAACCATATTTTTGAAAGGAGTTGGCTTTTCACTTTTATATTATAGTGTAATTAAACTCAGTACGGTTATTAGTTGTGTTCTTTTTTGTTGGTTATGAATTTTTCTAAGGAGGTATATTGATTTGCATTGGAATATAGGAAGTGACATTATTGATAATATCATTACTCTTCATTTTCTTACAATCGTCACTTTTAGGAGGGATTTTTCTCATGTTTGGTTTTTTTTTCTATGCTTAATTAATTATTAATCCATACTGGAACCGAAACAAAAGCAATTTTGTTGGATTTCACAAATACAAATGACCCGAAGCAACGTTAGCTTATCTACTGATCAAAAATCAAACCAACAAAAAGAAAACAAAGGAGAATGAAAGCCCACATTTGTTACAGCACATGAAAATATATTTATTTTTAACTAAAACACACATTTGTTAGTTGTTACAATACAAATCATTGGAATATGAACAAAAATTATAATAGGTGTTTATTACTTATTAAAATATATTTATTTTTAACTAAAACTAATTAGATATATAATTCTCGTTTTAAAAACATACTAGAGTTCTAATTTCGTCCTTTGGACGGGACAAAGTTTGTATTCCATGCTATTTAATTTAAATATTAGGTTTTTGAAAATCAAAATATGTGATCAAGTACACTAAATTAGAGTCAATTGAACCATAAATATTTTTAGTATAACAAAAAAATAAAATGCTAAAAATCGTAACTATATAAATAATTTCATCATTTAAATGACACATACCAATTTAAGATATAGAAATTTCTTATCAATCTCAATTTGATAGTTGAAGTATATTTTAATTTTACTTACTTAACCTGTCAATGATTTGTTTTCACATTTAATTAATGTGGTTCTCATGCATATAACATTGTGAATAATCATTACTTTATCTTTCATATGTTTTCTATATGATACAGTTATTATTTATATTTTAAATAAGGAAATTTGAAGTCTTTGAAATAAGATGAATAGTCAATTATAAATATTTAATTTAATATTTTTCATATAAGTCATTACATACTTACTATATTTCAACATTTGTGAAAATCAATAAAAAATGGCAGTGTATTTATTTGCCCAAAATGAATAGTTTTACTAAGATTTAATTTAATTTTAATTAATTAATTATTTTTATTTAGTTTTTTCATAAGAAGATTAAGATATTATTTTTATTTTTAAAACAATTTTATTATGTATAAATACATAGACAGGTAAATACAAATTTGAATTTTATTTATTTTATTTTTATAAATTACAGTTGAATTACATATACTAAAATGTACCATTAAGATAATTAATTATAGATTTTTAAATTAGAATATTTAAATCTATATATTTTACCACGTGCTTTCTTTAATAAAAATATATAAATTAATATAAGTTTTTTAATAAAAGTTCTCCATGAAAATGTTCTTTTATCTTCTCTCTTAAATAAAAGTAGTTATTAGATAAAATTTTGTATTTGTTTCATCTCTTGTCTTTAATTAATAGGGAATTTATGTTGTCAAAAATTATTTCATTAATAGAATTTTAAAATTTGATAGAATATTTATGAGGTTGTGAGGGGGAACTTTATAGGTTGTTAAGATCGATAAGATAATATATATTAAAAATATTATCGGTTCATCGGTTAACCGCCCGTGAAAATATTAATAATCGTATCCGAACCGTTGAACCGTTAAAAGTATCGGTTGGTTAACTGTAACTCCTTCAATTTTTTTAGCGGCATTAGACAAACCGTAAAAAGTGATCGGTTTGTCGGTTTTGGTTCGGTTTTTGTGAGCGGGTAAAACAAACATAATTACCATAGTTATTTTCGCTATAAAGGTATTTATTAAAATTACTGCGCAGTTATTTTCGTTATTTTCCATATTAAAATATATGGCGTTTATGCAACTTAATGGAAGATCTTATCCTGCAAATATGATAAGATTAAAACCGGAGAAGGTGGGAATATTCCTACCTTGGGCTTTAAGCAACCCTAGGAAATAATTAAATAAGGCCCCTTGATCTCCCTCTTCCATTATAAATACACGCCCTAGGGCGTGTAGGGAGAGACACATGTGCTAATCGTCATATTCAGAAAACCTAGACAGGCTAATATTCGCTTAGCTCGACTGCCCGGGGATTCACCACTCTCTTGTTGTACCTCGTCGCTCAAAACGACAATTGCTCTTCTCACTTAGGCATCAGAGGTGGATTAGGGGGTACCCGCCCCCTGTGTCCATTGTTTTGCAGGTTTCTAGGTCAAGAGATTGAAGACGGAGCGGAAGAGGAGGAGTTCTTATTTGTGTATTTATACCGTAAAAAGTGATCCTAAACAAATTTTTTTTAAATAATCCTAAACGATATAATCCTAACCGTAAAAAATGAGCCCTAGGCGCTCCTGGTAATGCCTTAGATGCTCATTTTAAAAAAAAAATTATATCGTTTAGGATTATTTAAAAAAAATTTGTACAACTGTCATTTTCTTTGAAGTGAAAAATGAATGCGTAAGATCTTAATTTAAAAGGCTCTTAAGTTGTGACAATTTTCTTCATGAACTCCTGACTTATTTTACTTATGTTATTTTCCATAATAAACAAGGACATGATTTCCAAACGTTACACATCTATACAATATATATAAGTTAATTAGTAATGATTCATATTTATAAAGTTATCATTATTTCAATATCTTCACGTAACTTTTGAGGCTAAATTCAATACTATGCAATATATGCGTGAAGAGTTAAAAAAAAAAATTATAGACTAAAATGAATTTCGTGCATGTATCAATGTATGGGTTCGAGATGTCCGTAGAAATTTGTCATTGGAATTGTATGTCTAGCAATCAAATTGCATGTAATGATAATTCATGCAAATGGTGATTTCTCTCTGGATGCAGGGCATCCGGGCATGTGAAACAAATATATTAAAATAACTGTAAACATACATATATAAATTACTCATCATATTGTACTTTATTATATTTCTTATAATAAATTATTCATCGTCTTCCTCCGGCAATTTATATGTTAATTTCCAGAAATTTATAATATTATTAATCTTTTTTGGGTAGAAATTACTCCGTATTATAATCTTTAACTTATCCCAATGTAAACTTATTTATGAGATTACTTCTTTCGTTTAGCAGTTTTTAATTTCTATAATTTTGATCGAATGATTGAAAACCACCAATATAATAAGGTGTATCGGCCTAAACCATCCATTATAATTGAAATTATTAAAAACCACTCAAATAAAAATTTATGTTACTCAAACGTCATCCGTAATCCATTAAACTTAGGTGAAGTTCCAGTTAAATACATAGATATGAGCCGGGCCATCCAATGTTTTTTTGGGACCCTGTATAAAAAATTAATTACATATAAATTTAATTACTAATTTTCAATTAGCAAAGTTTTATTATTAGTAAATTAACTTGTTGAATCATAACCGTAGTGCTAATTTATGATTGTTGATTAAAATAATTTAATTTTATTGATAGCAATTATAATTGAGGGGAAAAAATTAAATATAATTAGTAAAAAGAAAATTAAAATCATATTTGTATTTTACCCATCTTTACAACCTATAAAATTCTCTCTCAAAGACTAATAAATGATAAATTTAATTAACAAATAATTTCAGCAACCCTCTCAACTTCTATGGTATCAAAGACCAATAAACTTCTATGACTCTCCCTCAAAGACCAATAAATGATAAATACAATTAACAAATAATTTCAGCAACCCTCTCATTTTCTATGGTGTCAAAGACCAATAAACTTCTATGGTGTCATTAAGTGTATTACCCCTCTCAACTTCTAGCCCTTTCAGCAACCCCAACCGATTTATGTTTGAAGTCAAAACATGAGAAATATTTATTCAAAAATTATAATCTAAGTAAATTTAGAAAAATATAAACAAGTTGGTTTTATGAAAATATCAAAATTAAACATACTCTACAAACACGACCCTAAAACTACAAAAGAGGGAAAATATAACATTATAATCATACAACTATATACTTAACCTTTGATAAACATATGCTTACGACTCAAAATATATTTTTCCTACACCAAATCAACCATTCAAAATTGAGGTTTAAATCCAATTTCATTTCATTACTCTTTTCATCAAATCACACACATATATATATATATATTTTGCATTTCTACTCATTCAAATAATATACATATTTATCTATGTCCACTCATAAAATTAATAACCATAGACACGAAATTTAATCTCGTCCATCAGACGGGCCAAGCCACTTAATACAAATAAAAATAGTAAAAAATAAGAGGCACAAAATATTAATATTACATTATTTAGTAACTAATTAGACAATAATTTCAACAATCAACTAATAAACAATATTCTAACTAATAAATATATATTTATTACTCCCTCCGTTCTATTCTACTTGTCACTTTTGCCTTGATTTTGTGTTCAATAAAACATGTCATTTTTGATATTTTATTCATAATTTTCCAAATACACCCCTTCATTTATTACCTAAATCTCTCTCCCAACTTAATGATATTTCACTTTTCTATGAACAATTATTATGTGGAATAATTTCATTGGTTAAAGAAAGAAAATGAAAATTAATATAAGTTGTATTTAATAAGGGCATTTTAGTAAGATATTATAATTTCTTAATATGTGTGAATTTAGCTAAAATGACAAGTGGAATAGAACGGAGGGAGTATTGTTTGATAAATCAGAAATTGAAAAGTTTACAACTATAAAAAAATACCATTTATTGATAAGTTAAATAGGTTCAAATAAATTAAACCCCTCACCCTAATTAATAGAGTAGAGAATGCAATAAAGACCCAAAAATATTGATTCCACTTTTATGCAGAGAGGAGAAAGAAACGCTAGCTACCTTTTGGCTGAGAAAGCCACAACCCTCTTGGCTAAGAAAGTCACTGATTCAGGCTGAGAAAGCCATTGCTCCACTGCTACGAAAGCCGATTGTTAAGAGCCCTTTCATTTCATCACGTAGATTTTATGAATCATGGTATAAAATTTTCCAGATTTCTCCTTTTATGGACTTGTCTCTAGACCTGGTTTTGACTAAAATTTTCCATAGAAATGTGTTGAACTTGGATTTTTGAGCTGTTTTGATTTTATTTAAGAATAGTTATTTTGGTTGTTGCCTTCCAACAACAAACCCAGTAATGAGTAGTAGCAGTTCTTTTGATCTATTTAAAAATATTTGTTTGATTTTTGGTGCTTCCTTCGTGTGTTTGTGTGTGTGTGGTGTGAATGTCCTGGTGTTGGTGGTTTCTGTCCAGATTACTTCCGACTTCTTTGGGTTGGGAGTGTTCCGAATAGCCTCCCATCAAGTTTCAGTGGATCTTCACCCACAGCCCTTACCCGACCGTCTCAAGCAAGGTTTCAATTAGATCCGGTTTTATCGACATCTCCACCGATCATTTTCTGACGAACCACATGTAACACCCCGACTTCCGTCGAGGCGTTACTAGGGAATAGACCTTATAAGGTACTATTATTTAGGTTGACAACTACACTGTAGGACCTTACAACTCGGGCACGACGAGAAAGCATAATAAAACATCCAACCTTTATTTAATAAAACTTAGAAAAATGTATCATGCATGAATCCCCGAAAATTATAAATAATCAAATACGTCACAACGCCTACTGAACTGAACCATCCGAACCAAAAATAATAATAAACGAAACACAATACCAACTCTATCTAACAAATATTAAAATCAACATCCTAACTATTATAAATAACTAGTAAAAACCAATCCCACTATGACACGCGCTCTTTACCGCTCCGGCCCGCCATCTTGCCTCGGTTCCTGCACGGCTCCCTGATTCATACCTGGAACTGAAAAATGTTCCCCGAAGGGTCAGCGTCTAATCTACCAAGCTAGAAAGAATATGGAAACTGTAGAACGTTTTGAAATCAGTTATCTATAGTCAGCATAGAAATCCACAACCGCAATCATAACTCTAAAGGCCAATACCTAAATTAGTTATATCAGTCACACAAGTCACATACGCATTCACAATCACAATCACACATCAATGAAATTCTTCCTTTGTCCACAATCTGTCTTCCAAGGCGCTCATCACCGCGCCGAGTGCAGAGGCAGGCCCTCCCACTCCACTTCCCAATCTCCCTTCGAACTCCTGGCTAAGCCTCCACTGGAGCGCTTGCCCAAAAACACACAGATAATAATTTTCGTTTGAAGGGGTACGATTTTCCCAGTCACACGGGTCAAAGTGGCCAACTCTTCCTCAACACCAGCTACAATGGGCCGTGTCGGAAACGGTACCAACACAGAGAAAACGTTCCAAAATATTTTCCGATAAATCACATTTAAAATCATTAACGCACATAACATACAAGGAGTTCAAAACAATTTAAAAGGTATTCGGGACTAGTTCCCAAAACCCATCCTACAATATCGATACGCAGTCTAACAAGGGAGAAAAGAACCGAGCAAGTCGAAAAACGACTTACCTCAGACGAAGGATTCTTTAGCGTGGACAAAACTAAGATCTTGAGCAAAGACAGTTCCCTAAACATAATAATAAGCACACTTAAAAATTTAGCCAACTACACCATCACCGTAATGGGTCTCAATTCTACAAATTATACTAAAGATTTATCAACCCCCACCGAAATGCTAACATAATTATTTAAAATAATCTAATGCCAAAACTCTGTTACTATACGAACCTCAGTCCAGTACCACATGCCCAACTCCAATACTAGTACAACAAATCAACCCAACCCACCTTTCTATTCCAAATTCAACCGATCAACTGCATAAAAAAAAAATAAAAGAATTCCCACCAACCCCAATCAAAGACCTATGACCATAGACACTTCAAACCGGGGCAATCTTCTTCTCTCGTGATCGAACGACTCCGCCTGCCCAGCATCTTCTTCGCCGACGGTCTGGAACGGCGTCCCGCCCTCGCTCAGTCCCCCCTTTTTTTCTAGATCCTAACCTCGACAACGCCTATTGTACCCAAAAAGGAAGAAAGAAACAAGGAAGAACAACAATCAGAGGAAAATAACTCACCGGAATTGTTGAACGTTCAGTCGCTCACGACCCCGGAAAATATGTATATCGATCTTTCGGGAATGGAATTTGGTTTAGGAGACGAGGGTAAGCGAAGATGGAATGGAAAGAAGAGGAGACAGCAAGACGGTGATCAAAGGCGATGATTTGCCGAAACCGATAAGCGATCGGCTTACCTTTAAGCGAAGAAGAATGATGATATCACGCCGCACACGACCGCTTTCTCGGAACACAATTAGTTCTATGAAATTTCGTTTAGATCTTGGCGTAGTTCCCCGATCATATATATGGAAAAATCAACTTGATTGTGCGGATAATGATATATATTTTAAGATATGGTTGAACTAGATTAGGATAGAAGAGTTTCCTTAGCGATAAAAAAAATTCACTTTGATCCCGTCTAAATAGAATTTAGGTGAAAGAAAAGATATATAAGAATATATATATAGGATTTTATATAGGCTTTTAGAGGAAAAATATATATTTATATATATACATATGTAATTATATATATAACTTCATGGACCTTGTTTTCATACGGATAAGCTAGAAATTTATTAAAACGAACTACTTGCAGATCAAGAATTAAAAGAATACTCGATTTTTCGTCGATTAAGAAACTCGTTTTCTGATATGGGAGGAAAAACGGACCTCGGATATTACATACTACCCCCCTTAAGAAAGTTTCGTCCCGAAACTTCTATAACTAAGGAAAAGATTTTCCGAGCTTTTCACAAACCTCACCTCCATAAAGAGGGTTCGTCCTCGAACCGAAATTTATTGATGAAGATAAACATGACCAATACTAGCCATCCAAAATATGCAACACGTCAATCAAATATTTAAACAGTCAACAAGCAAGTCAAGCGAACAAGAATCACGAAGCAAACATCGAATCCGAAAACAACACACTAATTACTAATCTTCCCCTCAAACACCTCTACTAAACCCGGGTAGATCTCTGGATAGCTCTCACTCATTCTGGATTCCGTCTCCCAAGTGGCCTCCTCGACTCCCCGTCGAGACCACTGAATCAACACTAGAGGAATCTCCTTATTCCGCAACTTTTTCATTCGCCGGTCTAAAATCTGCAATGGTTGTTCCCGGAAAGTGTGATCTGGTTCTACCACCAAATCCTCATAATTCAGTCTGTGCCTAGGATCCGGGACATACTGTCTCAGCTGTGAAACATGGAATTCAGGGTGCACTCCCTCCAAAGCAGGCGGCAATGCTAGCCTGTAAGCCACCTCGCCTACTCTCTCCAGAATCTCGAACGGACCGATATATCGGGGACTCAGCTTCCCTTTCACCCCGAATCTTCTTACCCCGCGGGTAGGCGATACCCTCAACCAAACATGGGCTCCGACCTCAAACTCCAACGGTCTACGCCTCTTGTCTGCATAGGACTTCTGGCGACTCTGAGCAGCTAACATTCTCTCTCTGATTAAGGCCACTTTCCCGATCGTCTCCTCAATCATCTGTGGCCTCTCTCCTACTACATCCGAGGGATCATCCCAACATAGCGGTGTCCTACACTTCCGACCATATAAAGCCTCATACGGCGCCATTTGAATCGACGAATGCCAGCTGTTATTATAGGCAAACTCCACCAAAGCCAAATGATCCGACCACTGACCTCCCCAGTCTAATACGCAGGATCTCAGCATATCCTCTAGCGTCTGAATCGTCCTCTCTGTCTGACCGTCTGACTGCGGATGGTAAGCAGTCGTGAACTGTAATCTCGTCCCCAATGCCTCATGCACTTGCTGCCAATATCTGGAAGTGAAACGCCCATCTCGGTCCGACACAATCGTCTTAGGCACTCCGTGCAGCCTAACTATCTGATTAATAAACACCTCCACTAACTTGCTCACTTGCCACGTTTCTCGGATAGGCAAAAAGCGAGCAGTCTTCGTCAATCTATCCACCACTACCCAAATGGCATCATGGCCTCTGCTGAGTCTCAAACCAGTGACAAAATCCATGGAGATGTCCTCCCATTTCCATTCTGGAATAGGAAGCGACTGAAGCATTCCTCCGGGTCTCTGATGCTCTATCTTCACCTGCTGGCAGACCTGACATTTAGCGACGAATCTTGCTACATCCGGCTTCATGCCATCCCACCAATAAAATTGTCGCAAATCCTTGTACATCTTACTCGCCCCGGGGTGGATTGAGTAAGGTGTAGCATGAGCCTCCTGCAAAATCTTCTGCCTCAACTCTGCATCTCGAGGTACACAAATCCGACCGCGTAAACACAAAATACCATCTGCTCTCTCCGCAAAGTCGGGTGCCTCTCCACGGCTCAATCTCTGCCTCAAATCCTGAATCATCGGACAATCTTCCTGCTTCTGCCTTACTTCCTCAAGTAAAGACGGCCGACATTCTAGGGTTTTCAGACTACCCTGATGACGCTGAATCTGCACTTCAATTCCGTACCTCACCAGCTCCCTCTGTAACTCTGGTTGCGCCGTCAGATGAGCCAACATACTCTCCTGAGGCGTCTTTCTGCTAAGGGCATCAGCGACCACATTCGCTTTCCCTGGGTGGTAAAGAATCTCAAGGTCGTAATCCTTCAGTAACTCAAGCCATCTCCTCTGTCGCATATTCAACTCCCTCTGAGTGAAGATGTAATTGAGGCTCTTGTGATCTGTCATCACTTTGCAGGTACTCCCATACAAGTAATGACGCCAAATCTTCAGAGCATGTACCACAGCTGCCAACTCCAAATCATGAGTAGGGTAATTCTGTTCGTTCGGCTTCAACTGTCTAGAAGCATAAGCAATCACTCTGTCCCTCTGCATCAGCACACAACCCAGGCCTATCTTGGAGGCGTCACTGTAAATCACAAAATCCTCATTCCCCTGAGGAAGAGCTAATATAGGAGCCGAAGTTAACCTTCTCTTCAGCTCATCAAAACTCCGCTGGCAAGCTTCGTTCCATTCGAAACGAGTAGTCTTCTTAAGCAAGTTGGTAAGTGGTTGGGCTATCCGAGAAAACCCTTCCACAAACCTCCTGTAATACCCTGCCAATCCTAGAAAACTCCGCACCTCCTTCACATTCTTCGGAGGTTCCCATGCCTTTACAGCTTCAATTTTTGCAGGATCTACCATAACTCCCTGAGCAGATACAACATGCCCTAGGAAGGTAACTTCAGGCAACCAGAACTCACACTTGGACAGCTTAGCAAACAATCGATGCTGCCTCAATACTCCCAACACCAGCCTAAGATGCTCGGCGTGCTCCTCCTTACTCCGAGAGTAGATCAGAATATCGTCGATGAATACTACTACAAATCTGTCCAAGTAGTCTATAAACACCCGGTTCATCAACTCCATAAATACAGCGGGTGCATTCGTTAGTCCGAATGGCATCACTACAAACTCATAATGTCCATATCTCGTTCGGAAAGCCGTCTTAGGTATATCTTCCTCCCGAATCCTCAACTGGTGATATCCTGACCTCAAATCCACTTTGGAGAACACAGTAGCCCCCTGCAACTGATCCAACAAATCATCAATACGTGGCAGCGGATACTTGTTCTTAATGGTAACTCGATTCAACTCCCGATAATCGATACACAGACGGAGAGAACCATCCTTCTTCTTCACAAACAGAACTGGAGCTCCCCATGGCGACGCACTCGGTCGTACATACCCCTTCTCCAACAGCTCCTCCAATTGTGCCTTCAACTCCTGCATCTCCATCGGAGCCATGCGATATGGGGCTCTCGAAATCGGCCTCGTCCCCGGTTCCAGCTCAATCCCAAAATCCAACTCTCTCTGAGGAGGTAATCCTGGAAGTTCGTCAGGAAAAACGTCCTCAAACTCGCACACTACCGGTATATCCTGAATGTGCGGTTCCGCCTTGTCCCCCTGAAGGACATAACACCAATATCCAACACATCCGTTATTGAGCAACTTGGCGGCTTTCACCATACTAATCATCGATCCGGGCCCCTCCTGCTCTACCTCCTGACACACATGTCTGGTCCCATCATCTGCGGTTACTGTAACCGTACCCCGGTGTGTATCCACAACTGCTCGATAACGCATCATCCAGTCCATCCCCAGAATCACGTCATCATCTGGCGACAACTGCATTACTATAAAATCTGCATACCAATCTCTATTCCCTATCCTAATAGGGCATTGTAAAATCTCCTTATTTCCCCTTACTTTACTGCCGTCAGGCAGCCCCACAACAAAAGATACCCCCTCAGTGCAAGTCAGTCCTAGTCTAGCCACGCAAGCAGAAGACATAAAAGAATGGGTAGCACCCGTATCAAACAGTATGTGAACAGGTCTAGACTGAATCCAAATCGTACCTGTAGCAGTCGGCGCGTGTAGGGCATCGGCCCTCCTCATCTCAAACACTCGGGGCTGATTGTCCCCGGTGTTGCTAACTCCTGCGCTGCGTCCTCTGCCCTGACTCGGTGTCTGCTGAAACTGCTGAGGCTGACGACGAGGCATCTGATTCACCGTTCCCGGTGAAGATCCCTGTGAAGGTGCCCCCACCGTACAATACTGCTGCAAATGGCCAGGCTTCCCACAACTGAAACAACTCCTGACCGGCTTCGGACACTGACTCCTCAAATGAGCAGTACTTCCACAGTTGAAGCACTCTCTCTGTCCCCCAATGGGCTGACTCAGACGACGATGGTCCTGACGACCCTGTGGCTGAAACCCTGATCGTTGCGGCTGAGAAGAGCCGGGCCGACTGTCTCTCCTAGATTCTGCCGGGGCAGACAACTTCTGCCTCTTGCTTCCCGTGGTATGCACCTCCAGCTGACTCTGTCGGGTCGTGGCCATAGCATAAGCTAAAGCAGACTGCTGAACGTCTGCCAATGTCGTAAGTCGGAGACCAGACACATAAGCACGTAAATGCGGTTGCAACCTTTTCAGAAAGGTCGCAATCTTCAACTCCTCAGTCGGGGCAGCATTTGGCACCGCTGCCAACTCCTGCTGAAACTTCAGAATAGTCTCAGATACTGTGATATTTTCGGGTCCAGCATCCCGAAAAGCAGCCTCTCGTGCCGCCCTCACCACCGGAGGACAATACCGATCTCGAATCTGCCTCTCAAACTCCTCGAAAGTAACCTCAGTCCGGTGGTCCCTACACAGCTCCCACCAGTCAAAAGCGCTCTCCTGTAGCAGACTCTGTACTAAAGACATCTTCCGCTCCTCCGGTGCCTTAATAGAATCCAATGCAGATTTTACTCTCCTCAGCCACTGCTCTACGTCAGAACCCTGAGCTCCAGCAAAGTTCGGTACTCCAGTCTTCCTAAACTCTGCGAGCCACTTATCAGGCTGAGGCTCACGATACTGTCTCCTCGGTTCGACCACCTGATCAGCTATCACTGGTCCTCCAAAAGCTGGCGCTGCTCCCAGCTGGGCAACCAAAATAGAATCTGGTCCAGGTGCCCTCCTCTCAGCTCCTTGTTGCCCTGCAGCTGCGTTCAGATTCGGTGCAGCTCCCGCACCCATCAACATCTGCAATAACAGCTGAATCGCAGCAGTCACCTCTGGGGCCAATCCTGCTGGTGGTACTCCTCCTCCCACCTGAGCCCCATTTCCTGGGAGACCTCCTCCAGCGACAAAGGCACTGTCCTCTCGATGAACAGCAGCAGCCACATCCTGACTCTCAGCAACCTCCTCCTGATGGTTATCCTGTTGTACCTCTGGCTCAGCAGCTACAGGGATCTCTCCTCTACCCCTGCCACGACCTCCTACTCGGCCTCTACCGCGGCCTCTTCCGCGGCCTCTTCCGTTAGCTGCAGCAGCTCTAGCTCTGATTGGTGGGGCCATCTATAATAGAAAGTCCCACAGTCAATACTTAAACATTCTATTTTTCAACCTAATTCTTACTATTCTACGTGAGGTTCTTCGGCTGCTGGGGCGGAGTCGCGACGTGTCACCTACCCCCTATATGCAACATGTCTACCCCAGTAAAAACATTTGGAAACACCGGCCGGTTTTGGTTTTAAGTTGGACCTCGTGTACTCTTTGTTGGTCAGTTCCATGTGCCCTGTTGTCAACCTGGCTCTGATACCAATTTGTAACACCCCGACTTCCGTCGAGGCGCTACTAGGGAATAGACCTTATAAGGTACTATTATTTAGGTTGACAACTACACTGTAGGACCTTACAACTCGGGCACGACGAGAAAGCATAATAAAACATCCAACCTTTATTTAATAAAACTTAGAAAAACGTATCATGCATGAATCCCCGAAAATTATAAATAATCAAATACGTCACAACGCCTACTGAACTGAACCATCCGAACCAAAAATAATAATAAACGAAACACAATACCAACTCTATCTAACAAATATTAAAATCAACATCCTAACTATTATAAATAACTAGTAAAAACCAATCCCACTATGACACGCGCTCTTTACCGCTCCGGCCCGCCATCTTGCCTCGGTTCCTGCACGGCTCCCTGATTCATACCTGGAACTGAAAAATGTTCCCCGAAGGGTCAGCGTCTAATCTACCAAGCTAGAAAGAATATGGAAACTGTAGAACGTTTTGAAATCAGTTATCTATAGTCAGCATAGAAATCCACAACCGCAATCATAACTCTAAAGGCCAATACCTAAATTAGTTATATCAGTCACACAAGTCACATACGCATTCACAATCACAATCACACATCAATGAAATTCTTCCTTTGTCCACAATCCGTCTTCCAAGGCGCTCATCACCGCGCCGAGTGCAGAGGCAGGCCCTCCCACTCCACTTCCCAATCTCCCTTCGAACTCCTGGCTAAGCCTCCACTGGAGCGCTTGCCCAAAAACACACAGATAATAATTTTCGTTTGAAGGGGTACGATTTTCCCAGTCACACGGGTCAAAGTGGCCAACTCTTCCTCAACACCAGCTACAATGGGCCGTGTCGGAAACGGTACCAACACAGAGAAAACGTTCCAAAATATTTTCCGATAAATCACATTTAAAATCATTAACGCACATAACACACAAGGAGTTCAAAACAATTTAAAAGGTATTCGGGACTAGTTCCCAAAACCCATCCTACAATATCGATACGCAGTCTAACAAGGGAGAAAAGAACCGAGCAAGTCGAAAAACGACTTACCTCAGACGAAGGATTCTTTAGCGTGGACAAAACTAAGATCTTGAGCAAAGACAGTTCCCTAAACATAATAATAAGCACACTTAAAAATTTAGCCAACTACACCATCACCGTAATGGGTCTCAATTCTACAAATTATACTAAAGATTTATCAACCCCCACCGAAATGCTAACATAATTATTTAAAATAATCTAATGCCAAAACTCTGTTACTATACGAACCTCAGTCCAGTACCACATGCCCAACTCCAATACTAGTACAACAAATCAACCCAACCCACCTTTCTATTCCAAATTCAACCGATCAACTGCATAAAAAAAAAATAAAAGAATTCCCACCAACCCCAATCAAAGACCTATGACCATAGACACTTCAAACCGGGGCAATCTTCTTCTCTCGTGATCGAACGACTCCGCCTGCCCAGCATCTTCTTCGCCGACGGTCTGGAACGGCGTCCCGCCCTCGCTCAGTCCCCCCTTTTTTTCTAGATCCTAACCTCGACAACGCCTATTGTACCCAAAAAGGAAGAAAGAAACAAGGAAGAACAACAATCAGAGGAAAATAACTCACCGGAATTGTTGAACGTTCAGTCGCTCACGACCCCGGAAAATATGTATATCGATCTTTCGGGAATGGAATTTGGTTTAGGAGACGAGGGTAAGCGAAGATGGAATGGAAAGAAGAGGAGACAGCAAGACGGTGATCAAAGGCGATGATTTGCCGAAACCGATAAGCGATCGGCTTACCTTTAAGCGAAGAAGAATGATGATATCACGCCGCACACGACCGCTTTCTCGGAACACAATTAGTTCTATGAAATTTCGTTTAGATCTTGGCGTAGTTCCCCGATCATATATATGGAAAAATCAACTTGATTGTGCGGATAATGATATATATTTTAAGATATGGTTGAACTAGATTAGGATAGAAGTGTTTCCTTAGTGATAAAAAAAATTCACTTTGATCCCGTCTAAATAGAATTTAGGTGAAAGAAAAGATATATAAGAATATATATATAGGATTTTATATAGGCTTTTAGAGGAAAATATATATTTATATATATACATATGTAATTATATATATAACTTCATGGACCTTGTTTTCATACGGATAAGCTAGAAATTTATTAAAACGAACTACTTGCAGATCAAGAATTAAAAGAATACTCGATTGTTCGTCGATTAAGAAACTCGTTTTCTGATATGGGAGGAAAAACGGACCTCGGATATTACATACTACCCCCCTTAAGAAAGTTTCGTCCCGAAACTTCTATAACTAAGGAAAAGATTTTCCGAGCTTTTCACACCACAAATCTTCTGCCGGACCGATCGCCCCGCCCTCCCCTTCGTCTCCGTCGGCGTGTGTTTGTTGGTCCTCCTCCGTGGGCGTGATTCATGATTCTTGTTCGTTTGTCTTAAAGAAAAGAAGGAAAAGAAAAAAAAAAAGAAATAAAAAGGAAGAAGAAGAAGAAGAAAGTGTGGTGCTTGGGCCGCAAGGTGGAATTAAAAAAAAAGAAATAAAAAAAAACTTTGCTTGGGGAAAGCTTGTTTGACTCGGTGTAGTATCCTTTGACTAGGCCTTGTACTTTTTTCTTGCGGGGCAAGGATTTTTTTTACTTGCAGGGATGATTCGTAATTATTTGTGTACTAATTTTCGAAGAGGCGGAGCAGTGGCAATTTTTATCGGACCGAGTTGTATGAGGCTAGGTCATTTGGTGATTTGAGGCTTTTGAAGATCCTTCATCCCGGTGAAGGGAACGTCAGTTGTCCATTTCGCACACCCCAAGATGGGTTGACCTGTTGCCCGCAGTGCTATTTTTAGTTCTTTACTCACCCCGATTTCGATCTCTTCTTAATTGTTTTTCTTTTCAAGGATTTGTATTACCTTTAGTCATTCCTGCTTGCTTTGAGTGACTTCTTTATTGATGCACTTAGTTGTTTACAGCTTTCGTTTTCTTTTTAACGGTTTCTCGAACTACCAAACTTGTTTGGTAGTCCGAATTCTTACATGTATCAAAAACAAAAAAAAGAGTAGAGAATGCAATATTAAAATGAGGGCATGTAAAAATTGCAAGAAGGAAAAAGTAAATGTAAAACGAAATTTTAAAATGTGGGAAGGGAGGGGGCCACTAGTTTGAAATTGAAAAAAAGGGAGACCTACAAGTTTAAAATTATAGAAAGGAAAAAAAATTAAATGCTGATGACAAGCGATTCGAAGTTTCGAACACAACTCTATTGGCTTTTACTGAGTGCGCTTTCACCATTTAAACAAATTAAACAATGTTTTCTATTTTTTTTTTTTTTTTTTTTTGGTTGAATTACTTCACGTTTTTGCGTTAAAAATTATTTTTAAAATTATTTCTAGACTTATTAAAATTCTATTTGTTAAATTAAATATTTCATATGATGTATGTTAATATTTTTGTAATATCACGTCTAATGCATTAATTATAATAAAACTTAATTATTTATTTTAGTATTAATCATTAAACTTTAATCTACTTCATTTTATATTTCTTTAATTTATATTTTAAAAATATGATTTTATCAACTTTTCATTTGAAAGGGTCTTCTAACTACTTAGACACAAAAGTAAATTAAATTGAAATTGCTACTTATTCTTCTTCATCCTCCACATTTTCATTCTCTTCATCTTCTCCCTTTTCTCCTTTTTTATTGAAATAATAAATAAGTTGAGATTAGAATTTGAAAAGATGAAGGTGATTAAATATAATAAATAATAGTCCCCACCTAATAAACTTTTACACCACCAAAATAATATTTTTATTATTTAAAATAAAGCAATTATTTCCCTTGATAATGTATACCTTTGATCCTTCCATGTGAGAATATTATCTCATTCTTTCACCACCGACCTTTATTTGTTTTTCTATGTATATACCCTTTTTCTTTCATTGCTTTATTTCAAATAGAAGTTATACTTATTGTAAAAAATTATATTCGACATATAAACTCTAGAATAAGCAAGTAAAAAAAATACCCATACACTGTCTAGCTATGCATGTGGTATTTAAAAAATATACAACTAAAGTTTATATAAAAATATATGACATTTTAGATCTCATTTCGTTGATCGTAGTGAGTTCTTTGAGTCATATCCTCATTTTCAATTAGAGTCAATCTAATATTACATTTGATTTCATGAAGAACATAACCTAATTATATATAAAAATATTTATAGAAATAAAATTTTACGCTGCCAAAAGTAATTATTTTTATAATCTAAAATATAAATAATTATTGGAAAGTTATTAAGTTGAAGAGTCAAGGTAGCATGTGCAAGTTTTAGTGTGTGCATTTAAAGGTGAAGGTGGAAAGTTAGTAAGTTGAAGAGGCAAGATAGCATATGCAAGTTTTTTTTTGTATTTGTACATGGATAAATTCACAATTATTTATAAATTTCAAATTATTTAATTTTAGATCTAGATTTTGAGAAGTTGAAGAGACAACCAAATGATAATAACCGCTTGTAATTAAATATTTTTTTAGCATTAATTATTGTAAACATTCAAAATGACTTGAAAGATCATTAAAAATTTGAATACTATCAAAATTAAATTTTCCATAAATTGTAATTAAATATAGGAGTCGTATTTTTTTTATAGTTTTTTCTGTATGAACAGTCGTTGTAATTAAATATATGACCAAAATTTTCAACTTTATATGTTATTAGGGGTGATGCCCATGCTACACACCAGTTTATTTTGTGTAAATAGAGCAAATTTTTATCCTTTTTAATATTTAAATATTATCTAAGGTTTTATAAGTTTGGGAAAAAAAATCAATCATAAAAGTCTCTATATTTCTCTTTTTTAACTCTAATACGTTGTTTGTCTCTTAACATTTAGAATGTGTTATTTTTGTAATGATCAATTACTTATTGTTTGAGAATCTAAGTTCTAACACTAATTTTAAGTTTTATGTTGTTAAATATTTTGCAAATTAGAATTCATAACACATGGTTCATATTATTGTGGTTTCAATATTCTCTTATTACATCACAACTTTTTGTTTTTTGAACTTAATATCATCCCTATATTTTTGCAATTCAAAGTCAAACTCAATTAAATAAAATCTATTTAATATGATATCTAATTGGGATACTACACTAAATTTTCTTTGTATTTCACACTAATATCACTCCTATTTGATGTTTGAATTTATGGACTGCAATTGAATGTTTTAATTTTCTATAAACTTTTACTCTTCCATAGCTAAATTATTTTGTATATTATTTTTATTATTTCCCATAATCGTGCATAAATACATTTAATATGATATTCAATTGAGATAATATATCATAACCTCTTTGTCTTCCACAATTAATATCATTCATATGTTTTTGCAATTTAATGTAAAATAGCATATTAACAAAATAACATATTGTGTCTTCAAAAATTACAAAATCTTTAGTTATTATATACCTACCCAAACAATATATTCTTAAGTGCAATCCAATTATAATAGCATTTTAACACAAAATATTTACTTTTTAGATATTACCTCTTTCTTTTAGATATTTATCTTCTTACATCATCCTAACAATATCAATTTGATTTCACTTTTGATTAGATAAACTATATACCAAAAATATAATAATCTTACCGAAAATATAATAGCTTTCATAATTTAAATAAAAAGTAAGAATTACGATCAGGTGCTAGTTTTTGCTACAGTGCTATATGCGGGCATTTATCAGCCGTTCGATCTCTAGTTTAAATGGCCAAGATTGCTCCACGCGTTAAAGTGATTTTTATAAAAGGATGACACAGAGGGGTATTTTTGTCCTTTACCGCACCAAATTAGAACATTATTGCAGTACAACATCTTCATCCACTATAATGCAAAAGCTTCATTTGAGATTTCGATCGATACTCCTCCATAGCCATTGCCACTTGCTCCTTCCATTTTTTTTAGCTTCATTTTGTGTTTATTTCGCCCTCCTTTGATGTTCTGTCTTCATTGATTTTGGTATAATTTGCTTTCCTAAGGCTTCAATTTCGTATTTGGGGGGTTTTTCAAATTTTGAGTTTGACACTTCGATTTTCATGTATTTGGTCAATTTTTGTTTTTTTTACTGCTTTTCCTCAAATCTAGGAAGGTTGTGTATATTTACATTGCAATTTGATGTTTTTGATCGAAAATATAGGTTAATGGCGAATGTTTATCAAACCACCCACCATGTGTTTGATAAAATGCCCAAATGAACAACTTAGTGTTTTTCCATATCTAATTTTCCTAAATTTGCTTCAAATTTAATAGTTTCTCTTTGATAAAATGATTTTAGTATTGCAAACAAGTTTGGTATGTGTGGATTCACATAAGTACTACAACAAGAAGTCATTGCAAATGACATCCATGTTTCTATTTTATGAACTTGTAATTGTGTATTGATGAACTCATACTTGTATGTTTATGAACTATAGTAAATGAAATTTATGAACTATATACACTTATATGATAAGAGTTTTGGTGACGAAAAAGAATATAAAACGTTGCTTAATTATGGGTTGAGATGAAGATGAATTGTGTTCATATGGATGTCATGACTTATAACATTGTAATTGTATATTAATGAACCCATATATAATTATAATGTCGTACTCTTTGTACGTTGTGTAGTTAGATGTTAATCATTGTGTGATTTGAGAAATAATTTTTAAAGCCTATTAACCAAAAAGGAAGAGTAATGCCCACATGTCCAACTTAGAGCTTAGATCATTTTTTTTACCAATTGTTCATAAATTATGAACCTAGTATACCAAAATTATTAACTTATACCATTTATGAACTAGAATACATGAAACAAGTAACATGTATTTGTGAATTATATTTCCTGAACCTTATTGATAATTGTTATGAACCTAATTTTATAAAGACGTGAACCCACACAATAAGTTTATATACTAGATTACGTGACAAAAATAACAAATATTATGAATTAAATTTAATGAACTTTATTGAAAATGTTTATGAACTTAGCCGTATAAAGACATGAACCAATACAATATCATTTATGAATACATGACACAAAATAACAAGTATTCTGAATTAAATTTAATTGAACCTTATTGACAATTGGTATGAACCTAACCATGTAAGGACATGAACCAATCTAACTTTTATGATTTAAAATTCATGTACAGTGAGATGAAATATTATGAACGTGTGTTTATAAAAACATGAACCAAATGAACAAATATCATGAACCAAAAGATAAGAATCGATCAAAATAAAAACTAGGATACGACTTAAAAGACACAGTTTTAAGATAAACTAGGATACGACTTAAAAGACACAGTTGTAAGATAAACTATCATGAACCTAAGCATATAAAACTATGAACAAAAAAAGAAGTACCATGAACCAAAAGACATAAATCGTACGAAGAGTTATCCTATGTGGGATTTGAACCCACAATCATGTGCACAAGCACATTGCTCTACCGTTTGAGCTAATAGGCTACCAAATGACATGAACTATAAGATAAACTACTAAGAATTAAAAGTCATGAACCATAAGAATTATTATAAACCTAGCTTACAAAAACATGAACCGATGAAACAAAGTACCATGAACCAAAATTCACGAAAGAAAATAATAACAAGCATGAACTAAAAGATATGAACTATAAGATGAACTTTGATGAACCTAAGGTTACTCAAACATGAACCACAAGAACAACTGTTATAAACAAAAAAGCATTAATCAAAATTTATGAACCATAAGAAGAAATATTATTAACCTTACTTTAAAAATTCATGAACCAAAACAACAACCGATTCAAACAAAAAAACGTGAGCATATCACGAATTAGCCTATGTGAACCCATATCTATGTGTTCATGCACATTGCTCTACCATTTGAGCCAATAGGCTACCAAAAATATAATTTCTCAAGTGTTTAATGCACATTTCTCATTTCTCACCAATACAACAAGATCCATACAAACATACATTGAGATTTCTCCTAGGAGTACTTAGTAGACAACTTCAGTAGTGAAGTGAAAATCTATTTTTCATTGACGAATACATGTGAAAATCAGTGAAAATTTTTTTACTTACCAAAAAACAAATGGCTAAAAATTGGGAATTTGGGGGTAATTGATTTTAGTATAAAAAATTATATGATTTATTTCTTTCTTTGCAACTTAGAATTTTAAACTAGAAAATTAAACAAACTTGTTATCATAAACTAGAAGAACTTCTAGATTACGAGCAAATTTCTACTTGAACCCATAAAAAAAAACCTAGAAAAATCAATTCATGCATACCTTTCTTTGTTTCCTTCTTCATGCTTTTGATGAACCGAAATCAACACTTTTGATTGAGTTAGAGTGCAAAAGATCTCTCAAGTTCTTGGTAGATTTCCTCCACAAATTTGTTTGGTTGCTTGATGAGGCCGAGGTTTGCGGCGTTTCACTCAGAGAAAAGATAGGTTGAAGATGAGCGAGATCTTTGGGTTTTTAGGTAAGAAGTAATTTTGTCTTGCCAAGCAAATTTTACAATTATTACGCTTCGTGTGGAGAGGGAGATTTAACTTGACAACAAATAAATTTATACTCAAGACCCCGTTGAGTATAGCGAAGTCAGGATCGTTCCACGGGAAGCACGGTTGTTTGTCTATCAACTACTAAAAATAACAAAGCAAAACAAAACACCCTACGACCAACCTCGTTAACGACTTTGCCAGGGTCGTTAACGAACCTGGATAAACTACAAACACAAAATAAGGACCTAAACACATGTTCGGTACCGAGGCAAAGGAACTCTATAACGAGTATAATGAAAGCAAACTCAAATAAGAATAAGGATCTAGGACAAGGGTTACCACAACATATCCATGCATATAAACTCACAAGAAGATAAAGATCATGTAACACCTCGACTTCCGACGGGACGCTACTTAGAAATAGACCTTACTAGGTACTATTTAAGTAGGTTGACAACTACACTTTAGGATCTTGCAACGCGGGCACGACGAGAAAACTTAATAAAAACATCCAACCTTTCATTTTATAAAAATATAGAAAACATAGTTATGCATGTATTCACAAGAACATTCCAAATCGGACAAAACACTACCAATAGTGAATTACTCTAGAAATAACAATAGGCAGGACATAATACTAACTTCAGTATAATAATAAAACCAACATCCTAATACGTCATAAATAAACTAAAGTAAACCCGACCCCACTATGACACACGCTCTTCACCGCTCCGCCATCCGGCCTCGGTTCCTGCACGGGTTCCCTGATTCATACCTGGAACTGAAAAATAATCCCCGAAGGGTCAGCTACTAATCTATTAAATTAGAAAGAATACGGAAATTACAAGACGTTTTGAAAACACTTCTATAGTCAACATTCAAGTCCACAATCGCAAACATAACCCTAAAGGCCAATACCTATATCAGTTATAATTAGTCACACATAGCCACATACACGTTTACAAATACAACCATATAATCATACAATTCCTCCATCTCACAAACCGACTTCCAAGGCGCTCGACCCCGCACCGAGTGCAAAGGTAGGCCCTCTCACTCCACTTCACAATCTCCCTTCTAACCCCGGCCAAGCCTCCATTGGAGCATTTGCCAAAACACATAGATAGTAATTTTCGTTTTGAAGGGGCACGGTTTCCCTGTCACACGGGTCATACATAGCCAACTCTTCCTCAACGCCAGCTACGATGGGCCGTGTCGGAAACGGTACCAACACATAGAAAACGTTCCAAAAATATCTTTCCGATAAAATACATTCAATATCACTTTACGCACACAACAATTCAAGAAGTTCAAAACATTTTAAAAGGTATTCGGGACTAGTTCCCAAAACCCGCCCTACAATAACGGTACGCAATCTAACAGGATAGAGAAGAACCGAGCAAGTCGAAAAACGACTTACCTCAAAAGAATGGTTTCTAGCAACGACGATGGAAGGTTAAAATCCGAGAAGCAGTTAGTCCAAAAAATATAGCAATAATTTTAATAACACAAAAATCTGAACTCTAAAAATAATAATTACTAAACGAAGACGAAGACGAAACAATACCCAAAGACCCAACATTCTAAACGGTCTTTCACCACTATGATTCAAACTAACTATCAGTTCAACCTTACGTATAACTAGTGCATATCCTACCTACGATATAACCTGCCAAATTTTAATTTAATAGCAATACCACGTATACTAACCAACACCTGCCCCTATTAATTCAAGTTTGCCCACCCCAAAACAAAATTAGTCCATAAACGAATTTGTACACTTCAAGTTTATTTGCTCCAACCGAAAAGAATAATAATAATTATAACTTAATCTAACCAAACGTGTTGAAATTAACTAACTAACTAGCCTAATAACCCAAAAGCTACCTAAAAAGAATACGCAACACCGATCGACCTTGCGAAGTACTGTCAACATCTACCCGCCCACCCCATTTACATGCTCACTGTTCAATTCTCCGACGACTCTCGGCGGAAAAGAAAGGCAAGGCGTTACCGGCAATAATGGAGGTGGAAGGGACGAAGGCCAAAGATCTCGACGCTGGACGCGGAAAGGGGATGACGGTGGTGACAATTTTTTTGGCGGCGACCTCCGTTTATCCTTGGCCGTGTGACTGCAGATCTCCATTGGTTGGACAACGCCGCCACCTAATTCTCGGTGACGGGTGAAAAGCTTTGCGATGGCATGAAACAATGAAGAGGTCAAGACGGCACGTCGGAGGACGGCATTCTTCTAGGATTGGGGGCGGAACGACATGTTGGAACGGCCCGTAGGTTACCGCGTGATAGGCTTCGAGATTGGGTGTACGAGAGTAGCGATGTAAGAGATTGGATGAATGAAGAGCGGCTGAAAATTTTCATTTCTAGGTTTCGGCTTTGATCATGGAACTACGCTAAGATGCGGCGAGAACACCGGTTTGGATATAGTTTAAATTTAAAATAGGGTTAAGATAGATATATTTGTAACCAATTCGGTTTAGGTGGCTAAAGATATACTTATCTACTTACTACTTGATATCTAATTAGTTTGGGTTAGTTTTGCTCGGAATCTTTAGTTACATATACATATATGTAAATATATTATATATATCGACCTTAGTTAAAGATATCCTTAGGTTTGATATATCTCGACCTTTGTGGTTGAACTAACGCATTAATATTTATGTATATAAGGTATTAAAGGCATTGATAAAACTAAAGGAATGTGACAAGTTAAATCCTATATCGAAAGTTACTTGCGGGCCAAGATTTTGATTACTTGTACCTCAAGAAACTCGTTTTCGACCTAAAATGAAACTAGGTATTACAGATCATGCCTTTAGAAAGATAAATTCATCAACTTTTGCTGATTAGCAAGCAAATCAATCAATTCTCATAAATTAATTCACTCAATCACTTGTTTTGGATCCAAAGCTCGAAACTTTCGTAATCGAACAATATCAACCTTCAAGTTAACAACTTTCTCTTTCGATCAAATCGCAAACTTAAATTACTTTGACTATTGTCTAAGCATAAGCACAACAAGTAATTAAAACAGATAAAAGGCATTCAAAGCATCAACTCTCTCGTCAAATCATGCATAACTATGCCGAGTTTCAACCCCGACCCTAGATAAGAAAACTACTCACTACTCATGGTAACAAAGCAAACAACTTCAATAAAAGAAAACATTGAAAAAAATCGAACTTACTTGAAATTAATACGAGAAATGTCGTCTTACAATCTCCTGAAGAAACCGAAAATACAAAACAACACCCGAGCAAATCTGACTAACGACCCTAGCTCTTCTCTCGAACGAACCAGACTCGCAGTTCTCCTCTACTCGACTTCTCCTAGAAACAATCTAACTCCAATAAAATCGTTCTCCCCCTATCTAGGCTAGAAAGTGTTGGGAAATTCGGATCACCTATTGGCCATAATAACGGCAACACAGATCCACAAGAGAAATTAGAAATAAACAATAAAGGAAGACAAGAGATTTGTTGACCCAGTTCGTCAGAATGACTATGTCTGGGGGCACTACCAAGCCAGGGACTTTCACTAGATTTGAGACTTACAAGGATTACAAGACCTTTGTCTAACCTAATAACGTCGATTGGATCTGAGACTTACAAGGATTACAATAATCTAGTTGGGTTTAAATAGAGAAACAAAAGGCTAAAAAAACCCTAGAGGCACGCACAACTTGGGCCCCAAGAAAAAACCCTAAAGCCCGAAACACTCGTAATCCAATCGACGCAGAAGCCCGGGGCGCGGTCATAGCCACGAGAGCGCGGTCGCGCTTTGGGCGCCCCAGACCGCGCTCTGCCACTGCGGCCTCAGCGCGGGCACCCTTCCGAGAGCGCGGTCGCGCTCTACCCCGCCGCGACCGCGGTGCCCCGTAGCGCGGGCGCGCCCCCGCCTCTCCGACCGCGGTTCTCCTCGAGCTCTATCATTCCGTCTTCGCCTTTTTCTTTTGCCTTTTAACTCTATTCCGCCTAATCCCGAATCAGGCTCCATAACCCAACAGAAAGAAGGGTATTTATACTAAGAAAGCTATCTAGTAAAAAGAGCTTAAAAGATAAAAACTAACCCTAAAAGATAACAAGATAAAAGATATAAGATATAACAACCCTAAAATCAGTTAAAACCCTACCGACACGGAGCCATCATTAACCACCCCGCACAGGGTCGGTAGAGATCGCAAAATCCACTCGAAAATTCTATCTCTAAGCCTCATTAACGACCTTCACAGGTTCGTTAACGAGCCTGGAATTTGGCTTTTCTTCGACTCTTCTTCAACTTAAACTTGGACTTTGACTTAATCTTCTCACACAATCTTCCTCTTTAACTTCAAACTTTCCATCCTCGACCGCAACACTCCAGCTCAGCTCAAAAAGCACTCTTTCCTGCTCAAAAACCTACAAAAAGACACAAAACGGAGTAACTTCCATACTTTTCTCAAAATATGCAAACTTATCCAAAACACACAAAACTAACCCTAAGAACCTACTAAAACTAAACTAAACAGAATAAGAAACACGCCAAAAAATAGACTAAAAACATGAATATCAAAATACCCCATACTTAGACTTGCTTGTACTCAAGCAATCAACAAGACAATAACCAAGACCAAACAATCATGCTCATGAAGCTAATAGCCATCAACTAAAAAGCAACATTAAAAACATTGCAGAAAATAGCAAATGACCATTAACGTCATCGCACATATATAAACACTAAATAGACATAAGCAAATACAATCCAACCTCACCAGAGATATATGTATTTCACTCAACTCTCAAGTGTTTAGGCTTATAAATTCAATCTCTCAAATCATCTTATATGCTAAAACTCATAGAAATTGGAGCTTATATCACCAAGCTCTCCACCTAAGATTTGTCAAAACAAGCAAAAATCATCAAGAGAAACTTAGGCTCAATGAAAAACTTCATAGAAGTTTCCATTTGGTCGGGTTGTAATGGGGCTTTTAGTAAAGACAATAAGGCATGGAAATTTTTGGCTATGTGGTGCTAATAATACCCGGGAATCAAAGACTCCTAAAAACTCTCACATACTCACAAAAACTCTCATAAAAACAATACCAAACTCACTCTTCTTAAGAATAATCTCACTTACCCAATATATCATAAAAGTCTCATAAAACAACTCCAAAGAATCTCTCGCTTATCTATTAAACACAAATGCACATCTTACTTCCCTTTTCTCTTTTTTTCATATTTCTCATATTTCTTTCAGCTCATTTTTTCTTTTCACTCTTTTTCATCTCGAGCAGCCTTGTTAACGAACCCACTAGGTCGTTAACGAGCTTCATCGTGTACTTATTCTCTCTTTTCTTTTTTCAACAACAACTCTCTTTTGTGCATCCTTTCTTACCAAGAGATCTTTTTACAAATCAACACAAGAGACTTCCAATCTACCCTTCCCAAAACCCTTAATTTTTGAACCAAACATAACATATCACTTAACAAAACAATCCTCTCCAAACTAAGTCCTAATCCCCGAATAGGGACAAGCTTATCTTGGCTAGGAAATAAATTTTGTGGAGCTAAAAATAAAAGGCTTCAGGCTCAAATTGGCTTCAAAAAGAGGATAAAGATAAGGGTGGATCGGGATTAATAGAGATTATGAAAGATAAGTTCTCCATCATATGACTTTCACAAGTAATGAACTATAAATCTTATATAGGCCTCAAGAAATAGATAACCATCACAATTCCAAGAGATAATATACATAAAGAGAGTAAAATCACACTAGAAAAGAAGAGAGATTTTTGATGTTCTCCCTATAAGGCCAAAAATAACTCACAAGGTAGTAATTTTTGTTGGATTGCATCACTTATGCTAAAAAGTATACATGCTCAATTTCATCAAATGCTATTCCTCTATAAAAACAACTTCATATCAAGAATCAGGCTATACTCTCAAAGACATGCTTGCAAGGAATTATATGATCATGCTAGCAACTACTATCATAGAACTAAAAGAAAGGGGTATCTATCCATTCTAAAAACTCTTTTTGGAATTTTTCAATTTTTTCAATTTTTCAATTTTTTCAATTTTTTCAATTTTTTCAATTTTTTCAATTTTTTCAATTTTTTCAATTTTTTCAATTTTTTCAATTTTTTCATTGTGATTTTTGATTTTTTTATAAACAAAGAACTACTTAAAAACACAAGACACATAAAACAAACAAGACACAAGTTTTCTACCCTTTCACACCCCATAATTAAAATTACAGTGTCCCCACTGTAATAAAAATAAGCAGAAGAAAAGAATAGAAAAGCAAAAGAAAAGAAAGAAAAAATTACAAGATTTTTAAAGCAGAAAAGAAGCAACTCTCAAAAGTTGGATCAGCGCCTTTGTGATAGGAACCATTGCTCGAAGTTCCCCATAAAATCATACATCTTCCTCCAGCGCTCTGCATCATCCGCCTCTCTCTGCTGATGCCTCGCATCATCTAGCACCATGCGAGCAGAATAAACACTCTCCCACCGATCCATCCTCTGGTGGAGATGAGTCTGCTGTAGGTTAAGTTGTTGCATCTGAGACGAAAGATCTTCGGCCCATGGAGGTGGGATACTCGATCGAGTGTAAGTGGGCTTAGGTGGTTGTTGATAATGGTTCTGAGGCTGGAAGTGTTCTTGAAAAATTACCAAATTGTAAGGCATAAGACCATAAGAGTGTGGCTCAATAGGTGGTAGCGGGGGATCGTTACCGAAGTTGTGTGCCTCGGTAGTAGCCTCGAAGTGGTCATTAACGAAGTTGAGTGCGTCGTTAATGAAGCTGTTGTTGCCCAGAACCTCGGTATCAAGGTCGTCGTCCCCAATATCGAGCTCTTCCATGCTTGCCTCTGTTCCTGCCTCCGATTCTTCATCATCTTCATCCATTTCTTCTCCTTCTCTAGCAAACCGCGTTACACACGGCCTCAAAGTCAGCTCATCTTGCGGCTTGTGCTCTAATGGGAATGCATGACCCGTTCAAGAATCGTACTATGAAGCTCCAACTTTGCTAAGGTAAGAAGAACGTCTTGGCCAAGAATCTTGGTGGCGTGCCCTCTCTCGGTCCGTAAAAAGATGTTGGAAGCGAACCAATAATTCTTTTCGAGCAATTGAGCATGGTTCGGCGTGTAGAGGGAGAGGTCGACATTGAGGTTGACCGCCAAGAGACTAACCAAATTTCCGCACCACACCTCTTTTGACTTGATCCCTTGATTCTCAACATATTGTAGCCACTCGTACCCCAAGTTCAACGGGGCGGGATCCTCAAAGAGTATGGTTCAGAGGCATGCAACTTCCGTCCTTGTTGGCCTATTCAACTCTCTCTTGGGCCAAAAAGTAGCATCTATTACTCGGAGAATGATCCGGAAAATGGGGTTGATGATGCTTGCCCCGGAAAGTGCTGCAGCGGAGGGCTCTACTTCCCTGGAAATATAGCTCCAAGTCCTTTTCACCTTGTAGTCCTTGTTCTTGTAATCCCGAGAAGAATTAGGAAGCACGAGAATACCATTGAACTCCTCCATTGTGTACACATGACTGACATTGCCGAGCCGGAACCTTATCCGTCATGCCGAGTTCTTGGTTGGGAATCTCGTATCAAGAATAGCCAAGAATTCAGAAGTAAGGGTAGGGAAGTGCGGCGTCGCCTCCTTCTTTAGCAAATGAGGCACTCCGAGAATAGAAAAGGCGTGCTTGACATCCTCGTAAATCCTCATGGACTCTGCACTCCACCTTGAGAACCACCTAGTGTAGTGGTCTCGGTCCAAGATGGTGTTGAAGCAGTCGGCTTGAGCTTGGGTGTGTAAAATCACATTGTCCATGCGCGGAGGAGACGGGGACCGTTGAGTCCTCTTCTTCTTCTGGGATCTTGTTGCATCTCGGCTAGAACTTGCCATACGGACCTACAAAAATACAAATTGTCCAAGATAAGATCCACAAAAATTAATAGAGAAGATACCCCACACTTGGTCTCGAAAATGCTCTCGAAGTGCCTTGTTAACGACCCAATTGTTGTCGTTAACGAGCCCAGGCTTGCAGTTAGAACCGGATAAATAGCAGGGTTGTTAACGAACCTGGACAGGTCGTTAACGAGACTGGTCGATAAACATCCGCGATTTCCGAGTTCTAAAACTCCACAATTTTCGTAATAAATCAAGCATGAACCCAACACAATCCCACATAAGACACATAATCATGCACATGCACCCCATACTTGCTCTATTACCCACCCGAACATGTCAAATTTGCCCAAAAAACACATGGTGAAGATCAAACTCAATTCAAAGAACAAGGTAGTTCATGCTTTTTCTAATCAAAATTCCTCATGCAAAATTGAGCAAGAACAAACCATCATAATCAAGATAAAACACCAATATATAAAGCTATAAAATCATTGAGAAATATAGACATGCAATTCAATCACTTCAAACAAGATCAAGATATGAAATTTTTACCCCTAAAATCATGAATCTTGCAAATAGAGAGTTAGGGTTTAGAAATCATACCGTTTGATTGAGAAATTGAAGAACAAGATTGAATTTTGGGAGTGGTTAACGAGCTTTTGGTGCCTCACCGGTAACGAGATTGGGAGTGGGGGTCTTGTTAACGTGGTGGGATTCCGATTGGTGGTGAGAGGAATCGGTGGACTTGGTTTGAGAATCAAAGCTTTGGATTGAGATTTTTGAGGGTGGGATTTTGGGAGTTGTTGAAGAGTTTTATAGGAGAGGGCTAGATGTAGGGAAGAGGGTAAGAGGCGGCACAATAGTAAAAGATAGAAGATAAATTTAGGTCAAAATTACTTACCTGCTCGTCCGCCTATTTGGGTCTCCGGAATGGGTCGTTAACGAACCTAGGTGGGGTCGTTAACGAACCTTCGTGACTTGTTTCGAGTGATTTTCCGAGCCCAACTCCTGTATCATGTTAGCCTAAAACCATTCTATCTTGCTACCTTCTAGACTACTAAAAATTCAAAAGAAAGCTAGGAAAAAGATCTAAAAAGAAAGGAAAATCTAAACTAAACTAAAATCGGGTTGCCTCCCGTAAGTGCTATTTTATAACGTCGTTAGTCCGACATACTTACCTTTGCTAGTCCGACGTTGTAAGAGCCATGGTGACTCTAATCTCTGTATCCGGGTCGAGTTGCTCATGAAACTTTTTCAATCGGTGGCCGTTAACTTTGAAGATAGTGCCTTGGTTATCGATCAACTCAACCGCCCCGTGAGGATAGATGTGGTGAACCACAAATGGCCCGCTCCATCTTGTCCTTAGCTTTCCTGGGAATAAATGGAGTCTAGAGTTGAAGAGAAGTACCTTGTCACCAACTTCATACGTTTTGGGCACCAATTTTTGATCATGCCACCATTTGGTGCGCTCTTTGTAGATTTTGGCATTTTCGTACGCCTTAAGCCTCAACTCCTCTAGTGCTTGCAAGTCCATGAATCGTTTTACTCAGGCTGCTTCGAGGTTCATGTTGAGCTCCTTAAGAGCCTATAATGCTTTATGCTCCATCTCGACCAGTTAATGGCATGCCTTGCCATACACTAGATTGTAGGGGGTGGTGCGTAGGGGCGTCTTGTATGCCGTCCTATATGCCCACAGAGCGTCATCCAATTTAGATGACCAATCCTTCCTAGAACGGGACATCGTCTTTTCCAATATGATCTTGATCTTCTTGTTTGAAACCTCAACTTGGCCACTAGTTTGGGGATGGTATGGTGTCGCCACCCGGTGTGATACTCCATACTTAGCTAAAAGTGCTTCAAAACTCCGCTCAATGAAATGAGACCCACCGTCACTAATGAGGACCCTTGGGACACCAAACTTGGGAAAAATGTTAGTTTTAATAAATTTGGCCACGGTTTTAGCATCATTGGTCCTTGTAGCGACGACTTCCACCCACTTAGAGACATAATCAACCGCAACCAAGATCTACTTGTAGGGGCCCGATGCGGGACAAGGTCCCATGAAATCTATGCCCCATAGGTTGAATAACTCGACCTCTAGTATCCCGATTAGCGGGTTCTCATGTCTCCAAGTGATATTACCCGAGTGTTGGCATTCATCACATGCTGTCACATAAGCCTGTACATCTTTAAAAATGGTTGGCCAATAGAGACCACTTTGAAGAATCTTCGCCGTGGTCTTGAATCCTTTTGCATGGCCTCCGGTAGGAAGTGTGTGACATTGACGGATCACGCTCTCTATCTCCTCTTCTAGGATACAACGTCTAAAGAGGTGATCACTTCCTTGCTTGAACAAGTAAGGATCATCCCAATAGTACTATTTTACATCGTGAAGGAACTTATTTTTCTTTTGTGGGGTCAGTCCCTCGGGGATTACGCCTCCTACAAGATAGTTAGCAAAATCCGCAAACCAAGAGGCTCTTGACCCTCTAATAGCATGAATTGATGTGAAAGAAGTAGAAGTAAGAGGCGAGGAAGGAATTGAATTGAATTGAATGAGTTTTGGTTGAGAAAACTTACCTGACTGGGTCATTACTGAACCTGTATGGGTCGTTAACGACCCTAGAGCTGTTGTGTTACCCTCAGAACGACCTCACGTGGCTTGGTAACGAACTTCTCGATTATTGTGTCGATGCAATTTGAGTTTTCGCCATTGTGGTCTATGCATTCCAGCCTCGGTGGTTCGTTAACGACCCTGAAGGGGTCGGTAACGAGGGCCTTGTCGAGTTCGACCTCATTCAACATGAGGTGTTCGTCTGGTCTAGAGTCATTGATTGGCATTTCGTTGTTGGATTCGGTGATATGCTCAACCGGCAGCCTAGATAGGTGATCTGCCACCAGTTTTCTACTCCTTTCTTATCTCTAATTTCATGATCAAATTCCTGCAGTAAGAGCATCCAATGAAGCAGTCTAGGCTTGCATCCTTTTTGGCCATTAGATATCTAACGGCCTCATGGTCAATATAAACGATCACCTTCGAACCAACAAGATAGGACCGAAATTTTTCAAAGGCAAATACCACATCGAGGAATTCCTTCTTCGTTGTTGTATACATACTCTGCGCCACATCAAGCATCTTACTTGCGTAGTAGATGGCGTGGAGCTTCTTATCCTTCCGTTGTCCCAAGACTGCGCCAACAGCATAGTCACTTGCGTCACACATAATCTCAAAGGGTAAAGTCCAATCTGGGGACTGCATAATAGGGGCGGAGACGAGGG
This sequence comes from Fallopia convolvulus, assembly GCA_964016875.1. Classification (NCBI taxonomy): domain Eukaryota; kingdom Viridiplantae; phylum Streptophyta; class Magnoliopsida; order Caryophyllales; family Polygonaceae; genus Fallopia; species Fallopia convolvulus. The sequence goes on along the minus strand of OZ024734.1, from coordinate 22,233,743 downwards.
CTACTCTTAACCTGTAAAATGCTTCAAGACATTCTGGAGACAGCTCAAACACTACATCTTTCATTAGTAGGTTAGTCAAAGATTTAGCTATCTTAGAAAAATCCTGGATAAAGCGTCGATAAAAGCCAGCATGCCCTAGAAAACTCCTAATGTCTTTTACAAAAGAGGGAGGAGGTAGTTTTTCAATGAGCTCTATTTTTGCTTTATCTACTTCTATCTCCCTTTTAGAGACAAGATGTCCTAATATTATCCCCTCTTGGACCATGAAATGGCATTTTTCCCAATAAAGCACCAGATTGGTTTCCTCACATCTTTTAAGAACATATGCAAGATTAGCAAGACAAGTATCAAAAGAAGAACCATAAACAGAGAAATCATCCATAAAGACCTCTACAATATTCTCTATCATATCAGAAAAAATTGCCATCATACACCTTTGAAAGGTGGCAAGGGCATTGCAAAGCCCAAATGGCATTCTTTTATAAGCAAAAGTCCCATTAGGACATGTAAAGGTAGTCTTCTCCTGATATCAGGATGAATGGGAATCTGCCAAAAACCGCTATAGCCATCTAATTAACAGAATAATCATGATGGGCTAAGCGTTCTAACACTTGATCAATGAAAAGAAGCGGAAAATGATCTTTTCTAGTAGCACTATTAAGCTTCCTATAATCAATGCACATCCTCCAACTAGTAGTGGTCCTAGTGGGGATTAACTCTCCCTTTTCATTTTCTATTACGACCATTCCCCCTTTTTTAGGGACTACATGGACTGGGCTAACCCATTGGCTGTCCGATATAGGAAATATGATCCCAACATCAAGTAATTTAATGATTTTCTTTTTTACCACTTCTTTCATATTAGGATTTAACCTACGTTGATGTTGTATAGTTCGTTTATGATTATCCTCCATGTATATCCTATGCATGCAAAGTGAAGGGGTTATGCCGGTTATATCATCTAAGGAGTAACCAATGGCTTTTCTATGCAACCTAAGCACATTAAGAAGCTTTTCTACATCCTCATCTTTTAATTTAGCATTGATGATGACAGGGAAAGTAGAATTAGGCCCAAGAATTCATACTTGAGAGAATCCGGAAGAGGTTTTAGTGTTGGAGAAGGCTCGGCTGGAATGAGAATTGGTTCTTTTGGCTTTGTCTTCAACACCTCTTCAAGGTATTCAAACGCCGATATTTCATTGTCCTCGACCAAGGTCATTATCGATGTTGGTGGGATCGTTAACGAGCTTGTTTCTTCTGCCAGGACAATCGGTACCGATTTTGGGGAACTCGTTACCGAAACTGCAAGGGCTATCTCAGCCCATCTTTGACCGGAAAATTCATTATTCGACACTAATCTTCCAACGGGGTCTCCACATTCGATAAATTCATTGTGGGTGTAGAGCATCTTGACTTCGGTTCTATCCGTCTCCTTCATTGTCGGGTTGAACCGAAATTCCATCGCCTCATCTCCAATTTCAAAAGTTAGGAGTCCCTTCCTAACGTCAATTATGGCTCCGGCTATGGCGAGGAATGGTCTCCCTAAAATAATAGGAACCGCCGGGTCTTCGGGCATTGCCATGACTAAGAAATCATTAGGAACAAAGAATTTGCCCACTTGAACCGAAAAGTCTTCAACAACCCTGGTTGGCTTGATACACGAGCCATCTTCCATGTATAACCTCATATTAATTGGCTCCAATGGTCCCATATTGGACTTTGACCAGATTGATAGAGGGAGTAAACTAGCACTGGCTCCCAAATCACATAAAGCCTTGAATTTATGGTCACCTATGCCAATTGTTATGGCAAATCTCCCTGGGTCACCTAGTTTCTCTGGTAGAGCGATGGACCGGACTTCATCTTGCAGTTTTATAATGGATCGTTTCCTGCTAAGAATATCTTTCAAGAATTTTGTGTAAGCCGGTATTTCGCTTAGGGCCACAACGAATGGGATAGAAATATTTATGCCCTGGAGAATCTTTACGAAACGCTTGAACTTACTCTCAGTAGAGTCCTTTGATTTCTTAGTAGGAAAAGGAAGAGATTTCACCATTCTCGGAACCAAATCGGGCTCGAGAGATGATGCTACCATGTAGACATTAGGGCCGATTGGTGTGCTCTGAGGATCATTACCGACCCTTGTGGGGTCATTAACGAGCCTAGGATTGAGAGAGGAGCTCGGATTAGGAAACTTACCTGGACTGGGGTCGTTAACGACCCTGGGAGCATCGTCACCAACATTTTCAGATTCGGTAACGACTCTCTTTGGCTCGTTACCGAGCTGAGCCATGGCTTCCTGATTAGTTTCGGGGTTCTTCTCTTTATCCTGGACACTCTCTGGTAATGTCTTCCCGCTCCTAAGGTGCACCACTGCTATTGGTCCTCTAGGGTTCTCCTCGAGGCGGCCCGAGAGTTGCCCTTGTGGCCTTGGAATCTGTGCAGTAAGGTTTCCTAGTTGGGAGTCGACATTCTTCTTCCACACATCGAACTCTCCCCATCGTTTTCATTGGTTGTTAAGGTTGGCTTGAACTCCATTAATGCCTTCTTGTACCCATGATGGTGGCTCTTGATAGTCTAGAGGTCGATAAGGTGCAGGTCGTCTATCCGGTGGAGGTGCTGCATAGTTGGAATTCAGATTTTGATTCCTCCACGTTGGATAATTGTTTTACCTGTCAAAATTACTAGACTGGTTCCTGTATGGGCCTCTCATGTAGTTCACTTCAGCATATGTCTCAGCGGCTCTTACTTGCTCTATGTTAGTGCAAGCAGATGTACTATGGGCAGAGGAGCCACATTCTTGACAAGATTGAGAGGATTTCAGAAAACTTACCTGCTTCTTCAGGCGGTTGACCTCGTCTTGCAGAAATTGATTTTTGACATCTCGGTCAACATCTTCCTTGTTAGGCATGTAGAGACGCCTCTACGGCTGGGGTGATTGATGGGTACCATACATGGCATCATAGTTGGACTACTTGTCCAGCAATTCCCATCCAGCTGTGGGATCCATCTCTATTAAACCGCACACTGTATGCATGTTGATGCGGTTCTTCGTCTCTGCATTAATACCCTGGAAAAAGATTTCTTGGAGAACATATAAAGGCAGCCCATGAGCAGGGCACTGTCTAAGCATTTCCTTAAATCATTCCCATGTCTCTACAAAGGTCTCGTTAGGCAGCTGGTGATAGGAGGTGATGCATTTTCTCAACTCCGTTGTCTTGGTAGGAGAGAAAAACTTTGTAAGAAATTGATCATACAAAGCCTTCCAAGTCCTGATAGACTTAGGAGGTAAGCTCTCCAAACAGCTCAGGGCCTTTCCTGTAAGAGACCACCTAAAAGCTTTTAACAGAACATATTCAAGTGAGACACCTTCAGCAGCTATGGTGTCACATAAATCAAGAAAATTTCTAATATGTTCCATAGGGCACTCAGTAGGTTTCCCTTCAAACTAAGCCCTTTTAATCAAGGATATAAATTGAGATTTAATCTCAAAAGTCTTCTCTATCTCTGGAAGTACAATTGAAAACTCCGGCACCCTCAGTTGTGGATGCATATATTGCTTCGCATTCCTCGGATAGGCATTCAGATCTTCTTGTAAATGAGCACTGTTCACTCGTTCACGTTCAGCAACGGCAGTAGCGGCATCTCTATCAGCTTGTAGCTCCTCCATCTGCTTTTGGAGTACTTCCATCTGTCAAGCCATCTCTTCTGGTGTAGCCAAGGCTCGGTTTTCTCTGCTCCTACGGTGCAGGGAACGTTCAGGTTCTGAATAGTAACCGGTGTTATCAAATTCGAGCCTGCGCCGTCCAGCTGGCATATGCTGAGAAAATTAACAAAGAAAACAAAATTAAAAACAAAAATGGGGTCGGGCTATTCCCAGACCCACAGATAAACAAACAAACATTGTTGCTTCCCTTGCAACGATGCCAATTTGTTGATAGAGACATTTAACTTGACAACAAATAGATTTATAGTCAAGACCCCGCTGAGTATAGCGAAGTCAGGATCGTTCCACGGGAAGCACGGTTGTTTGTCAATCAACTACTAAAAATAAAACAAAGCAAAACAAAACAAAACACCCTACGACCAACCTCGTTAACGACATTGTCAGGGTCGTTATCGAACCTGGATAAACTACAAACACAAAATAATGACCTAAACACAGGTTCGGTACCGAGGCAAAGGAACACAATAACGAATATAATGAAAGCAAAGTCAAATAAGAATAAGGATCTAGGACAAGGGTTACCACAACATAGCCATGCATATAAACTCACAAGAAGATAAAGATCCTGCCTTTAGAAAGATAAATTCATCAACTTTTGCTGATTAGCAAGAAAATCAATCAATTCTCATAAATTAATTCACTCAATCACTTGTTTTGGATCCAAAGCTCGAAACTTTCGTAATCGAACAGTATCAACCTTCAAGTTAACAACTTTCTCTTTCGATCAAATCGCGAACTGAAATTACTTTGACTATCGTCTAAGAATAAGCACAACAAGCAATTAAAATAGATAAAAGGCATTCAAAGCATCAACTCACTTGTCAAATCATGCATAACTATGCCGGGTTTCAACCCCGACCCTAGATAAGAAAACTACTCACTACTCATGGTAACAAAGCAAACAACTTCATTAAAAGAAAACATTGAAAACAAACCAAACTTACTTGAAAGTTATACGAGAAATATCGTCTTACAATCTCCTGAAGAAACCGAAAATACAGAACAACACCCGAGCAAATCCGACTAACGACCCTAGATCTTCTCTCGAACGAACCAAACTCGTAGTTCTCCTCTACTCGACTTCTCCAAGAAACAATCTAACTCCAATAAAATCGTTCTCCCTCTTTCTAGGCTAGAAAGAAGGGTATTTATACTAAGAAATATATCTATTAAAAAGACCTTAAAAGATAAAAATTAACCCTAAAAGATAACAAGATAAAAGATATAAGATATAACAACCCTAAAATCAGTTAAAACCCTACCGACACGGAGCCTTCATTAACGACCCCGCACAGGGTCGGTAGAGATCACAAAATCCACTCGAAAATTCTATCTCTAAGCCTCGTTAACGACCTTCACATGTTCGTTAACGAGCCTGGAATTTGGCTTTTCTTCGACTCTTCTTCAACTTAAACTTGGACTTTGACTTAAACTTCTCACGCAATCTTCCTCTTTAACTTCAAACTTTCCATCCTCCACCACAACACTCCAACTCAGCTCAAAAAGCACTCTTTCCTGCTCAAAAACCAGCAAAAGGACACAAAACGGAGTAGCTTCCATACTTTTCACAAAATATGCAAACTTATCCAAAACACACAAAACTAACCCTAAAAACCTACTAAAACTAAACTAAACAAACTAAGAAACACACCAAAAACTAGACTAAAAACATGAGTATCACTTCGTGCCATCAAAACTGACGCGTGTCCAGTTTTTCTATTTTTTGCTGAATTGGTTTATTTTAATCTCGTCCGTGCATGCGTATAATCTAACGGTCCAAAATTGCTCGCAATTTTCACCCTATCAAATAAATCCACCCGAGCGTGACTCTAAAAGGTAGTAATGTTTTACCTTAATACTTTAGTTTGATGGTCCTTCGATCCTTCTTTATAATGAAATCATGAACATATTCTCTCATTGTCTTATAACCCATATAAATTGAAGAAAAATACACTAAGAAAACATGAGAACTTAAAATTAACTACATAATTTCCTATGAAATTAGGCATGAGAGTCATTTGGAGCGAGAAAAATATAATTTCTAAATATAATGGTAAAAGAAATTAAATAAGTTCCTTTTCGTTGAAGTAAATAACATACAAATGAATTGAAACTTTAAAAGAAACAACCAACTACCTCATTGCTCTTTGCTCGTATGTCATAATTTCTTTCATTTTCCAAAACAAAAGTCTTGCATCTATTGGTTTACACCCTCTTTGCATTCCATAAAAATCCTCCAAATTAGCTAAACTTCATCCTCCAACACATAAATAAGGATCATAATACATGGACTTTATTGCTAGTAAAAAATTAACAATAATATTATTACCTTTGTCACTTTTTTTATATCAATCTCCTCTCTCTTACTTCTTAGAGGTAATTTGAGAAAAAAATACATTTATTAATATAAACACATAAAAACAATATAATTATTCAATATTGTTAGAAGATAGAAGGTTAAGTTTTGATGGTTCTAGAGTCAGTGACCTTGAGTTTGAAAGTCAAGTCGGCGACTTAGCAAAGTCACTGACGTGACCAGCTGGCGAAGTGATCTATTTAAGGAAGGAACGCACAGCTTATGTGCGTATAACTGAAGACAGCTGTGTCGTTCTATTTTAGGAGAAGATTATCACAAAAGAGTGCTAAAATCAAGATGAAGATAATTTGATTCTCCTAGAATATTTTAATGTATGCATAATTGTGTATTTGTAAAGATTTGTAAGAGATTAAGTGTATATTGTTTTCCAATCGAATGGGAAATAATATACACGAGATCTCTCTTACCTTAGTTTAAATACCCTAGTGTTTAGGCTATTTGACTCGGCTAAAGTCGTCGTGCCAAGATCAAAAATAAATAACCCTATTCTACTAACTAGTATAGTAAGCAAGCAAGGGGTCGAACCCAAGAGAATCGGGATTCTGAATAATCAGCAGGAAACAAGACAGTGGTTTTTGGAAGTTTAAGCAAGCAAACAAGCAAGCAAATAATATTTGGTATTATATCAATGGAAGGAAAACAGAGTTTATTCAACCAATTCCACCTTTTTAATCATTCGATCATCAATTCATCCACTTTTATGTTAATTCCCAAGTTAATTCCAATCCTTATAAAAGATATCCGCTTGTCCACGGTCCAAGCGAAAGGATGATATGAACAAGAATGCTTAATTCAAATCATGCAAAGTATTAAGGATAGAAGGATATTAAATTATGCAATCAAGCTACGAGTCTCATGCATAAAATAACAATCAAACACTCTTTCTCAATTCTAGTCCACGGTCCTAGAAAAGAGTTGTTTCAAGGATAAATAAGATTGAACAGACAACAATCAAACTAATCCAAATAGTAGAATATCAATCAAATTCAACAAGCTGCGCACCAAGAGAAATCAATAGATAATCATAAAATTAAGCATAAGAGTTTTGATATTAACCAAGGGATAGAAAAGTTACCAGAATCTCACAAATTACATAAAAAGGGGTCCTTGATCAAACAAACTCCAAAGGAAATTAGTTCTCCATAATAAAACTAAAAACTGGAATAATCTCTGAAAGTATGCTAGAATGTCTCTGGAACTAAACTGAAAACGAAACTAAGCTTAAATAGTCGAAATAACAGCCGAAACCTAAAAGATATATTAATAGATATAAGATAGAATAAACGAAAGGAAAGTCGGCTCTCGGATTTTTGCTGACATGGACTTCCGCGGGCGCGGTAAAAACTCTCCGCGATCGCGGACCTGATCGTGACAGAATTCTAGCGGTGTTTTCGAAAGATGTTTTGACCACCTTAGAGTGGGAATTTCGACCCGGAGTAAAAATATGAATTGTAGCTCTTCGAGTTAGATTTCTAATTATACTAAAATCATCTTCATCCGACCATCGTAGCTCCCTAAATCAGCATTACAAGAAAGTGGAGTCGAAACAACAACTCCAATTCAACACTTGTCTTCAAAACTCTTGCAATTCTCCAAATCGTGTCTTCGGTCTTCATATGACAATTATGCCCAAAACTAACCTAAACACACTCAAATCATGCCTAAAATACAAGAGTTAACCTATACTAAAGAGAACATATTACTATTGGTAAGATACTTGAGCTTAATTTCAATTTTTGTGTAAGAAAGAAAGAAAGAGACTTGTGCATGTGACTCGTACAAGTGGTGTGTCGAGAGAACTTAGGCATAGCGTGAGATTGAGAGTGTGAGTGCAAAGGTAGAGCATGGTTCAGGGGTGTGGGATTCATTCTTGTACACGGGAGAGCTTTGTAATCACTCAAGAAATCAATAGAGCGAGTCTAAGGACTCTTGATATCCAAAAAAGTGATAAACTTGGAAGGGAGCGGTTTTTCTCTAAGTAAACTAGTTGGTTTACAAGGAGTTTCCACTATACATCGCTTGTCATTGACTGTAGGTAATGTTTATTTTACTGTCTAATTATTCCGCTTCTTTATTACTCAAAGTCGACGACTTCACAGGAGTCGCCGACTCGTTTAAGTACTAACGATCCTACAATTGGTAACATAGCCAAGGCTCTAGATTGTGTTTTTAGTACTGTTATTGCAGGAAAATGACATCCACCAACACTTCTATTAGCGACTCTTTCTAGAAACCTCCAATTCTGAAGGTCGGATAGTATAACTGGTGGGTTGAACAAATGAAGACCCACATCTGCTCACTTGATGGTCAGCTATGGAAAGTGATTGAACTAGGTCCAGAAACCTGTCTTGGAAAGGATTGAAAGACTGAAAAGACCACAACTGAGTATGATGATGTGGATTTCAAAAAGCTTGAGAAAAATGCTAGAGAAAAGAAGGTGCTCCATCATGCTCTGATTGGATACAAAACGAAAAAAGAAATCTGGGATGCCCTCAAAAGACTTCATCAAGGCAATGATGATGTAAAGAAGGACAGGATTATTAGTCTCATTGCAGAATATGATAACATCTTTCAAGGAAAAGGAGAATCTCTTCGTGATTATCATTCCATATTTCAACAATCATGAATCAACTAACCAACAAGATGATCTCGGGATTGAACAAGAGTTGGGACAGCATTGCTTCGTCTCTTCTCACTCAAAAGGAAACCAAGTCGTTGACCTTGGAAGATCTTGTTGGACAACTCATCATGTATGGAGGCATTCAGTAAAGAAGAGTTGAGAGACTCGACTCTGAAAAAGTTAAGAACATTGCTTTTCAGGTTGAAAGAGCCTTTGACTTGGCTCAAGAAGACGATGATACAGAAGGAATAGATGAGGATGTGGCTCTCATCTCTAAGGCTATGAAGAGACTGTGGAGTCATAACAAAGCTCCCATGAAGGCTCCAAAGTCAACCAAAGAAGGGAAGGATATGAAGGAAGTCATTTGCTATCAATGTCAAGCTAGAGGACACTTTGCCAAGCAATGTCTTAAAAGAAAAGGTGGAGAAGCTGGTAAAGGTATGATGGCTACTTGGGACATGTTTGATGTAACACCCCGTCTTTACAGTGGGGTACTACTCGGTAGTAGACCACACATGGGTCCACATGAGCTAACATGACAACGATTTCATGCAGATCTTACAACTCGGACACGACAAGAAAATACAAAGAAAGCATCCAACCTACATTTATAAAAACAATGTATGTAAAACATGCATGAATTCCCAATTAACATAAATTACAACACTACTTGTGAACACTTTATTGACCCATACTATCCTTTCCTCAACAAAAAAAACAAACATTATATAAAAGATACGTAACCACCATTTCATCCAACCAAACCCAATCCTAATGACACGGCCTCCAACGACTCGTACCATCATTTTGCCGAGGTTCCATCATGCGTCTCATGTTTTTCCCTGAAACTAAAAAAAATAAGTCCCCGAAGGGTCAGCTACCAATTCAAATATGCACTAAATAGTTAAAACCACATGTAGCAGCAAAATCAGTTTAATAAATTATAACCAGGATAGTAATAATATAGCATTTCAAATACAATATTCACGAAGGCAGACAACACACTCATCAACTTATATTCATAAAGCATGTAATAATAATAATTATAATCATAAAACATGTAATAATAATCATTTTAGTCATACAACACATAATAATAATAATAGCACATCATTTCACTTTAGTGTCACCTCAATCACTTTCCACCTCAATAATAGTTCAAACACAACTCATCAATTCTCATTTAGCAATATCATTTATCTAACAAGCATGGCATCCTCCAGCCTTATACGGGGTAGTGGACGGCGGCCTCCACCGTTTATTCGAACCACTCACACCCTCATCATTCAACTTCTTACCCCTGGTCAAGCCTCCTCGGGAGAACTCGCCAAAACACTTTATTATAATTTTAAAAGGGGCTCTCCTTGCCATAAGACTAAGACAGGGATGTCTCCCTCCTTACCGACCATCCCATAGGCATCGTCGTACCGGAAGATGCCAAGTTTCATAAATCGAATAACATACGACATATTAGTCATCTAGTAGTATATTATCGAAATATCGATTTACTCACACATAGACGTTTAATAAGATAAGAGGATGAATCCCATAATAAAGCTCTACACAACAGATCTACATATCTAGTGCACATAAAAACTGATAACTAAGTAAGTCTAGACAACTTACCTCTTGACTGGGAATTCCAACTCTTGAATGGAACATGGACGTGTAGTAATGATTTCCTAAAAAATAATATAAGGTCTTGTAAAAAACATGAAGTCTGAGACTCAAAAGAATACGAGAAAGGTTTAAAACTCGAAATCTCTCTAACCCTTTGATAATTTAACCCGACAACTCACATGAATATAAACTTTGAACCTACAATCAGCCTCTTACTCGAAGTTAGTACAGAACAACGCATATAAAGACATTAAAACTAATAAGATCGTTCACCAAAACTCAACCCCTTTATTGAGTCTATAACTCACGCCTTTAAACTTAGAACTACACTTTACCAATCCATTTTTCTACACCATCTTCCAACATCAAAATTCACCATAAATCCATCCATAAAAACTTCCTTAATATACCCACAACTCACACCATCCAACAAGAAAGAACAACTCACCAAAGAGGAGGAAAAGGACGCGCCTTGTTTTCCGATGGAAGGGGCGACCAACAACAAGCAAGAAGGTCGTGGAGGAGCATGACAACGAGAGGAAGAGAGGGAGGCGAAAAATGGAAGGGAAGACATGGGTTTATATAGGAGAAATGGAAGAAGACAAATTGAATTCAGCTTGTATAAGAGATAATGATCATGGCACACAAATCTAGAAGATATAGCATGAATATTGAGGAAGAAAGATAAGCATGGAACACAAATATAGAAGATAAGATAACATGGCACGAATATCTATGAAAACGGATAAAATCAAAAATTTTACAAGCCTATCTTTATTCCACTATGAAACGGGATTACTTAAAAACTAAGAAACCAACTTATTCGAGCTTACTTACAAGCGAAGTAACCCAGACACATTTTTCGAGACAAATCAAAATGACCCATTTACATACAAATATCACATAATTCGAGCACGCTTATCCAAGCATATATTTTGTTAAGGTCTCCCCGAGATTACTTAATAGCTAAGCAATCCCAACATGAATTTCGAGAAACATTAAATTATCAAAAACTTTCCTGAGTATTACATCATACCACCCTTAAAGAAAGTTTTGTCCCGAAACTTCCTGAGATATAGGAAAACAACTTATAACACTACTCAAAATCCTTCACATGAGTCAAACAACACGTAGATCATACCCTTAGTACATCAAAAGCAACAACTATCAAACCTGTCAAGCACACAAAGTCAAGTCAAACAAAGCACATAGTTAGTTATCATCTATAAGTTAGGCTCTCTCACACTTTTAACTTCTACTCTTTAAGGTCTTAACTAAACTGGACTACAACACCGCATAGCTTTATCTTATTCTCATATCAGTCTCCCAAGCGGTCGTCTCAACTCCTCATTGAGTCCACTGAATCAATATCATCGACATTTCTTTACTCCGCAATTTTCTTCATAAAGATATATTCCAATGCTCATTTGACTTAGCTATCTAGGAAAAACCTGCACTACAAGACTCTTGAAGGACATGTCTCAACTAAACCGTACACTTCACATTAAACCACACAACTCATGTTAACAGGCTATCTTCTCCTTACATATAGGATAATATCCCTAACTCACCTTGGATTAATCTTTCCTTACCATCATCCTTGTCCAAATTACTCATAAAGCCATTTATCTCTTGTTCCTCACGTCCCTATTAATTTTACTAATAGGCTAGATCTCTTTCTATAAAGTATATCCTATACATATCTCTTTCACAATCAATAACTTGCAACTCTCCAATGTCTCTACTAACACTACCATAAACCCCTGTGATCAACTAAAACTGGATCCATTTCCTGATTTCTCCCTTTCTCATTTTCACTTGGTTTTCTCCTTATCCTAAACCATTTGGTGTAAGTTTCCAACCATGTGCTACACTGTTGTGACCTTAGCCTACTTACATCTTCCTTTCGAACTCTTGGTCTTTGTGGTCTTGATGAAATTTCAACTCTACTCAAGTTTTCCTTACTCTCAATCATGGTATAGCAACCCTTACTCTCTTATGAACCTTATGTGAACCTTTAATTCTCAACTCTAACTAGAGTGTCCTTCAATTGCTTCCATCCAAGGTTGGTGGCAATGCTAGGTTGTAAGCCACCTGACTTACCCTTTTGCGAATCACAAATGGCCCAATGTACCGAGGACTCAGCTCCCCTTTCATCCCAAACCTTTTAACTTCACGAGTAGGCAACCCTTTTTACTATACTTGTACTTCTACTCCACATTTTTTATGGTCGTCCCCCTTATATGCATAAGATTGCTAAAAATTCTGTTCAAGCATCATACTTTCTCGAATCTTAACCACTTTCTCTATCAAATCTAATGGGTCATCCCAATACAATGACATTCTACACTTGTGGCCATACAAAATCTCATACGGTGCCCTCTGTATCAAGGATTACCAATAAGTATGGTAAGCAGGTTCTGCCAGTTTTCAAGTAATCAGAACGTGTACATCACCAATCCAACACACAAGATCTTAATATATCCTTTATAATCTAAATCCTCTTATAATCTAACAATTTGTCTATGGATGATATGCTGACACCTTAAACGCAAACTCATTTCCATTGTATCATGCCAATGCTATAACATCAGAAATAACATATTCATCACAATACAATACATTCATTTTAGGTACCTCAAACAACCTTATAATGTCAGAAAACTTCCACTATCTAGTATACTAGACATATCCTTATGATTGGCAAGAAATAAACAATCGCAGTCCATTTATCCACAACAACCCAAACATCATCTTAAACTCTGTTATTCTTTAGCCCAATGACAAAAATTCATGGAGATATTTTCCCTCTTTCATTTTGGAATGAAAAGTAATCACAACTGTCTACCTGATCTCTGGGCTTGACCTTCATCTACTAACAACTTGCACTTAGCCACAATTCTAAATAAATTTCGGCTTCTTGTCGTTCCACCAATAATGTAGTCTCAAATCCAAGTAAATCATACTTGCTCCAGGTTTGATTGAGGATAGTGTAACATATGCTTTTTGTAAAATCTTGTGTGTTTATTCCTCGTTTCAAGGCACACAAATTCGACTAATAAATCTCAAAGTACCATCAGCCCATTATGAAGAATCGGATATATCTCCACGAATCAACCTCTATCTAAAATCTTGGATCAATATGCATATCTCCTACTTCTGCCTTATTTTCTGTAGTAAAGGCTAACTAACACATCCATAAAGTTCAATTTACTTTAATATTATTGAATCTGCACCTTAATATCATACCTCATCAATTCTTTCTATAACTCTAATTGTACAATCACATAAACAAAAATACATTCTTAAAATGTCCTCCTGCTAAGAGCATAAATGATTACATCCTCTTTTCTAGCATGATAAAGGATCTCTAAATTATAATCCTCTAAAACTCAAGCCATCTTTGTTGTCTCATACTCAGTTCATACTATGTAAAGATATAACTTTTATGATATATCATCACCTTGCATGTATTTCCTTACTAACAATGGCACCAATCTTCTAAGAATGAATCACTAATACTAATTCCAGATCATGCTTTAATCAATTCAACTTGTTTGGTTTCGACTGTCTAGAAACATAAATACTAACTTTATCCCTTTGCATCAGCACACGATCGATCTCTACCCTTGAGACATCACTATATTATTCCTCTTTTTTCGCAACTTAACTTCAATCATAAAGGGGTCCACTTTAACCCCTTCTGAAGACATGACATGTCCTAGTAAAGTAACTTCTGATTATCAGAAATCCTACTTGTATCACTTGGCAACTAATCCTTGTTGCTTGAATACTCCTTATACTAGCCTAAGATACTCCACGTGGTCTTTTTTTTAGAGTAATTCAGAATGTCATCAATAAAAACCACCATGAACCTAACCAAGTGGTCAATGAACACCCAGTTCATCATTCCATAAACACTTTAAGGGCATTAGTCAATCCAAACGGAATCACTACCCATTTATAAGGCTCATATCTTGATCAAAAAGCCATCTTAGGAATGTCTTTTCTTCAACTAGTGATAACCTAATCTCAAATCCACTTCTGAAACACCATGGTTCCTTGCAATTGGTCCAGCAAGTCATCATTATAGGACAATAAGTTCTTGATCATAATAATCACTTAGTTCAACTCTCAATAATCTATACACCATCATAAGAAAATATCCTTCCTCGGGACTATACGATTCCAAACTTTTGATATTGGTCTCATCCCCAATTTCAATTCACTACTAATAATTTGCCCAAATCTAAGGTGGTAATCTTGAAAACGAATCCCGGAATAACATCCGCAACTTACAAACATCACGTATATTCTAAATGTGTAATCCTTCCTTGTCCTCTTGAAAAGCAGATCACTAGTACCCCATATATCCATCACTGCCCAACTTGGCAGTCTTTTCCACATTTATTATTAACTTAACTTCTTTGACCCTACTTCTTTGACATACAATCAACTACCTTTGATCTCAGTTGCCTCTGCAATTCCCCAAACTAACCTAGATGCTCTGCAACAGCATTTTGATTAGGCACAACTCTCGTGCCCCTCAAATTCAGAACAAATCCCACCCAGATGGCTCGAATAACAATAACAATATCTAGTGGTACTTCAAACTATGGCACCACTACTGGTCCACAAACTCTTCCTCCAATAGAAGCATCTTTATCCTAGAGTGTTACATCTTCCACTCCCCACATTAGCACGTGCAATGTCATTCCTTTATCCATACATCTATAAAGTTGTCTCAACTTGTTAGTTAACCACTTTGAGAAAGATGTTTCCAATGCTAGTTCATGCCCTAGACCATACTGAGCCCTTCCTCTCCTACTTTTCCTTAAACGACTTTGCAGCATATGACATAAAAGTTGACACTAAGATTATCTCAATCATGTTGTCCATGTATGCAATCACTGTATAGCTCAGCCTTGTCAAGTCTTTGACCTAATCATATCCCATGCTCTTCCTATGATCAACTTCAAAGAAGTTTAACTAGTTTTCTTCATATTCTCCACTTTGCATCCTCAGTTCATTTCCTAAAACAATGCTTCAATTTTCTCATGTCGAACATCATTCATCTTCAATCCTCTTCCTTAACTTAAATATGACCACCATTAGTCTGGAATCTTAAGTGCTTAAGAAGAGTTCGCACTAGAATTACCTTACCCCTCTTGTTTTAACCACTTCTTTTACCCTTTTACACTGGGTTCATTCACTTGATCACCTATTAGACCAATACCAAATATTCATGAGAAAACATATCACCAACATATTACTCTTTTGGAAAAGAACATTCTGTGGTTCTTCAACAACACGAGTACCTCTTTTAACCTCAACTTGGCCCTACCATGGTCTTGACTATGATTCCTCTTTTACCATCTTTTTTTGCTTCAGCTATAGTCTATGGAGCTATCCCAAAACGAAACTTTTACAATTAGAATCTACTTTTATCTAAAGTTAGCGACTTCACTTACAATTCTACATGAGATCCTCGGTTGATGGCGGCGAAGTCGTTGCGTGTCATTTACCCACATACATGCAAAATGACTACCTATTAGAAAATATTAAAATCACTGGCCAATTTTTTTCATTTTAAGTTGGACCTCGAGTACACTTGTTGGTCAATTCCATGCGTCGTTGTTGTCAACCTGATTCTGATACCAATTTGTAACACCCCACAGTGGGGCACTACTCGGTAGTAGACCACACATGGGTCCACATGAGCTAACCGGACAA
Organism: Fallopia convolvulus; assembly: GCA_964016875.1. Taxonomy (NCBI): domain Eukaryota; kingdom Viridiplantae; phylum Streptophyta; class Magnoliopsida; order Caryophyllales; family Polygonaceae; genus Fallopia; species Fallopia convolvulus. Next base: position 22,217,666 of record OZ024734.1, on the reverse strand, counting down.
CAAGTTCACACGGATCTTACAACTCGGGCATGACGAGAAAATACAAAGAAAGCATCCAACCTATATTTATAAAATCAATGTATGTAAAACATGCATGAATTCCCAATTAACATAAATTACAACACTACTTGTGAACACTTTATTGACCACATACTCTCCTTTCCTCAACAAAACAAACAAACATTATACATAATATAAAAGATACGTAACCACCATTTCATCCAACCAAAACCAATCCTAATGACACGGCCTCCAACGACTCGTACCATCATTTTGCCGAGGTTACATCACGCGTCTCATGTTTTTCCCTAAAACTAAAAAAATAAGTCCCCGAAGGGTCAGCTACCAATTTCAATATGCAATAAATAGTTAAAACCACATGTAGCAGCAAAATCAGTTTAATAAATTATAACCAGGATAGCAATAATATAGCATTTCATATACAATATTCACGAATGCAGACAACACACTCAACAACTTATATTCATAAAGCACGTAATAATAATAATTATAATCATAAAACATGTAATAATAATCATTTTAGTCATATAACACATAATAATATAAATAGCACATCATTTCACTTTAGTATCACCTCAATCACTTTCCACCTCAATAATAGTTCAAACACAACTCATCAATTCTCATTCAGCAATATCATTTATCTAACAAGCATGTCAGCCTCCAGCCTTACACGGGGTAGTAGACGGCCTCCACCGTTTATCCGAACCACTCACACCCTCATCATTCAACTTCTTACCCCTGGTCAAGCCTCCTCGGGAGAACTCGCCAAAACACTTTATTATAATTTTAAAAGGGGCTCTCCTTGCCATAAGACTAAGCCAGGGATGTCTCCCTCCTTACCGACCATCCCATATGCATCGTTGTACCGGTAGATGCCAAGTTTCATAAATCGAATAACATACGACATATTAATCATCTAGTAGTATATTATCAAAATATCGATTTACTCACACATAGACCTTTAATAAGATACAAGGGTGAATCCCATAATAAAGCTCTAAACAACAGATCTACATATCCAGCACACATCAAAACTGATAAGTAAGTAAGTCTAGGCAACTTACCTCTTGACTGGGAATTCCAACTCTTGAATGGAACATGGACATTTAGGAATGATTTCCTAATCAATAATATAAGGTCTTGTAAACAACATGAAGTCTGAGACTCAAAAGAATACGATAAAGGTTTAAAACTCGAAATCTCTCTAACCCTTTGATAATTTAACCCGACAACTCACATGGATATAATTTTGAACCTACAATCAACCTCTTACTCGAAGTTACTACAAAACAACCCATCTAAAGACATTAAAACTAATAAGATCGTTCACCAAAACTCAACCCCTTTATTGAGTCTATAACTCACGCCTTTAAATTTAGAACTACACTTTACCAATCCATTTTTCTACACCATTTTCCAACATCAAAATTCACCATAAATCCAGCCATAAAAACTTCCTTAATATACCCACAACTCACACCATCCAACAAGAAAGAACAACTCACCAAAGAGGAGGAAAAGGACGCGCCTTGTTTTCCGATGGAAGGGGCGACCAACAACAAGCAAGAAGGTCGTGAAGGAGCATGACAACGAGAGGAAGGGAGGGAGGCGAAAAATGGAAGGGAAGACATGGCTTTATATAGGAGAAATGGAAGAAGACAAATTGAATTCAGCTTGTATAAGAGATAATGATCATGGCACACAAATCTAGAAGATATAGCACGAATATTGAGGAAGAAAGATAAGCATGGAACACAAATCTAGAAGATAAGATAAGATGGCATGAATATCTATGAAAATGGATAAAATCAAAACTTTTACAAGCCTGTCTTTATTCCACTAAGAAACGGGATTACTTAAAAACTTAGAAACTAACTTATTCGAGCTTACTTACAAGCGAAGTAACCCATACACGTTTTTCGAGACAAATCAAAATTACCCATTTACATCCAAATATCACTTAATTCGAGCACACTTTTCCAAGCATATATTTTATTAAGGTCTTCTCGAGATGACTTAATAGCTAAGCAATCCCAACACGAATTTTGAGAAACATTAAATTATCAAAATTTTCTTGGGTATTACATTGGATGATGATGATGATGAAGTGGCACCGGCAAGAGGAAAGTGTTGCATGGCCATTGAAGACAAATCATCCAAAGAGGTAAATGACTCTGAACTTTCTTCTCTTTTAGCCAAAAAATCTAGAGAACAGTTGTTTGCTATCATTGAAAAGCTTGGAACTCAGGTCACTGAGTTGAGAGAAAAATTAGAAAAGATTTCATCTCCTAATTCAATGACTTGTGAGTCATGCTCAGACTCAAGGATTCAAGTCGTTGACTTGCAAAAACAAGTTAATGACTTGGAAAACAAGTCACTAACCAAGAAGGTGAAAGGCTTATGCTTAGGCTAGGTAATGCTATGTTGTCTAAAGATCTAGAGGACCAAAATATTAATGTTGAGACTAAAAAGAAAAAGTGGCTAGATGAGTTTGTTGCTGAAAAGGCTCAAAATGTAAGAAATGACTATAAAAGAAAATTTGTGAAGGAGATTGATAGGTTTGGGATTGGATATGCTCGTGCATCCAACAATCAGGGTACCAATCATGCTCCCCTTGTGTCTAAAGGTAAAGCCCTATGGGTAGTGACAATGCAAGTTGCTCTACTCATGTGGTGGCTAATCAAGACAAAGGGAAGCAACAGCGGTATCCTGATCAAAAGGTGCACAAATTATGGAAGAAACAAACCCATAACTCAACTCTCTCACAAATTGATTTTAAATCACGCATCAACAACAAACCCATCTACCCTGGCTATAGCAAATATGTTGCCCTAAAGTCTCTCAAGACATGTTGGTATTGTGGCAATCCTAGTCACTACCAACACGATTGTCACAAAAAAGCAAGAGATGATGAAAATACAAGGTCAAGACTCTGAATGATAGTCATGGCAAATCCACTATCACTGACTGCCATCCAGGATATGTGTGTGCTAATTGTGACAAAAGTTATTCTAGAAGTTATTGTACTATGTTGCCAAACCTAGAGGAGTTAAACAACTCTGGGATCGTAAGAACTAATTCTTTCAATGCAGCTTGAAGTGGGTGACAAGGAGCCCTGGTTTATTGATAGTGCGTGTTCAACTCATATGTCGGGAAACCCCAGGGATTTCGTCTCACTTCAAGAATACAAGGGAGGTAAGATTACATTCGGTAACAATAGCAAAGGTGGTATTTCTGGTATTGGTACGGTAAGATTTACAAATAAGATAACTATAGACAATGTGAATTTAGTTGATGATCTTAGTTTTAAGCTTCTAAGTGTTTCTCAAATTTGTGCTAATGGAAAATATTAAGTTGTTTTTGATAGGGATGGTTGTCAGGTACAAGAGATCAATTCAGGAAAGACTCTTTTGAAAGGGGTGTGTGAAAACAATCTTTACAAGGTGTACCCCTGTTTCGAACCTAAAGAAAAATTGTGTCTTAGAACAGGTACAGATGTCGCCGACCTCTAGCACAAAAGATTTGGTCATGCAAGCTTTCAACTACTTGACAAACTTCATAGGCAAGAACTGGTTAGAGGGTTGCCCAAAATAGATTCAAACAAGCATGAAGTTTGTGAAACAAGTGTAAGAGGTAAGCAAGTGAAGTCATCTTTTCAATCCAAGAAGGAGGTAAGTACCACTAGACCCTTAGATCTTATTCATATTGATTTATGTGGTCCCATGCGAATCCATATTCGTGGAGGAAATAGCTATATATTTGTCATTGTTGATGACTTTTCACGGTATACTTGGACAATTTTTTGTCTTCTAAAGATTAGGGCTTTGAAGAATTTGAAGCATGGGTGAAGGTTGTTGAGAAAAAGCTTGGAGTTGCTCTTGTATTAGTCAGATCAGATCATGGATCGGAATTTGACAACTCTGAGTTTCTCTCTTTCTGCAAGAAAAATGGCATAAGTCACAACTTCTCGGCGCTAAGAACTCCTCAACAAAATGGCGTGGTGGAGAGGAAGAATCATGCCTTGGAGAACATGGCACAGACCATGCTTATCTAAAGTGGTCTCCCCGGGAATTTCTGGGGTGAAGCCATTAATGCATCTTGCTATGTGATGAATCGAGCCATGCTTCGTCCACTTCTTGGAAAAACTCCTTATGAATTGCTTAGAGGAGTCAAGCCCAATGTCGCCCACTTGCGCACCTTTGGATGCAAATGCTATGTTCACAATAACGGAAAGGACAGTCTGGGAAATTTTGATCCAAGGAGCGATGTTGGCACTTTTGTAGGCTATTCTCCTCACAGTAAATCATACAAAGTGTTCAACAAAAGGACAAGGAAAATTGAGGAGAGTGTTCATGTCCTGTTTGATGAGAACACGATGGGAGGTTCGATGATTGAAGATTTTGATGATGGTGATCAGGGGTACAATCTAGTTTAAGATGACTCACTTCCAGTTACTACAACTCAGAAAGGATTGGTAGTCAGTGACAATGCAGATATCACCGACTCAGACAGAACAGGGGGAAGTAGTCAAACTCAAAGTTCAAGTGATAGTGACTCCGATGATGAGAAAACACCTGAGAGAAGCCCAAGTTCGGAAGTCTCAGAAGAAGACTCAGAGAGAACCCCTCAGACTTAAGTCGGCGACGACAGATCTACAGGTCAGGAACTATCAACAGAAAAGTACTCATCATGTCACTAACATCCTCACTGATTTCTCAAAGGGTGTTCAAACCAGATCTTCTCTGAATAATTTCTTTGCTTTCAATGCTTTCATCTTAATGTTGGAGCCTAAAAATATTGAACAAGCTTTGAAAGATTCAGATTGGGTCAGTGCCATGCAAGAAGAACTCCATCAATTTGAAAGAAACAAGGTTTGGCATTTGGTCCCAAGGCCAAAGGGAAGATCTGTGATTCGAACACGATGGGTGTTCAGAAATAAGCTAGATGATGAAGGAAATGTGGTCAGAAACAAAGCAAGGCTAGTAGTTAAGGGATACAATCAGTAGGAAGGCATTGACTATGATGAGACGTTTTCTCCTATAGCTCGTCTTGAGGCTATTCGGTTACTCATTGCCTATTCTGCTCATCATGGGTTCAAACTACAACAAATGGACGTGAAGATTGCAATCTTGAATGGATATCTAAGAGAAGAAGTATATGTTGAACAAACTCCGGGTTTTGAAGATGTCGTCCACCCGGATCATGTTTATAAAGTGGACAAAGCTCTTTCTGGATTGAAGCAAGCCTCGCGTGCTTGGTATGATCGTTTGTCACAGTTCTTGATTCAACATGGTTATGTTCGAGGAGAGGTTGACAAGACTCTATTCTTATTGAAGGAAGGAAGTCATACACTTGTTGTATAGGTCTATGTCGATGACATTATCTTCGGTTCAACGGATGATAAGCTGGTAAAGAAGTTTGCTGACCTCATGTCTAGTGAGTTTGAAATGAGTATGGTTGGTGAGCTCAAGTTCTTTTTAGGACTTCAAGTTGTTCAAAGTGAGGATGGAACACGTGTTCATCAACAAAAATATCTTAAAGAATGTGTTAAAAATTTTGGTCTCGAAAACGCCAAACCTTTTGATACTCCTATGTCACCGACTACCTCACTTGGAAAAGATGACAAGGATATAGAAGTCAATGCTATTATGTATCGGGGTATGATTAGATCATTGCTCTATCTTACAACAAGTAGACCCGACATTGTGTTTGGAGTTTGTCTATGTGCTAGATTCTAGTCTGATCCGAGAGAGTTCAACTTGAAAGATGTTAAGAGAATCATTCAGGATCTTAAGGGGACTGACAATCTTTGTTTATGGTATCCAAGAGGATTTGATTTTGAGCTTGTCGGCTACACAAATGCTGATTTTGCTGGAAACCGGGTTGATAGAAAAAGCACTTCAGGGATGGCTCAATTTCTTGGGCCTTGTCTTGTCTCTTGGGGATCTAGAAAGCAAAATTCTGTGGCTCTATCAAAGGCAGAAGCAGAGAATATTGCAGCTGCAGCGTGTTGTTCACAACTCTTATGGATCAAGCAACAAGTCAGTGACTATGGTGTCAAGTGTGGGACAGTGCCCATACTATGTGACAACACTAGTGCAATCAACATTTCAAAGAATCCGATGCAACATTCAAAGACAAAACACATTGAGATAAGGCACCACTTTCTTCGAGATTGTGTAGAAAAAGGCATGGTCACTATGGAATTCTGTAGAATAAGTGATCAAAGAGCAGACATCTTCACAAAGGCCTTAAATCGTGAACCCTTTGAACAACTCCGCATGGAATTAGGTATGATCTCTCTTCAATGATCTATTTTCCTACATGAATTCCCTCGATGATTGGATAGAATTGATTCGTTTGCATATGTTTTGAAATCATGCTTTTATGGTATAATTCTTAACATACTTGATAGACATCATGTTTAGGAAACCCCATGCATTTGACTTGTCGGTGACTTTTACTGCATTCAGTATGTGTACAATCTCTTTGAGCTCTTTGTTTCAGCCTAAAAGAATCAACTTGATGATCCTAACCCTCATTACAAGCCCAAATGACAGTTGATTTTGTCCCTGACCTATCATGTTTTGAGAGTCCTTACGAGCCACATTTGATCTTTCTTTATAAAACGGAGACTTATCATCGTGATCGACAAATCCTCAAAATAAAGCTTTTTACTTGGTTTGCTTTGGCACTCCCTGTGCAACCCCAATGGCAAGTAAGTTCTTCAAGAGAAAGTCATGTAGTGTGTAAAAGTCATGGACATATGAAGAAAGCAGTTTGTGTGATAGATGTCGCCAACTTGGTCAAGGTTAGTGACTGTGTACTTTGGAGCGAGAAAAAGATCATGGCTTAAATAGTATCTTTTGAACTTGGAAAGTTATTTTCAAAAAGGAGGAAAGAGAAGATCTTGATATTTGACAACTTCCTTAATGATGGAAGTGAACTTCTTTATTATACCCCAACCGTCAAAACAAAAGATACGCTTTTCTCAAATCTTCCTTTCTCTCTCTCGACTTCTACTCTCTCTCTCTCTCTCTCTCTCTCTCTCTCTCTCTCTCGAACTCAAACCCTCGAACCTTCAAACTCCTTCAATGGCGTCTCCCTCCAACAACTCAAACATCTCTACCTCTCCCAAAACCCAAGCCGAAAGTTCTGAATCGGCAAAGAAGAAGATTCTCGCCCTTTTGGTGATGGTTTTCTTGGAGCTCTTTTGTCTGGAGAATCGTCATCCTCAACCGTTCACCCAACCGCCATTGAAACACCATCTTTGAACCTCACTTCTCCACTAGACCAAAATCCAAACCCCTCTCCTCCTAAATCAACTCCCTCATCTCCCATTACTGCTGAAAAATCTCAGAGCCCTCCATCACCACAAATTGAATCCGAAACCCTAACCCTCTCACCGGAGTTTGGAGTACCACGCCAAACGGCGCAACCGGTGGTTATTCTAGACACCGGTGACTCCTCCACACCCAAACCCTCTAAACGAGAGATTGTAGAGGAAGAGAGAGTGAAGACCACAATTTTGGAGTCAATGGGTTTTGAGGAAACGGCGAAGGTTGTCGGGTCATTCGCGGAAGAGAAAGAAGAAGAGGTTGTGGATACTGAAATGGAAGGCACACAAGAGCGTGCTAAAACAGAGTGAGAATCAACAACTATATCCTCATGATCAAGCTAAGGTTGTCAATGACTCTCGAAAGGTGATTGACACAGACACTGGTGTGGAGAATGTCGACAAGGCCTCAGACAAAGAAATCTCCCAAAAGGAATAAACAGAGACTTTTGAAGAAGGTACACGTTCTGATCCCGTCCTAATCTCTAAGAAATCTAGGTTTGGTGACTCTGTGAAGAGAAATTTGGAGAAAGACTTGTTTGGAGATGACTCTAATTTGATCAAGGAGGATGAGATCAAAATGCCTCCTCCTTTTCGCCCTAAAACTAGATCAGCAAGTGCTATAGCCTCGGTTGTGGCTCTTAAAGCCAAGAAGGGCAAGGGGTTGGAAACCCCTAAGGCTGCTTCAGAGGGAGGTGACTCTTCTTTCTTTGAGAAGGTCACTAGGAAGAAAAGGGGGAGATCTCCAAAATCTATTGTTGGGTCTAGCAAGAAGAGTAGGAAAACTAGTGTGATTGCTGACATGTCGTCTAGGGAGTTTACTAAAGATCTGTTGTGGGAGGAAAATTTCCTAAAGGAGTTCAAACTGACCAAGGTCACTGACTGGCTGAAAAAGAAAAAATGGGATAGGTTAGTGTAGGGGGAGCATGAGTACAACCCGCAGATGGTTAATATGCTTTATGAGAACCTTGTGATTGAGGATACATGGAATATGACTATAGGGAGGTACATGGTTGACAAAAAGACGTACTCCTTCACTAGCAAAGATGTTAGTGACATCTTTGAGATACCTCATGAAGGTTTTGCTGAGTACTTCAAAGGTGCGTGGCCTGAAGGGGTTGATGATCGTGAGATCATCAGAATTGTCACTAACAGTGATGATAATTTCACCAGCCCCGATCTGGTCAACAAGATGGGAATTGAGAAGAAGGTGATGTTCAATTACCTCATCAATAACTTGCTTCCAAGGGAACTCAAAAGGAATGTTGCCTCCATTCAAGATCTGCTGGTTAGGACAAGATTATCAAGGGGAAGAAGGTTAACATGTCACGTCTGATGATGCTTCATATGAAGCATGTGCTCGAAACTGCCAAACACGCGCTTCCTTATGGCATGTTGATTGCTTTGCTGATGTATGAGCATAAGGTTTATGTAGATGGTGGTGACGTCCTCAACACTAGAGTTCTCAACAAAGAAATAATCAAGAAGTTTGGATGGAACTGGGTTGATGGACAATGGGTTTCGAAGACGTCTGAGGTTAGTGACAAGGATCACCCGGAAGAAGGAACTAAATCTGCTCCAACGAACGATGAATTGAAGGATATCAGAGAGCAGAATATGATTCTGAAGGGGATGATTGAGAAGCTTCAAGGCATGGTCGACAATGCGCTTTCAAAGATTAATGCAATAGAGGGTCGGATTAATGACTTTGGAGCCTGATGTTAGTGACTGGCGCACACTGATGGCCTTCTCCACCCTTCTCTTTTTATCCCTTCCACATTATTCCCTCGGTTTAAAAGACTTTTTGTTGTTTATTTCGATTTGGTTGTATCGCATCTCTGAATTGTTTGTGTTTCCATTGTACATTTTATCTTGCCATGGTGGATGACTCTTTATGATTTTTTTGATATTATGCTTTAAGTTTCTATATTTGCCTCTGAGTTCTTTTTTTGTTTTAGCAATATTTTGATGATTCCAAAAGGGGGAATTAATTAGGGGAATAGATTTATTAGGAGGATCAATATACGGAAATCATGTGGTTACTAAGCTTAGAGGGGACTTTTTATGGTTTTTGTGCTTTGCCTTGTATGCTGCATAGCTTTTATCAGAACAAGTTGTTTGACACCGTCAAAAAGGGGGAATTTGTTAGAAGATAGAGGGTTGAGTTTTGATGGTTCCGGAGTCATTGACCATGAGTTTGCAAGTCGAGTCGGTGGCTCGACTAAAGTCGTTGTGCCGAGATCAAAAATAAATTACCCTAAACTACAAACCAAGTATAGCATGCAAGTAAGGGATCGAACCCAAGAGAATCGGTACTCTAAACAATCAGCAAAGAACAAAATAGGGGTTTGAGAGTTTAATCAAGCAAACAAATCTAAGTTTCAAATTAATTAAAGGAAAGCAGAGTTCATTCAATCAATTCCACCTTTTTAATCATTCGATCATTGATTCATCCACTTTTCTATATTTCCTAGGTTAATTCCAATCCTTATAAAATATTTCCACTTGTCCACAGTCCAAGCGAAACTATGATATGAACAAGGACGCTTAATTGAAATAATGCAAAGTATTGAGGATAAAAGGATATCAAATCATGCAATCAAGCTACGGATCTCATGCATAAAATAACAATCAAATACTCTTTCTCAATTCCAGTCCACGGTCCTGGAAAAGAGTTGTTTCAAGGATAAATAAGGTTGCAAAGACAACAATCTAACCTAATCCAAACAGTAGATCTAAGTCAATCAAACAAGTTGATCAGGCTCATAAAATCAAACATAGATCATGGAATTAAAACAAGAGTTTTGATATTAACCAAAGGATAGAAAAGTTACCAGAATCTCACGAATTCAAATAAAAAGGCTTCCTTGACAGAACAAACTCCAAGGAAGATTAATTCTCCATAATAGAAATAAAAACTAGGTTAAAAATAAAAGTAGTCTCCAAAAGTGTATCCCCAAAGTCTACTACAAAACTAAGCTTAAATACTCGAAACAATATCAGAAATAACCTAAAAAAATAAAAGATAAAATAAAACTCGAGTCGGCGCGTGGAAACAACGACCCGCGAGCGTGGTTTTCAACCCGCAAGCGCGGTTCCTGTAGCGCATCGGCGTACGCAGATGCTTGATCTCCCGCGGTCTCTGGTCCCGACCCGCGGTCGCGGGTCCAGTTTTCTTCGAATCTTCAGCTTTTTTTTCCTTAGCAACCGTTGTAAAGCGGGTCTTTAGCTCGAACTTAGGACTTCTGTCTTCAAAGTCTTCATCTGTAGGTTCTTTTGATATTACAAATAAACACCCTAATCTAGCCTAAAACACTCAGAAATCCTAATAAAAATACATAATTACGCTGTACCAGCGTATCAAATTCCCCCACACTTAGATCTTGATCATCCTAGTTACACAACTAACAATCAATATGACTGGCTTAAAGTCGTCGTGCCAAATCAAAAATAAATCCCTAGTTACACAACTAGTATAGTTGGTAAGTCGGGGTCGAACCCAAAAGACACTTGTATCCTAATTCTTATTATTATCAACTCAAAGAAGTAACAAAGGGGGGATTTTGGAATTAAAACTAGAAACTAAGAATTGAAACAAATAAAGCAAGCAATCAAACAATGCAAAAGTTGGATTTTTATCAACTAGGGAAAAGCAATCCTATTCAAGTATCCACTTTTCTTCCTCAAGTTATTGATCCTAGATTCAAACAAGTTATTTCTTTCAGTTATTCCTATCCTGATCAGAATTATAACATGGCAACGAGACATGCAACTTAACATCCAAACAATTCATGAAACGATCATAAATAATAAGGATATTAGCATTAAGAACAAGGATAAACAGGATACATGCAATTGAATTCCAACGAGTCAAACAATCAACATGCATTCAAATCTCTTCTCAATTGTTTTAGTCCAACGAGTCCTAAACCAATTGAGTTGCTACAAAGATCAGGCTTTTCTACGAGAAAACCTAAATCTAGCAATAGATAATATTAATTCCAACAAGTTAGCTAAGCTTGAAAGAATCAATACAATCAATAATAATTACGCACAAGAGAATTGAAATAAGCTGTAGAAATAAACCTGAATAGATGAATCTCACAACAACTTGAGTCTGAAAAGCTTCAACTTAAATAGAATAAAGGAGTTTAGTTCTCCATAAGAGAGAAAAACACAAAAGTCTGAAATTAGGTCTAAGAGAAATACAAAACAAGGTCTGAAAAGTAAACTTAAGTAGTCTCGAACATACATGGAATAAAAATATAAAAGGAAACAAATATAAAAGATAAATAGATAGATAAAACGCCGCCTCGGTTTTCGATGTCGTGTAAAACCGCGATCGCGGCCCTGCTTCTGACAGCATTGCAATGTTGTTTTCGGAAGATGTTTTGACCACCTTAGAGTGGGAATTTCGACTCGGAGTAAAAATATGAATTGTAGCTATTCGAGTTAGCTTTCCAATGATACCAAATTCAGCTTCATCCGACCACCGTAGCTCCCGAACGAAGCGTCAGAAGAAAGGGGTGTCGAAACATCAACTCTAATGCATTGCCCGGTTTTAAGCGTTCTTTTCCACAACCTCTTGGGCCTTAATGATCATCAGAAATGGCTTGAATATCCTTGGAAAAGACACTTGAATATCTCCAATCATGAATCCTTCAACTTAACCAATCCTTGCTCCTCAAAACGACCTAAAAACACAAAAGTGCAAGAGTAGACACCTGAAATGCAAAAACTACAAAAACTAAGCAAAATGCATGCAACTACCTAAGATTTAAACATAAATATGCCCTAAAACTAACACCTAAATGCATGCTATCACAATACAAATAAGATCCACAGGAAGTAATAAATGAATCTGAAAAATAAAAACTCTTAACTCATAACCCGAACCCATGTAGAGAAAATAACGAGCAAAGGCATGAAAGCTCAAACACACACCTCACCAATTCAAAATATAACACTCTAGCTCTAAAAAGTGTAGAGCAACCTATGATCTACCCGACATCTAAAATGTAATCCCCAGACCCCCAAAGTAGAATATGATCCACTCTGATTTTACCACTCATTCTACGTAGGTGCCCTTTCGGGTTTTCACCTAATCACTCTTTTCATTTTTTTTAGGTGTGCTCACACATACTCACATCTCTCATTAACCTCTTATTACCCCAGCCTAATGCTGGCCCAGGTTACTTGCTTATTACCTGAACTGCCCTTTAGGGTTTTCAGCCCATTCCAAGATTTTATATGCCTTTTTCTCTTTTTTTATGGCTTTTTTTTCAATTAAATAAAAACATACTGAATCAAATGCAACTGTATATATATCACAAAGCAAAGTAATGAATCCCCTCCCCATACTTTTTAAGGCCCCAAGCCTTTAGAAGCGCTATCCCATGCCAACCCGAGAACTTCCCAGGAGGTCACCCATCTTGGTACTACTCTCGCCCTTGCATGCTTAACTTCTAAGTTCTTTGTCCTCACTCGAACTTAGAAAAGGAAGAGCTCTTGTTGACATGGGGAGCACCTCAATCCCTTATAAATTATCGGGGTATTATAATCTCCCCCACTTAAACACTTGACGTCCTAGTCAAGGCCCAAGCACCGCCCTCTAGGTCGAGTCACCGCCCTTCGAGCCAAGTACACTCGTAACCTAGAGTCAGCTCTGATACCATTTGTAAGGCCCGAGGCCCTAGAAGGGCTATCCCATGCCAATGCGAGGACTTCCCAAGAGGTCACCCATCCTGATACTACTCTCGCCCCTACACGCTTAAGTTCTGAGTTCTTTGTCTTCACTCGAACCCAAAAAAGGAAGAGCTCTTGTTGACATGGGGAGCACCTCAATTTCTTATAAATTATCGGGGTGCTACATACTTAAACTCTTCATTGTCCCCAATGAAGCTAAGAAATAGAAAACAAAGTATAGAAGAGGGAATCAGAAGACTCACTGTTGATCCGGTGGAGGAAAAGATGGATAACATGGCCACTGTGTCAGCCAAAAAATAGCAGTCTGTCTCTGATGCTCAGTCAGTGCCTCCAATGACCGATCCAAAGCATCCTGTCGGACTAATAAATGCTGCATCCCACTCAAAACGCGCTCCTCAAATGTCATATCAGCAGTCCAAGGTAAACTAGAAGGAGCAGATGTAGATGCAGAAGTAGATACATATGTAGCTGGGTTAGGTACACCCCAACCAGCTGTAGAATGTGGATTTGGAGCAGCCCATCCAGTCGGCTCAGAAGAAAATCTAGACTAGTACGCCTCAACATGCTCATCCCAACCCCCACCATCAACCTCAGCCTCATAATCGTCCTCTACCTCATCCACAAGAGCGTATATATCAGACTGTAAGTGAAACTCATATACAGTATTGTGATAGCTTGCATTTAGGTATAGTTTAGGATGCATATTTATGTTTTATATTGCATGGTTTTAGCTTAGTTTAGTGTAGTTCTTAGGTTTTTAGGTTTTCTAGGAAATTCGGGTTTTGCGCTTGTTTTGTTTGGTTTTGCATATCTTTAGGTAAACAAGCATGGACGGGATGGATATTAGAGGACTATGGTGGAGTTTAAGGATGCTTAGAGTGATACAAGTGAAGATTGGAAGAACCAAGACCCAAGAGCTTGATGGATAAGAACACCTAAATCTGGGCCATGCATTGAAGTTCTTATTTTGACACCTCTATCTTTCAATGCTTGGTTTGGGAGCTACAATGCTCGGATGAAGCTGAATTTGCTATCACTGGAAAGCTAACTCGAAGAGCTACAATTCATATTTTTACTCCAAGTCCAAATTCCAACTTAAATGGGGCAAAAATAGCCTCTTAAGTGTCGCCTGAAATGCTGAACCGAGAGTGCCGCAGGATAGAGAACAAGATGACGCGGCCGCGCCACATTATGTTGAGACCACGCCTTGTTGTTTCGCTGCGAGAGAATTGGGCCGACGGAATGGGCTTTGAGTTGGTCCTTGGTTATATGTTTTCCGACTAGTTTGATATAATTTCGGGATAATTTGATATTTGGATATCTTTTAGGGTATTTAAACCTTGTTTTTAGTTTTCTCTCTCTAATTATTGTCATAACTTTTGGTCAAACTTTGGAGGCTAGGGTTTTCTCTTTGGAGGCAGACTTTGAAACCTTTGTAAGTTTGATTTTAATTTAATTATGCATTGCTAAATTTATTGTGTTTGGCTAGTTATTGAAGTCATGACTTGTATATAATTGTGAGGTTTGATTGATTCTCATCTAACTTGAATAGAATTCGTTCCCTGTACTTAATTGAATCTAAACTAGGGTTTTATTAGATTAGCTACCTAATTGAATTTCTAGTTATAATTGAATCTGATTAATTACCGATTGGAGTTAATTTGATCAAGAGTATACTTTAATCAACTTAGTACCGGTTGGACTAGTTGGTTGAAGAAGGGAATAAATTCACAAGTCACTTGGATGTCTGGTTGATCTAAGTGTTTGTTTTTGATAACTTGAATCGTTGTGCTGTTATTTAATTGAATCTAGAAGGTCTTCTAGGATATTATTTAATTAGGGTTGTTAGACTGGTTGTTCTATCAACTAAATATGAACTTCGGGTTTTAATCCTTAGTTGGATCATTATCCACAATAGATTATTCAAGTGAGAAGAGAATCAAGATAATCAATGATCAACAAAGAAATATCATGATGGATTTAACTAGTTGAACACGTTTGTCTCTCATATATTCAAATCATCCTTGCATTCATATTTATTTCTATTTTTGCATAGTAGCTTAGATAGTCATTCATAAAAAAAAACCTTTGGTTCCTTGGCATACAAGTAATAACACAAATACAAGAGTCTCTGTGGGATCGACCCTTACTTGCCGCTCTACTAAGTTCGTAAAGTTAGGATTCTTTGATAAGTATTAACGACCTCTGAAAATACCTCATCATATTGCCATATTGTAAGGCTCTAGTTAGACGCAGAAAAGGTGTAGCAGAATGCCCATGAAGCCAAGTCCAACCCCCCTCAGCTGAACCTCTCAAACAACCAGCTCTGACTAATGCTTGATGGTTATAAAGGTGAGCATCAGCCAATCGTCTCCCATAGTGGACCTCAATCTCCTCAATTGAAATAAATCGAGTGGCTAACTGAGTAACCATACCACCCAATCCTATCTACCCTTGTCTCTTGGGATACTTCCTAGTTGACTGTATAAATAACCCAAACCAATCTGGGCACTCAGATGGAAAAGGACACAAACACCAAACAAGCCTCATATCATGCGCAGATACCTTGCTCACCTCTCCCTGCCCTAAAAATGCCATAGCTAAAACCTTGTGACACAGACGTACACAGGGTGGGGAATCTTACTGTTCGTCTCCCCTGAATTAGTGTCAAAGGGGGAGCCCGTAAGTACATACCAGAAGTCAAAGAACCTGGCATCTGTCAAAATATTCTTCCACCCTTCAGTAGGTGAAGAATTAATCCCAAAATTCAGAGAAGCTTACTCACGGGATATAGTACAGGGTCTATCACAGGCATTGAAAGTCAGAACACCATCAGCATAACGTAATGTAGACAGAAACTCAATAGTAAGCCCTCTATAAGTAGGGGTTGGCATAGTACTCAATCCACCCAAACCCCTAGTCTCTAGCAACTGTTCTATACACTCCCTAAATCCTAAATCAATCAACGTTGGGATATCAAAAAACTTGGTACTAACAAATCTCCTATCCTCATAAATATTCCACAACTCCCTCTTCTTATCAGTCAGATTCTGTAAACTGAAATATGCCATACTGAAGTAAAAACAGAATCGAACGAAATTACCCAGAAAACTAATAACCGCGGGCCCGTGTAGCAAGGCGAGCGCGCGGAACGGCGAAAACTTCAACCTCGGGCGCGTGAAGAACACCGGAGCGCGGTTTTGTTAGAAACCCACCCGCGAGCGCGGGTCAGTAGCCGTGAGCGCAGTTCAAGCCGATTTCCAGATCTGAACTGTCGACGAACTACAATGGCGAGAAAACCCCCAAATCTTCCTCAAATCTCACCAACAGCAACAATTCCGACTCCAAAAGGAACAAATCAAACTCCAAAGGCAAGAAGAATGACAAACCGATGTAGATCTGGACCAAAATTGCAAAAAAAACTCCGAAATCCGACCAAACCACGAATGGATCTCCGATGTAGGGCTGGTGGCTGCGACCCGCGGTCGCATGTGTGGGGTCGCTTGTTGAAAGGGTTTCTCGGCCAACAAATAAATTTGTAAGTCAAGACCCCGCTGAGTATAGCAGAGTCAGGATCGTTCCACAGGAAACAAGGTTGTTCGTCTATCGATCTATTAAAAAGCAAATAAAAACAATAAAAACACTCACGAACAACCTCGTTAACGACGTTGGCAGGGTCGTTAACGAACCACCGAACACAAAAACACTTCAACTAACGACCTAATTAAAATCTAATTAAATTCGGTACCGAGGCAAGTACTCCGCAACGAAAATTCACTAGAAATAATTGAAATAAAACAAAGATCTAGGACTAGGGACTCCACAACATAGCCAAGCATAAAAACTCATAAGAAGATAAGATCATGCCTTTAAACAGATAGAGTCATCAACTTTCGTTGACTTAGCAAGTAAATTAATAAACTTTTGCATCCTAATTCACTTAATTGCTTGTTTTGGATCTAAAGCTTGAAACATTCGTTTTCAAATAATATCAACCGTCAAGTTACTAACTACCTCTTTCAATTAAGTTAAAAACTCAAATTACCTCCACTTTCGCTTCGGTATAAGCACAACAAACAATTCTCAATCAAAGATAAAAGGCATTCACAACTCAATCTTACTCATCAAACATGCTCAACTATGTCGGGCTTAACCCCGACCCTAGAAAATGAAACTACTCACTAATCATAACTAAGAAACTAAAAACTCAAAAAGAAACATTGAAACAAAACTCAAACTCGAATTAATAAGAAAATATTGTCTTACAGAGATTTAGAAGAAACCGAAAAACATCAAAATACCGAACCACAATCACGACCAACGACCCCGGTGACTGTCGTCTACCGAGCCTCGGCAGTCCTCTTCCGATCCGACTTTCTCTCTCTCGGCCCTTCAAAAATCTCTTCCTAAAAATTCTCTCTAAAAAGCTTCCCTTTTCTATGCTAGATAGAAGGGTATTTATACTAAAAAGCTAAAAACTAAAAAGGCTAAAAGATATAAACTTTCCTAAAAAGATAGAAACAATCCCTAAAAGATAGAAATAAAATCTAAAAGATATTAAGACCTAAAATACATATTCTAACAACCCCAAAAGATTCTAAAAAGATACTCTACCGACACGGAAATAAATTCCCGCTCAGGATTGGTGAATTATAAAATAAATACTCCAAATCTTCTTCTTCGTGGCCTCGTTAACGAGCCCTCATAGCCTCGTTAACGATCCTGGGCTTTGTTTTCTTCCACACTTCCTCTTGTGATCTCGAGCTTTGGCTTCTTAAATCTTGCACTCATCCGTCTCTCGCTGTAATGCTCCAAATTCAACTCCATTTAGCTCCTTTCCTCGCTAAAACCTACAAAATTCACAAAATAGCGTAGATTCCACTCTTTTCACAGAAATATGCAAAACTATCTAAAAACACTCAAAACTAAACCTAAACTAAACAAAACTAAACCTAATAAGCAAAGAAAACCAACTAAAAACTATACTAAAAATGCGAACATCAAAATACCCCATACTTAGACTTGCTTGTCCTCAAGCAATAAACAAGACACTAACCAAAACCAAAACAAATCATGCTCATCAAGACATAGCCATCTTCTAAAAAGCAACATCTACTCGTAAGAAAATTATAGCAAAAGACTATTAACATCCTCACACATATATGCACTTAAATAGACATAAAATAATACAATCCAACCTCTCAAGAGATATAATGTGTTTCACTCAACTCTCATGTGTTTAGGCTTATAAATTTAATCTCTCAACTCATCCAATATGCAAAAACTCATAGAAATTGGAACTTATATCACCAATACTCTCCACCCAAGATTTGTCAAAACAAGCAAAGAATCATCAAGAGAACTTAGGGGGCTCAATGAAAAACTTCATAGAAGTTTCCATTCGGCCGGGTTGTAATGGGGCTTGGTAAAGACAATAAGGAGCGGAAAATATTTGGTCATGTGGTGCTAATAATATTCGGGAATCAAAAGACTCCTAAAAACTCACATCTCACCAAAACTTTCATAAGAGATAACATACCAAACTCACTCTTCTTTATGCACACTCATTTTCACTCACCCAATATCATTCTAGAAAGTCTCATAACAATTAAAAGAATCTCTGATATTATCAGTAAACTCAAATGCACTTCAACTCTTCACCTCTTTTTCATTCTCCTTCTTTTTCTTTTTACTTCTCTTTTTTTTTTCTCTTTTTTTTTCTTTTCGTTGCCTCGTTAACGAGCCTACATCAGGGTCGTTAACGATCCACCGTATACATTCTTCTTCCTCTTTTCACTACATCCATCAAAAACTTTATTGTGTGCATTTTTTTTTCTTATCAAGAGACCTTTCATACATATAATAACAAGAGACTTCCAATCTACCCTTCCCAAAATACCCTCCAATGTAAGCAAATCTAAGTAACTCTTCTCTTTTTAACAAAACACAAAACCTACCTCTCCAATCTAAGTCCTAATTCCCGGATAGGGTCAATCTTTCATCGGCTAGGGAATAATTTTGTGGAGCTAAAAACAAAAGGTTTCAGGTTAGAATTGGTTATCAAAAAGACGGAATAATGTAAAGGTAGATAGGGAATAATAGGGCTTATGAAACTAAATTCTACATCATATGATCTTCACAAGTAATGAACTAAAAATCTTATAAGGGTCTCAAGAAATAGATAACCATCACAATTCCAAGAGATAATATGCATAAAGAGAGTAAATCACACAAGAAAAGAAAAGGGAATTTATGAATGTTCTCCCTATAAGGCCAAAAATATCTCACAGGGTAAATTTTGTTGGATTGCATCATCTATGCTATAAAGTATATGTGCTCAATTTCATCTAATGCTATTCTCTTCTAAAAACAATAATTTCAAGTTGAGAATCCGGCTATACTTTTAAAGACATGCTTGCAAGGAATTATATGATTAAGCTAGCGATTGCTATCATAGAACTTAAGAAGGGATATCTATCAATTCTAAAACTCTTTTTGGATTTTCCAAATTTTTCAATTTTTTTTTGTTCAATTTTCTTCGATTTTTTTTTCGATTTGCAACTTAAAGAAATAAAAACTACATAGAACACATAAACACCTAGGACATAAGTTTTCTACTTTCTCCCACCCCATACTTAAAATTACAGTGTCCCCACTGTAAGGAAAATAAGAAGAAGGAAAAGAGATAGAAAAGAAAACAAAAAATTAAAAAGAAAAAGAAAGAAAAAACTTACAAAAGTGGAAACAAGGAAAAGAAACTTCATCTTGAGCTGAATCAACGGTTCTGTGGAGGAAAGTAGTGCTCAAAGTTCCCCATGAAGTCGTACATCGTCCTCCAACGCTCAGCGTCCTCCGCCTCTCTCTGACGCTGCCTCTCATCCTCCATCGACATGCGAGCGGAATAGACAGTTTCCCATCTATCCATCCTCCTATGAATGTGATCCTGTTGGAGGTGAAGTTGTTGCATCCGTGTAGAAAGATCCTCGGCCCATGGTGGTGGTATACTCGATCCTGCGTACTCGGGCTGAGGAGGTGGTGGGTAGTGAGGCTGGAAATGATCTTGGTACATCACCGAGTTGTAAGGCATGAGTCCATAAGCAGGAGGGTCGACAGGAGCTTGTGGTGGGTCGACAGGGGCTCTCGGCACCTCGTTAACGAAGCTGGGTGCCTCGTTAACAGGGTTGGGATGCGGCTGGAAGTGGTCGTTAACGAGCTTGGTGGGCTCGTCAACGAAGATGTTGCCTCTTAAAACCTCCGTGTCGATGTCTTCTTCCTCGAAATTGAGCTCCTCAGTGTCGCCCTCGGTGTCGGCTTCTTCGGTGTCATTGCCTACTACCTCGGTGTCCTCTTCTTCATCTTCTTCTTCATCCTCATCCATGTCATCCCGCTCAAACCGAGTTTCACATGGCCTAAGCGAAAGCTCATCCTCCGGTTTAGGCTCCAATGGGTAGGGATGTCCCACCCACGCCTCGTACCAATTCGGTACGTAGAGAAGCTCGTACATGTCGAGGGTAGGTGTAACTACGCGATCTTGAACCTTCACCTTGTATCCTCCTTCGGCTTGAACGAAGATACCGGAGCTATACCAATAGTTTTTGTTGAGGAGTTGGGCGTGAGCCGATGTGTAGCGGGTGAGATCGACTCCGAGATTCTTAGCCAAGAGGCTAACCAAATTGCCGCACCACACCTCTTTGGACTTGGTAGATTTCCCGAGGTAGTAGAGCCATTCGTACCCCAAATTCAAG
Source organism: Fallopia convolvulus (assembly GCA_964016875.1). Lineage (NCBI taxonomy): Eukaryota > Viridiplantae > Streptophyta > Magnoliopsida > Caryophyllales > Polygonaceae > Fallopia > Fallopia convolvulus. The sequence continues at coordinate 22,196,855 of OZ024734.1, read as the reverse complement.
GGGTCGGGCTCCTCAAAGAGGATGGTGCGGAAGCAAGCAACTTCCGTCCTTGTAGGTCGGTTCAACTCTTTCTTTGGCCAAAATGTTGCGGCGAGGACTCTCAGAATAATCCGGAAGATGGGGTTGACTATGTTTGCCCCGGATAGCGCCGCGGTAGAGGATTGAACCTCCCCGGTGATGTAGCTCCAAGTGCGGGTCACTCGGTAGTCCATCAAGCTATAATCTCTAGACGGGTTTGGGAGCTCCAAAATTGCGTTGAACTCCTCCATTGTGAAGTCACGGTCCTCGTTACCGAGCCGGAACCGAATTCGTCCCGCCGAAGTCTTCGACGAGAAGTTGGTCTCCAAAGTGGCCAAGAACTCGAATGTAAGGGCCGGATAGTGTGGCAAGCTCTCTTGCTTCAAAAGGTGGGCGCCCCCAAGGATGATGAAAGCGTCCTTCTCCAGACTTCGAGAACCATCGGGTGTAATGGTCCTTCTCCAGAAAATCACGGTAGCGCCGTACTTGGCTCTGGCTGCTAAAAATCACATCATGCACTCGAGGTGGAGATGGAGACCTATGGTTCCTCCTCTTCTTCTGAGCTCGGGTAGCGGGTCTGCTTGAACTAGCCATGGATCCTACAAAATAATAAAGATTTTTCCAAGATAAGATCCACTCAAAATAAATAGGTACGAGACCCCATACTTGGTCTCAAAATTAACCTCGGTATTATTCGTAAACTACCCAATTGGGTCGTTCACGATTCTGGGCTCGGATTGATCCATGAAGCATTGTAGGGTCGTTAACGAGCCTGGGTGGGTCGTTGACGAGCCGCCGAGAGCAAAACCAGAATTTCCAAATTTTAATCTACCTTAAATTCAGCACAAATCAAGCATGAAATCTTCTAAATTTTTCCACATATCCCTCATTGGGTATAAGCACCCCATACTTACTCAATTACCCATCCCGATCATGCTAAAATTACCCGAAATTTTTGACATGCAAAGATTGAACTTTAGATCTAGAACAAGAAAAATTCATGCTTTCCTAACTAAAGGATTGCAATAGATAATCTAACATGAATAATCTTTCCTAAAACAATGAACAACTAAGCATAATCAAGAAGTTTCATGGACAAAAATCAAGCATGCAATTTCGACCTTTCTAAGAACACGGTTCAAGATAAGAAATTTCAACCCTAAAGATAATCAATCATTCAATTTCGAGCAAGGGTTTAGAAATCATACCGGAGAATCGAGAAATTGAAGAACAAGGGTCGGAATCGGGGTGGTTAACGAGCTTGTGCCTCGTCGGTGAACGGTTAACGAGCTCCAGTAACGACTGCCTCTCGGTGGTCGGTGGAGTGGGGGATTCCGATTCGGTGGGAGAGAAGGTAGAGGGATTGAGAGCTTTTTGGGTTTGGGAGAGTGTGAATTTGAGAGGGTAGTGGTAGATTTGGGGAAGGGGTAAAAGGGGTTTATATAGGAGGGGAAACGGTAGAGGGGGGAGGGGAGGCTAGGGTTAAAAAAAGATAGATTAGGTTAGAATTCTTACTTGCCCCGTATCTTGACAAGTCGGGTCTTCGGACCGGGTCGTTAACGACCCTGGGTGGGTCGTTAACGAGCCACCGTGGCCTCTTGGAGTGATTTTTCGATCCCCTTCTCCTGAAACCTTATTAGCTCAAAAATTCTAATTTCTTTCCTAATTAAAACTAAAAAGAAAAACAAAAGAAAGCTAGGAAATAATCCAAAAAGAAAAAGAAAAGAAAAGAAAAGCTAAACCTATTCTAAAAAGCGGGTTGCCTCCCGTAAGCGCTATGTTTAACGTCGTTAGCCCGACGATCTCCCTTTCTAGTCTCATGGTGGTTCATGTATGGCAATGTTGGGGTCTTGAGGTACCCTTCTTGTAGCCTTACAACCTCTGTGTGCTTGAGTTGCTAAATTAGGCCCCTTTTCTTCTATCAGTACGCTCGATATCCCCTGATTGTCAGTATAGTCCGAAAGCCAAGGTGGTTTGGACTTTTCTGTAATACCTATGGTAGGTCCTTGATTAAACTCTTGCACGTGGGACTCAGTGATCGGCAAATGAGGCTCAGTAGGGACTATTGTGTCGAGTTTGGGTTGAGTCAACTCTATTTGTGCCACTCCAACTGGGTCGTTGGCTTTTTGATCCAAGTTGAATTCCACCCGTTCTTCTCCTATATCAAAAGTGAGGAGTCCCTTCCGCACATCAACTCTAGCTCCTGTTGTGGCTAAGAATGGTCGCCCGAGAATTATGGGTACATGAGGGTCTTCAGGCATATCAAGGACGATAAAATCATTCGGTATAAAGAATTTCCCGACTCGAATAGGATAGTCGTCCACCACTCCTGTATCTTTGACACTCATCTGCCATGTACAGATTCATATCTACTGGCTCTAGTGTTCCATATTAGATTTAGACCAGATTGAGAGCGGAACGAGACTAGCACTGGCACCTAGATCGCATAAAACCTTGAACTTGTTGTTGCCTATGCCGATTGTGATTGCAAACCTTCCGGGATCTCCTAGCTTTTCCGGTAAAGCTATCGATCTGACTTCATCCTACAACTCTGTAATAGACCTTTTCCTGCTAAGAATATCTTTCAAAAATTTTGTGTAAGCCGACATTTCGCTTAGGGCCTCAGCGAATGTGATGGAAATATTAATGCCTTGAAGAATCTTAACAAAACGCTTGAACTTAATCTCAGTAGAGTCCATAGATTTCTTAGTTGGAAATGGAAGAGATTTCATCATTCTCGGAACCAAGTTAGGCTCGAGAGGTGAGAGTACCGGGTCGACTCTAGGGTCGATTGATGTCCTCGGCGGGTCGTTACCGACCCTGGTGGGGTCGTTAACTACTGATGTCCGCTTTTTAGGTAGGTTTTTAATGTCTAGATAGATTAGATTGAGCTAGATTTTGTGCTTGAGTTTTATGCTTTTGAGTCTTTTTGCTTTAGTTTTCGTATTTCCTTGAGATTCGGAAACTACGCATCTTTTGTGTCTTTTCATAGGAGTTTTGGAGCTTGAAAGAAGAGTTTGGAGCATTACAAGAGAAGATGGAGATGAAGCGCTCAAGTAAAGTCATTGAAGATCAAGTTTGAGCTTGGAAAGAGATAGAGAAATTCGTTACAAGAACATAGGAAAAAGAATCGAGTCAAATGGAGTTGTAATGAATCTTCTACGCAAGTTTTACTCAAGGTTGTTCGAACAAGCTCTCAGGACCGACCCCCAGGGGGGTCGTGAACGACCCTATTAGGGTCGTGCTAGACCCACCCAAAATTGTAAGCCTCAGGACCGGCCCCAGGGGGTCGAGAATGACCCTATGTGGGTCGATCGGGGCGCCGACTCTCCCTTATTCCGAGATCTTTATGGATATATTCTATCTTTTATTTTAGGAAGTAGTTTAATCTTGTTTCCTAGTGTAATTAGGCCTCCTTTTTCTCTATAAAAAGGGGGCTAGACCTTCTAGTTAAGGAGATCTCTTTTCTAGCTTTTGAATTGGAGATTAAGAGGAAGACTTGGAGGAAGTTGGAGAAATTTGTAAGACCTCTTGTTTTTAATTTGATGTTTCGATTTATTTTTATGATCATGTCTTCTTCTTCCTTCTCCATGTGTGAGTAGTTTTCTTAGATTCTAGGGTTGGGTGAAAACCCAACCCAATCATGCATGTCTAAATTTGAATTCATGACTTGAATACTTGAAGATCATATCTATCTATCTTGTGCTTAATACCTTTGCGAAAGTTGAGGCAATATCTTGCAATTAACCTAAAAGCGAAAGTGTAAAGTTGATTGCTTGATTAGATCTAAATAGGATTATTTGTGAAAGTTGATATTCCTAGGTTGAAAGATAGATAGAAAGTTGTTTAATTTGCGACAGTTGATTGAATAACTTGAATTGTTTACGACAGTTGACTTTTCTATGATCTAGATTGCATGATAGTTGTGAATTCTTGTTGAAAGCATGTATGGTTGATGTTGTGGTAGCCCTAGCCCTAGGATTGCCTTTTTATATTTGATTAAAACCCATTAAGTTGACTCGATCTCGACCCCATAAGTTCGTGTTCGACCCTTAGTCCCTTGTTTGTTCTCTTGCTTTTCATAGTTTATCAACTAATCTTTGGCACAATTCTCATTCCCGTGGACGAACCTGACTCCGCTGTGTTCAGCGGGGTCTTGAATATAAATTTATTTGTTCAAGAATCCCTTCAACAACTACCCTGGGGTTGAGAGGAAGGCTCGATTTAGAGAACTTACCTGGGGTAGGATCGTCAGGAATCCTCGGAGCCTCATCATCCTTGTTTGTAGGCTCGGTATGTGCTCTCGCTGGCTCGTTAACGAGCCGATTGGCGAGATCTTGTTCCTCCTTCTCTTCATCTTGAATTCTCTCCGGTAGTGTCTTCCCGCTTCTGAGGTGTACTGCTGCTATTTGGCCCCTAGGTTTCTCCTCGGGGCGGCCCGGGAGATGCCCTTGTGGTCTTGGAATCCGTGCAGCAAGGTCCCCTAGTTGGGAATCAACACTCCTCTTCCAAATATCGAACTCTCCCCATCTTTTATCTTGTCGGTTCAGTTTGGCTTGAACGTCATCAACTTTGTTGTTCACTCTGTTGATGCTCTCCATTATCTCCTGAGCCCATGATGCCGTCTCTTGATGGCTTGGAGGTCGATATGGTGCAGGTCGTCTATCTGGTGGGGGCCCTGCATAGTTTTGACTTGTATTCTGATTGCCCCATGGTTGATAGTTGTTCGACCTTTCATTGTAATTAGGCTGGTTCTTGTATGGTCCCCTCATATAGTTCATCTCAGCTATTGTCTCAGCGGTTCTTACCTGCTCAATGTTAGTGCAAGCAGAAGTACTATCTGCAGAAGAACCACATTCTTGACATGATTGAGAGGATTTCAGAAAACCTACCTGTTTTCTTAGACGGTTGACCTCATCTTGTAAGAATTGATTTTTAACATCGGGGTCAACTTCGTCTCGGTTGGGTGCATAGAGACATTTTTGAGTTTGTGGAGTCTGATGGGTTCCACACATAGCATCGTAATTCGCCAGCTTATTCAACAGTTCCCACGCCTCTGTCGGGTTCATCTCTATAAAACCGCACGCGGTATGCGTGTTGATGCGGTTCTTGGTCTCTGCGTTGATATCCTGGAAAAAGATTTCTTGCAAAACATATAAAGGTTGCCCATGAGTAGGGCACTGTCTAAGAATCTCTTTGAATCTTTCCCATGTTTCAACAAATGTTTCATTAGGCAACTGGTGATATGAGGTGATGCGTTTCCTCAATTCTGTTGTCTTAGTAGGAGGGAAAAACTTTGTAAGAAATTGATCATACAAAGCATTCCAAGTCCTGATAGACTTAGAAGGTAGGCTCTCTAACCAGTTCAGGGCCTTTCCAGTAAGAGACCATCTAAAAGCTTTTAATAGAACATATTCTAATGAGACACCTTCAGCAGCTATGGTGTCACATAAATCAAGAAAATTTCTAATATGCTCCATAGGGCACTCAGCAGGTTTCCCTTCAAACTGAGCCCTTTTAATTAAGGATATAAATTGAGACTTGATCTCAAAAGGTTTCTCTATCGCTGGAAGCATAATAGGAGATTCTGGCACCCTCAGTTCCGGATGCATGTATTGCTTGGCATTCCTTGGATAGGCATCTAGCTCTTCTTGTAGTCGAGCCTTGTCAGCTCGTTGACGCTCAGCTTCTACTTCTGCGCCGTCCTTCTCGACTTTCAGTGCCTCCATCTAGGTCCGGAGGATCTCTAACTCTCGAGCCATCTCTTCTGTTGTGGCCATGGCTCAATTTTCTCGGAGTCGACGGTGCAGGGAACGTTCGGGTTCTGAGTAATAACCTGTGTTATCAAATTGAAGCCTTCTTCGTCCTACCGGCATACACTGAGAAAACAGACAAAGAAAACAAAAATTAAAAACAAAAACGGGGTCGGGCTATTCCCGATCCCAAAGATAAACTAACAACTCGTTGCTTCCCCGGCAACGGCTCCAATTTGTTGAAAGGGTTTCTCGGCCAACAAATAAATTTGTAAGTCAAGACCCCGCTGAGTATCGCAGAGTCAGGATCGTTCACAAGAAGCAAGGTTGTTCGTCTATCGATCTATTAAAAAGAAAATAAAAACAATAAAAACACTCACGAGCAGCCTCGTTAACGACGTTGTCAGGGTCGTTAACGAACCACCGAACACAAAAACACTTCAACTAACGACCTAATTAAAATCTAATTAAATTCGGTACCGAGGCAAGTACTCAGCAACGAAAATTCACTAGAAATAATTCAAATAAAACAAAGATCTAGGACTAGGGACACCACAACATAGCCAAGCATAAAAACTCGTAAGAAGATAAGATCATGCCTTTAAACAGATAGAGTCATCAACTTTCGTTGACTTAGCAAGTAAATTAATTAACTTTCGCATCCTAATTCACTTAATTGCTTGTTTTGGATCTAAAGCTTGAAACATTCGTTTTCAAACAATATCAACCTTCAAGTTACTAACGACCTCTTTCAATTAAGTAAAAAACTCAAATTACCTCCACTTTCACTTCGGTATAAGCACAACAAACAATTCTCAATCAAAGATAAAAGGCATTCACAACTCAATCTTACTCATCAAACATGCTCAACTATGCCGGGCTTAACCCCGACCCTAGAAAAGGAAACTACTCACTAATCATAACTAAGAAACTAAAAACTCAAAAAGAAACATTGAAACAAAACTCAAACTCGAATTAATAAGAAAATATTGTCTCACAGAGATTTAGAAGAAACCGAAAAACATCAAAATACCGAACCACAATCACGACCAACGACCCCGGTGACTGTCATCTACCGAGCCTCGGCAGTCCTCTTCCGATCCGACTTTCTCTCTCTCGGCCCTTCAAAAATCTCCTCCTAAAAATTCTCTCTAAATAGCTTCCCTTTTCTATGCTAGATAGAAGGGTATTTATACTAAAAAGCTAAAAACTAAAAAGGCTAAAAGATATAAACTTTCCTAAAAAGATAGAAACAATCCCTAAAAGATAGAAATAAAATCTAAAAGATATTAAGACCTAAAATACATCTTCTAACAACCCCAAAAGAGTCTAAAAAGATACTCAACCGACACGGAAATAAATTCCCGCTCAGGATCGGTGAATTATAAAATAAATACTCCACATCTTCTTCTTCGTGGCCTCGTTAACGAGCCTGGGCTTTGTTTTCTTCCACACTTCCTCTTGTGATCTCGAGCTTTAACTTCTTAAATCTTGCACTCCTCCGTCTCTCGCTGTAATACTCCAAATTCAACTCCATTTAGCTCCTTTCCTCGCTAAAACCTACAAAATTCACAAAATAGCGTAGATTCCACTCTTTTCACAGAAATATGCAAAACTATCTAAAAACACTCAAAACTAAACCTAGACTAAACAAAACTAAACCTAATAAGCAAAGAAAACCTACTAAAAACTATACTAAAAATGCGAACATCACCGCTCCCGCGGTCAGGTGGTAATCGCGGGGCTAGATGGAGGCGCGGTGATGCTGGCGGTGTGGTGGTGATTTGGTTTTTGAAGGATTTGTGGTAGGTGGAATTTGGGTGGCTTTGGAGAGGAAGACAAGGGGTAGGTGGGATTTGTTTGGTTTGGAGAAGACAAAGAGGGATTTGTGGGTTGGAGGATTTTTGTAATATTTTAGGGCTCGGGTTAGTACTGATTCGGGCTTTTTCGGGGGGTTTCACCCGAGAACCTTTTATCTTAGGGGTTCCACCTGAAAGCCTTTTATTTCGGAGGTTCGCCCGAAAACCTTTTATATTTTATTTTTTTATTATTTTTTTTATTTTTTTAGGGGTTTCACCTCAAATTTTCTGGAAAAAAAAACAAAAACTAAACTCCGTCAGGGCCGACACGCGAGCGCGGGTCCTGGATCGCGGTTGCAGGTCCAGCCGCGGCCTCGGATCCTCGCCTCGGCTTGCACTGTCTTCGAGATATGAAATTTTTAACCTGCAAGTTAGCCTGACAAAACCAAAACGAAACTAAACTACACTAAACTAAAAAGACAAAAAGAAATGAGAAGAAAAACTTATCTCGGGTTGCCTCCCGAGCAGCGCCTTTGTTTAACGTCGTTGGCCCGATGTCTTTTTATAGCTCAAAACGGGTCCTCATCTAATTGAAACCGGACCGTCGTTGGCCCGATTTCTGGAAGATAATAAACCCTTGGCAACATCAATCATGGCGCTCGACGTCTTCATAAATGGACGACCGAATAGTAAAATTGGGTCGTATCTCCCTTTGCCAATCTCTAGGACATAAAAGTCCGTCGGGAAAATTAAGCCATCCACTTGCACTAAAATATCTTCCAGAAATCCTTTCAGACACACATTAGAGTGATCAGCCAGTTCAATAGTAATATTTGAATCATGTAATGGCCCTAGACCTAGTCTCTCATATATGCTAAGTGGCATGAAATTTATAGATGCTCACAAATCAAGCATAGAATGCTCAATTTTTGTCTCACCAATAGTTACGGGAACAGTAAACCTCCCGGGATCTCCATATATCTTAGGCAATTGCCTTTGAAACATGGAAGATACACTTTCTACATTCTCAACAAGATTAATTTTCTTAACCTTCCCTTTTTCATTTTGTTTCCTCTTAATAGTACATAGCTCCTTAAGAAACTTGGCAAACCGAGGAATACTCTGAATAGTTTTAAGTAAATGAACATTTGCCTCACACTTTGAGAAGGTTTAGAAAATTTTCTTGTCGTTAGCTGGCTTCCGAGTGTCCTTTAGTGCCTCAGGAAATGATGGAATGGGCTTTTGCGAAGCCATGTGAGGAAACAAAGGCCGAATGTAACCATCGGAATCTGTCAGAGAAGGGACTCGCGAGCTCGGGTGGGGACCCGCGGGTGCGGGTTGTCCGCGGGCGCGGTTTGGTTCCGAGATCGCGGTTTCTGGCTGACGCTCAACTTTAACCTCGGTTTTTGTATCGCAAACGGGGTTGTCCTCCTGTGAGCTCGGTTGGTTTCCGCAGATTGGATCGTCGATATTCAGTTCCTTCCCACTTCTCAACGTGATGGCGCTCACATTCTCTCTCGGGTTTATAGTCTGAGATGGAAGTTTCCCCGAGTCCTTGGCTTCTAAGCGACTAAGGCTGGTTGCAATCTGGCTCAATTGATTTTCAAGATGTTTCACTGCAGCCTTGGTCTCTTGATTCTCCTTCATGAGTTGAGTGATAATGGTGGGATTTTCATGAGGAGCTTGGGGCCTTGGCACATAATTAGGCCTGGGAACATAGTTGGGCTGACCTCCTTGTTGTGGAAAAGCTTGTTGAGGTTGCTGATTCCATCTAAAGTTAAGATGGTTTGCCCACCCCGGATTGTATGTATTCGAGTATGGGTCATTCCGGGGCCTTGATTCATAATTCCCAATAGCATTAACATCAACTGCTGGCTCTTGCATAATAGGGCATGCATCATAAGGATGGCTTGTTTCAACACAGATTCCACAAGCCCTTGAACTTGAAGCTCCATTACCCACCAACAGTTGCTTTATCATAGCCTTTAACTCCCTTATTTCAGCATTCAGGGAATCATTCACAAAATTTACAAACCTACTGTTGGACCTCTTTCTCTGGTTCCTGCATTGCTCAGCTAGAGTCTCCAACTTTTCAAACGTTTGCCTAGGAGTGAGATTCTCATAAGAACCTCCACAGGACGTATTCATCAGGCGCTTATCAGCATCACAGAGCCCTTCAATAATATAGCAAATCAGATCTTTTTCAAAATAGCCATGATAGGGACAGCTGGCTATGAGTCTCTTGTAACGCTCATAATATTCATACAGATTATCATCCTCCCCCTGCTCAGCTGCTTTTTGATTGATGTTTGTTTGGCAGCAGGGAAATATTTTTCCAGAAAAGCACCCTTCATTTGAGCCCAAGTAGTAATTGTCTCAAGTGCTAAATACAGAAGCCACTCCTTAGCCGCGTCAGCTAAAGAAAATCGGAAAGCTCTCAACATCAGTTGATCTTCAGTCACATCAGTTGGCTTCATTCCCAAATAGACAGAATGGAACTCTGTAAGATGTTTACTCGGGTCCTCCCCACTCAATCCATGGAACTTGGGCAAATAATGGAGAAGACCGGACTTAAGTTCAAACTTCACTCCTTCCCCTAGTGTGGAAAATTGAAGACCAAGATGTTGTTGCTCTAGATAAGGCGCAGTCAGTTGCCTAATAGTACGATCTGCCATTGTTACGAACTGTTCTTCAACCTCTGAATCAGATGAGAAAGAAGAAGAAGATGTTACTGGATCAAACTGAATGCCTAAGACTGAAGCTTGGACTTGACGTCTCAACTCTCTTAATGTCTTTTTAATTTCTAGATCAAACGGAACAACAGAAGAATTATTAGTAGAATGGGTAAGAACCATAAGATAGGTTCTTACCCAAATTCAGGATCTCTGGAACGAACCGAACCGTGAGCGCGGGTTTCAAACCGCGGGCGAGGGTCTGGCCGTGAGCGCGGGTCGTTAGAAACGCCGATTCAGCAGAAAAGTAAAACCGATTCCCCGACAACGGCACCAAAATTTGGCTCGACTAAAGTCGTTGTGCCGAGATCAAAAATAAATTACCCTAAACTACAAACCAAGTATAGCATGCAAGTAAGGGATCAAACCCATGAGAATCGGTATTCTGAACAATCAGCAAAGAACAAAGCAGGGGTTTGAGAGTTTAAGCAAGCAAACAAATCTAAGTTTCAAATTAATTAAAGGAAAGCATAGTTCATTCAATCAATTCCACATTTTTAATTATTTGATCATTGATTCATCCACTTTTCTATATTTCCTAGGTTAATTCCAATCCTTTTAAAATATTTTTGCTTGTCCACGGTCCAAACAAAACTAGGATATGAACAAGGCTGCTTAATTCAAATCATGCAAAGTATTAAGGATAAAAGGATATCAAATCATGCAATCAAGCTACGAATCTCATGCATAAAATAACAATCAAATACTCTTTCTCAATTCCAGTCCACAATCCTGGAAAAGTGTTATTTCAAGGATAAATAAGATTGCACAGACAACAATCAAAACTAATCCAAATAGTAGATCTAAGTCAATCAAACAAGTTGATCAGGCTCATAAAATCAAATATAGATCATGGAATTAAAACAAGAGTTTTGATATTAATCAAAGGATAGAAAAGTTACCAGAATCTCACGAATTCAAATAAAAAGTCTTCCTTGACAGAACAAACTCCAAGGAAGATTAGTTCTACATAATAGAAATAAAAACTAGGTTAAAAATAAAAGTAGTCTCCAAAAGTCTCTCTCCAAAGTCTGCTACGAAACTAAGCTTAAATACTCGAAACAATATCTGAAATAACCTTAAAAAAAATAAAAGATAAAATAAAACTCGAGTCGGCGCGCAGAAACAACGACCCGCGAGCGCGGTTTTCAACTCGCGAGCGCGGTTCCTGTAGCGCATCGGCGTCCGCGGATGCTCGATCTCCCGCGGTCTCTGGTCCCGACCCGCGGTCGCGGGTCCAGTTTTCTTCGAATCTTCAACTTTATTTTCCTTAGCAACCGCTGTAAAGCGGGTCTTCAGCTCGAACTTAGGACTTCTGTCTTTAAAGTCTTCATCTGTAGGCTCTTCTGATATTACAGATAAACACCTTAATCTGGCCTAAAACATTCAGAAATCCTAATAAAAATACATAATTACGCTGTACTAAAACCAGTGTATCAGTCGACGACTTAGCAAAGTCACTGACGTGACTAGCTGGCGAAGTGATCTATTTAATGAAGGAACGCACAGCTTATGTGCATTAATTGAAGATAGTTGCGTTGTTCTATTTTAAGAGAAGATCATCACAAAAGAGTGTTAAAATCAAGATGAAGATCATTTGATTCTCCTAGAATATTTTAGTGTATGCATAATTGTGTATTTGAAAAGATTTGTAAAAGATTAAGTGTAAATTATTTTCCTAATCGAATGGAAAATAATATACACAAGATCTCTCTTACCTTAGATTAAATACCCTAGTGTTTAGGCTATTGGTAAGATGCTTGAGCTTAATTTCAATTTTGTGTGCAAGAAAGAAAGAAGGAGACTTGTGCGTGTGACTCGTACAAGTGGTGTGTCGAGAGAACTTAGGCATAGCGTGAGATTGAGAGTGTGAGTGCAAAGGTAGAGCGTGGTTCAAGGGTGTGGGATTCATTCTTGTACACGAGAGAGCTTTGTAATCACTCAAGAAATCAATAAGCGAGTCTAATGACTCTTGAAATCCGAGCAAGTAATGAACTTGGAAGGGAGTGGTTTTTCTCTAAGTAAACTAGTTGGTTTACAAGGAGTTTCCACTATACATCGCTTGTCATTGACTGTTGGTAACGTTTATTTTACTGTCTAATTACTCCGTTGCTTTATTACTCAAAGTCGACGACTTCGCATGAGTCGCCGACTCCTTTAAGTACTAACAATCCTACAAATATATTTATAATTAATTAAAAAAATACATTTAGTAATATAAATGCATAAAAATAATATAAATATTCAATAAATTATAAGTGTACCTTTATTTTATAGTAGTCTATTTTTCTTTGATGTTGGGAGAGTCTATACAGTGGTGAGGGAGAGGGTAGAAGTGTATCGGGGTGAGGAGGCGAGAGAGAAGATTAGGGTGATATCGAGTATATATAGTGATAAAATTGAATGGATGGTTGATCTCATAGGAGATTAAAAGTCAATTGAAAGATATTCCCAATGAATTCTTATTATGCTCATTGGATGCTATAAATTATTCTTTATGCTACCTTTTTTATGTTCATTGGATGCTTAGTCTCATAGGAGATCAAAGGTAAATTGAAAGAATGTTAACAATAAATTCAATTAATTTCTGTAATTAATTTTTTTATCTATATGACATTCAATGCTTAATTAAAGTTGCTTATGATCTTGTATAGAAATCATATATTATGAATAAAATGTGGGGCATTAATTGTCATTGAGATTTAGTCTTATAGTATTATTATTATAGATAGATATAGAAGATAGATAGATAGGTAGATTAAATATAGGGGTTTGCACATGCCCATGGACGGGCTGGATATGAGCATTTTTCTATATTTTTCTTATATCGATTTATTGAGTAAAAACAAAAATAAACCCACCACCTCACCCATCCTTTTCTTCTTCCTCGAATCCACCCATCGTCTCAATTAATTTACATTGTAAAAAATTGTCGCTTAAGTTAGCTACCCTCTATATCCACTGACCACCTCCACCACAAAAATATGAAGCCTATCTAACAAAAATTCCCCAAAAATCTCACCATTAAAAAATCTCAATTATCTCATTAGAGAGCTCCTTCAAATTCTGTGTGTATCATTAGGACCGGGTTGGTTGGGGATTGTTAGTCGATTTGTTTTATAAGACATATTATGTATTTTAGATTGGTTTACAGTTGTGATTTATGTAATACCCCCAATTTATCTCGGAAATGTCATACACCAGTGACCTTGGATTTTAAGGTCTGAAGCCACCCTTGGCATTTACATCAATAAAGTTTTGGTAAGAGTTATCAAAATTGTATCAATAATGAAGTTGCAGAAGTCTTTTAGGATAACTCGGTTTGAATTTTGAACCTTTATTATAAAATAAAATCTTTAAAGTTTTTTTGATGAAGCACACACATTAACATTAACCCAAATCAGAGCTCACTACATCATAGAATTCAAGCGGGAAATAACAATTACTAGATACAAAGAAGAGGTCGATCGGTCGCCATCTACTCAACCAATAGGGTGCCTTGTTATCCTCACTTTGACAGATATTTGAAGTTTAAATCATTAAACAATGAAATAAAATGGAAGGGTTTAATTAAAAAATCATAATATATATGGGGAGAGATCCAGAGAAATGCAAATTGTGGAGAAACGGAAGTCGTAATAAGAGTCGTTGGATTTGCAAGAATGGATGGCTAGGATTAGGGTATATGATAATAGAAAAAAGGAAAAATGCATGATATATTTACTAAAATGGAAGTTCCTAGATTCTAGGCTATATTTAAGGGGGCGTTTTTTTTGATAAAATTTGAATTTTCGAACAGATTTTGCGAAAAAATCAGAAAAAATCTTGCACACATTCAACGTTTACTCATTGAAAATTCGATTGTACTGCTTCAATATTCGAGTGCATAAATATTTGAATTTATCATGTATATGTTTGAATATGTGTTAACATTTTTTGAATATTATTCAAACGTTTTTCGTATTTTTCATGGTTTGAATATCTAGTCCACTTTTTTGAATGTGTATTATGTTTTGTTTTATTGGAAATAAAACTATGTATCGAATATAAGTGTAGTGAACCTTGAATAAGTAATTGTAATATATTAAATATGATAAAAAAGGGTCATTACATAAATTGCTAAAAATTAGAATACAATATTCGATTCACAATTCATGTCTATGAATTCAACAAATAACATATAAACATTCAGAGTAAAATGACGTCTCTTTAGTGTAAAGCGTCATCTTTGATCTTTATCATCCTTCTTTCATTCTCCTTAGGCTTCTTTATGCTCTTCAACCATCTCGATATTTGTCGAACTTCAAGACTGCATATTCAACATATAATATATAAACATTCGAAATACAATAACTATAAATTCAAACTTGCATGTCTAAAAATCACAACTTCAAATATCTTGTATTTTGTGAATTTCAACCTCATATTCGATTGTTAAGAATGCATATTCAGAATATCAAATTGCATATTCAACAAAATATATATACTCAATATGCATATTTAATCGTTTAGTATGCCTATTCTTTCATTCACAAATCAATCTATTCAGAATTGTATATTCAACAAAAAACACATAAACAATCAAAGTAAAATGCCTACGAATTCAAAAAATATATGCATATACATAGATTAAAATATGTGGTGTGCGTGAATTTCAACCTCATATTCAATTGTTAAGAATGCATATTCAGAATATCAAATTGCATATTCAGAACTTCAAATTGCATATTCGATAAAATATACTCAATATGCAGATTTTAATCGTTTTTTAGAAGAATTTTAATCGTTTAATATGCATATTCTTTCATTCACAAATCAATCTATTTAGAATTTTATATTCAACAAAAAACACATAAACATTCAGAGTAAAATGCCTACGAATTCAAACAAAATATGCATATATTCATTCACCGAAGCATACGAGTTACTAGGTTTTTCTATCGAGGTCTCTGAATTTCAATTCAGATTTACTCACAAACACCATGGGCCTCCTCTCATCCTTCTTGTAATCAATCCACACATTGATGGAGTGCCCGCTTTTCAATTCCACTTCATAAGACTCTAGATTCGCGGTTAACACTGAAGCGTGATTATTGTTCGGATTTATAACCTACAGAAGACAAATTTTCAGTATGAAACACAACGTAAATGCAGATTAAATCATGTAAAAAACAAACAATTTATTGACAAAAAAGAGAAAAATGTAATTACCTAGTTGTTAATCCGGATTCATGGTTAAAACTGAAATCGGGGGAGAGGAAGAAGGAGAGCCCATCGCCGGAAGATCCAGGGTTGAAATTGACGATGGAGAAGAAGAAATTTGTGGAGAACGAGTCATCAAAGAAGAAGAGGTCGAGCAGGAGAAGAAGACAGCATGGACGACGATGGAGATAGAAGAGAATCGAGAGAGAAATCTGATTTGCAAAAATTATGTTTGAGTTACAATCTGGTCCTGCCCGCAACACAACCCAATATCCACTTCTTTACCCACTGAAATTCCAAACCTATAGCACATATCCACAAGGGAATCACGAACAACATTATGTCGATGTTTAATACCAACAATACCAGCACAGGACACAACATGGTCTCCGTAGATATCTTCGACAAAAACCCGAGAGCAAACAAAGCACGACTTCAAATCAGAAAACAAGGGAACACCCAGACGGTAGCATAACACTCAACGATAAGTCTTACCATTCATGGTTTGACCCAAACCTAAATTGGGACTGCCCTAAGCCAATTAGAGTTTTGTTACCCCTGTTGAGATTTCCATAAGGTCATCTGTCGCGGAGATAATGAAAGTGTGGATTTTGCCGATTTGGTAACCTTTGTGAAATATATATATATATGCCAATTTCTTCATGAGTTTGAGGGCAGCAATCTCACTTAGATTATCAAACTGTCAGTCTCCACAACCTTACTAAATCAATTCACCACACCGTCAAAAGTTGCTCCAAATGTAACGACACCAGCCTGTTGAAGAAGCTTAGTCTACAATTCAGCAGACTATAACTACGACGCAAGAAAAGCATAATGCAAGACATCGCTAGCAAAATAAACCCCAAGGTCCCCAAATGCAAAGGGTAAGGCGGCAAGCCTCCATTCCACCTAACAATTTAACACCATGCAGAGGCCTAGCAATATTAGGCGGGAAAACCCCTATAAGCCCGCTCCGAGGATCTTCTTTAGGCCAAAAGATTTCAGTCTTGTCCACTTTAAGATATAAACAGAGACGAGATCCATCCTCCATAATCAACTCTAACACCTTCCCCACAACCAAAGTATCGCCAACAATAGTACCATCATCCAAGTACCATGCTTGCAAACACAAGTAAAAGGTGTCTCTGATCTTACACACCAAGGGATGCAACACTAAACCAAAATGCAGAGGGCCAAGATGATCACCCTGCAACACCCCTTGACACGACCATAAGGTGTGCTCCCCATAATACAATCTGGAAAGAGTAGAGTAACAGAATTCAACCCAACGCGAAATAGCAAGACAATGACGACTTATTTCCCGTAAAGTAAACTCCCGATCTACTAAGTTGTTGTTGTTGGTGTGGTGTTGGTGTTGTTGGTGTTGTTGGTGTTATTGTTGTTGTTGTTGGTGGTGGTGGTGTTGGTGTTGGTGTTGATGTTGGGGTTAGTGTTGGGGTTGGTGTTGGTGTTGGTGTTGGTGTTAGTGTTGGTGTTGGTGTTGGTGTTGGTGTTGGTGTTGGTGTTGGTGTTGGTGGTGTTGTTGGTGGTGGTGTTGTTGTTGTTGTTGTTGTTGTTGTTATTATTTTTGTTGTTGTTGTTGTTGTTGTTGTTGTTGTTGATCGCTCACGAATGCGAGGGTCTAGAGATATAATTTATAACCCGACCCCGTTGTAGCACGTGGTGGGTGTCGAACACTCGGGAAATCTACTCGATTGAGGTGCCTAGACACTAGAAAGCTGGAAAGGAGAACTTAAAACAAAGGAAAACAAAGCGAACAGTCGGGACCGACACAAGTGTCACGTCGGGCCCGATGTTGGCGACAAGAGGGAAGTCGGGACCGACGTAGAGCAAGTCGGGCCCGATGTAGCTGGGTTTTGTCGAACTCAAAGATTGAAAGTAGATCTTGGGCTTTTGGGTTCCTTCTCTAGTAGATTAAGGCTTGTCCACCCCAATTCAAGCAATAAGTGATGATCGGAATAGGACCGAGATGCTTTCGCCCTCGTTCCAACCACTTCTACACATCGATCATTGGGGAAATCCCCTTCGAAGCAAGGTCTTGAGATGGACAAATGTTCACTTTCGTTACTTTGCCAATCACAAGCCTTGATTCCTTACTTTCGTAAGAAATTGTAGCTCTATGTAGAGTGGGTTCCTAGATCAAGCACTCAAGGCTATGGAATTGGGGTTTCTAGCCCAACCTAGCTAGAGTTTTCCCCCATAACCCAAGATCAAGGAGATCTACTCCATATGGCAAACAAAGAAAGCAAACAAATCACAAAGCAAAGCAATCAACATCATCAATCTCAAACCAAAGCCAAGTTTCATTCACAAATCAAAAGCAATCCACAAACTCCAATCAAAGGTTTCCAAATCCACAAAATCAAAATAAGGCAAAGCTAATCTATCAACCAAACCTATCAAATCTCCTAGCAATCTCCTCTCCTAAGCCTATTCTCTCTCTTCTCCTTCTCCTTCCCTTCCTCCTTGCTCTCCAAGTATCCTCTTGAGAGTTTTTGAGGGTTGGTTCCTTGCTAAGTGTGTGGGAACCCCCTCCAATTAGAAGATAAGAGAGCCTTTATAGATGAGGGGCAAAAGTGGTAGTTTACAATTTCGTGCCTTGGAGCCCAATCCACCAAGTGACCGACTCGGACCGACACGGAGCACCTCGGGCCCGACTTACTAGGCAAGTCGGTCCGAGGTCGAAAACTTCATATCGGGTCCGGCGTTGGTTCTAACTCGATCCGGACCTCGTTCCACCTTCTTCTTGTTGGCTTTTCTCTTGTTCTTCTTCATGGCTTGCTCCTCTCTTTCCCTCTTAAGATCGGGCCTTGCTCCATGTTCTGATTCTCCTTCAAAACGACCTTTGATCCATGCCAAAACACCTACAAAACACATAAAACGCGCATAGTCTCCGAATCTCATAGAAATACGGGAACTAAGCTAAAAAGGAACAAAACACACAAGAAAAGAGGAAAAAGAAACATATTTACAAAGGAAATCATATATAAAAACACCACCAAATAAAGAGACATCAAAATACCCCATACTTAAACTTGCTTGTCCTCAAGCAATAACAATGTAAGCAAGACCGAAACATAATCTTCAAGTAAAGCCTCGTATGAAAACACATTTAAGCACAAGTGATTGATATTCAAGCAAGATTACATCATCACACATGATTAAGTGTTCCAAGGAATAGAGTCAATGCAACTAAGCCTCACTTTAGGGATATGTGAATGTGTATCACTCATCATGTGTATGGGTATAGCAATGAACACTCAAGCTCAAAAATCATGCAAGTAAGGACTTTACTATTGAAGCTAATATCACCAAATCCTCCACCTAGAGATGCCTAATACAAAGTACACAAAGAATTCGAACATGGCTCAATGGAGGTCCTCAAAGAGGTTCCATTCGGTCGGGTTGTAATGGGGCTTTTGGTATTTCTCAAGGTGGGAATTATTTGGTCTTGTGGTGCTTACAATGGGGATTGAACAACCTAAACTCTCACCAACTTCACCAAAATTCCACAATCAATTTCACATTCATCCAAAAGACTTAACATTTTTCCTCTCAACCCAAAATTTCACTTAACATTCCACTTCATCTTTGCTCTTAGGCTTTTTGTTGGATTTTCCACACTTTCTACACTGGACCGACTTTCTTATGACATCGGGCCCGATGTGGGGTGTAACTCGGTCGGACCCTTTTTCTTCACTTAAGCTCTTTACCTTCATTCCACTTTCCATTTCCAACATTTTCTTTCTTTCTTTCTTTCTTTTGTTTTTCATTTTCTTTTTGCACAACAAAGATGCACTACCCACATGATTCATAACACCATTCTTTGCCCTTAAACCAAAGAGAATCTCAACTCTTCAAATACAATCCAAACCTCTCTTCAAAAGTCCAATCCCATAAGGTTCAAGTCATATAAGGCTAGGAATAATATTTTTGAGGAGTTTCAAACAAAGGCTTAGGCTAAAACGGGGCTACAAACAAAGGATTCACTTCATGGTAGGATATGGAACATTTATGTGACTAGAAGAACAAAGTTCAAAATCAATGTGACAATGCTAGGACAATTCTCATGACGGTCTTGGAAAATAGATAAACACCGCAATAGCAAGTTTTACTAAGCATGCATGAGCTAATCACACAAGAAACATGAGGAATATGCAAATATGAACAAGCATCCCTAAAATGGCCAAAAATCAATCTCACAAGGGTCACTCATACTTAGTTGCATAAGAACTCATCCTAGAACTCACATGTTCAATAAAACAAGCAAGATATCATGATCACATCAAAAGCAACATCTTTTAAGAGGCTAAACCATCCAAAAATATGCAAAGGAATTTACATGCTCACATCATCATTAGCTTTCATTTGGCAATCTAAGATGGGAATTTCTAGTCCAAAAACTACAAAACACAAAATCTTTTTGTTGTTTTCAACACAATTTTTCTAATTTTTATGGATTTTTGCAAAAATTTCTCTAAAACCAAAAACAAAGACTCATCCATTCAAAACCAAATCAATCATCCATGTCGTTCATCAAACCACAAACCAAGAAACAAACATCCCAAACACAAACTAGAAACCGAAAACCAAATATCCTCAAAATAACAAACACACAAACAAGTGAAATCATGAGCACACTTACCCCCACCCCATACTTAAAATTTTGATGTCCCCATCAAACAAGGAAACCAAAACTTAAAAGCAAGAGAGAAGAGTATAAAGAGCTCACAATTTCTTTATTCTTCAATGGCATGTCTAGAATCACTCGAAGGGGTTGTCACGCCTACGTCCTCTTTGGAGTCTCGCTTGCCGCTCCCTCTCGTACACTTGCTCTTGGTAGAAGTCTCGCTTGCTCTTGGTCCTCACGGGAAGGGAAGTTCCCGCTCATCCATGTGTTGAAGCTATCTTGGACCCGCCACCTTTGGTCCTCCACCTCTCTAAGCTCCTCCACCTCTCGCCTAGTGTAGCCAAGGGCTCGGTTCATCTCTTCTTGGCTAGCTTGGAAAGCACCTTGTTGTTGAAGCAATTGTTGTTGTTGTTGGTACATGTATTGTTGTTGAAGATTCACTTGATGGACCTCTTGAAGAACATTTTCTTGTTGAAGTTGAAGATGGGCCATTTGGTTGGCCAAGAAGGACATGTCCACCGTTTGTTGTCGCTCGGGAAACACCATTCCCGGACCATACCATTGGGCGTAGCCTTCATAACCGCCACCTTGAGCTCGTTCGTGCCTTGCACCACTCCCCTCTCCATGCTCATAGTGCCTCGGGACCTCATTACCATAGAAGGCACCGGACCGATTTTGATGTAAGTCGGGCCCGATTCCATGTGTACCTCGGTCCGCCAATGTTGGAGCTTGGTGCGTGGCTCGGAGGTTGGCCATCAAGCCTTGTAAGCACTCATCTTCTTCATTTTGCTCTTGATCGACGTCCATGTCTTCCCCACGAGGTGCAAACACAAAGTTATCTTGGTCGAAATCCGGTGAAGATGGAGGGGAGGTAAACCGAATGTGTTGAGGTTGTTGTAGTCGCCCCTCTCTTTCACCTTCGGGGTCACCAAATGAGTGTGGCTTGCCGGCCCACACTTGGTACCAATTGTGATACCGAGAAAGATCATAGAGGTTGGGCACCAACCGGATGGACACACCATCATAGTTCGAGTGAGGGGCCAAAGAAGTCATGTAAAGCTTATCCTTGATGATGTTGGCCTTCTTGAAATACTTCATGTTCATATACTCAACACCATTTGGAGCCGGAGAATACTTGTTAAGGACGACTCCTAGACGCACGGCTAGCCTTGCTATCATTCCGCCGAAGTAGATCCAAGAGGAGCTTTGGAAGTCTCGCACCATCTTGACCCACTCCCATGCAAGGTTCATGGGCTTCTCGGTGTGGAAGAGCATATCATGTAGCAACATAATCTCTACCTTCATAGGCTTGTTCAACTCATGACGATCATAGATTGCACATCCCAAAACTCGCACCATGACCCGAAAAAGAGGGTTAGCAATCTCGGTTGTGGTGGCGCCCTTTCTCATCTCGCTCTTCCCGGCCACATGCCGCCACACTTGGTTCACCTTCTCGTTGTCGACGTCGGTCTCTTCTCTTGGACATGGAAACCCGAAGTAGGTAGCCAAGTCCCTAAGAGAGAGATTGTGGTCCTCATTGCCCAATTGGAAGGTTATCGCCCCTTCCTCATCCTCCATATTATCATAAGTGCATTCAAAAGTGGCCATGAATTCCGAGGTGAGGGCGGGATAGTGGGTGTTGTCCCACCTTAGCATCCCATTGAGACCGATGTGGGAGTAGCATCTTGGAAGAGCTTGATCCATGTCCATCTTCCTCACGGTTTCCCAATCAATCCACCTTGTGTGATGCTTAAGCTCCATATACCTTGCATAACTCTCAACTTGCTCATCATCCTCCAAGTAAACATCATCCAAATTTGGCTCTTTTCTTGACTTCTTGGACTTCTTCTTTGGCCTTTCTGCATGAGATGATGAAGCTCTAGTCTCCATGGTACCTACACACATCCAACCAAACAAAAGGGTCCAAGATAAACTCCATACAACTCAACAAAAGCACTCATCAACACACAACAACACATCAACACAATGGGAACCCCATACTTAGTCTCTAAACACACATGCATCACAATCCAACATGAATCATCATGGATATCTTCTAACAATGGCTAAGCAAATGATCATACTACATCATGATTAGGCTATAGCCAACAATGAAACACATGAATCCACATCACAAGAAGAGAGCAAAAGCAACATGGATCGACTTCCAACCTATGTCGGGCCCGACACTTTCTCAACCTCGGTCCGACTTGATGGACCGACTTCCACAACTCGGGCCCGACTTACCCGGGCACGTCGATCTCGACCTAGTTCATGCTTCGACTCCTACCTCAAATCAACCCAAATCACTCTATCATGCACTTAAATTTCAAATTCAACCATCAAACATCTCTAATCGAAGTTCTAAATGGATCCAAGCATGCATAAACAACTTTGAAGCTCAATTTCACAAATCATGCAAATCCACCATTGATGCTCAAGCTCAAACTCTCAGTCAAACATGGCATTAATCAATCTATGCAATGAAAGCACAAAATCTCCAAGGAAATAGGTAGAGGTCGAGTAACACATACCGGATTTGAAGAGTAATGGACTTTTAAACAAACAATCTACTTAGAACTCAAACTTTCTCAACCTAGATCGAGATGGGGGATGAAGAACGAGATTGAACTCGAAATTTCTCTTGGGAATCGGGTTAGGGAGGCCTTTTCGTGATTGGATCGAGATGAAGAAAGGGAGAGTGTGTGGTGCGAGTATGGTGAGAGGGGGCCGATTTTTTTGAGAGTGTGAGGGAGATGGGTTGTATTTTGGGAATGGTGGTTAATATGAAGATGGTAGGTAGGTGAGGGATGGTATTTAATGGGGGAAAGGGACAAATTAGGTCAAAGGGCAAAAATGGCATTCCACCTAGTCCGATCGGATCGGACCGACGTCGTGGACCGACGTCCCTGTGTCGGGCCCGACTTACCTGGGCTCGATGTGGGGTGTTCGGGCCACCAACTTTACTCCATCCTCTTGCAACTTCTTTCTCCATATTTCCATTTATATATTTTTTTTTCACCTCAAATCCTACACAACCTTGAAGAATACACAACACCAAAAATCCACAAAACACTAGATAGAGATTGGTTAGAGAAAAGCTAGGCTAAACTAAGAAAAATCAAACTAAAATTACGAAAAGAAAGCTACTAGCTCGGGTTGCCTCCCGAGAAGCGCTCGTTTATAGTCACTAGCTTGACTTCCTAACCTCAATCTCATGGCGGGTGAAACACGGTGAATTGCTCGCCATTGTTATGCCCATTCCCATTGCCCTCATACTCATAAAACCACCAACGATGGTCTATATAGGCATGGCTCTCTGATCTCGGGCCTCTCTCATCATACTCCTCCAACGAATGAGATTTCTCCTCCTTACTTGCTCCATCATGTTCCTCTTTTCCTACACCAAAGTAAGACATCCTTTCCTCCAATTGCTCATGCTCAATCATATTGAGGGCTAGACCTTGGCGCTCTATCTCAATTTCTCTAGGTGGTGGGGTGGCTTTCAACCTAATCTCCCTTGGCCTTGACTTCTTAGAAATGGCTTCCCATTGCAATCGAAGAGGAACTTGGATCATCTTAGCTTCCTTATGTACGGTCCCTTTTGAAGTTGGTCTAAAGAAAAACTCAATTTCTCTTCCTCCAATGTCAAGAGACAAGTGGCCCTTCTTTACATCAATGATTGCCCCAACCGTAGCAAGGAAAGGTCTCCCTAGTATGATCGGTTCACCCGACACTTCTATCATGTCTACTACAACAAAGTCGATTGGGACATAGTGGCCTTCAATGCAAACGGGATAATCCTCGACGATACCAATTGGTTCGATGGACGACCCATCCGCTATCGTTAACCTCATGTTGACCGGAGCTATAAGACCCATAGATGTGGATTTCCATATGGTGTAAGGAATGATGCTCGTGCTTGCTCCAAGATCACACAAGGCTTGGAAATTTTGAGACCCCACACCAATGGTTATAGCAAAACGATCGGGATCTCCTAGCTTTTGTGGTAACTCCAAGGTCTTGACTTCATCTTGCATTTCCACTATGGACCTCTTCTTGCTCAAAATCTCCTTTAAAAACTTGGCATAGGATGGCATATCGCTCAATGCATCGGTGAACGGGATAGAGATGTTCAAACCTTGCAAAAGCTTGAGAAACCTCTTGAACTTCTTCTCAACAACATCTTTCGGCTTCTTTGAGGGATATGGAAGAGTTGTTGCACCTTGAATCTTGCTTGGATCAACCTCCTTGGACTTCCCCACTTCACTTGCAACATTTCCTGGTTGGACCGACTTAGGTACCACGTCGGGCCCGATGTCGTGTATCACGGTCCTGGGGCAAAGCTGAGGCAGAGTAGTCGGATCGACATCTGAGTACGTCGGGCCCGACTTACTCTCAACCTCGGTCTGGCTCTCTTCATTCTTCTTAGGCATGTGTGGCTCGGGTAGGTTTTGGCCACTTCTCAATCCAATTGCCCGGACTTCATTTTGATTGTTTTGAGCTCGGGGGTTCTCCTCGGGTCGGCCCGGAAGTCTCCCATTCTCTCTCGGGGCTTGAGTTGCAATTTGGGCAAATTGATTGTCGACTTGCCTCCTCCATGCACCAAACTCATTGAATTGGGTCCTCATCTCCTTGAACCCATCCCTCATCTCTTGAAAAAATGATTGTAGCTCATTGAATCCCGGTGGCCTATATGGTGGTGGTTGCGGCGCCCTTGACTCGTTTTGGTTGAAGTTGTTGTAGCCTTGAGCTTGACCGTTGTTCCACCGGCCATTACCACCATTGTTGAAGTTGCCTCTTTCACCGAAATTTCCTCGAACATAGTTTGCTTCCTCAATTCGCTCGGCCAAGCGCACTTGGCTCTCATTCGGACAAACTTGTGTAGCATGTGCAAAGGATCCACACTCCTCACAAGCTCTAGCATTTTGCTTGTAGTAGTGGACTTGCCTCTTAAGCTTGCTCACTTCACCTTCAAGGAATTGGAGCTTCACATCCTTGTCAATGTCTTCTCCCTTTGGATCATATAACTTCCTTTCACCTTCACCTTGAACTTTCACCTCTTTGCTAGCTTGACTCACCCCATACATGGCCTCATAATCGGATAGATTGTCAAGTAGCTCCCAAGCTTGACCCGGTGTCAAGTCTATGAACCCACAATCGGTGTGGAGATTGAGCTTGTCCTTCGTTGCCGGATTGATGCCTTGGAAAAATATGTCTTGGAGCACATATGGTTGTTGGCCATGAGTAGGACATTGGCGCAACATCTCCTTGAAACGGTCCCATTCTTCGAAGAGAGGCTCATTCGGACCTTGTTGAAAGCTTGCAATTTTCCTTCTTAGCTCGGTTGTCTTTGAGGGCGGGAAGAACTTCATCAAGAAAGCATCATAGAGTGCCTTCCAAGTTGTGATTGACCTAGGGGCTTGGCTCTCGAGCCAATGTGTGGCCTTGCCCCCAAGTGACCACTTGAACGCCTTTAGAAGCACATACTCCAACGTCTCCTCATCGGTAGAGATCGTCTCACACATGTCCACAAAGCGTTTGATGTGCTCTATGGGACACATGTGGACGGCCCTCGAATTGATTATGCTTGATGAGAGAGATGAATTGCGTCTTGATCTCAAAATTCTTGGCAACCTCGGGAAGCACAATAACCGGTTCGGGTACCCTCAACTCCGGATGCATGTATTGGCGTGCATTCCGGGGTAGAGCGTTGAGTTGAGCCTCGGCCCTCATCCGTTGCTCCCGTTCTCTTCTTGCCACCGCCTCTTGATTGTCCTTCTCAAGTTGCAATCTAGCCATTTCGGCCCTAAGTCGAGCCAACTCCTCATCACCATGGAGAGCTTGATTCTCCATCCTTTTCCTTCTTCGGGATTCTTTGAGAATGCTTTCCGGATCACTCACAAACTCAAGCTCAAGTGTTCCTCGGGAGGAACGAGCTAGCATACACCTACGAAACAAAGACACAAACCAAAACAAATCAAAAACAAACAAAGGGTTTGGGCTATTCCCTCACCCAAATCACTACCAAAACACAAGAAACTCACCAAATTGGCACTCAATGCACTTAGACTTCCCCGGCAACGGCGCCAATCTTTTGATCGCTCACGAATACGAGGGTCTAGAGATACAATTTATAACCCGACCCCGTTGTAGCACGTGGTGGGTGTCGAACGCTCGGGAAATCTACTCGATTGAGGTGCCTAGACACTAGAAAGCTGGAAAGGAGAACTTAAAACAAAGGAAAACAAAGCGAACAGTCGGGACCGACACAAGTGTCACGTCGGGCCCGATTTTGGCGACAAGAGGGAAGTCGGGACCGACGTAGAGCAAGTCGGGCCCGATGTAGCTGGGTTTTGTCGAACTCAAAGATTGAAAGTAGATCTTGGGCTTTTGGGTTCCTTCTCTAGTAGATTAAGGCTTGTCCACCCCAATTCAAGCAATAAGTGATGATCGGAATAGGATCGAGATGCTTTCGCCCTCGTTCCAACCACTTCTACACATCGATCATTGGGGAAATCCCCTTCGAAGCAAGGTCTTGAGATGGACAAATGTTCACTTTCGTTACTTTGCCAATCACAAGCCTTGATTCCTTACTTTCGTAAGAAATTGTAGCTCTATGTAGAGTGGGTTCCTAGATCAAGCACTCAAGGCTATGGAATTAGGGTTTCTAGCCCAACCTAGCTAGAGTTTTCCCCCATAACCCAAGATCAAGGAGATCTACTCCATATGGCAAACAAAGAAAGCAAACAAATCACAAAGCAAAGCAATCAACATCATCAATCTCAAACCAAAGCCAAGTTTCATTCACAAATCAAAAGCAATCCACAAACTCCAATCAAAGGTTTCCAAATCCACAAAATCAAAACAAGGCAAAGCTAATCTATCAACCAAACCTATCAAATCTCCTAGCAATCTCCTCTCCTAAGCCTATTCTCTCTCTTCTCCTTCTCCTCCCCTTCCTCCTTGCTCTCCAAGTATCCTCTTGAGAGTTTTTGAGGGTTGGTTCCTTGCTAAGTGTGTGGGAACCCCCTCCAATTAGAAGATAAGAGAGCCTTTATAGATGAGGGGCAAAAGTGGTAGTTTACAATTTCGTGCCTTGGAGCCCAATCCACCAAGTGACCGACTCGGACCGACACGGAGCACCTCGGGCCCGACTTACTAGGCAAGTCGGTCCGAGGTCGAAAACTTCATCTCGGGTCCGGCGTTGGTTCTAACTCGATCCGGACCTCGTTCCACCTTCTTCTTGTTGGCTTTTCTCTTGTTCTTCTTCATGGCTTGCTCCTCTCTTTCCCTCTTAAGATCGGGCCTTGCTCCATGTTCTGATTCTCCTTCAAAACGACCTTTGATCCATGCCAAAACACCTACAAAACACATAAAACGCGCATAGTCTCCGAATCTCATAGAAATACGGGAACTAAGCTATAAAGGAACAAAACACACAAGAAAAGGGGAAAAAGAAACATATTTACAAAGGAAATCATATATAAAAACACCACCAAATAAAGAGACATCAGTTGTTGTTATTGTTGTTGTTGTTGTTGTTGTTGTTGTTGTTATTGTTGTTGTTGTTGGTGGTGGTGGTGGTGGTGGTGGTGGTGGTGTTTTTGTTGTTGGTGGTGGTGGTGTTGGTGGTGTTAATGGTGGTGGTGTTGGTGGTGGTGGTGTTGTTGTTGATGGTGGTGTTTGTTTTGGTGTTGTTGGTGTTGGTGTTGGTGTTGGTGTTATTGTTGTTGTTGTTGGTGGTGGTGGTGGTGGTGGTCGTGGTGGTGGTGGTGGTGGTGTTGGTGTTGCTGTTGTTGGTGTTGTTGTTGTTGTTGTTGTTGCTGTTGTTGTTGTTGGTGGTGGTGGTGGTGGTGGTGTTGGTGTTGCTATTGTTGATGTTGTTGATGTTGTTGTTGTTGTTGTTGTTGTTGTTGTTGTTGTTGTTGTTGTTGTTGTTGTTGTTGTTGTTGTTGTTGTTGTTGTTGTTGTTGTTGTTGTTGTTGTTGTTGTTGTTGTTGTTATTGTTGTTGTTGTTGTTGTTGTTGTTGTTGTTGTTGTTGTTGTTGTTGTTGTTGTTGTTGTTGTTGTTGTTGTTGTTGTTATTGCTGTTGTTGTTGTTGTTGTCGTTGTCGTCGTCGTCGTCGTCGTTGTGGTCATCGTCGTCGTTGTCGTCGTCGTCGTCGTTGTTGTCGTCATCGTTGTCGTCGTCGTTGTCGTCCTCGTCATTGTAGTCGTCGTTGTCGTCGTTGTTGTCGTCGTTGTTGTCGTTGTTGTTGTCGTCGTTGTTTTCGTCGTTGTTGTCGTCGTTGTGGTCATCGTTGTTGTCTTCATTGTTGTCGTCGTTGTTGTCGTCGCTGTTGTCGTCGTTGTTGTTGTCGCTGTTGTCGTCGTTGTTGTTGTCGTTGTTGTTGTTGTCGTTGTTGTTTTCGTTGTTGTTGTCGTCGTAGTTGTCGTCGTTGTTGTTGTTGTTGTTGTTGTTGTTGATCGCTCTCGGATGCAAGGGTCAAGAGATACAATTTATAACCCGACCCCGTTGTAGTACGTGGTGGGTGTCGAACACTCGGGAAGTCTACTCGATCGATGTGCCTAGATACTAGGAAGCTGGAAAGGAGAGCATAAAACAAAGGAAAACAAAGAAAACAGTCGGGACCGACACTAAGGTCACGTCGGGCCCGAGGTTGGCGACAAGAGGAAGTCGGGACCGACACTGGGTAAGTCGGGCCCGAGGTAGCTGGGGATGTTGAACTCAAAGATTTTAAAAGTAGATCTTGGGCTTTTGGGTTCCTTCCCTAGTAGATTAAGGCTTTTCCACCCCAATTCAGGCAATGAGTGATGATCGGACTAGGATCGAGTGCTTTCGCCCTCGTTCCAACCACATCTACACCTCGATCCATGGGGAAATCCCCTTCGAAGCAAGGTCTTGAGATTGACACATGTTCACTTTCGCTACTTTGCCAATCTCAAGCCTTGATTCCCAACTTTCGCAAGGAATTGTAGCTCTATGTAGAGTGGGTTCCTTAGATCAAACACTCAAGGCTATGGAATTGGGGTTTCTAGCCTAAACCTAGCTAGGGTTTTCCCCCATAACCCAAGATCAAGGAGATCTACTCCATGTGACAAGCAAAGAAAGCAATCAAATCAAAAGAGAAAGCAATCATCATAATCAATCTCAAAACAAAGCAAGGTTTCATTCAAATCCAAAGCAATCCACAAATTCAAATCAAGGGTTTTCAAATCCACAAGATCAAAGCAAATCAAAGCTAAACAATCAACAAAACCTATCAAGCCTTCCTCTCTCTTGGCCGATTCTCTCTCTCTTCCTCCTCTTCTCCTTCCTCCTTGCTCTCCAAGTATCCTCTTGGCTCCCTTGGAACCCCCGTTTTTGTGTGTGTGTGAGGGAACCCTTTCTTAGAAGACAAGAGGGCCTTTTATAGATTAGATGAAGGGCAAAAGTGGAAGTCCACAAATTCGTGCCTTGGAGCCCAAGTAGTTCGGTGACCGACTCGGACCGACACGGAGGAACCTCGGGCCCGAGTTACTGTGCAACTCGGTCCGAGGTTGGAAACTTCAAAGTCGGGCCCGACGTTGTTGCAACTCGGTCCTGACTTCGTTCCACCTTCTTCTTAGTTGGCTTCTCTTGTTCTTCTTCATGGCTTTCTTCTCTCTTTCCCGCTTTTGCTCGGCCTTTGCTCCATGTCTCGACCCTCCTTCAAATCGATCCTTGATTCATGCCAAATTACCTACAAAACACATAAAAGGTGCGTAGTCTCCGAATCTCATAGAAATACGAGAACTAGGCTAAAAAGGAACAAAATGCACAAGAAAAGGGGAAAAAGAAACATATTTACAAAGAAAATCACATATAAAAACACCACCAAATAGAGAGACATCAAAATACCCCATACTTAAACTTGCTTGTCCTCAAGCAATAACAATGTAAGCAAGACTGAAACATAATCTTCAAGTAAAGCCTCGTATGAAAACACATTTTAAGCACAAGTGATCGATATTCAAGCAAGATTACATCATCACACGTGATTAAGTGTTCCAAGGAATAAAGTCAATGCAACTAAGCCTCACTTTAGGGATATGTGAATGTGTATCACTCATCATGTGTTTGGGTTTAGCAATGAACACTCAAGCTCAAAAATCATGCAAGTAAGGACTTTACTATTGAAGCTAATATCACCAATTCCTCCACCTAGAGATGCCTAATGCAAAGTACACAAAGAATTTCGAACTTGGCTCAATGGAGGTCCTCAAAGAGGTTCCATTCGGCCGGGTTGTAATGGGGCTTTTGGTATTTTTCAAGGTGGGAATTATTTGGTCTTGTGGTGCTTACAATGGGGATTGAACAACCTAAACTCTCACCAACTTCACCAAATTCCACAATTACTTTCACACTCACCCAAAAGACTTAACATTTTCCTTTCAACCCAAAATTTCACTTAACATTCCACTTCATCTTTGCTCTTATGCTTTTTGTTGGATTTTTAATACTTTCTACATTTGGACCGACTTTCTTATGACATCGGGCCCGATGTTGCTTGTAACTCGGTCGGACCATTTTCTTCACTTAAGCTCTTTGCTTTCATTCCACTTTACATTTCCAACATTTTCTTTCTTTCTTTTCTTTCTTTTTTTTCATTTTTGTACAACAAAGATGCACTACCCACATGATTCATAACACCATTCTTTGCCCTTAAACCCAAGAGAATCTCAACTCTTCAAATACAATCCAAACCTCTCTTCTAAAGTCCAATCCCATAAGGGTCAAGTCATATAAGGTTAGGAATAATATTTTTGAGGAGTTTCAAACAAAGGCTTAGGCTAGAACGGGGCTACAATCAAAGGATTAACTTCATGGTAGGATATGGAACATTTATGTGACTAGAAGAATAAAGTTCAAAATCAATGTGACCATGCTAGGACAATTCTCATGACGGTCTTGGAAAATAGATAAACACCGCAATAGCAAGTTTTACTAAGCATGAATGAGCTAATTACACAAGAAAAATGAGGGATATGCAAATATGATCAAGCATCCCTAAAATGGCCAAAAATCAATCTCACAAGGGTCACTCATACTTAGTTGCATAAGAACTCATCCTAGAACTCACATGCTCAATAAAACAAGCAAGGTATCATGATCACATCAAAAGCAACATCATTTTTAGAGGCTAAACTATCCAAAAATATGCAAAGGAATTTACATGCTCACATCATCATTAGCTTTTATTTTGGCAATCTAAGATGGGAATTTCTAGTCCAAAACCTACAAAACACAAAATCTTTTTGTTGTTTTTAACACAATTTTTCAATTTTTTTTATGGATTTTTTTTTGCAAAAATTTCTCTAAAACCAAAAACTAATCCATTCAAGACCAAATTAATCATCCATGTCATTCCACAAACCAATAAGCAAACATCCCAAATACAAACTAGAAACACAAACTAAATATCCTCAAAATAACAAACAAACATAAACAAGTGAAATCATGAACACACTTACCCTCACCCCATACTTAAAATTTTGATGTCCCCATCAAACAAGGAAATCAAAACTTAAAAGCAAGAGAGAAGAGTATGAAAAGCTCACAATTTCTTATTCTTCAATGGCATGTTTAGGATCAATCGGCGAGGACGAGAGCCCATGAGGCTCTAACTTCTTCGTTTGGACTGTCCTTGTCATAGAACTTCTTCACTCGATGACCATTCACTTTGAAAATATGTCCTTGTTCATCAACCAAGTCCACCGCACCATGAGCATAGATACGGTGGACCACAAATGGTCCGCTCCACCTAGTCCTTAACTTCCCGGGGAAAAGTTTAAGCCTTGAATTGAAAAGGAGAACCTTGTCACCGGTTTGATAGGTCTTTGGAATTAACTTCCTATCATGCCACTTCTTGGTCTTCTCTTTGTATAGCTTGGAGTTCTCATAGGCCTTCAACCTCAATTCCCCCAACTCATGAAGTTCTAGAAACCTTTTCTCACCGGCCAAGTTGATATCCCAATTCATCTCTTTGAGTGCCCATTTCGCCTTGTGCTCAAGCTCTACCGGAAGATGACATGCCTTGCCATAAACTAGATTGAAGGGTGTAGTTCCCAAAGGTGTCTTGAAGGCGGTTCTATAAGCCCATAGTGCATCATCGAGCTTAGAGGCCCAATCTTTCCTTGATCGAGATACGGTCTTCTCCAAGATAGCCTTGATTTGACGGTTTGACACCTCGATTTGCCCGCTTGTTTGAGGATGATAAGGAGTAGCAACTCGATGAGACACCCCATACTTAATCAACACATTTTCGAAGCACCTCTCAATGAAATGAGGTCCGCCATCACTTATGAGAACCCTAGGCACACCAAACCTTGCAAAAATTTTGCTTTTCAAAAACTTCATCACCACCTTAGCATCATTGGTTCTTGTTGGTATGGCCTCCACCCATTTTGAAACATAGTCCACGGCTACCAAGATGTACTTGTAAGGCCCCGATGTGGGAAATGGTCCCATGAAGTCAATACCCCATACATCAAATAACTCAACTTCTAGAATGCCAGTTTGAGGAGTCTCATTCCTCCTTGATAGGTTCCCCTCTCTTTGGCACTCCTCACACTTCCTCACATAATCATGCACATCCTTGAACATGGTTGGCCAATAATAACCACATTGAAGAATTTTTGAGGTAGTTTTGGAACTCTTAGCGTGACCTCCCGTAGGCAAGGAGTGGCAATGGTGAATTATGCTCTCAACCTCTTCACTTGACACACACCGTCTATAGATTTGATCACGCCCTTCCTTGTAGAGATATGGATCATCCCAAAAGTATTGTCTAGCATCATGTAAGAATTTCTTCCTAGCTTGATAAGACAAATTTGGTGGGATCACTCCCCCTACGGCAAAGTTAGCAAAATCCGCAAACCAAGGGGAGACCCCTCATCTTACGGCACTAATCGAAAAAAGGCCAGTGGGAGAGAAAGAATCAATCAATTGAGAACGAGAAGAAATGGAAATCGAGCTAGGAAACTTACTTTCTTCCACGGACCGATATTGAAGTATACCGGGCCCGACATGGTTGGACGCCGGTCCAGCTTCGCAGACACACAGGTCACTCGGGCCCGATGTTGAAGTCCTCGGTCCCGACTCACTCGTACTTGCCTTGCCTTCGGTCCGATGTCCTGAACCTCGGGCCCGACGTACTTGGTTCGTCGATCCACCTTTCCTTTCCTCCTTTCCGCTCATGAGAACTTCATCTTCTCTTGAATCATCTATAGTCATACCATCCTCCATCTCCAACATGTACTCGATGGGCAAACGGGATAGATGATCCGCTACCACATTTTCCGCACCGGTTTTGTCCTTGATCTCATGGTCAAACTCTTGGAGAAGGAGCATCCACCTTAGAAGCCTCGGCTTTGCATCTTTCTTCTTCATGAGGTATTTGATTGCCGCATGGTCTGTGAAGACTACCACCTTTGATCCCACAAGATATGAACGAAATTTCTCAAATGCAAACACTATCGCAAGAAACTCTTTCTCCGTTGTTGTGTAATTGCACTGAGTTTCATCCAAAGTTTTGCTTGCGTAGTAGATGGCATGCAACTTTCCATCCTTCCTTTGCCCAAAAACGGCCCCTACGGCGAAATCACTAGGATCACACATCACCTCGAATGGTAGATTCCAATCGGGTGTCGCCATTATTGGAGCCGAGATCAAGGCATCTCTCAACCTACAAAAAGAACTCATGCAATCCTCGGAAAATACAAAGGGCACATCCTTCATCAAGAGGTTAGACAATGGTTTTGCAATTTTAGAAAAATCCTTGATGAACCGTCTATAAAATCCTGCATGACCTAAGAAACTCCTAACATCACGAACACAAGAGGGGGGAGGTAGTTTTTCAATTATTTCAACTTTAGCTCTATCTACCTCTATCCCCCTACTAGAAACTAGGTGTCCTAGTACTATGCCCTCCTTCACCATAAAGTGGCATTTTTCCCAATTAAGCACCAAGCTAGTCTCCTCACATCTAGTCAAAACCTTGTCTAAGTTAGCTAAGCAAACATCAAATGAGGAACCGTAGACGGAGAAATCATCCATAAACACTTCTACTATATCCTCAACCATATCGGAGAAGATGGACATCATGCATCTTTGAAATGTTGCCGACGCATTACATAAACCAAAAGGCATGCGTCTATAGGCAAAAGTCCCATAAGGACATGTGAATGTCGTCTTCTCTTGATCATCGGGATGAATAGGGATTTGCCAAAACCCGTTATACCCGTCAAGGTAGCAAAAATATTCATGTTGTGCTAATCTCTCTAGGACTTGGTCTATGAAAGGAAGAGGAAAATGGTCTTTGCGAGAGCCGATATTAAGCTTACGGTAATCAATACACATACGCCATTTTGTTGTGGTTCTCATAGGTATCATTTCTCCCTTTTCATTTTGCACAACGGTGAGACCTCCTTTCTTAGGAACTACATGCACGGGACTCACATACTTGCTATCGGAAATTGGGAAGATAATTCCCGCATCCAACATCCTAAGTATTTCACTCTTTACCACTTCTTTCATGTTAGGATTTAATCTTCTTTGGGGTTCAATAGTGGGTTTATGGTTATCCTCCATATAAATCCTATGCATGCAAATTGAGGGAGAGATTCCCTTTAGTTCCTCTAGTGAATACCCTAAAGCTCCTCTATGTTTTCTTAGAACCTTCAACAACTTAGACTCCTCCTCATCATTCAAGTTGGCATTTATGATTACGGGTAAAGAAGAGTTGGGACCAAGAAATGCGTACCTCAAATCTTTTGGAAGCTCCTTGAGTTCTTGAGATGGTTCCGGTGGTGCTTGAACTTCTTCTTTCTCGGCCTTGAACACCTCCAAGTAAGACATCCTTTCCTCCAATTGCTCATGCTCAATCATATTGAGGGCTAGACCTTGGCGCTCTATCTCAATTTCTCTAGGTGGTGGGGTGGCTTTCAACCTAAGCTCCCTTGGCCTTGACTTCTTAGAAATGGCTTCCCATTGCAATCCAAGAGGAACTTGGATCATCTTAGCTTCCTTATGTACGGTCCCTTTTGAAGTTGGTCTAAAGAAAAACTCAATTTCTCTTCCTCCAATGTCAAGAGACAAGTGGCCCTTCTTTACATCAATGATTGCCCCAACCGTAGCAAGGAAAGGTCTCCCTAGTATGATCGGTTCACCCGGCACTTCTATCATGTCTACTACAACAAAGTCGATTGGGACATAGTGGCCTTCAATGCAAACGGGATAATCCTCGACGATACCAATTGGTTCGATGGACGACCCATCCGCTATCGTTAACCTCATGTTGACCGGAGCTATGAGACCCATAGATGTGGATTTCCATATGGTGTAAGGAATGATGCTCGTGCTTGCTCCAAGATCACACAAGGCTTGGAAATTTTGAGACCCCACACCAATGGTTATAGCAAAACGACCGGGATCTCCTAGCTTTTGTGGTAACTCCAAGGTCTTGACTTCATCTTGCATTTCCACTATGGACCTCTTCTTGCTCAAAATCTCCCTTAAAAACTTGGCATAAGATGGCATCTCACTCAATGCGTCGGTGAACGGGATGGAGATGTTCAAGCCTTGCAAGAGTTTGAGAAACCTCTTGAACTTGTTCTCAACAACATCTTTCGGCTTCTTCGAGGGATATGGAAGAATTGTTGCACCTTGAATCTTGCTTGGATCAACTTCTTTGGACTTCCCCGCTTCATTTGCAACACTTCCTGGTTGGACCGACTTGGGCACCATGTCGGGCCCGATGTTGTGAATCTCGGTCCTGGGCAGAGGGGTCGGATCGAGGTCTGTGTACGTAGGTCCCGAGTTGCTCTCAACCTCGGTCCGTGGTGAAGGAGTCGATCTTCTTGCTGGGTCGACTTCGGGGAACTTCGGACCCGACTTGCTGGGTAAGTTGGTCCGACTCTCTTCACTCTTCTTAGGCACGTGTGGCTCGGGTAGGTTTCGGCCACTTCTTAATCCAATTGCCCGGACTTCATTTTGATTGTTTTGAGCTCGAGGATTCTCCTCGGGTCGGCCCGGAAGTCTCCCATTCTCTCTTGGGGCTTGAGTCACAATTTGAGCAAATTGATTGTCGACTTGCCTCCTCCATGCACCAAACTCATTGAATTGGGTCCTCATATCCTTGAACCCATCTCTCATCTCTTGAGCAAATGTTTGTAACTCATTGAATCCCGGTGGTCTATATGGTGGTGGTGGCGCCCTCGGCTCGTTTTGGTTGAAGTTGTTGTTGTAGCTTTGAGCTTGACCGTTGTTCCACCGGCCATTGCCACCATTGTTGAAGTTGCCTCTTCCACCGAAATTTCCTCGAACATAGTTTGCCTCCTCAATTCGCTCGGCCAAGCGCACTTGGCTCTCATTCGGACAAACTTGTGTAGCATGTGCAAAGGGTCCACACTCCTCACAAGCTCTAGCATTTTGCTTGTAGTAGTGGACTTGCCTCTTAAGCTTGCTCACTTCACCTTCAAGGAATTGGAGCTTCACATCCCTATCAATGTCTTCTCTCTTTGGATCATATAACTTCCTTGCACCTTCACCTTGAACCTTCACCTCCTTGCTAGCTTGACTCACCCCATACATGGCCTCATAATCGGATAGCTTGTCAAGTAGCTCCCAAGCTTGATCCGGTGTCAAGTCTATGAACCCACAATCGGTGTGGAGATTAAGCTTGTCCTTCGTTACCGGATTGATGCCTTGGAAAAAGATGTCTTGAAGCACATATGGTTGTTGGCCATGAGTAGGACATTGGCGCAACATCTCCTTGAAACGGTCCCATGCTTCGAAGAGAGGCTCATTCGGACCTTGTTGAAAGCTTGCAATCTTCCTTCTTAGCTCGGTTGTCTTTGAGGGTGGGAAGAACTTCATCAAGAAAGCGTCATAGAGTGTCTTCCAAGTTGTGATTGACCTAGGAGCTTGGCTCTCGAGCCAATGTGTGGCCTTGCCCCCAAATGACCATTTGAACGCCTTTAGAAGCACATACTCCAATGTCTCCTCATCGGTAGAGATCGTCTCACACATGTCCACAAAACGTTTAACATGCTCTATGGGACACTCATGTGGACGGCCCTCGAATTGATCACGCTTGATGAGGGAGATGAATTGCGTCTTGATCTCAAAATTCTTGGAAACCTCGGGAAGCACAATAGCCGGCTCGGGGACCCTCAACTCCGGATGCATGTATTGGCGTGCATTCCGGGGTAGAGCGTTGAGTTGAGCCTCGGCTCTCATCCGTTGCTCCCGTTCTCTTCTTGCCACCTCTTCTTGATTGTCCCTCTCAAGTTGCAATCTAGCCATTTCGGCCCTAAGTTGAGCCAACTCCTCATCAACATGGAGAGCTTGATTCACCATCCTTTTCCTTCTTCGGGCTTCCTTGAGCATACTTTCCGGATCACTCACAAACTCAAGCTCAAGTATTCCTCGGGAGGAACGAGCTAGCATACACCTATGAAACAAAAACACAAACCAAAACAAATCAAAAACAAACAAAGGGTTTGGGCTATTCCCTCACCCAAATCACTACAAAAACACAAGAAACTCACCAAATTGGCACTCAATGCACTTAGACTTCCCCGGAAACGGCGCCAATCTTTTGATCGCTCTCGGATGCGAGGGTCAAGAGATACAATTTATAACCCGACCCCGTTGTAGTACGTGGTGGGTGTCGAACACTCGGGAAGTCTACTCGATCGATGTGCCTAGATACTAGGAAGCTAGAAAGGAGAGCATAAAACAAAGGAAAACAAAGAAAACAGTCGGGACCGACACTAAGGTCACGTCGGGCCCGAGGTTGGCGACAAGAGGAAGTCGGGACCGACACTGGGTAAGTCGGGCCCGAGGTAGCTGGGGATGTTGAACTCAAAGATTTTAAAAGTAGATCTTGGGCTTTTGGGTTCCTTCCCTAGTAGATTAAGGCTTTTCCACCCCAATTCAGGCAATGAGTGATGATCGGACTAGGATCGAGTGCTTTCGCCCTCGTTCCAACCACATCTACACCTCGATCCATGGGGAAATCCCCTTCGAAGCAAGGTCTTGAGATTGACACATGTTCACTTTCGCTACTTTGCCAATCTCAAGCCTTGATTCCCAACTTTCGCAAGGAATTGTAGCTCTATGTAGAGTGGGTTCCTTAAATCAAACACTCAAGGCTATGGAATTGGGGTTTCTAGCCTAAACCTAGCTAGGGTTTTCCCCCATAACCCAAGATCAAGGAGATCTACTCCATGTGACAAGCAAAGAAAGCAATCAAATCAAAAGAGAAAGCAATCATCATAATCAATCTCAAAACAAAGCAAGGTTTCATTCAAATCCAAAGCAATCCACAAATTCAAATCAAGGGTTTTCAAATCCACAAGATCAAAGCAAATCAAAGCTAAACAATCAACAAAACCTATCAAGCCTTCCTCTCTCTTGGTCGATTCTCTCTCTCTTCCTCATTGCTCTCCATGTATCCTCTTGGCTCCCTTGGAACCCCCCTTTTTGTGTGTGTGTGAGGGAACCCTTTCTTAGAAGACAAGAGGGCCTTTTATAGATTAGATGAAGGGCAAAAGTGGAAGTCCACAAATTCGTGCCTTGGAGCCCAAGTAGTTCGGTGACCGACTCGGACCGACACGGAGGAACCTCGGGCCCGAGTTACTGTGCAACTCGGTCCGAGGTTGGAAACTTCAAAGTCGGGCCCGACGTTGTTGCAACTCGGTCCTGACTTCGTTCCACCTTCTTCTTAGTTGGCTTCTCTTGTTCTTCTTCATGGCTTGCTTCTCTCTTTCCCGCTTTAGCTCGGCCTTTGCTCCATGTCTCGACCCTCCTTCAAATCGATCCTTGATTCATGCCAAATTACCTACAAAACACATAAAAGGTGCGTAGTCTCCGAATCTCATAGAAATACGGGAACTAGGCTAAAAAGGAACAAAACGCACAAGAAAAGGGG
Organism: Fallopia convolvulus; assembly: GCA_964016875.1. NCBI lineage: Eukaryota > Viridiplantae > Streptophyta > Magnoliopsida > Caryophyllales > Polygonaceae > Fallopia > Fallopia convolvulus. Next base: position 22,157,741 of record OZ024734.1, on the reverse strand, counting down.
AAAAGGAAACATATTTACAAAGAAAATCACATATGAAAACACCACCAAATAGAGAGACATCAGTTGTTATCATCATCATCATTATTGTGAATGTGCATTTTAAAATGTCTGATGCACTATACCTTATGTCGACACTTTCCTAGAAAAACATCATACTAATTCCATACATGAATTTGTAAAATAAGACTAAAATAAACACAACATCAAGCACATAGATTTAATCGAAGGAATTAATAATAGTAGTCAAAACTAGGGTATGTTCTTTATAGTGCTTACTCATACTTATCTTTTAATGACCACACATATACACATTGGGTTGTGAATTTTAAAACCATCTAGGATCTTACGTCAAGATCAGTGAGCTCATACCTCCCAAAGAATAAACATGGGATCCTATCTCCCAATAAAAGGCACTTAGCTAGGATACAACACCCCTCAACACTGGTTGAGTGGTATGGTCATGACCAACATTAGGGCCTAGTTTCATCCTAATGCAAACATTATAAAGAGGTGTTTAGGGGTTCGTGAACCCCCCACCCATAATTACTATGCTAAAATCACTATTATAGGCCTCAAACGACAAACACACAAGGTCACACATCGAAATGTAAGCTCAAGTCTAGCGCATCCTATCAACAATAATAATCCTACATTGACAATGAAGTCATTATTTCTATCAAAAGAATAGCAACATAGATTCATTTTTATTTCCATTTTATTTCACGCAAGTAGTACAAATAATGGTTATTTGGACTCTTTAGTCTTCATATAAAGCAAACGATTCACCTAGCCCAGTAAGTATGGGAACTTGGCTTATTTGATGAGCTCTGGAACTAGAAAGGTTATGGGTAAGACCATAGAACCTTAGATTGAATGACCTAGAGGAAGCAACGACATAAATACGAGTATAAGTTTCAAAACAAAAATCTAATCATCGATAGATTTTCGTTATCTAATCAACGTGATTTAAGAATCTCAACCCAGCTACTTGATTACTAATCGTTAAAATTTAAATTAGATTTTCAGAGTTCAAACCATATAAGGTTAGAATTTGGTTCAAATGAAACAAACTCTTATCCTAAAACGATCTCCTATCCTAAAACGAATGCACTTTTCATAGTTAGTAATGCACTTGTCATATAAAAGTGCATTGAAAAATACAAAAAGTGCATTACGAAAAAGTGCAATAAAAAAAAATTTGAAAAGTGCACTAAAAAGTACGAAAAGTACAAATGCGAAAAAGTGCACTCTGAAGTATGAAAAGTGCACTACTAACTACAAAAAGTGCATTCGTTTTAGGATAAGAGTTCGTTTTAGGATAAGAGTTTGTTTCATTTGAACCAAACTCTATAAGGTTAATAAAAATATTCAGATATGCAAATTAACAATAATTTAATTTATTTGCATATACATATACATTAGACCAATTTAAGTACAAACTTCATTATAAGCTTTTATTATAAAATTTAAGGTTTAGAACTTTATAATAAACTTCTAAGTTGATAAACATATCTTAAATGTGAAAATTCTCAAAATTCTTATTATATGTATACAGGTAATAATAATCCATTTTGATCTTAATGTTAAATATTTTAAAGTCTAATGAAATTTTTTTAGAAAACTAGTAAACATATTTTATAAAATTAAAAATACCAAAAATAATCCCAATGTACACCAAAAAATAAAAACAAGGGAACGGAGAGGCCAAACAGGCCCGGTCGGGCCCGCGGGCCAGCTACAACTTCACTTACAACAGATCGCGCAAGAAGGCAACGACAATGAACGAACTTCGACAAGATTGTTCTCCCTCGTCTGGAAACGAAATGAGGCGCGGTTGGCGCCGTTGGAACCATGAAGAAACCCTCTTTCTATTGGTGGCATCGATGCAACATGAGATAATGTGTGGTGGTAGCAATTACTGAAACACCAAGTGGTTGTCGGAAGACAGGGCTTGTAAAGAGGCCAGTTTGCAGCGGCTCGTGTGGCTTTTTCTGGCGACGGTTCGAGGTGTGTGAGGTATTTTTTGAACCATATTAGAGTCTAGAATACCTCGAATGGATCATAAAAAGATTGAGAAACGAGAGAGAAATACTCAAATTACAAAAGTGTTGTAAATCAATTTTCTACGCAAACTTGATTCCTTTCAATCGACTTTTTGTGAAGGTTAAGAGATAAATTGGACATATAAGTATTAGGTTTTTTATGGAATTTTGTGAGGATTATGGATATGGTCTCTTATTAGCTTTTCAATAAGAAACAAGAAAGAAATTTGATTTTTAATGCTCGAAGGTGCATCAATGGTGACTTGGGAGTTTATGCGTAAACTTGGAGGTGAACGAGGATCGTATTTGTAGGTGAAGCAAACAATTTGGAATGTACATAATGAATCAAAGATCTGCCTAAATCCAATTTTATTAATTGATTTCAAATTTTTGCCATTGAATTTTACCTTAATTTGTTTCAATCAACAGTCCGAAATTTTCAAGATTCAAATCACGAGATTGAAGGTGTGATTGCATTGATGAGACTGAGAAGATCAATTTACATATCTCATATGCCTAGATCATGATTTGCGGCGTGATTAAGGTGAAGAAGACCTCCATGGTTGTTTGGGTGGGTTTGGGGGAGGGAAGAAGGGAATTTAGGGAAACGTCGCATTTTGGCCCACTCTTTTTACAATGTGATAAAAATGTCCTTTACATGTATTTGTATATTAAAAAACATTAAGTTTACACATAAGGTTTTAAAACTTATAAACGTACCATCAGAAAATATTTTCTTAACCATAAGCATATTTTTCAAAAAAAAAATCTATAACTAATTTACTCCCTTTATTAAAATAAGTAACCTTAGAATAATTTACACCCCTTTAAGAGAAATATAATAAGAAAATAATTAAAACTTTAATCTTCATTTTTCATTTGATTTCACTTATAACATTACTTGAATATAATTCAAGAATAATTCATTTGGTTTAATTATTAATATTGGGTAGTATTTATGACCTTTCGAATAATGTCCATTTCCCCCAAAAGACACCTTATAAAATTATTTCTTAATTTTTCATTTACTTAAATTAAGCATTTTAAAGTCTACTACTCATATTTTTAAAACCAATTAATGGAATTTACCTCATTACCCTTCTTAGAAAAGTGGGTTATTACAATAGTTCCGAGGAGGTAGGACATAGAAAAGTATTAATCACCCTACTCTAAAAGAGAGGATTATTACATTAGTACCCACTTAAAAAAATAGTTTTGTTCCCAAAACTATAAGAAGGCAAAACATGGAGAAGTATTGTAAAAGAGAGAGTAATTACATTAGTACCCACTTAAAAAAATAGCTTCATTACCGAAACGAGCAGAAGGTAAAACATGGAGAATAACTAATGTATCCTACTGGAAAAAGAGAGAGTTATTACATTAGTACCCACTTAAAAAAATAATTTTATTTCGGAGCCTAGAAGAAGGTAAACACGGAGAATTACTCAGGTACCCTATTGTAAAAGAGAAAGTTATTAAAATTTAATAGTCGATTGGATGGTCAATGAGAAAAAGTTGTAAATTTGTATTGTTGGACATCCATGCATGTTTTCTCACTTTTTTTATAATTAAAAGTTGGATGTTTTCCATGTTGTTCTGTTGTGCCCGGGTTGCAAGATCCAAATGAATTTGTTATCATGCTTGTGTAGGTAGTACCCCGTGAGGTCTACAACTAAGTTGTGCCCCAATGTAAAAATGGGGTGTTACAAATTGGTATCACAACGAGGTTGACAACAAGGGCACATGGAATCGACCAACGAGTCTACGTACTTGAGGTCCAACTTAAAATAAATTGGCCGATGTTTTTAAAAAATGTTTTAAAAGTGGTAGACATGTTGCATTTAGTGAGGTAGATAACACGTCGTGATGTCGCTACTATCAGCCGAAGGACATCTTGTAGTAAGTTAACTAACTTTTAATTATTAGTATAAGATTTGAGGAAATCCAAATCCGTTCATAGTTTGGGCACTACTAGGGGATTATTAGTAAACTTCAAGAGTAACGAAACTTATCGGGTTGCATATTCTCCAAGGATTGCATGATATTTCTTTGTTAAGCAACCAAGCAGTTGGATCCAATATAATAAAAATACGAAGTGGTCGACATAGAAGAAGATAAATAAGTACTGGAGTGAATCTTACCTAGGCTCCCAAGATATAGGAGTGGTAATGATCGAACTTCAACTAGGAGTGACGATTGAAGGAAGTATGTTACTCAACTCAAAGAGGGTTGATCGTCCTTTATATGAAGACAACCTTGGAGTATAAATCGGAGATTAAGAGGGAGATACAACTACTCACAATTGACCCGATTCACTTGGAGGTGATCATATGAAAAGTGATTTATATGATAAGGCGAAGGAGTTGGGAAGACAAGGTTATGCATCGTGATATCCATGTTGACAACTTTAGTAGAACATGTTTGAGACAATTTGAGGATCAACTCTTAAATTGGATATTGTTAGATCAGGCAGAGAAAAGGTAAGAGATGGAGGACTTAGAAGGAGCCTTATGCACAAATCTTCAACGATGCCACTTTTGGCAAGTCGCCGAGAAATGAATTGGGGCAACATCACTAGTACAATTTGACTACGAAATCACACCTTTCATGTATGTTTGAGATGAGAAAGATGTGTAAGCCTAGGGAGAAAAACTTGCTTAGACAACAAAATTTGGATGGAAGTAGTTGGGGGACGCTTTGGAAAAAACTATGTATAACTAAAGCCCCAAAATGATTCAAAGGAGAAGACTTGACATGGATCCAATTAGAGTCGATCATGGGTGTATGCAACTATTATTTGTGGGTCCCTTGAAATTTAACAAGTAAGTTGAGTGTGAAAGGGATACTAACTTGGAAGCAAGGAGACGTTAGCACTATGACCCTAGCTATGTTGTTTGAGCATAGATTGTATCGTTTAACTAAGACAAATCCGTCATGAGTCAAGTAGTGCACGCGATTTTCTTTTAGTACCTAAGTTGTGTAATTGTTGGAGGATGTCTACATGAGTAGCACTCATGAATACAAACCCAAAAAGAGGTATATCTTAACATCAAGTAGGATCGTAGATGTCGTATTGAATGTCCCTAAGAGAGATGTAGGAGTTGAAGATGAAATTAGAGGAACTATTGGGAATGGTTATGTGTGTTCTAGTGCTACACTGTGAAGAGCTCTTGTTGGTTGTAAAGAAGAAAGGATAGGTCCTTATGTTATGCATGAACTAATGGAATCAGAAGTTGCCATCAAGATCGGGGGTCGGCTGACATAAGTTAATGATTGAGTGGATCAATCATAGTGAAGCTTGTAGATCCTCTAGAATTGGATAGAGGCATATTTCTTATTTTGCCTATTATTTCCCTTCCTAACTTACAAGATCCATGTTTTGACACCCCATTTTTTTTAGCCTTAAACCCTATTTTTGATAGCTCCACAAAATGACTCCTAGCCTATATAAGCTTGACCCGTTCGGAAATTAGAATGTTAGTGAGTTATTTTGTGGTGAAGAAATAAGTATGGGTGAATTTGAAGTTGGAATTGGTAAAAAGGTGAAGAAAAAAAGAGTTTGAAGATTAAAGTTGAAAAAAAGAAAGAAAAACGACCATGTTGTGAAAGTGAAAGATGTGATGATTGGTTGAACTTAGAAAATAATCTTTGAAGAAAAAGTGTTATAATGTTGAAAGAATAAAGAGGCAAAAGTGAAGAAAAAGAAAAAGAAAAGAAACAAAGAGCTTGAATGTGTAAATGGAGTTAGTAAAGTTGAGTTGGAAGTGTTAAGAAGAAGAAGAAGTGTTGGTTTGGGTTTTAGGATGTTCTATTTCCCGGATTTAACACTAAAAGACCAAAAATAATCCCTTCCAACTTCTCTTACCTTGGCCCTATTATAATCCTTGAAAAGATCTCATGATTTTTGTTGTGTGTTTGGTCCATAGCGGTGGGGAATTAGGATGTTGATCCAAGCCTATAGTAGTCTATTTTTTCATTGTTGATTTGAGTAAAACACATGTCCTTTAAACACTTGAGAGTGAGAGTAAAACACATTATTTTGGTGAAGTCTAGAATGGATGAATGATCTTTGCTCTATGCTTGAATAAAATACATGCTAGAACATCTAGGTCAAGTTGTGATTATATGTTTACTTGCTCTATGGATTATGAGATGAATGTATGATTGTAATGTTGTTGTGTGATTTAGATTTGTGTCTTGCATGAGGACAAGCAAGGTTTAAGCATGGGGGAATTTGATAGCTTGCATTTAGGTATAGGTTAATGCATATTTATATTTATTTTGCATGGTTTTAGATTAGTTTTAGCTTAGTATCTAGGTTCTGAGTTGCTCTAGGATATCCGAGTCATTGTTATTAAAATCGAGATCTGGATCTTAAAATCGTGAGATCCTACAATCCTATATGAGATTTTGATCTGGGTCGTACATTAAAATCAAAATTTGTTAAAATCGGTTTAGAATCGTGTTAGAATCATATAGGATCTCAATTTAGAATCGTGTTAAAATTGTATAGAATCGTGTTAGAATCGATCCGATCCTAGAATCCCAATTTTAATAACCTTCATCTGGGTAGTTGCACTTGTTTTTCTCTGTTTTGCAAGTCTTTAGGTACATGAGCAATGCAGGACGTGTTTCAACTGACTCAGGTGGTGCATTAGAGGGTTGAGTTGATCTAGGAGGTCGTACAATGGAGCTTGGAAAGCTAGGATGAAGTTCAAAGGAGAAGAAGAAACGTGGCATGGAGTGCTAGGAAACTCGGTCAAGCAATCTCGGCAGTGATCCCGAGCTTTTCCAACATAACCAGAAAGCGCGGGATTGAGACAAAAAGCACGGCCGTGGTTTTTAGGGACGAAGCCAAGCTTTCGGGAATTTCACGGGAACACTTGGGCCGACTTTTGGGCTTTGACTTTGGGCCTTGTTTTTTGTATTGTGGCTTTTGGGGAATATTTTCTTTCAATCTTTGTTGGTGAGAGATACTTAAAACTCTCTTTGTTATTCTCTCTCTTGGATAATTCTAATTACAATTTGGAGGCTAGGGTTTATTCTAGAGAGTTTCTCAAGAAGAGATACCTCATCACTTGTAGGTATAACGATTGTAAAAAATACCTCATCAGTTATTGGATTTACTAACTTCACTTGTAGGGCTTACATTAAAAAATAGGTTTTTGCTTCATACTGATGTGTTAAATGCCTCTTTAGGTTCACACCCTAGCTATATTGGATTGAGTATATATGAAGCTATATAGAAATTAAAAGAGGGCTTTACTAAATGATTGGTAATGTCATATGAAGTTCTGGTTTGAAAATACCTCATCAGTTACTGGAGTCATGATAGCTTGCATTTACGTAGTGTTTAGGATGCATATTTATGTTTATTTTGCATGTTTTAGCTTAGTTTAGTCTAGTTCTCAGGTTTTTAGGTTTTCTAGAAAATTCGGGTTTTGCGCTTGTTTTGTTCGGTTTTGCAGATCTTTAGGTAAACAAGCATGGACGGGATGGATCTTAGATGACTATGGTGGAGTTTGAGGAAGCTTAGAGTGATAAAAGTGAAGATTAGAAGATCTAAGGCCCAAGAGCTTGTGTGAAAAGAAAGCTTAAACCCGGGCTATGCATTAGCGTTGTTGTTTCGACACTTCTATCTTGCAATGTTTGGTTTGGGAGCTCTAGTGCTCGGATGAGGCTCCATTTGGTATCACTGGAAAGAAAATTCAAAGAGCTACAATTCATATGTTTACTCCGAGTCCAAATTCCAACTCTAAGTGGCTCAAAACAGCCTATGAAGTGTCACCAAAATGCTGAACTGAGGCAATTGAGCGGGTTGACTAATTGCGCGGCCGTGCAATTTTGGACCTAACCCGAGCAATCTTATCTGAAGCCAATTGCTATGGATTTCACATTTCTCGGCCGAGCATTGAGTCAAACCGAGCAATCGGTGTTTTCACGCGAAAAATTATTGGGCTTAGTTTTTGGGCCTAGGATTAGATCTTGTCCGAGTGTAGCTTAATGATAGACTTTTTGAGGGTTATTTTAGAAGACATATATAAGCCTTTGTTAGTTTATTTTAAAAAAGAACTTTTGATCAACTTTTGGAGGCTAAGGTTTTTCTCTCTAGAGGCAAAATTTAAACCTTTGTAAGTTTTTCTTAATTTCAATTATGCATTGCTAAATTTCTTTGTGTTTGGCTAGTTGTTGAAGTCATGATTTGTATGTAGTTGTGAGGTTTGATTGATTCTCAACAAACTTGAATAGAGTTTATTCCCTGTGCTTAATTGAATCTAAACTAGGGTTTTGTTAGATTGATCACCTAATTGAATTTCTAGTTATAACTGAATCTGATTAATTACCGGTCGGAGTTAATTTGATCAAGAGTATACTTTAATCAATTTAGTACCGGTTGGACAAGTTGGTTAAAGAAGAGAATAAATTCACAAGTCACTTAGATGTCTGGTTGCTCTATGTGTTTGTTTTTATTGATAACTTGAACCGTAATGTTGTTGTCTAATTGAATCTAGAAGGTCTTCTAGGTTGTTAGATCATTAGGGTTGTTAGATGTTGAAAGGGTTTCTTGACAACAAATGAATTTATAATCAAGACCCCGCTGAGTACATAGGAGTCAGGTTCGTCCACGGGATATAGTCAGTATCAAGTTTTGTTACTTCTCACGCAAGAAATCAAACAAAGCAAGGGAATTTAGCAAGAGAAAGAGGAATTCTAAGGTAAAGGTATCACCACAACAATAATCATGCATACAAACACTCATGAAACACATAGATCATACTTTTATCACATAAAGGTGTCAACTTTCGTCAACCTAAGCAAGTAAATCAACTAACTTTCGTTCAATCAATAAATTTACTATCTAATCTCTTTTACTTCAACTAGGATAGGTCCGCTTTCGCTTCAAAACACTAAATTGACTATTCTGATTAGGTTTCTGCTTTTGCTTCAATTATGAATGAGAAATTCCAATCCACTTTCGTTTCAAGGAGTTAAGAACAAGAGAATAGATTCATGAAATAAAAACAATCAAATTAGGATCAAGAGAAAGCATGCACAACCATTGTTGGGTTTAACCCCAACGTTAGAGAGAGAGACTACTCACAAAGCATGATTAAAAACAAATAACTATATTAAATAAAAGGGAAAGCTTACAACTTTGAATATAAACTCATCCCACCACTTCTCTCTATCTCTACCCTCTCGCCCCTCTCTATATTCTCTCCTCCTCCTCCTCCTTCTCTAACTTGAATGATTGTGGGATCCCCCTCAAACTAAAGAGGGGACAAGTGTATTTATAGAGAAACTATTCTATCTTAGGGCTCGTTTGGTATTGATATCTAAGATATGAGATATCGGATATCGGTATCGGTATGGATATCAAGATATCGGTATGAGTGATATCTAGATATCGGATATGGGTATGGATATGAGTGATATCTTTGATATACCAATTTCCTGAGGTATATGAAAATAACACTCTAATATCACTCTGATATCAGAAAGATATCAGCTGATATCGATATACTCCTATACCAAACAGCAGATATCAGTTTGATATCGATATCAGCATATACCAAACACCAGATATGGGTATCAGTCATATCCATACCCATATCTGATATCCTGATATGGATACCAAACGGGCCCTTAGATCTATCTCTAAGGAAATAAATCTTCTAATAAGATATATTCCTTCTATCTATCTAATAACATAACAGGAAATAGGATAAAATCTCATTAAACACGCCGACTCGGTCTTCCGCTACGTCTTGGGGTGGCTCGGCACCGACCCAAAATGGGTCGTCACCGACCATGTTCAGTATTAAAAGCAGCCTTGAGTAAAAATTGCGTAGAGGATTCGTTACAACTTTGTTTGACCCGATTCTTTTTCCTATGTTCTTTTAACCAATTTCTCTATCTCTTTCCAAGCTCAAACTTGATCTGCAATGACTTTACTTGAGCGCTTAATCTTCATTCTCTTCAAACTTGAGTGCTATCTTCACCAACTTTGCTCCTTTCTTCAAAAAGTGCTCCAAAAAGCTTCTAAAAACCTACAAAACACCACCAAAGCTTATGTAGACTCCATATCTCATGAAAATACGAAAACCTACACAAATAACTCAAAACAAAACACAAAACTAAAGAAAAAGACTCAAATACACTAAAAACACACCCTAAAACATGACTAAAAAGGCGGACATCAAAATACCCCATACTTAGACTTGCTTTTCCTCAAGCAATAAACAAGACAAGAACTAAAACCATCAACACATATATCAAGTCAATTCCCTCATCAAAAAGCAACATCAAAGCACAAGTAGAAAATAGATTAGTGAATCTAACGTCATCACACATATATGAGCAACCTCAAGCAAAAGCAACTAAAAATCCAACCTCACAAGGGATATGTGTTTCTCTCAACTCTCATGTGTTTAGGCTTAGAATAACAACTCTCAACTCAATCCAATATACAAAAATCAACATAGTCATTGTTACTTATATCACCAAACTCTCCACCCGAGATGTCAAAACATATAAAAATCATCAAGAGAACTTAGGCTCAATGAAAAACTTCAAAGAAGCTTCCATTCGGCCGGGTTGTAATGGGGCTTGGTAAAGACAATAAGGCATGGAAAATTTTGGCCTTGTGGTGCTAATAATATCCGGGAATCAAAGACTCCTAAAAACTCACACAATTCCAAAACTCTCATAAAAGATAACCAAACTCACTCTCATTAAAGAACAAACATTTCTTTCAACCCTTTTAATATGCCAACTAGTCTTGCTTACAAACAACAAGGAAATTTGGCTCATGCACATTATTCACCTTCAACTCTTTTTCTTTTTCTTTCTTTTCCTCCCTTTTTATTTTCATTTTTTTCATGGGAGATCGGTACCGATTTTTTCTTTCTTCCTTTCTTTTCTTTTCTAAGTGCATTCAGGGAACCAAACTCCTTTTACATAATAAACTGCAAGATCTTTACTTCACCCAACCCATATTACCCCACACTTGAACCAATACAAAACACTCAACAAAACCATCACAATAACCAATACTAAGTCCTAATCCCCGGATAGGGTCAAGCTTATTTTGGCTAGGGAATAATTTTGTGGAGCTAAAAATAAAAGGCTTTAAGGCTCAACTTGGCTTCAAAAAGAGGATAATGCAAGGTAGGATAAGGATTAATAGGGCTTATGAAAAATAAGTTCTCTATCATCTGATTTCACATGCATTGAACTAATATCTCATATAGGTCTCAAGTAATAGATAACCATGCAATGACAAGAGATAATATGCATAAGGAGAGTAAATCACACAAGAAAAGAAGAGGGATTTTTGATGTTCTCCCCATAAGGCCAAAAATATCTCACAAGGTAGCAATTTTTGTTGGATTTCAGTCACTTTTACTAAAGATCAGATGTGCTCAATTTCATCACAAGCTAAATATCCACATCAAAATAAATTTTCAACATGATTTAGGCAAAGCTATCCAAACATGCTAAAGGGATTATCAAGCAAGTTAAAGCATATCATAGGACATCTAAGTGGAATATTATCAATCCTAAAAACACAAACAAAGACACAAACTGACACAAAACTGAGTTTCCTTTTCCCATACCCCATACTTAAACCAAACAGTGTCCTCACTGTTTAAAGCAAAGACAAGAAAAGATAAAGAGGATAAGGAAAAAGATACAAAGACAAAATGAAGCTATTTGGAACCATTGATCACGGAGGAGTTTTGAATTTTCTCGGTTCTGTACAGGTCGACACCGTGCTGATTTTGGTAGTGTCCGCCCTCTGGTGGGTTGTCTCCGACCCCCATGTGGGTCGTCTCTGACCCCATGTTGGTCGTCTCCAACCTCTTGTGGGTCGTCCCCGACCCCCCTGGGTTTTGTGCCCTTGCGTTCCTTGCTTACTCTTGTACCGATTCGTCTTGATTTTCTTAGCTCTTCTTAACTTTGTACCTGAGTCACTTTAGGAAAACTTCTATCCTACTACACTAATCTAATCTAAAAATAAGTCAAAAGAAAGCTAGCAAAAAGATCTAGGGAAGCAAAAACTAAAACAAAAAGCGGGTTGCCTCCCGTAAGCGCTATTTTTAACGTCGTTAGCCCGACGAACTTACCTTGGCAGATCAAGGCGGTTTCCATCCAAATATGTGGGGATCAAGAGGGACCCCATACTTAGTCGAAACAACATTCTCCAAGATATTCGGCCCTCTATCATCCATAAGAATACTTGGTAATCCTACAACAGGGTTAGTAAAATACAAAAACCAAGGAGGTTTTGGCTCCTTCACAGTACTAACAGTAGGATATGAAATAGAATAAGAATGGGAGAAGTGATCATGACCGGAATTAATAGGATAAGAACAAGAAAACTCACATATGCCTCGGTACATGTGCCTCCATTGAAATCGCCTGTTTTTGTACTCAGGGAGGGGTTGTTACCGAGCCATGGTGAGTCGGTAGGCTCCTCAGTACTACAACTAGCCACTTCTCTTCTTGAAATAGCATCCAACTGCTCTTGTAGACGGGCATTGTTCACGGCTATGGTGTCCCTTTCTCTCCGAATCTCCTCTGTTTGTAAGCGGAGTTCAGCTATCTCTTGTTGCATCTCTTCAATTGTCATGGTCGTGGCTTTTATATATTGAAAGCAAAAACAAAAACAAAAACGAAATCAAAAAGCAAAACGGGTTCTCGAAGAGGGTCGGTATCGAGGCCCGGAGGGTTGGTATCGAGCCTGGAGTGATCCCGAAAAACAAAAACTAAAAAGAAAGAAGCAACTACCTGTCGATAGGGTCGGGGCCGATCTGGTGTGGTTCGGGGCCGACCTGGTGTAGGTCGGGGCCGACCTAACAATGACCTAGAAATTTAACAAAAAAAAGCACAGAAAACCGGGTTGCACAACAGGGTCGGTACCGACCCTGAGGGGGTCGTTACCGACTCGTCCGAGTCCCGAAAAATGCTCAAAGAACAAAACTTGGCACTATTGAAATCTCTCCGGCAACGGCGCCAATTTGTTGAAAGGGTTTCTTGACAACAAATGAATTTATAATCAAGACCCCGCTGAGTACATGGGAGTCAGGTTCGTCCACGGGAGATAGTCAGTATCAAGTTTTATTACTTCTCACGCAAGAAATCAAACAAAGCAAGGGAATTTAGCAAGAGAAAGAGGAATTCTAAGGTAAAGGTATCACCACTACAATAATCATGCATACAAACGCTCATGAAACACATAGATCATGCTTTTATCACATAAAGGTGTCAACTTTCGTCAACCTAAGCAACTAAATCAACTAACTTTCGTTCAATCAATAAATTTACTATCTAATCTCTTTTACTTCAACTAGGATAGATCCTCTTTCCCTTCAAAACCCTAAATTGACTTTTCTGATTAGGTTTCCGCTTTCGCTTCAATTATGAATGAGAAATTCCAATCCACTTTCGTTTCAAGGAGTTAAGAACAAGAGAATAGATTCATGCAATAAAAACAATCAAATTATGATCAAGAGAAAGCATGCACAACCATTGTTGAGTTTAACCCCAACCTTAGAGAGAGAGACTACTCACAAAGCATGATTAAAAACAAACAACTATATTAAATAAATGGGAAAGCTTACAACTTTGAATATAAACTCGTCCCACCACGTCTCTCTATCTCTACCCTTTCGCCCCTCTCTATATTCTCTCCTCCTCCTACTCCTTCTCTAACTTGAATGATTGTGGGATCCCCCTCAAACTAAAGAGGGGACAAGTGTATTTATAGAGAAACTATTCTATCTTAGATCTATCTCTAAGGAAATAAATTTTCTAATAAGATATATTCCTTCTATCTATCTAATAACATAAAAGGAAATAGGATAAAAGCTCATTAAACACGCCGACTTGGTCTTCCGCTACGTCTCGGGGTGGCTCGGCACCGACCCAAAATGGGTCGTCACCGACCATGTTCAGTACTAAAAGCAGCCTTGAGTAAAAATTGCGTAGAGGATTCGTTACAACTTTGTTTGACCCGATTCTTTTTCCTATGTTCTTTTAACCAATTTCTCTATCTCTTTCCAAGCTCAAACTTGATCTTCAATGACTTTACTTAAGCACTTAATCTTTATTCTCTTCAAACTTGAGTGCTATCTTCACCAACTTTGCTCCTTTCTTCAAAAAGTGCTCCAAAAAGCTTCTAAAAACCTGCAAAACACCACCAAAGCTTATGTAGACTCCATATCTCATGAAAATACGAACACAAATGACTCAAAACAAAACATAAAACTAAAGAAAAAGACTCAAATACACTAAAAACACATCCTAAAACATGACTAAAAAGGTGGACATCATTAGACTGGTAGTTCTATCAACTAAATCTGAATTTTGGGTCCTAATCCTTAGTAGAGTCATTATCCACAATAGATTATTCAAGTGAGAAGAGAATCAAGAGAATTGATGATCAACAAAGCAATGTCATGATGGATTTAACTAGTTGAACGCGCTTGTCTCTTATTGATTTAAATCATCGTTTGCATTCATATTTAATTTTATATTTTCATAGTAGTTTAGATATTCATTCCAGAAAACGACCCTTCTTTTGGTTACTTCGCATCCAAGTAATAGCACAAATACACAAGACCTTGTGGGAACGACCCTTACTTGATGCTCTACTTAGTTGGTTAAGCTAAGGTTTCTTTGATAGGTTTTAACGACCACTGAAATTACCTCATCAAATTTGGCACCGTTGTCGGGGATTCTTCGCTATTTGTGTTTTTACTTTTGTGTTATTCTTGGTGTTGTGAACCTATCTTACGGTTCATAACACCTGTGCTACTAATCTATGGCTTTGTTCGATTGTAGACAGCTGCAGGATGAACACTTCCATGACTATTTTTTAAGATTTCAAGATCAAGTGTTTGAACTTGGTGCTTGGAGATTACAATATAGTGATAGAGAGGTGAACATGGAAGTTATCCATCGCATGAATTTTGAAACAAGAGGGTTGGCCGACTACATGAGCAATGAGAAGCTTTTATTTATGAGACCTGAGGAATGCTGGGATTTCTTTTGTTTTATGAGCCATCAAAGCTTTCTATTTGAGTCATCTTCTCAACCACCCCCACCGGTTGATAAGTCTCTTGAGGATATAATCAGGGATATATCAAAACGAGCGGATGCTATAATCATGGAGCACTATGAGTCATGTTCTTCAAGTTTTCATTCCACAATCTCATGTCCTTTTGAGTTGTGTGAAAGGAGTGGTGGAATCACATTGGAGTCAAACGATCCTAAGTCAGACACTTAAATTCAAGTTAAGGAGCAATCTACTACACTTGATGTGGGTTATGAGGTTGAATTTGATGCCCAATATGAAGTCACACCTATAAGGCAAGTTGAGAAGATCATCACAGAGCCAAAGGAAGATTGTGTTGGCATAGAGATTCTTACAGAGCTTAGGGAGCCTGAATCATCTTCACTCACGTGGAGTAAATTGCTTGAGGGTTTTACGGTTTTGGAAGAAGACTCTTTTGTCGACCAAGATGACTTCTTTGCTGATGAAGTAGACAGCCATGAGGGAGAAAATCAACATGATATACTTGTTAAGGTTCTCGTTGTCATGGTGCACCCGATGTTAGGCCTTGACATCCCATGCTTTAGTTTCCCCACCTTCTCACATCAAGAGCTTATGGAGTTCCAAGATGAGGAGCCAAGTCTACAACACAAGGTGGAAGATGGAGAATCTATGGAGTTCATCATCTTGGATAAAAGTGGTATTGCTGACAAGAGCTTTGATTCATACTGTAAGTATTTTCTAAAGCCACCACTTGTGCTGAATTCTTTTGAGCATATGCCATTTCATGCCAATTGGGTACACATGTTTGATAAGTTAAAAAAATCTTTGAAACTTATATTATGCATCATTAATTTATCATGGTGTTACTTATGTTTTTCTAAGATGTGTGCACAGGGGTTTAATAGGTTGTTAGGGCATTGACAATGTCTAATCTTGTCAATTCATGATCAGAGTCAAGCTAATGACGTTAAATAAGCACTTCTTGGGAGGCAACCCAAGGTTTAGAGTAGTTTTGTTTTTCAATTATAATCTTTTGCTTTTTAGGTAGTTTTTGGTGTGTGTTAGATACCTCAGGTCCGAAGATTGATAACCCGAAGAAGCCATCACCACCAATGTCGGATTTCCCGCCGCATTACCCAGATCACTAGAGTTTTGTGAGTATTTCTTTGTCCTTTACTTTTTACTATACTTTGGGGACAAAGTATGTTTTAAGCATGGGGGAAGGGAATTACTTGTTTGCATTTCATGTAGTTGCATTAGTTTAGGTCATGTTTAGATTTTTCTGCATGCATTGATTTAAAATCCAGAAAAATGAAAAAAAAATCATAAAATTGAAAAACTACAAAAATATTGCATTTAGGTTCTTATTTCCCCATTGTTTAATTCCTCTTGTTTCTCTAAGTTGAGTATAAGTTCTAACCCATGATTTGCATGATATGTTAAAATTGATATGATATGAGCATGATCATTGATTAATTACCTTGATTATAGGATGGAGCATGTATTTAGCTTGAGTATTTGATTCATTCTGAAGTTCTAGACAAAAATTAGCCTTGTGAGATATTTTTTTGGCCTTTCATGATATATTTGTTCTCTAAATTTCTTGAGAGTATCACCATGATTATCTAGCTCTAGAACTTGCGTTATGACTCTTTTTCAAGGCTGCTTTATATGATTAAATGCATGACATTAAAATGATTGAGGCAATGTTTCTTATAAGCCTATTATTTTCCTTCCTACCTTACAAGATCCATGTTCTTGACACCCCATTCTTTGAGCTTTAAGCCTATTTTTATTAGCTCCACAAAATAATTTCTAGCCTAATAAGCTTGACCCATCCGGGATTTAGGATTTTAGGTTCTGTTTTTGTTTTGTGTGAGTTATGTATAAGTATGGGGGAGTTGGAAGAAAAGGTGGAAAAAGAGGAAATAAAACTCTTGTGTGAGCAAAGTGGAAAAAAAAATGAAGATGAAAAGTTTGTGCAAAGCAAAAAGAAAAAGTTCAGTTTAATTGTTAATAGTCGTCATTAGTATGAAAGAAAGAGTTGAAGAAGAGGCAAAGAAAGAAAGAAAAAAAGTAAAGAAAGAAACAAAGTGTTTGGATAAAAGTGTGTATGGAGTTGAAAAAGAAAGTTTGGGAGAAGTAAGAGAAGAAAAATTGTGAAAGTGTGGGTTTAGGATTAGTTCTTTATCTCGGATTTAGCACCACAAGCCAAAAATTGATCCCTTCCAAATTTCTCTTTATCTTGGCCCCATTACAACCCTTAAAAAGACCTCATGATTTTTGGTATGTGTTTGATCCCCAGCAGTGGAGATTTAGAACTCTCATGCAAGCTTATGGTAGTCTAGTCTTCATGGTTGATTTTTGAGTGAAACACGTCCTTTAAACACTTGAGAGTTTGAGTGCAAACACATGTACCTTGGTGAGGTCTAGAATGGATGAATGATCTTCGCTCTTTGCTTGTTATAATGCATGTTAGGAAGTCTTGGTCGGGTTCTTGATTATATGAAAAATGCTTGTTTAATATGAGATGAATGTAAGATTGCATTTCTGTGGTGTGACTTGGATTTATGACTTGCTTGAGGACAAGCAAGGGTTAAGGATGGGGAAATTTGATAGCTTGCATTTAGGTAGTGTTTAGGATGCATATTTATGTTTATTTTGCATGGTTTTAGCTTAGTTTAGTCTAGTTCTCAGGTTTTTAGGTTTTCTAGGAAATTCGAGTTTTGCGCTTGTTTTGTTCGGTTTTGCAGATCCTTAGGTAAACAAGCATGGACGGGATGGATCTTAGATGACTATGGTGGAGTTTGAGGAATCTTAGAGTGATACAAGTGAAGGTTAGAAGAGCTAAGGCCCAAGAGCTTGTGTGAAAAGAAAGCTTAAACCCGGGCTATGCATTAGCGTTGTTGTTTCGACACTTCTATCTTGCAATGCTTGGTTTGGGAGCTACAGTACTCGGATGAGGCTCAATTTGGTAGCACTGGAAATATATTTCAAAGATCTACAATTCATGTTTTTACTCCGAGTCCAAATTCCAACTCTAAGTGGGTCAAAACAACCTATGAAGTGTCACCTAAATACTGAACCGAGGCAATTGCGCGGGATGACTAATTGTGCGGCCGCGCAATTTTGGACCTAAACCGAGCAATCTTATCTGAAGCCAATTGCGCTGGATTTCACATTGCTCGTCTGAGCATTGTGTCAAACCGAGCAATCGGTGTTTTCACGCAAACAATTATTGGGCTTGGTTTTTGGGCCTAGGATTATATCTTGTCCGAGTGTAGCTTAATGATAGACTTTTTGAGGATTATAAGACATATATAAGCCTTTGTTAGTTTATTTTTTAAAAAAAAGAACTTTTGATCAAATTTTGGAGGCTAAGGTTTTTCTCTCTAGAGGCAAAATTTAAACCTTTGTAAGTTTTTCTTAATTTCAATTATGCATTGCTAAATTTCTTTGTGTTTGGCTAGTTGTTGAAGTCATGATTTGTATGTAGTTGTGAGTTTTGAATGATTCTCAACAAATTTGAATAGAGTTTATTCCCTATGCTTAATTGAATCTAAACTAGGGTTTTGTTAGATTGATCACCTAATTGAATTTCTAATTATAACTGAATCTAATAAATTACCGGTCGGAGTTAATTTGATCAAGAGTATACTTTAATCAAATAAGTACCGGTTGGACAAGTTGGTTAAAGAAGGGAATAAATTCACAAGTCACTTAGATATTTGGTTGCTCCTTGTGTTTATTTCTATTGATAACTTGAACCATTATATTGTTGTCTAATTGAATCTAGAAGGTCTTCTAGGTAGTTAGATGATTAGGGTTGTTAGACTGGTAGTTCTATCAACTAAATCTGAAGTTTGGGTCTTAATCCTTAGTAGGGTCATTATCCACAATAGATTATTCAAGTGAGAAGAGAATCAAGAGAATCGATGATCAACAAAGCAATATCATGATGGATTTAACTAGTTGAACACGCTTGTCTCTTATTGATTTAAATCATCTTTTGCATTCATATTTAATTTTATATTTGCATAGTAGTTTAGATATTCATTCCATAAAACGCCCCTTCTTTTGGTTACTTGGCATCCAAGTAATAGTACAAATACACAAGTCCTTGTAGGATCGACCCTTACTTGCCGCTCTACTTAGTTGGTTAAGCTAAGGTTTCTTTGATAGGTATTAACGACCACTGAAAATACCTCATCAAGTTACTAACTTCACTTGTAGAGCTTACATTAAAAAATAGGTTTTTGCTTCATACTAATGTGTTAAATGCCTCTTTAGGTTCACACCCTAGCTATATTGGATTGAGTATATATGAAGCTATATAGAAATTAAAAGAGGGCTTTACTAGATGATTTGTAATGTCATATTAAGTTCTGGTTTGAAAATTTGATTTCAAGGCCTCAAAGATCCTAATGAAGCACAATCACATGCCTAAGATCTTATTGATCAAAGGGTTTTAAATTGGAACTAGGTTACTTTGAAAGAGAGATTATTTAACTATTATCTACACTAATTACAACAAATTCATGTTGATCTCCATGTAATCAAGATGTTAGAAGATGCTTCTATTCAAAATATGGTTTTGTTTTTGTTAAATTAATATAGGTAGAATACAATATAGACACATGTACTTGTGTAAAATAGTCATTTAGACACATGACCTTTGGATTTGTTCTATTGAACACTTGAATCTAACCTTTTGTGTTCTATTGAGCACTTTTACACTAATACTCTAGTTAAGTGTATTGCACGCGCATTCACATGCCAAAATTGTATGCCACATCAACGCCACATGGATACCACGACTATAAATTTGGTTTATATTTTTTAAGTGCTAAAAAAATAGTTAAAATTTTATTACTTTATCTAAAATTTCTGATATGCCCCATCTCAAAATTAGGGTTTACTTTTCCACATTAATTTGAGACTTCTTCTCTTGGATCGTTGGAAACAAAAACAATTTGGGGACATTTCCCAAATCAGATATGAGGAAATAAAAAAAATAATCGATTTGGACAATGGGCGGTGGACGAAGCCCGCACGTCGGGAAGAGCGTGGGCGGATTTGGACAAGTGACGGTGGAGGGAGGTCGGTGATCTGGACAAGCGATGGTCGGCAAATCCGCTAAAGTCGAGAGTTGGGATGCTTTGGGGGTGATGTGGGCCTACGTAGACGGTTGTTGACAGATTTGGAGACGCTTCGCTGAAGCGGTGGTTGGGACGCATCACTAAAGCCGAGAGTTTCGATTTCTTCATCTGTTAATCAGTAAATGATTTGGGGATTTATGTGACTTTCAAATTGGCAAATATGCTCGTTTTCCTCTTCTTCATCCCCCTCTATCGTCCGCGGCGACAAATACCGCCGCTCCGTCGTGAATCCATATTCACCGACGACCTCAACGTATTGCCCTCTCTCGCTGGCAGATCCAACTTTTCCAACCCCTTCTCCAAGACAACTAATTACAATGTTGATTTAATTAATCACCTGAAAGTGATAATATTTGTTTGTGTGACGGAACGTCAAGATTAGAGAAAGAATTGGAGGAGGAATTTTAGGTGGGAAGGTGAGAAAGACAGGAGAGTAAAATCAATTACAATTAATTTCCATATTTCTAGGACATAATTAATGATTTATTAATAAAATATTTTAATTTAACATGTGTCAAATTTTGA